>CM042034.1:55519278-56144278 GCA_023525975.1 Smallanthus sonchifolius
ATTTTGCTAGAGAATGCAAGGCACCAAAGGCAAACCCAGCTGCTGCTCATACCAGACAAGCTCACCAAGCTCAGCCAAGACAACAACAACAGCAACAGGCCACTCCTCCTTCACAAACTGCAGCTTGTGCAGCTGTTGGAATTGCTGACTTTGACTGGAGCTTCAAGTATTAGAATATTCCTTCCAACAATCAAGCTCTCATGGCAGACACATCAGAGGTACCACCTCAGGTATATGAAAATCTTTGTACTCAAGCTTGTATTGATAAGGTCCTTGGATACAGGAAACATAACCAGAATCTCATAGATCAAAATGAAGAATTTCACCAAATGAAATCTGAATTTAAAAAGGTTGAAAACAGTTACAAGGAGAAGATTGATTGTTTAAAGAAAGAAATTTCATCATTAAAACATGAACAAACAAACCTTGAAACTCAAATTGATGATCTTCTAGTTAAGTTAAAAGCTACAAGGAACGAATTAGCAGACCAAAAGGTCCATGTGGAAAAATATGAGTTTGCATCCAAAAAGCTGCAAAGACTTTTGGATGCTCAAATTCATGAAAAGGTAACTACTAGTCTTGGATTCCAAGCTGAACAACCCTACAACGCTGTTCCTCCACCCGCTGACTATGTAGCCATTCATGAACCAAGTTTCAATCTTTCCAACCTTGACATGGCCAACCGAAATCTTAACCCTGTTGTCTAAGAAACCCCTGTGCAAGAATGCACTACTTCATCCGAGTCTGAGTCAACATGCTCAGACTCCACTAAAACCAATAAAGTTTCATCACCACCTACCTGTGAAGTCATTAAAGCTAACAATCCAAGCCTTTTCATCCCTTCAAAAACAGTAACCAACCAAAAAAATCAGAATCAGCTATCCTCCAGAAGGAAGAAAGATAACTGTTGAAAAGGGACAGTCTTCAACCTCTACCAACTCAAAGCCTCAATCCAAATCAATCCAACAAAAGAAGGTGTTTGACATATGTCATGCACCTGGAGAGAGAGCTCCATATGTTCAAAAGATATTGGAAGAAGCCACCTTTGAACACAACAAAGCTCACCCTTGGATCTTCAAAGACTTGTTCAAAAGAAAGGACTGTGTGTACATTCAAAGGGACAAACTGGCTAAATCATGATTTCTGTGTGGGAAATACTATTATACTGCCAGCACCTGCTTCTATTACCTTCAACAACAAAGAAACCTAAAGCAACACGCTTTTGAGAAAACAAACAAGAACAAAAAGGTAAGAAGCTTTGAAGCCAAAGCAACTCAGTTCAGAAACTCTCTATCCCCACCAAGAAAGCATCTGCCAAAACCTCAACAATCATGCATCATCTGTGGTAAATCAGACCACTTTGCTGAAAATGGTAAGTTTAATCCTCTAAACCAGTTTCTTCATCAAACTCCTCTTCAACAAAAGCCTATCAGGAAGATGAAGAAGGGTAGGCATACTTCGGAGATTAAACCATCAGCAGTAAACAAAACTGTTGTTGATCAAGTAAGACTCAAGCAACCAAAGGAAAAGCCTTCATCAGCAACCAAGATTGCTGCTGCCCAAGTTAAACCATCAGCATCCAACAAAAATGTTGCTGATCAATTTAAGCCCAAGCCACCTAGAGAGAAGTCTTCAGCAACAACCAAGAATGCTGATGCTCATGTAAAACCATCAGCATCAACAAAATCTGATGCTGATAAGCCAAAGTCCTCAGTTGCAACATCTGCTGCTGACAAAGCAAAGAGAGCTAGAAAACCACCAATTCAGCATTGGTAAGCCAAAATTCCTCCAAGAATCATCATTGGTTCCGTTAAATGCACACATGCTGATACTGATAAATCCGAGAACCCTTTTTTACAAGGATGCAAGCTCTTGGATTCCTCCCACTAACTAGATCTCTCTTATGTGCAGGGACAGCCAAGTCACAAGAATAACACCTGGGTGGTAGACAGTGGTTGTTCCAGGCACATGACAGGCAATAGATCCATCCTCTCCAACTCCAGACATTTCAATGGAGGATATGTTGCCTTTTAGAAGTGACTCAAAAGGAGGATCTATTACTATACAGGGAACTATGTCCAATGATAGAATGAGTATTGAAAAGGTAAACTATGTCAAAGAATTAGAATTCAATCTCATGAGTGTTTCCCAGGTCTGTGATCAAAAGCATTGGATGCTCTTCACAGATAAAGAATGCTTTGTACCGTCTCCTGGCTTATCCAAACCTCCTCCAGAAAAGATTTTATTAACTGCCCAGAGAACAGAAAATCTTTATGTGCTTGACATGAATGAGGTCACTCCATATGGCAGTGTATCCTGTTTTCTGTCAAAAGCTTCAGTTGATGAATCAGCTCTCTAACACAGGAGATTAAGACATGTTAACATCAAAACCATCAACAAATTGGTGAAAGATAATCTTGTCAGAGGGCTTCCTGACAAAGAATTCCAGCTAGAAGATCATTGCATTGCTTGTTTGAAGGGGAAGCAACATAAGAGTTCTCACAAGCCTAAGACTTTGAATACAAATGACACTCCACTACAACTGTTGCATATGGATCTCTTTGGTCCTACAAATATTATGTCAATGGGTAAGAAGTCATACTATCTGGTGATAACTAATGACTTCACCAGATTCTCATGGGTATACTTCTTGAGAACTAAAGATGAAACTGCTAAGATTCTAAAATCTTACATTCTTAGGACAGAGAATCAAAGCAATCAGAAGGTACAGATCATAAGGTGTGATTAGGGCACAGAGTTCAAGAACCACACTTTAAACTGTTTATGTGAAAGCAAGGGAATAGAAAGATAATACAGTGCACCAAGAACTCCTCAACAAAATGGAGTTGCTGAAAGATGAAACAGAAATCTAATTGAGTCAGCAAGATCTATGTTGGCTGACTCAAAACTGCCTCTCACATTCTGGGCAGAAGCAGTAAGCACAACCTGCTATGTGCAAAATAGAGTTCTCATAGTTAAGCCTCTCAACAAGACACCTTAAGAACTATGGTTCCAAAGAGTTCCTTACATTGGATTTCTAAAACATTTTGGATGTCCATTCACAATTCTGATCACGCATGGGGTTCTTCCTAAGTTTGGTGCCAAATCCGATGAAGGATATTTTGTGGGCTATTCCTCTCAATCCAAGGCCTATAGAGTATTTAACTCAGGAACAAGAATTGTGGAAGAATCAGCCAATGTGGAATGTAGAGAACACATTACCTGTGAATAGGGAAAAGGCCCAAACTGGCTCTTTGACATAGACTCCTTCACCCAAATATTTAAGTCTCTCATCTTCTCAAATATGGAATCTACCTCATCACAAGCACCAGCTTCCTCTTTCTCCCCTGACTACAGACTGGATTTTCCTAAATCGTTCATCAGTCTGAAAAGACCATCCATTGATCCTCCATCTGTTATGGAAGCCATTGAAGCAAGTGAAGCCAGAACCAGACTCTCCAAAGTCTCCAGCAGCAGCCTGTATGAAAATGAAAATTTGAATGAAGACTTTTCGCTAAATGCTGTAGATGATGCAAATACTATTGCTGATAATACTGATGTAGCTGTTGATATTGAAGACTCTTCCACCATGAATAAAGAAATCACTGATCAAAATCAAAGCAATTTTCAGCAAGGGATACAGCTGGAGGTGATACTAGCACATAGGGTCAACAAGGAACATCCTCTGGAAAATATTATTATCCAAGTTCACCAAGGAGTTCTAACAAGAAGCAAATCTCATGAGGCCAATATATGTTTGTTTTCATGTTTTCTATCTCAAGTGGAACCCATGAAGATAGATGAAGCTCTGAAACACAGCAGTTGGATTGAGGCAATGTAGGAAGAGTTGCTGCAATTCAAGAGACAGGACGTCTGGAAACTTATTGATCTTCCACCTGGTCAATCTGCCATTGGCATAAGATCGGTATTCAGGAACAAGCAAGATGAGAGAGGCATTGTAGTCAAGAACAAAGCCAGACTTGTAGCTCAAGGCTACAATCAGTAAGAGGGAATTGACTATGAGGAAGTCTTTGCTCCTGTTGCTAGGCTGGAGGCCATCAGAATCTTCCTGGCATATGCTGCATCCAAGAATTTCATGGTTTGTGAAATGGATGTCAAGAGTGCCTTTCTGTATGGGATGATTGGTGAAGACGTATATGTCAAACAACCTCTAGGATTTGTAGATCCCGCACATCCTAACTAAGTGTTCAAACTAGACAAATCTCTGTATGGCTTACATCAAGCCCCAAGAGCCTGGTATGAAACTTATTCTGGATATCTACTAAACAACAACTTCAGAAGAGGTTCCATTGACCAGACCTTGTTTATCGAAGATGAAGGGGGAGAAATCTTACTGGTACAAATCTACGTTGATGATATCATCTTTGGATCAACAAGGAAGAAGTTGTGTAAAGACTTTGAGATCCTGATGCACTCAAAGTTTGAAATGAGTTCAATGGGTGAACTAAATTTCTTTCTAGGTCTTCAAGTCAAACAAGTTCCAAATGGAATCTTCATCAGCCAAATCAAATATGTCAAGAGCATTTTGGAAAGATTCAAGATGGCTAAATGCTCTACTGCAAGAACCCCTATTCAAGTGCACCATCAACTGACTCCAGACAAAGATGGTCAAGACACTGATCAACATCAGTACCATGCAATGATAGGGTCTGTCATGTATCTCACTGCCTCAAGGCCAGATATCATGTTTGCAGTATGTCTCTATTCAAGATTTCAAGCAGCTCCAAAGAATTCACATCTTCGAGTTGTTAAGAGAATTTTTAGATACCTAAGGGAGCCCCAAGACTTGGGTTATGGTACTCTAAAAATGATAAATTCAATCTGTATGCATACACTGACAGTGATTATGGGGGATGCAACTTGGACAAAAAGTCCACATCAGGGGGATGTCAGTTTCTGGGAGGGAGACTGATTTCATGGTAGTGCAAGAAGCAAACATGTGTCTCAACTTCTATAGCAGAAGCGGAATACATTGCAGCTTCAAGTTGATGTGCACAAGTCATCTAGATACAAAACCAAATGCTGGATTATGGGATGACTTTCATGGCAACTCTCATTCACATTGACAACATGAGTGCTATATCAATCACAAACAATCTGGTGCAGCACTCCAAGACAAAGCACATTGACATCAGGTATCACTTCATAAGAGATCAAGCTGAGAAAAAGAGAATTATTTTGACTAAAGTTCATACCAATGAGCAATATGCTGATTTGTTTAAAAAGCCTTTTGATGAAGCTAGATTTAGATATTTAGTTGAATCTGTTGGTATGATGAACTTTGATTAAAATCTGTCTCGAAAACTTTTGTTTTGTAAATTTGTTTGTCCTTTGTTGAAAATAAAAATTATAAGTCAGCAGCAACTTTTTTCGCTGCTGACAGGTTTAATCTTCAGCAGCAAAGAATTTGCCACTGACTGCTTTAAGTTATTAGCAGGAACAAGTTTCTTGTGGATAGCTTTAAGGTTGTCAGCAGCAACATCCTTGCTGCGGATTATTGCATCCATCAGCATCAATTGAGTTTGCTGTTGACAGACTTAACCATCCACAGCAACCAAGCTTGCAGCGGATAGGCTTAACCATCCGCAGCAACCAAGTTTGCTGCTGATGGGTAAATCTAAGACCAAATTAACCTTTACCCGTTGTAAAAAATTACTTTTAGTCTTTACCATGACTGCTTTAGTGTATTACAGCTGTAACAGTAAAAATGAACAAGGTTGTACTGTACAAGTATTTTTATTTTTTCTATCCTCTGCCGTTATAACACAAATCAAATTTCTTCACCAACTCGTCACATTCAATTTCACCCTAACTCCCATCACTTTCTCTTAAGCCTCCACAACATTCAAAGCTTTCCATCCTTAACCACCCTTCAAAAACCTTTATCTTTCCCTCCAAACCCAACAAAATGGTAGAGGTAGACATAAACTATCCCGATGATAAGTTCTCTCCATATCACAACCTCATGGCATAATTAATCAAAGGAAAGAAGTCTGAGGGATTCAATGACATGATCGATTTTCTCTGTCGATCAAAGATACACCATGCATTCACTGTAAACCCAACCATTTACATCCCTCACATGGAGGACTTGTGGAACTCTGCCGTCTACTCTACCTAACAGGGGATACCCCAAATCCAAGCCAAGGTAGATGGCAAAGACATCACCATCACTGAAGCTAATCTACGAAAACATCTGAAGCTTCAAAACGAGGGGGCCGCCATTTCATACTCGAAGGAAGAATACATGAGGAACTTTGTATCCATAGGGTACACTGGAAATCAGAACAGGTACACAATCGAAAAGGCACTGATGGGCCCTCCATGGAAGTTTTTATGCCACACTCTTCTACAATGCACATCCCAGAAGAGAAGTGGATGGCATCAAGTGAGCTATGCACTTGCCTCTGCTGTTCATGGTATGGTTTCTGGCCAGGGTTTCAACTTTGCACATCTCATCTTTGAAGGTTTGAGATATAACCTTCAAGAAGGTGCAAAGCAATCATTTTTTATGTACCCAAGATTCTTGCAGGAGGTTTTCAATAACGAATTAAAAGATCTTTCAAAATCTTCAAAAATCTATCTTATGCTGGGACATAAAAATAACATTTTTAAAAGTATGAGAACTGTTTCCAAAGAGTTCCTAGGGGTCAATGTTCCATTGTTATCTACAATTATGAACATACAAAGTACCTAGGGTGACAGTTCAGCAATCCCAGCTGATACTGATCCCACACCCTCCTCTTCACATCCTGAACATCAATCTGCTTCCACTATTCGAACCCCTGTGCATACTACTAAGGATGCACAGGCACATAAATTACTTACACCTATTTTGGATGTTATCGTTCAACTGGAACAAAGGGCCCCAGTTGCGTGTGATGAGGTGTTGAAAAAAACAAGTCACCATGAAGACACACCTCCATCAGTCAGCATTCTTCCTGAAGCAGCGGCCATAATAAGTCTAACCTCTGCCCCTAAATTCACACTAACTACAGACAAGCTAGATTTTGACTCCATACTAGCTTGCGGGGTATGATGGTCAATCTGAGAGATTCTGGATTGGGAAAGAGTTCAACGGAGTAGAAGAGCTGAACTAGGATGCACTAAATCCTCTTCAAGTGCTTGAACTGTATTTATCCAGTTGCATCAACACCTCTTCGGATCTCTCAGCAAAACATGCAATCTGCCCTGGTTTGAAGCACTATTAGAAGAAGCAAACAGGGTGGCACATCCTAAAGATCACACAGAATCAGCTACAGCAGCAACACAAAGATTGGCTCCAAGTAAACTTGACCTGATCAGGAGCAGTACTTTAACTGAGGAAGAAACTGTTTGCTGGAGAAGCTTCATACACAATGAGATGGTCAGGGGACTGGTAGTGCTAGGATGGTCGTGCACTGGCCCTCTTGCTTAACCTTCTTTCTGAGTGATGTGTCATATGTCTTCTTCAACCACATCAATGAGATCCTACCCCTTAACTCAGACTTCCTATACAACATTTTTGAGCTCAGAACACATATCTGCAATGTCAACTCCTTAGAGAGCCAAGCAATGATCAAGACTATCAAAGCTCATCTTGAAAAGAGGGACGCCTTGCAGAAGATGCCTCCTCTGACTCAGATTTCTCTTTTCTCTGCTCACCAACCGCCACTCTAAACACTGCAACAGAATCTAGAAGAACAAAGTTGGAGGATGTAAGGAAAAGTTGGAAGGAAGTAACTGGGTGTGAATGGGAAGAAGATGAAGCCAGAAACTTTCCACTCCCCAAACTGCCAATGAAGCTGAAGCAGAGATCCCATGTTGAAGCACTTTCCTGTGACAACACTCTGGATAGAGTCTTAGTTTGTATTTTCATGTCTGTAATTGTCTTTGTATGTAAGAGTCTTTATGTATTAGTTTATCGAGTTGTATTTACTTTACATATTGAATGTTGCATTTCTTTCTAAGTGTTTTGCGCACTTACATGTGCTCAGGAGAAAGCTC
Organism: Smallanthus sonchifolius; assembly: GCA_023525975.1. NCBI lineage: Eukaryota > Viridiplantae > Streptophyta > Magnoliopsida > Asterales > Asteraceae > Smallanthus > Smallanthus sonchifolius. The sequence goes on from CM042034.1 coordinate 55,527,286, forward strand.
CTGCGTACTTAGCAAGTACGCAAGAATACCTTTGCGTACTTGTTAAGTACGCAAGAGCATTCTACCCTGTGCACTTGCTAAGTGCGCAGGCATCAGGTCAGGTATAAGTAGGATAGGTTGATAGAAGTTAAGTACGCAGGCTTAAGTACAAATACGCAGATTGTAACCTAAGTGCTTTTCTCTGTAACCTTCAAGTGTTTATAATACAGAGAACGTTTAAAGTGTTTTCTCTTGTCGGTTTACTTTGTTTAGCTAGACTCTCCACCGAGTCACGGGCATTCCGCACCCGGTCCAACTAGTAAACCCACTTGCATGTGACGATCCGCCACACCCGAGGGACCTACAAGTGGTATCAGAGCACGTGCTCCTGATTTCGAGTGTTGTGAGTGAGTTTGGAGAGTTTTTACAAACAAAAAGAGGTATTTTTGTTGATTTTTATGATAAAATAGGGATAGCTGTTGAGCACTATTTTAGAAACAAAAATCACTCAAAAACTGATTTTTGTTGTGTATTTGAGTGTTTTGAGCATCAAAGGTTGGTTAGAAACAAGTTTCTGACCCTTTGGCTCATTTGCATTGATCATTAGACAAATTTTTACCATCTCCGGCGAGTTTCAGGTGACCGGAAAAGTTTGGTGAAAGTTGCTGAAAAGGTATCCTGCGTACTTACCATTTCTGGCAAAAAGTACAGTTTTGTGCGTACTTACTAAATACGCAAGACTTATCTCCTACGTACTTATAAGTGCGCAAGACTGAACTTGTGCGAACTTAAGTTATATCCTGCGTACTTACAAGTACGCAAGAGGAAATCTAAATACGCAAGACCATTTCTCAAGTACGCAAGGCCAAAATCAAGTGCGCAACTGTGTCTGACTTTTCTGAAATTTGACTAAGTGTTCACTATGTCGAATCTTCAGAATCTTGGAAACCTGCAGAATTATGATAATGAGATCGGTACACCACAGAAACCACCAAAGTTGCTGAACGTGAACGATTATTCTAATTGGAAAGCACGTTTCGAGCACTACATTTCTTATACCGACTCATCACTATGGATACCAATTCTTGAGGGATATAAGCATCCCACACACATCTATCTTGATGAAACCATGCCCAAACCTATCTCTAAGCTTTCTGACGAAGAAAAGAAAGCTTATTATCGTGAAATGAAGGCACTTGGTTCGATCACTATGGCATTAACTCGGGAATTGTTCCACAGTTTCCGAGGGTATGACAATTCTAAGGATCTCTGGAAAGCTTTACAGAAGAGATTCGAAGAGTGACATCAAGAAGAGTAAGCGAGATCTTCTCAGGAAGCAGTATGAGTGCTTCAGATTTCTAGAGAACGAATCTTTAGATGATCTCATCTCTAGATTCTATCATTTATAGACTAAGTTGAAGGCTTTTGAACTCAGGTATTGAGATGAAGATATGGTGGAAAAGTTTTTGGACGCTTTACCACCCAAATTTGAGATGTACTGATGAGGGAAAATCCTAAATTCTATGAGTTGACTGTTGAGGAGGCAATAGGAAAGGTTAAAGCTCATGACATGAACCAAAGAAGAAAGGAGAGCTCAGGAAGACCCCAGATACAAGACCCTTCGATGTATCATGGGATAACTTCTACATCCAAGTCATCGGGCTCTGGAATTGCCCTCTTCACTGGAAATCCTACTAAAGAAGACCACACGACTGAGTGTGGTGGTCATGCTTGCTATGCTTCAAGATCAGGGTTGGGGTCTCATCATCAAAATACCTCAAGAAATCCTCCTGCTACGTCTTCAGCTAACAACTCAGCTATAGCCAGAATAGCTGAAGATCATGTAGCACTATTCTCATCTTGTATGCCTGCGTATGAGAATTTCATTGGTGGCAAGCTTACTGATCCATAGACGATTGAAGAAGATTTTAATCAAGTGGATCATGATGACATGGAGGACATGGATATTCAATGGAATATGGCCATGCTATTGAGGAGAGCCAAGCGTTTCCTGAACATACCTGGAAGAAAGTTTATTGGCGGGCATCCTAATGCCAAGGTCGGGTTTGACAAATCTAAGGCCAAATGCTACAAGTGTCTAAACTATGGACACTTTGCTCCTGAGTGTCAGAAAGACAGAGCACCTGCCTCTGGGTTTACCCGACCCAGCCAAGGAAACAGCCATGGCCACAACAATCCAAACCACCACAATCAAAGCCAAGGTGGAACGCCCAATGCACTGGTAGCCCAACAGGACGACAGCTTTGATTGGGGCATTCATCTTGAGGATGCCATCATCGCACAAACCCAGGTTGGTCTCATGGCTGAGATCATGGAGATGACGGAAGCAGATAAAATGGAAGCTTCTATGGCTGAGCTAGAAGAATCTACAACTGCTGCTACAGAGAAGGTAAAGGAAGCTGAAGAAAAGGAAGCTTCTGTAGCTGATGAAGAGGATTCAACCACTGCTGTTGCTCTCATGGCCATTGGAGAAGCAACAAGTTCATCGTCTGAGGTAGATTCTAACCCTTTCTCTGCTATTTCATGTTCTAAATGTCTAGGGCTAAAACTTGAAAATTCTAGGCTCCAAGACAAAATCGAACCCCTAAGTTTGGCAGCTCTAAACTATAAAGAAAATGAAAAACGTTTTAAAGATTCTATTGAAACGTTGAAAAAGGAAAAAATGTGAATATTCTTTAAAAATAAGTGATCAACAGCTTCACTTAGATGTTGCATACAGGGGGTTAGAAAAATGGAACAATGAAATCATCAAACTGTAAAATGAGATCTTGCAGTTAAAATGCACTAATGAGAAGTTGAAAAACTCTCGCTTTGTGGTGGAACACTATGAGTCTATGGTGAGACAACTGAATGGGTTAGGTTTGGGTACTAATGTCATTCCTCCACCAGTGAGCGAGAAGTTTGTCAATAGTTTAATAGAAATTGATCTCACTTGTCTAGATGAGTCCTCTGATAAGGATGATTCCCCTAAAAAGGATGAATCCTCATGTAAGGCTAACTCCACATCTAGTGAGGAGTTTGTTACTACTTCTGAAGACGGGTCGGTTAATTCTTGCCCTGAAGGAGTAGTATCTGAGGAGTTGTTGACTGAACAAAAGGTAAAGAAAAACGTTATCACTAATGGTGATAATTGCATTTTAACTGAACCCAATATCATTGAAACAAATGATAATCTAAAGGTAATGCTTTATGGGGGTTATAAAAGTCTTAACCAAGCAAAGAAAGAGGCTTTTTCAGCTCATTATAGGCTTGGGTATAAAGAAAATTTGGAAAAATATTATACTCCTAAAAACCAAACTGGTAAGGTTCAGACTAATGTTCATAAACCAACTCCTCCTTCTCATAATGCTGAGTTATCTAAGGCCAGATCTAATGAGCCTTACAAGAGAACTTATGTAGACAAGAGGAACTGTTTTCACTATGGCTTGGTTGGTCACATTTTTGTGAACTGTCCTTCTAAGAACCAAAGGAAACGGCATGCTGTTTCACAACCAGCTGTTATCCCCAGGTCACCACCAGTGAAACCATCTCCCAAAAATCCAAAGCAAAATGTGGTGAAACCACCAGTCAAACCGATGGTAAAGCCTAAGATCAAATCTGAAGCTAAACCATCTGTTCCAAGAAAGGTAACGCAACCTGCTGTACCTCGTGTATCTACCTATGGTAGTACACGTACTAGTGAGAAACCTGTGGCAAGACTCTCTAAGCTACAGAGGAGGAGAAGGAACAAGAGGTTAAGAAAGCTTGAACAAATGACTTCAGTTTAATCAGGTGAAGCTTCCACAAGTTCACCTGCTGTAGTTGAACCAAAGTCTCCTGTTCCGGTTAAGAAACAAAAGAGATCCTGGACTGCCAAATCCAAAACTTCTAAATCTCCTAGTTCTATTTCTTCTAAAGATTCATCAATTTTGAACAGTCATCATGACTGTGAGTTAAAGGAAGTAGTTTATTTTGAAAAGGATGGACGACCCAAGACCACAATGGCTTGGGTCTCCAAATCTAACTAATTCTTTTGTGACTCGTGCAGGGACGTCCAAAGGGTACTATCTCTAACCGATGGTATGTAGATAGTGGATGCTCCAGGCATATGACAGGAAACATGGCCTTGCTTCAAGACGTTAAACCATTCAGAGGCGGCTATGTGGCCTTTGTCGGAGAAAAAGGCGGCAGCATCACGTGTCAAGGCGTGGTTTTGAACGATTGTGTCAGCTTTGACAATGTCAACTTCTGCGAGCAGTTGAAGCATAACCTGTTGAGTATCTCCCAAATGTGTGATAAGGAGTACTCGGTGATGTTTGACAAGTCAGAATGCCTGATTCTCAAACCTGGTTTTGAAGTTCCGGAAGATTGGATCCTGATGAGAGCGCCAAGAACAAACGACACCTATCAGATCGATATGAGCGTGGCAACAACCACCTCATTAGTTCCTACCTGTTTGCTTACTAAAGTGACAGAGCTCGACTCCATCTTGTGGCATAGGAAACTCGGACATATTTCGTATCGTAAAATGAATCATCTTGTCCGAAACGGTTTGGTAACCGGGGTTCCTAAGCTGAGGTTTACCGTTGCAGATGACGGTATGCCATGTAAAAAGGGCAAACAGCAATGGAAGTCTCACAAGCCCAAGCTCCAAAACTCTATTGATACCCCTTTGGTGCTACTACACATGGATCTGTTTGGCCCTATAAGTATCAGGAGTAATGGAGGTAAGTCGTTATGTCTTGTAGTAACTGATGATTTCTCAGGTTTTTCTTGGGTGCATTTTTTAGGTACTAAAGACGAGACTGCTGCTATTCTTCAATAGTTGATCCTGAGCTTTGAATCTCTTTGCAAGCTAAAAGTTAGAAAGATAAGGAGCGACAACGGAACTGAGTTCAAGAATAATTTGATGGAGCTTTTCTATCTCAAGAGAGGGATCCGTCACAAATTCAGCGCGCCGTACACGCCTCAGCAGAATGGAGTTGCTGAACGGAAGAACAGAACACTGATTGAGACTGCAAGGACTATGCTGTCGGATGCAAAGCTTCCTGTCACTTTCTGGGCAGAAGCCGTTAATACAACTTGTCACGTCTTAAACAGAGTTCTGGTTGTGAAAAGGCACAACAAGACTTGTTACGAGTTGATCAAAAATCGACTTGCCAATCTTGATTACCAGTCTAAGTTTCATGCAAAAGCGGTGGAAGGCATCTTCTTTGGATACGTTGCCAACTCGCCTCGCAAGAGAGTGTACAACATAAGAACTCGTACTGTCGAGGAATGGTTTGAAGTGGATTGTAGTAAACACAGCATTCCACCCGAACCAACAGGTCCAGCTTGGGGTTTTGATTATGATGCACTATTCAAGTCATTCAATCTTCCTGATCTATCTGCAGTTGACGCCGCAAACGTTTATGAATTATTGGGTGGCGGTGATGACTCCAACTTCTCTACTCGTGCTACTGTACCAATTATAACTCCTGATTCCAATGCTGCATCTGCATCTGGAACTCATGACAGTGAAGATGTTCTTGTTGTTGGAGATGACACTCAAGCCAATCCTAACACAACTGTAGGAAATGAAGCTCCAGCTGATCCAATTAACATTGAATCTTCTTCCTCTGGAACACAGGAAATGGTGGAGTTAAGCACGAATTTAGATCCAGAAATTCAGGAACCGATTGTACCGGAGACGAGAGTGCATAGGAATCATCCAATCGACAACATTATTGGTGATCCTTATGACTGTGTTCAGACTCGTCATCGAACTATCACTGAGAACACCAGTCTTTACACAGAGATACTTGACACTGGTGTCATGGAAACGTGTCGGCATGCTGCATTCGTGTCCCAGTTAGAGCCAAAGAATGTGAAGGAGGCTCTCACTGACAACTGCTGGATTGAGGCGATGCAAGATGAATTATCTCAATTCCAAAAGTTGCATGTGTGGGATTTGGTTGACTTGCCAAAAGGATTTCAGCCAATTGGAACCAGATGGGTGTTCAAATGCAAGACGGATGATCGTCATGTTGTTGTGAAGAACAAAGCAAGATTGGTTGTTCAGGGTTTTTATCAGCAAGAGGGCTTGGATTACACGGAAGTATATGCCCCAGTTGCTAGAATTGAGGCCATTCGACTGTTCTTGTCTTATGCCACATATGTCGGCTTCAAGGTATATCAACTTGATTTGAAGAGTGCTTTCCTTTATGGTAAAGTTCATGAAGAGGTCTATGTCACTCAACCTCCCGGTTTTGAAGATCCGCATAATATCAATAAAGTGTATAAGCTCGACAAAGCACTTTATAGTCTTCATCAAGCACCACGGGCATGGTATGAGACAATATCTAAGCATTTACTGTCTAATGGTTTCGACCGTGAACAGATTGACTCGACTCTCTTCATTAGGAAAGCAGGAGGTGACATTCTTCTTGTACAAGTATACGTCGACGACATTATCTTTGGATCTACTAATGAAGGGATGTGTAGGGAATTCGAGCAGGTGATGAAGTCCAAGTTTAAAATGAGTAATATGGGTGAATTGTCATTCTTCCTGGGTCTGCAAGTCAGTCAAAGAGAGGATGGCATCTATCTACATCAAACTAAGTATGTGCATGACATCTTGTCAAAATATAAGATGAATGATAGCAGTACTTATGGCACACCTATCCCAGTCAATCATGGTCTGCATCCTGACAAAGATGGAAAGGATGTCGATAGCAGATTGTACCGTGGGAGGATCGGATCACTTATGTATCTCACAGCTTCAAGACCCGATATAATGTTTGCTGTGTGCTTGTGCTCAAGGTTTCAGTGTCAACCAAAGGAGTCACATATGATAGCCGTGAAGAGAATTTTCAAATACCTGAAAGGGAAACCCCAATTAGGTCTTTGGTACTCTAAGCAGCAGTCATTTGACTTCAAAGCCTACACTGATTCAGATTATGGCGGTTGTAACCTTGACAGAAAGTCAACTTCTGGTGGATGTTAACTCTTAGGAGACAGACTGGTCTCTTGGCAGTGTAAGAAGCAGTCAACGGTTTCTGTCTCAACTTGTGAAGCAGAATACATTGCTGCAGCGAGCGGTTGTTCTCAGATACTATGGATTCAGCAGCAGTTGAGAGACTACAGCTTAAATTTCACTAGAACTCCTTTATTCATTGACAACAATGCCACAATGTCCATCACAAATAACCCGGTGAAACATTCCAAAACTAAACATATAGAGATTCGCCATAATTTCATCCGTGATTGTGCTAAAAAGCATTTAATTGAACTTGTAAAAGTTCACACAGATGACAATCTTGCTGACCTTTTCACAAAGGCATTTGATCGATCCCGTTTTGAGCATCTTGTCAACTTGATAGGAATGTTCAATCCTGAGTGAAAATTATTTTTTCTTGAATCAATTCAATTCATGGTAGTTAAACTTTATTTCTTTTAAATTTTCTGTATAGTTCTTTTAAGTTTCAAAATATTTTACAAAAACAAAATCAAAAATAGAAAATGGAGAAAATTTCAAAGTTCACTTGAGAAAAGAGGAAATGATAGTACATCAGAAATGATCTAAACGTCACAGACTGCTCATATGAGAAATGATTGCATCATGCTTACTTAACTGTTTAACTTATTATGTTTTTAATCTGCTTATTTACAAGTAATTTAAATTGTCAGTAGGCTGTATGCGTCTTTGAATCACTTGTAGTGTGGAAACTAAATCTAAATTACAACTGTGATTTGAACCTATGTTTGCAAGAGTGTGTACGTAAAAGAATAGAAAAGATCATTATCAGATATAAGATGTTAGATTTTGGCAATAATTTTCTTTTGAGGTCAGTTTCGGGTTATGTCGTTAGCACAATTAATGCGGTTCATCTCACTGCCCATACTCACAAGTATGCAAGGAGAGATTGAATCAAGACATGTCTCTACATTAACCGTTGAGCATGTATTCACGCTTGAATCACTCTTGATTCATTGAAATCAAATCCATATAAAAGTTGGATTCCCTTACCTTAAAACTCAAACACCATATATATTATCCTGAATCATCATACCAATATTTAATGAAGAAAATCAAATGAAACCAAGACAAATGAATCACTCGATTCTGAATCTTATGATTCCTGATAATCCTTATGGATTCTGCTTGATTTTTCCTGTGTTAATAGATGTAACTTCATTCTGAAAATTTAGAAAATCATTGGGAAAATCTTAGATGCCTTGAGATAATGCAATTTACATTAGTATAGCATATCAGTGGGGTACATGTTGTATATCTTATAAATAATACCATAATACACAAGAATGTGATACAAAGATGCTTATAGTTTCAAATCTTATAATATTGTCAACTTGAATTACTTGTTTATGTGCTTATTACGTATGAATAAATAGTAATCCATGACATGATCCCATATTCTTTGATGTTTATATTGTATCGTTTTTGCTAAAAGATAGCCTGATATGATCCTCTGCTCGTGTCTTTGATCAAAAATAGTTTGTGTGAATTCTTGTATATTTTATTAGAAAAGATTTTAAGTTTATGCATAGTTCAATTTTATTCAGAAAAGCCAAAAATATTTTTGTTTAACCTTCCTGAATTGTATTTGAATCCTCATGATTGAATATTTTTATCTTGTTCGTTATTTGACTTGAAATACTTCATAAATTCTGAGTTTAAAATTTGCGCACTTAAGGGTTGTGCGTACTTGTCAAGTTCGCACGAAGTAAGACTTGCGTACTTAGTAAGTACGCAAGAGTTAAAGCTTGCGCACTTGTAAATATGCAAGAGTTAAAGCTTGCGCACTTGTAAATGCACAAGAGTTAACTCGTGCGCACTTAATAAGTATGCACGACCGATTGAGACTAGGTATAAAAGTGACACTTAGAAAATTTTCTCAGTTTCATGCTTTCAATCGAAAAACTTTTCCCTCTGCAAATTTCACTCAAAATCAAAGTGTTCCTAAACCATCTTTTCGTCCCGTCTATAGTTTCATCATCTCATTTCATCGATTTGGTGAGAATCTAGGCTAAATCCATCCGTGAAATTGTAACATTTGGACCGATTCTCGACTTAAAAAATTTAGGTTTATTCTTGAATTTTTGGGTAAAATTGGGGTTGTTTAGGTATATTCTTATCACTAATACCGGATTAGAAAACTTAATCGACTCCCATTCATCCCTTTTGGTCCTCGATTTTGATCCGTCGGTTGAATATGAATCGACAGTGGGTCGGGGGACTTTTTAGGTCAAAATTGATCATATGTAGATTGTTTGTGGTGTTGATACTGGTCCCATAGGTTAGAATCATTGATTCCGACCTAGTGGCGACCTATTCGACCCACTTTTTAAACAATCAGTCAATTTGTCAATATTCTAGAATTTTTGTCAAGTGGTGTTCTTGCGCACTTAGCAAGTACGCAAGAAGTACTTCTTGCGTACTTGTTAAGTACGCAAGAGGAAAAGACTGCGCACTTAGCAAGTGCGCAGGACCAACACTTGGGAAAAATTCTAAGTCTGAAAATTCTTTTCAAAGAGTAACTACTATACTGAGTCATGTTTGTTCATTTCCAATGATACGTGTTGTTCTGATTGTGTTTTCTGTGTGTTTTTGCAGATTATGGCTCGGGCGTTTACTAACGAATTCAACTTGTTAGCAAACACTCAACCCGAATGGAAAGGTGCAGCTTTGCAATATAAGGAGATAGTTGATTTCTTGAACAGCTCCAGAATCAGCTATGCTATCTCGGCTGACCCGACCGTGTCAAGACCTTATTTAGAGCAATTCTGGGAGACAGCGGAACATGACTGCACGGTATCCCCCAATGTCATAAGGGCTACCGTTGCTGGTCAGGCTATCGTTTTTTCTGAAGACACCATTAGAAGGGTCCTGCAGTTCAGAGACCTTGCTACCGACCCGACAGCCTATCCAGACTACTATGTGGATGGGTGTTGGAGGCAAAGAATGGGATACGTCGGCGCGAGGGACTATGCTTCTTACAAAAAGATGTGGGTATTAGACCAATGGCGGTATTTCGCTCATGTCATGATTGTGTGCATCTCGTCAAGGAAAGCTGGTAAAGATGCCATGGGTCATGACCTTGCAGCAGCCATGGTGGGCTTGTCTCTTAATAGGGGCTACAACTTCTCGCGCTACATCTTCAAAGCAATCAATGACCAGATAAACATAGCAGAGAAGATTAGATTCTTATTGTACCCTAGGTTTGTACAACTCTTGATTGATGACGCGTTGCCAAACCTTCCTGCTATAGGGGAGAGACTGCAAGTCAAGCGGGTGGACAAAAGAGTATTTGCTCAATTCTTAAAGCCAGGCAGTGTAGAACCTACCCCTGTGCATACAAAACTCTTTGGCCACCTAATCAATGAAGGATATGTGGCACCTGATGACTGGAAATGGTATAGCCACCACTCTGAGCCTGAACATAGTGAAAACTCTGATGAGCAACAGGAGGAAATGGAGAGTGATGATGGTTCGTCTGAGGATGGAGACGACGAAGGCGGTGATGGTGGTGCTGAGGAATCCGATTCAGAAGCAACAGAATCAGATTCTTCTGATTCCGATGACGTACCATCGCAAGCACTCCCCAGGAGATCGGCACATGTAACCCTACATGAGTCGTCCTCCAAAAGAAAGCGACAAAGCTCAAGCAGCGAATATCAGCCAAATTCTGAATCTGACGCGGCTATAGAAAGACAAAGAAGGGAGAGTGTTCATAAGAACAGGGGTGATAGGCAACATGTTGCTATCCCCAGTGTGGTAGAGGTCCCGACTGTGCAGCAAGTACAAGTTCCAGCTGCCAGTCCAGATTCAGCCTCTACCCCACCAGAACAACAATTTTACCGTAGGAGGAGAAGACCACAAGTTCAAGCTGACGTGGCAGAAGAGGTTCCTGTGACGTTGACCCTCCCTACTACATCAGTCCAGGTGGCGATGACTACTCCAATTGTCACGGAGTCTGTCACCATCACCCCTACCATTACCCCAACAACTCTCATCTCATCCACAATCCCAACACCCACCATTGAGCCATCAAGCCAACCCTTTAATTATGGTGACTTCACACAAGAGTTTGACTTCGACACGATCTTCGCCTCCCCTATCCATAATGCCGAAGCGTCATCGTCTAGGCATCCTGATTCGAATGATGCAAGGATCGATGTGCTAGAAACCTAAGTTGCTGGACTGCTGAAGACTATTCAGAAGTTAAAGGAGGAATCTGATGCTCAACAAGCACAGATTAATTCACTGGCCGATGAAGTTAGGATTCTACATAGCCAGAGAACAGGGACTAATGAGCGACTGAAGAACGTAATGGCACAGAACGAGCTGTTAATGATGACAAATGAAATGATTCTAGGCCAAAGAACTTCACTTGAGCTATGGTTGGATTTACAAAGAAAAGAGCATGAAGCGATGGTCAAATTAGTTGCAGAACTGACCAAGAAGCTTGATGCTCAGGGGGAGAATGAGAAGGAGAAGGAGAAAGAGAAAGAAAAGAAATACACTGGTGCTGAGCCTTGTCATCCAGTCGACTTGACTAAGGATGACGATAAAGACAAGGATCCTGAAGCCAGTCCTAGTGGAGGTGAGCACCAAGCTTTGGCAATTGTGCCCATCTCTGCTATTCCAATGGCTGAGGGGGAGTTTACTCAGCAAGAGGGTGGTGATACCTATGGTGGTGGTGGTGAGAAAGGAAAGTCAGTAGCTGAAGTACTTAAGGACTTATCTGATGATGAGATCCTATATCTAGAGCCTGACTATTCAAAAGAAGCACAGATCGATGCTCTCTTCAATCTAGAAGAAGGAGAGATCGACTCTGGTGACGATTGGGATGATGATGATGAAGATGTTGTGATCGAAATTCCCAAGGGTGATAGGGAAGGAGAGTACGAGCTAGAATATGGAGAGATCTTTGAATTTCCATCCTTTGACGCTCCGCTCGACATAGGTTCAGTCGTGCAGGCCAGTAATGTAGAAGCCTCGACTGAAGCCTCCCGAGTCAACCCTACACCTATGGACCCAGAGGCACCAAAAGAAACAGACATGCCTTCTACTTCATCAAATGGTCCAGCTCCGGTGTGGCAAAAGACGTCTATCATAGACAAGCACGGAGCAACAGGGATGATCTTGGCTGTAAGGTTCGAGGAGGATAAGCAGCTGTTCGCAATCAAACGATCTGGCGGGGTTCAATACTTGAAACCCACCAGTGAAGCGTTCAGCTCCTTACCCAAATACGACCTGGTGAACCTAGCAAACCGAGAGCTGCTGGGTCATTCCAATCATGCCGTGGCGATGGGTTTGTGGGTGGTTCTGCAGCGAGAAGCAAGATTAGGGATGCTCGAGATGTTCAAGCCTCAAGTGCCCAAGAGAGTCAAGGATAGGCACGCTGTACATCCTGTGACTAAGAAGAACTTAAAGAAATTGGTATACAAGCCAGTGCGATGTGAAACTAAAATTCCCCTGAGCAAGTTATCTCAGGATATTCTTGGTGACATGTGGTACTGGTACGTAGATCCAAAAACGGGCGAGGCTGTGATCATGGGAACCTAGTGCCAAAGGAGCTGATCAAAATATTTGATGAAGTCTGCTTCATCAACTTTTCTGTGAAAGATCTGGAGGTACTAGCAGAACACTACTGCGTCTACACGGATGAGTGGACAATGCTCCTTGGATCTAAATATGACAAGGTGATTAAGTTCTGCCTTGATTACAAGAAGAAGATGGAGGCTGAAGACTGAAGTTGTGAAGACTGAAGATTGAAGACTGAAGACGATGAAGATCCCGAGCTGTTGTCAAGGGGGAGTTTGTTGAAGCACTTTCCTGTGACAACTCTCAGGATAGAGTCTTAGTTGGTATTTTCATGTCTGTAATTGTCTTTGTATGTAAAAGTCTTTATGTATTAGTTTATCGAGTTGTATTTACTTTTACATATTGAATGTTGCATTTCTTTCTAAGTGTTTTGCGCACTTACATGTGCGCAGGAGAAAGCTCCTGCGTACTTAGCAAGTACGCCAGAATACCTTTGCGTACTTGTTAAGTACGCAAGAGCATTCTGCCCTGCGCACTTGCTAAGTGCGTAGGCATCAGGTCAGGTATAAGTAGGATAGGTTGACAGAAGTTAAGTACGCAGGCTTAAGTGCAAATACGCAGATTGTAACCTAAGTGCTTTTCTCTGTAACCTTCAAGTGTTTATAATACAAAGAACGTTTAAAGTGTTTTCTCTTGTCGGTTTACTTTGTTTAGCTAGACTCTCCACCTAGTCACGGGCATTCCACACCCGGTCCGACTAGTAGACCCACTTGCATGTGACGATCCGCCACACCCAAGGGACCTACATCCCTATAGTATCTAAAACATCTGCTATTGTGATCCATGAAGCTGAAGCAGAGGCATCAACCAAAGCCAAGGGGAAGGGAGTAATGACTGAAGAGGTGGAAGAGAGACTGATGAAAGAGCAAAGGGAAAGGGAGGAAAGAAGAAGAAGAAGAGAAGAAGAGGAGATGGCAGAGCTAAGAAAAATTCAAGAACGAAAAGCTGCCATGCTCTTCAAAGATCAACAAATCCAGCTGTATGCTAAACAACTGGATGATCTCAAAGCCAGATTTCATGCAGCTTCTCAATTACAAGAAGATGCAGCCCTAGCTCTTCAGCTGCAGAACAGTTTAATAAAGAAGAAGGAGAAGAAGAAGAAGAAGGGAGAAGAAGAAAAGGGAAGAGGCTAAGTTCAGAATAACTGATTCTGAACTAGCCAAAGAAATGAGAGAAGAATGGATAGCGGCTCTGATTTCTCAAGGTGAGGATGCAGACTACCTTGAGAAACTGTCAAATAAAGAAATCTACAGAGCCTTCATGAGTCATCAAAGTCAATTGGCAAATAAGAAAAGGGATGACGAAGAAGAAAAAGCAAAGCAAAAATCCAAGAAGACCATTGCATTCAACATAAGGACCCATGAAGAAAGGAAGGTCATGACTGACTTCCTGAAGGCCAGAGGAGAAAGTGGAAAAAGGCTAGGCCCCATGAGTTTCATGAATTTGCAAGCCTTGTACTCCAAAGTCAAGAAGGAAGAGGAAGAAAGATTAGGGAAGACAGGCTCCAAGAAAAGGGTGATAACTCAAACTGCTGAACACAAATCAAAGAAACCCAAGCCTTCTCCCTCATCCACTACTTCCTCCTCCCACCATACTTCTCCTCTCCAGCCTAGACCTCATTCCTCTCTTCCCACAAAGTCCAAATCCATCCACCCAGCTCCTCCTCATCAACAACCTTCCAAGAAGAAAACCAAACCTACCATCACACCAGAAGACTCAAGAGAAATAGTTGTCTGGTTCTACAACACTCAAGACAAATGGTTTGAAGTCTTCAGGGGAAAGCAAGAACTGAAAAGATCTATCTATAAATCTGTTGATGAGGTACTGCAACTCCGAGACTCAGATCTAAGAAGAATATTGGAGTTGGGTGAATCCTATAAGCAGAGAATGAAAGTGGAAGACATCTTTTACTAGCAATCAAACATCACTTCAGTCCTAGTAAAGATGTAATCATTGATGCCAAACCTCTTCAATCCCATTCTCCATTCACCCGTTGGTCCTTCAAGGCTGATACCAACAAGTTTATCTTGATTGATGTTAAAGGACAGAAGATGATATATTCAAGCAAGGCCATCTTCAAAATGCCAAGCAAAGACATAAAGACTCTATCCGAGCTTCCTCTAAACAATCCCAGCCAGGACCCAAGAGACTATAAGGTAGAAAGGATAATCTACAACAAGGAAAAGCTTCAGCAGCAAAAGCAGTAAGAGAGTTTTGGTAGCATCAGTCTAGGGAGAGTTTGTAGATATAAAGACTGATTACTACAAAATTCCCTAAGTACAACTGTTGTGGACCTCAGAAGTTGCTGCAGATCGACAAACTACTGCGGATAATCTTATCTGATGCGGATACTTGTTCTTCTGCTGAAGAACAAATCTTCCGCGGATAGCCTTATCTGCTGAAGACCAAAGTTGCTGCTGATAGGCAAATCATCAGCAGCTGTGGACAGTTGTGTCTTGCTGCTGATCAACAACATTGTTGCTGATAGCCATTCCCTCTGAAGATCAAACGTTGCAGCTGACTGGCTTCGATAAAGCAACTATTACCACTGACAACTTTCTGCTGCAACACTGACACACTCCACACAGAAAGAATGTTACTGGTGCAAGACAATAAAAGACAACGACGCTCTTCTTCCAAGGACTCAAGAAATGAAGCCTAAGAAGACGTTTGAGCAAAGATAATTTTTGTAGTATTTATTGTCGTTACATGTAGAATAGCTTCAATACAAAATCAACTGCTTGTGTTAGATCTGATCCTTTGAATCAAGGGTCTGTCTTGATTCTAAGTTACTATATAAGTAGTACTTAGAGTCATTGTATAAGTGTGTTTTATCTTAAGAGTTTTCTCTGTGATCTTGTAATATTTGAAGCTTAATACAAATTGCATTTATCAGTATTCTTCTTGTTTACTTGTTTACATTGCTTAGTTGTGATTGTTTCCGCCAATCTCAACTAGAATAGAACCATCTTGTATTCACCGATCCTACACATTTCATGACCTGATCTTGTTTACTTTGAAATTTATCGTGTATCATTTCAAGTATTGTTCAAATTGATTGAAAAGTTGAAAAGAAAAGTGAATCGTTAGAAAAGAAAAGAGACAAATATATACAAGAAATGAATATGATGGATTTATAAATATTCATTTAAAAAATTACATATAAATGAAAAAGATACGAGTTGCATAAGAATGAGTTTGATTGTTTCATATCTTTTTTTTAGTATATATCATAGGTTACCCATAGTTGTTGATAGATTGTGTGATGAATTACTCATATACTGGTATGATCTTCTTACTCATGATGTTCAACCAAAAATATGTGTTTTAGTTTGCTCAGATAAAAAACCAAAAATATGTGATTCCGTTTGTACAGATAAAATCCAAAAATATTTTGTTTCTATCTTCCATGAAAATTCTATCTTTTATTAAAATGATTCGGGATTGGATCGGATACATGCTACAGATGGAAGTTCACAAGAATGTGACGTGTTGTAAGTTGACGAAATTGTTCAAGGCAAAGGTTTGAAGCGAACTTAATATGTTCGCTTGTTCTTGGTTAAGCGAATTTAATATGTTTGCATGGATTTGTTAAGCGAACTTAACAAGTTCGCCTAATGAAGCGAATTTAAGGGTGTTGAATATATATCTTTATCAGGCGAACATATCTCTTTATCCTCTATCATGTTTGAGCAAACTTCTTGAGCGAACTTATTGGTTTTAGTAAGCTTATCAAAAAATTTTGAATTCGGGGTGCTATTTGAAACTTTCGTGTTTGTTACTTGATCGGTTTTCCTTTGCTATTCTATCTAAGGTAATTTCTTGGAATTTTATCCACTAAATCGATGGGAATTGATTATTTTGATTCTGTGTCATCGAAATTTGAAACCGATCTGATATTGACCTAATAGGGTATCTTTTCATGATTAAAACTTAAAATTGACACTTAATAATGGTTAGTGGTTGATAATCGATGCTTATGATGTGTGTGATTTGAACAGATTTGGCGATTTGAGCATTTTTGGAATCTGATGTTGAATTTATATCGACAAACTGATTCAGGCGAACTTGTTCAAGCGAACTTGTTTAGGTGAACTTATTATCTTCGCCTCTTGCAACACTAAGCGAACTTATTAAGTTCGCCTAAGGGCTAAACAGTGTTTGGACTTGTAATTTTTTTTTGTGTGTGAAAATTTTTTTTTGTTTGATTTGTTTTTCTTTTTTGTTATATGACTAATGTGTGTTCTATGTCCAATAAATTTTCATATGGCTCGTCGTGTTGAGTACAAACATAATCAAGTGGCGTTGTTAGATCCAAATATGTCTGAGGCAGTTAATTTCCAAGGAATTATCAATTTCTTGAATCGTTCACGTTTACATGTGGCCTTATCCGCAGATCCGTACATCAGCTTACCGTATATCCAACAATTCTGGGATACAGGTGGTTATTTCAATGGAGACTATCCGTGCTGCTTTGGCATTGGGAGGTGCTAATGAAGATCCTATGTCTTATCTTGGAACACTGATTATAGGGTTTTCAGAGGATGGGCTACAGAGGCAGACCAAATGATATTCAAGCACGAAAAGGTGGTTTAGTAGGAGAATGGAGGTAGTTTATGAACGTCCTCATCCAGTGTCTATCTCCAAGAAAGGCTGGCACTGATGGACAAAAGAGTGCTTTACAAGCTGCAATGGTTAGACTGACTCTCAACAAGCGGTTTAACTTTGCTTTGTATATATACCGTGAGTTGGTCATGCAAATAAATCCTCCTGCAGGTCAAGGGTTTTTAATGTACCCTAGGTTCTTGCAAATGATTCTGAAACATTTAATTCCAGACTTACCACAACATCCAATACGTTTGACCTTGACTCCTATGTCTAAAAGAATCTTTACTGATTGTACCAAGGTTAAACAACAAAATGTTGCTTTGATTCCAGTTCCGACTCCTTTGTTTGGTCATTTAATCAATCCTGATTATGTTGCGCCTCCTAATGATAATTGGTTTCATCTTGAGGACTTAGTTCAAGGACAAGTCCAGAATCAACAACAACAACCACAACAAGTTAAAGTTCATGTTCAAGATCAGGTACAAGCACAACAACAAGTTCCTATTCCACAAGAACATGTTCATATTCCACAAGAACATGTTCATATTCCTGTTAATGAACCAGTTCAGGAATACATTGTTCAAGAAAATGAACAAGATTTGGGTATGAATATGGACGATTTTGATAATGAAGATTTGAACTCACCCATTCATGAAGCTGAAGGGAATGTGGTGGATACGAGTTCCGATTATACTATTTTACCTGATTCTGAGGCTACTGACTCTGATTCCTCTAGAGACTTTAGCTCAGGTCATTATGAGAGATTGGCTACTATGCCTTTAGCTAATGCAGGAAAACATGTTAAATCAATAGACAGGAGGCCGAGGCGTAAGTCTGTTCAGAATCCTCCTTCTAGATCAGTACTTGGATAGAGAACATTAATTGATGAGAGCTCGGATTCTGATAGTGATGCACATCCGGTTCCAAAAACTCAGAAGCTTATGTCTGCTTCTATTGTTGTTGCACGTTTTTTTCAAGATGTTGAGGATGCTACATTCGTTGAATCTTTATTGGTGATTTCTCCACATGTTCCACACTCATCTGACGCTGGTCCTTCAAATCCTTCTGATTCTGAAAGGATTACATTTCTTGAATCTCAAGTTCTTGCTTTACAGACTCAAATGGATTCTCTTGTTGCTATTGATTCACATCGCGAGTTGGTTCTTCAGACTCAAGCTAGTTAGATTGATGCTATGCAGATCTTGGTATCCAAACTTGTTAAGCGTCTTGACACTCAGGGGGAGTTAAGGATACAGGATACTTGTCATACTGAGTGTATTCAAAGAAAGGATGATGATGACAATGATCCTACTGGCAATGTTAGGATGATGATGACAATGATCCTACTGGCAATGTTGAGGGTGATCGTCAATACACTACTGATGTGAATCCCATATCAAGAGCTCAGGGGGAGTCGACATCACAAACTATTGAAGGAACCAAGAATGCTTGTGGAGTGAATGAAGAAATTTTATTATTGGAATTCTTTGCTGATTCTGAAGAAGAATAAGCTGAGAAGTTAGAATGTCTAGATGATATTGAAGAATTATTTGAGGATGTTGAAGAGGATGTGTTGGATAATGAAGTTGAAGAAGGAGAGATTGTGGAGATCGAGATAGAAAAGAGTAAAGCTAAAGTTACATATGATGGCAGTGATGGTCTGAATGTACCGTATAACTTCATCCAAGATGATGTTATTCCTGAGTTTTCTTATGACGGAGTAACAGATTATATGGACTTTGTTGAAGACATTACTACGCCTGATGATACTACTCAATCCAAGATAGATACTGATGTTGATACTACTCATCCTGTGTCTCCTAAGCTGAATGAAGAACCTGTGATGTATAGAAATATAGGAATGACTAGAGAACAGTGGAGAGAAGTAGTTAGCAGTTGGATGAAAGTACTACCCAAGTCACCTATACAACCTGCTCAGAAAAAAAGATATGTGAATAAAGAGCGGTGTATTGGAAGAATCATCAGTTGGTTTTATGATGATGACACGAAGTTGTTTGCTCTTAAGAGATCTGATGGTGTTCAATACTTAAAGCCTAGGATCAAGTATTTCAATACCTTGCCAAGGTGTGAAATGAATGGTCTAGCTACGAAACCACTAATTAATAGATCAAAGTTTGGATTAGCCAATGTGATTGCCAACTTAATTAAAAGAGAAGGTGGATCAGGGAAGTATGAATGGTTAAAGCCACAGAAAGGAAAAAGAGTGAAGATTGTAGATCAAAAGACTGGGATAGTGACCTGGAAGTATAAGTTCAATCCAGTAAGAGCTGTACAGAAGATACCATTGAAGAAAATACCACAAGATTTTATGGGGAATATGAAATGGTGGTACGTAGATGTGAATACTGGTGAAGCTAGAATTGATGATAAAGATAATAATGTCATTGTTAGTTTCTATTATGCAATGAATCTTATTAACTTCCCAAAGAAATATCAGAGGACGTTAAGAAAGAATGAGATTATGTTTACAGATGATTGGAGAGAACAAGGATTGTTGTGTAAAAGAATGTTGGAGATCTGTCAGAGATATGGAGTGTACGCCGGAAGCAGATTACCAGATAACTGGAAGAGCTCGTCATAAAGACTGAAGACAGAAGATCAAGCTATTGTGAAGGGGGAGTCTGTTAGGACATAGAATGTACGCCCGAAGCAGATTACCAGATAATTGTATTGATTTTGTCTAAGTGTAAGAACAAGTTCTGCTAGAGGCGAACTTGTCTAGTTTTCCTAGTCTCATGTGAGGCGAACTTGTTAAGTTCACCTAGTCTATTAGAGGCGAACTTGTTAAGTTCGCTTATTGCAGAGTTTGTGTCTATAAATAGGTGTTTACAGATTCTGTTCTATAGAGAGAGAAGAGAGAAAGAGGTGAAATCGAGAGAATCTTGTAAACTCTGTGTTTGATGATATACAAAGAGAAAGTTTATTTACCTGTTGTTTTGATGAAAAATTTTTTAAAATGGTGTGTATGGAAAATAAAAAGAGGAAAATGGGAAAGTCAAAAAAAAAAAAGGAAAATGGTTGAGCCTCTATTCCCAATAGCGGCTTAGGATAAGTTAAAAGAGGGAGCTAGGGAGCCGCCATTGCCAATCGCGGCTTAGGAGCAACCAACATAACCCCGTTTAACCTCCGTTAGTTATAGTATTTAACCCCGTTTAACCTCCGTTAGTTATAGTATTTAACCCCGTTTAACCTCCGTTAATTATTTTAATGTAATGTAAGATTATACCTTTACAAGAGAGGTTCACCAATACGTTTACAAGAGAGGTTCACCAATACGTCATAAACTACCAACAGGCGTATAATTGCTCAACCCAATTTCCGGACCGCGAGTGGACATTGTTCCATGGTCGTGAAATAAGGGCTCGAGAACATAGAGTATTCCCTTATTCAGTACCTGAGCAAGTGTTCATGGTGAAAACATGCCTACAGACCTCCGATGAAACCGGCGATAGTCCTTATACGGTCAAATTCAAGAAGAAAACCTGCACTTGTGGTAAGTGGCAAATTTACCGGTTCCCTTGTAGCCATGCAATTGCAGTTTGCCACTATCTACAAGAAGATCCAAAAAGTATTGTGAATAGCAGGTTTCACACAGACACATACCGTGCGCAATACAACAACAACTATCATCCGGTGAGTCATAAAGAAGATTGGAACGGCGCCGGATGGACACTTTATGGGGACGCAAATAAGATAACCATACTAAGAGGAAGACGTCGTGCGAGGAGGATGCGTAACGAGATGGATAACACCTATGCACAGGAAAGGACAGGGCGTCTGTGCTCTGGCTGTAAACAACCGGGTCACATGATCAACAATTGCCCAAACCGACCAAATTAGTGCTGTTAGGTCGTGTATCTCGTGTTACTTTGTATGTGTATTATGTTAACCAGTTTAATATTTTGAGGAATGTTAGGTCTTGTATCTTGTGTTCTTGATAGTATTATAGGTTTTTATTTCATTATCTTAATATTATTAGATGTCAAATAATCTTACATTACATTAAAATAATTAACGTAGGTTAAACGGGGGTTAAATACTATAACTAACGGAGGTTAAACGGGGTTAAATACTATAACTAACGGAGGTTAAACGGGGTTATGTTGGTTGCTCCTAAGCCGCGATTGGCAATGGCGGCTCCCTAGCTCCCTCTTTTAACTTATCCTAAGCCGCTATTGGGAATAGAGGATCAACCATTTTCCTTTTTTTTTTTTTGACTTTCCCATTTTCCTCTTTTTATTTTCCATACACACCATTTTAAAATTTTTTTCTTGTTTTGATACTGTTTCTATTGTCAATTCGTATACAAACGTTAACACGGTAGGATTCCGCACTTCGTGTTATCGAGACGTCCTGTCATGAGATCGATCAATAGATGAGTCATGTGGACCTACAGTTTTAATTTATGTTTCTTGTTTAGTTTTTTTGTTCCTGTTTTATGGCATCAATGGAATCAACAACAGCTAGTCAATGTTATTAAAGAAAATCAGATGATATTGGATGGGAATATGGGAAGTTGGTGAATGAAAATAATAAAGATAGAGTTCAATGTAAGTTATGTGATAAGTTAATGTCCGGGGGAGTTTATAGAGTGAAACAACATATTGCGGGTGTAACAGGAAAAGTAACGGCTTGTAAAAAAGCAACAAAAGATGATCAATTGAAGGTTATAAATTCTTTTAATGAGACCAAACACAAGAAAAAATGTTAAACAAGATAGTGATTCATCTTTAAGAGCCAAGGTGAACATTGGTAATGAAACAATTAAGCTAGATGATTGTTTTGGAGAATTGAAGGAACCTCGATCTTTTGGTCCGATGCATAGATTTTCAAGTTCCCAAGGCTTCAAAGAAAATAGCAAACAAAGTGGTCTTGATAATCATTTTCGAAAAGAACAAATGATAAAAGTAGAAGAATATATTTGTAAGTGGGCGTATGAATGTGCGATTCCATTTCGTACCTTGGAAAAGGATAGCTTCAAAGTATTATAGGAGGGGATTGGTCAATTTGGACCTCATGCCATGCCTCCGAATAGATATGAGATGGGAAATTCTTACTTAAAAAAAGAGGTCGAAACGACTAAAAAGGCTTTTAAAAAATATGAAGAAGAATGGAGATTTATAGGTTGCTCTATTATGACCGATGCATGGTTCGATAGAACAAGAAGAAGCATCATGAATTTGTGTGTCAATTCAAAGTTGGGCACTATATTTTTGTCTTCTAAAGAATGTTCGGATGAAGCGCATTGAAGATGTTGGCCCGGAAAATGTAGTTCAAGTTGTGACTGATAACGCATCTAATAATATGGGTGCGTCAAAATTGTTGAAGGATAAAAAACCAACAATCTTTTGGACATCATGTGCAATACATACCATTAATCTCATGCTTGAAGGTAATAATCTTTCGTGACTGTTCTTTATATGTTTTTTTAGTTGTCTACTTATAGTTATAACTTTTTTTGTAGTTATTGCTGGAGTACAAAGGTGCAAGAAAACCCTTGATCAAGAAAAAAAACTAACGGTGTTTATTTATTCTCATCACAAAACATTGGCTATGATGAGAAAATATACAAAGAAAAGAAATATTGTGAGACCGGGAGTTACAAGACTTCCTTCCGCATTTCTTACTTTACAAAGTATTTTGGAAAAAAAGGTTCAACTTAGGGCTATGTTTACTAGTGAAGAATGGGATAATTGTAGGTTTGCAAAGACGGCGAAAGGGAAAGTTGCTTATGGAACAGTTATATCTCCCGCATTTTGGAGTGGTGTGACAACATGTTTGAAAATTTTTGCACCATTAGTCAAGCTCCTCCGAATGGTTGATGCGGATTGGAAGCCGTCAATGGGTTTTATATACGGGGAGCTTCAAAAGGTCAAAAAAGAGATTATCAAGGCTTTGAATGATAATAAAAGAGTGTAGGTCCCTTCGTGTGTGTCGGATCGTTGCATGCAAGTGGTCTACTAGTTGGACCGGGTGCGGAATACCCGTGACTAGGCGGAGAGTCTAACTAAAACTAAGTAAACCAAGCACGAGAGTCACAATAAAAGCTTTTTCTATTGTAAACACTCGACGGTTACAGAGAGATTACAAATTGCGTACTAAACAAACTGAGTTCGTCTAAGATATGAGTTCTGCGTACTTAACCTCTGTGAACCCAAACCTATTTATACAGACCTGATGCCTGCGCATTTAGAAAGTGCGCAGGACCAAATGCTTTTGCGTACTTAGCAAGTAAGCATGGGTCTTCCTGCGTACTTGCTAAGTACGCAGGAGCTTTCTCCTGCGCACATGTAAGTGCGCAAAACACTTAGAAGAAATGCAACATACATTATGTAAAAGTAAATACAACTCGATAAACTATTACATAACAACTCATACATACAAAGACAATTTACAGACATTAGAAATACAAACTAAGACTCTATCCAGAGCGTTGTCACAGGAAAGTTCATCAACAAACTCCCCCTTGACAACAGCTCGGGATCTTCATCGTCTTCAGTCTTCAATATTCAGTCTTCACAGCACTGGTTCCTTAGCTTCCATCTTCTTCTTGTAATCAAGGCAGAACTTAATCACCTTGTCATATTTAGAAGCAAGGAGCTTCGTCCATTCGTCCGTGTGGACACAGTAGCGTTCCGCTAGTACCTCCAGATATTTCATAGAAAAGTTGATGAAGCAGACTTCATCAAAGATTCTGATCAGTTCTTTTGGTACTGTGTTCCCACTCTCAGAACGAACCTTTCCCATGATCACAGCCTCGCCAGTTTTTGGATCTACGTACCAGTACCACATGTCACCAAGAATATCCTGAGATAACTTGCTCAAGGGAATCTTAGTTTCAAATTGCACTGGCTTGTATACCAATCTCTTTATGTGCTTCTTAGTCACAGGATGTAAAGCGTGCTTATCCTTGACTCTTCTGGGCACTTGAGGCTTGAAGTATTCAAATTTCCCTGATCTTGCTTCCCGCTGTAGTGTTACCCACAAACCCATTGCTACAGCATGACTCGAGTGACTCAGCAGGTCGCGGTTTGCGAGGGTCACAAGGTCGTACTTGGGCAAAGAGTTGAACGCCTCACTAGTTGGTTTCAATTATTGAACCCCCCCAGATCTTTTGATGGCGAACAACTGCTTGTCCTCCTCGAACCTAACAGCCAAGATCATACATGTAGCTCCGTGCTTGTCTATGATGGACGTCTTTTGCCACACGGGAGCTTGTCACAACCCAACCGACGGCGGAAACGTCGGGGCGTGAAGCGTGCAGACTGTTCATAGCTCATGGTTCGCTAAGGTTGAGATAATTAAACATGCAGTTTTCATTGAAATCAAACAACAATCCAACAAGTACACGAAACATAACAAAATACATAACAATGTTTATTTTAGAGCTTTTAACTAGGTCCTCAAACTAGGTGGAAGCAACCTGTAATCATCTCAATTGTTAGCACCTGAAACATGATTTAAAAACAAGGGTCAACTAGAAAGTTGGTGAGCAAACATAAGTTTTGACACACAAATAAGAGTTCAAAAATGTTCATACAATTCATTGATTCACATGGTATATAAGACAAATATGGAGAATCTATAGTTATACTAGGTGCACAATCAAACCTTGTGACTGAGGCATAACACGCAGGTTACCCTAATGTAAAGTCGGTAACAAACACCCTACCCGGGTGGGTTTGTCAGACTCAATAGTACTATCCTTGTTTACCGTTGGCTTGTACAGAGTTAATGATTGCACGAGTTGCGTCATGTATGTATAGTAATAACTCATAGCATTCAAGCATATTGCACAAATAATTCATGTAATCAAGTAAGAATTGTACTATGAAAGAGTTGCAATTTGTTTAATGTAAATCATGTCCACCCCAAAGGTGAAAAAGAGTAAAAGTGGGGTTATGTAGACTCACGTGTAATGTAGCGTGTTGATTTGCACAATCGAGTAAAATGCCAAATGTGTCGTAGGTCACTATGTTCGGCCTATTGAATAAGCGTATAACACGTGTCATTGTTTGTGTTATTTTATGTCAAAATGTATTCGTTGGTGGTTTGTGTGTTTAGGGTTGGTTTTGAAATAATAAATTAGTAGCGACATATATATATATTTATTTAAATAAAATTTAAATAAATGATATTTGTTTAAATCAATATATATATTTGTATAAATAGTTTTTATAAAAATGATTATATAAACTCACGATTTCATCGGTTTTGAAACTATCGGAAATTAACCGTTTTAAATTTCTAAATCAAGGATTTGGTTTATAAATGATTCCCGGGTCTTGGGATTTTATAACTTAATTTTTATAATTACATTATGAGATTTTTAGCTAAAATATGTTAAATAGACTTTCAAACAGAAAAATAATTGATTCTGGTCAAGGAGCACGACCGTGCTCGAGTATGGCACGACCGCGCTCGATGCCGGGCGTGACCGTGGGGGTCTGAGCGCGCCCGTGGTCGAGTCAGAAGTCACTACAGAGGGTCTGGACATGGAGCACGACCGTGCTCGTATCTGGCACGACCGCGTCTTGTGTTTGTTTTTGGTCAAGACTTGTTTGCTCGGTAAGCACGACCGGGCCACACCTGGGGCACGACTGTGCTTGGTCAGGCACGACCGCGCTCTAGGATGAGCGCGACCGTGTCGGGCCTTTTTCAGACACAATTCGATCGATTCTTATATTAATAGCTTCTGGATTCTTAGGGCTTTCACTTAGTGGATGATTACGAATGTTTCTACATAGTTTAATTGTATTTATATCTTGTCTAGAGTGTAGTTCGAGTAAAATTTATGTTTCGGCTTTTTGGTTCAAAATCGGATCGATTTGAGTGTTTCTACTACGAATTGATATAGGGCTTTCGTAGTAGAGGTAGATACAAAGCTGAAGACGTGTTACTTACTTGCTGAAAGTGGGCAATCGAATGCGGTAGGCTACGGGTCGTGTGGTCGCGTTTCTCGGTGATCGATCGGACTCCAGGGACGATGTGAATGTCGAGCGAGCGTTCTAAGTGGTTGAGTGGGTACAAATGAGGGTGTAGAAAGCATGGAAGTTGCTTTATATCGACGAATTCAGGAGATATGGATAGAGGTAGGTATGGGATTAAACAAATGGCAAATTGGATGACGATGGAAGCGTGTTTCAGTGTGGAATCAGTCGCGTATGGTCGAACGCGTGAAAACCGGCTTTATCCATTTTTAAATTCTGCGAATTCGGAAGGTATGGTATGGTTTGACTTTCTGCAGTCAAGTGGGTTCATCAGCGCGACCGTGTCTACATTAGGCGCGACCGTGCTTAGGTTGCAGGCGCGACCGTGCCTAGTCCTAGGCGCGACCGTGCTTGCCTAGTTTTGTAGTTTTTGAGTTTTGTCAGTTTTGGTCCTCGAGGCTTGTGAGATAATGGTGTTTTTGTTTAATTTGTTTATTGTAATAGAATAGTTTGTATATGTAACTGCATCGTAGTTTGTTTGTACACGAATCGAAACTGAAATGTGTTTGTTTATTGAAATCAAACGATTACATGATGAAAATCAGAAATGCTACAGTCTCCCCTTGTTGAGGGGATTTCGTCCCGAAATTCAACTAGTTGAGGCTGCAGAATTGGTGAATAGGTGAGGATACTTGAGTTTCATTTGGTCTTCACGTTCCCAAGTAAACTCAGGACCACGTTTAGAATCCCAACGGACTTTGATTATAGGAATGCGGCTGCGTTTGAGTTGCTTGATCTCACGGTCCATGATTTCCACCGGTTTCTTGACAAAGTGCATCGTTTCATCAATGCGCACATCGTCAAGAGGTATGTGGAGGTTCTCATCAGCAAGACATTTCTTCAGGTTGGACACGTGGAAGGTTAGATGAACATTGTTGAGTGCTGGAGGTAGCTCAAGTTTGTAAGCCACTTTCCCGATTCTTTTAAGGATCTTGAACGGGCCTACGTAACGAGGTGCTAGTTTGCCTTTCTTTCCAAAGCGGATCACACCCTTCCAAGGGGATACTTTGAGAAGCAGAAGGTCACCCACTTGGAATTCCAAGGGTTTTCGTCGCTTGTCGGCATAGCTCTTTTGTCGACTTCTCGCTACTCGGATGTTGTCACGGATTTGAAGGATTTTGTCGGATGTTTCCTGAATTAACTCGGGACCGGTGATTTGTGCTTCACCAATCTCGTTCCAACAGATGGGAGAACGGCATTTGCGACCATAAAGAGCTTCGAATGGAGCCATGTTGATGCTGGTGTGGTAGCTGTTATTGTAGGAGAATTCAATAAGTGTCAAGTGTGAATCCCAATTGCCACCAAAGTCTATGACACAGGCTCTCAGCATGTCTTCGAGGGTTTGGATTGTTCGTTCTGTCTGACCATCAGTTTGGGGATGGTAGGCTGTGCTTAAATCCAATCGTGTGCCAAGTGCCTTTTGCAGAGATTGCCAAAATCTGGAAGTGAAACGAGCATCTCTGTCGGAGATTATGTTCAAAGGTATACCGTGTCGACTCACAATTTCGTTAATATAGATTCGGGCCAATTTCTCAACCCGATAGTCTTCACGGATGGGCAGGAAGTGTGCGGACTTTGTGAGACGGTCAATGATTACCCAAATGCTATCATAGCCGTTTGAAGTACGGGGGAGTTTAGTAATGAAGTACATGGCTAGATTTTCCCATTTCCATACGGGGATTTCCGGTTGTTCAAGTAAACCGGAAGGACGTTGATGTTCGGCTTTGACTTTAGAGCAGGTTAGACATTTTGCAACATAGAGTGCAATGTCTTTCTTCATACCAGGCCACCAATATTGTGGTCGAAGATTGTGATACATTTTATCCGCACCGGGATGAATAGAATACCGAGACTTGTGTGCTTCAGTCATGAGGAATTCCCGCAGATCATTGCGATTGGGAACCCAAATACGATCCAAGAAATAAAGCAAGCCATTGTTTTTAGTCTCTAGTTGGAATTCAGCACCACACGACATTTCCTCATACATATTGCCCTCGGTAATCGAGACGTGTTGAGCTGCCAGAATACGGGTTTGAATGTCGGAATGAATCTTGACACTTTGGAGCATGACACGTTCTTTACGGCTCAGCGCATCGGCTACTACGTTTGCCTTGCCGGGATGATAACGAATCTCGCAATCATAATCATTGAGGAGTTCAACCCAACGTCGTTGCCTCATGTTTAGTTCTTTTTGGTTGAAGATGTCTTGGAGGCTTTTGTGGTCGGTGAATACCACACATTTTGCGCCATATAGATAATGTCTCCAAATCTTCAAGGCAAATATGACTGCACCCAACTCCAAATCGTGCGTCGTATAGTTTTTCTCGTGGATCTTGAGTTGTCTCGATGCATAAGCGATTACCTTGCCTCGTTGCATGAGAACACAACCAAGGCCTAGGTTAGAGGCATCACAGTAGACGACTAGATCATCGTTTCCTTCGGGAAGAGTCAGAATAGGAGCATCACATAACTTCTGTTTAATAGTTTGGAAAGCTTCTTCTTGTTTCAGCCCCCATACATAAGGTTTACCTTTATGCGTCAAGGCGGTGAGGGGAACAGCAATCTTGGAGAAGTTAGAAATGAATCTTCGGTAATAGCCCGCTAAACCAAGAAACGAACGAACCTCGGTAGGGGTTTTAGGAGCACTCCAATTTTTGATAGCTTCGATCTTGGCAGGGTCGACATGTATTCCCTTTTTATTGACAACATGACCCAAAAATTGAACCTCCTTTAGCCAAAATTCACATTTGGAGAACTTGGCATATAATTGTTCGGTTCTCAGGAGATCCAAAATCAGTCTAAGGTGCTGTTCATGTTCTTCCTCAGTCTTGGAATAGATCAAGATGTCGTCGATGAAAACGATCACGAATTTGTCAAGGTATGGTTTGCACATGCGGTTCATAAGATCCATAAAGACAGCAGGTGCATTGGTCAACCCAAAAGGCATAACCGTGAACTCGTAATGACCATATCTTGTTCGGAAGGCGGTTTTTGGAATATCTTCTTCTCGGACACGCAGTTGATGATAACCAGATCGAAGATCAATCTTCGAGAAACAAGTAGAACCTTGGAGTTGATCGAAGAGGTCGTCAATCCTAGGTAACGGGTAGCGGTTTTTGATTGTAAGCTTGTTGAGCTCTCGATAGTCAATACACATGCGGAATGAACCATCCTTCTTTTTAACAAACAAGACTGGTGCACCCCACGGTGAATGACTTGGCCGTATGAAACCTTTGTCAGCGAGTTCTTGAAGTTGACTTGCAAGTTCTTGCAATTCGGAAGGTGCAAGCCGGTATGGAGCTTTAGCCACAGGGTTTGCTCCGGGTACAAGATCGATTCGAAACTTTACTTCCCGAATAGGTGGAAGGCCGGGTAAGTCGTCGGGAAAGACTTCGGGAAACTCCCGAATGATGGGAATATCTTCTATTCTTTTCTCCTTGTCTTCTTTTTGAATCACATGAGCTAGGAAAACCATGCACTTCTTTCGAATGTATTTCTGGGCAGTTATGCATGACATCAGTTTGAGTCCTTCGCAAGGTTTCTCGCCAAAGACTTTCAATATGTCTCCCGGTGGAAGAGGTACTCGGATGTACTTTTCAAAGCACATGACCTCGGCATGGTTTTTAGATAACCAATCCATGCCGATGATGACGTCAAAGCTTCCCAACGGCATTGGTATAAGGTTGACTGGAAATGTGTGACCATTGAGTTCTAGTGAGCAGTCGTGAACAATGGAGTCAATAGTGATGGAGTTTCCATCTGCTACTTCAACGGTGAAGGTTTTCTCTAGTTTGGATCGTGTTTTTTGCAAGTAAAGGTTCAAAGTTAAGGGACACAAAACTCTTATCGGCTCCGGTATCAAATAGTATAGAAGCATATTGGTTATTCAAAAGAAACGTACCGTTGACTACATGATCGTTGGCCTGAGCCTCGTTGGCGTTGATGTTGAAAGCACGCCCACGAGCTCCGCCTTGAGTATTGTTCACAAGTTTTGGACATCGGTCTCGGAAGTGGTTTGGGTCGCCACACTCGAAGCAAGCATGCCTATTACCAATAGCTGGAACTGCTGGATTAGCCCCGTTTCCCCGGTTGACTTGATTACCAGTTGGATTACTTCTGCAGGTGTTAGCTACATGCCCATATCTTCCACAGCTGGCACATAGGCGGCAGGGTACATTTGGGAAATGGTGATAATTACAGGTGTTGCACAACGGGTTGTTGCCCACATATTGTTTCTTGACCATGTTCCGGGCCATAGGAGTAACTTGGTTGACTGGGGCAGCCGGAGTGATCACAGCATAGTTCTTAGCTTTCCTCTTCCTCGTGTTGTGGTTCGGTTCGGCTTTGACCTCCTTGACATGGGCAGGAGGTGTTGTGGTGTCAGAAACTTTCTTGGCCCCTTTTCTGGTAAGAGTACCTGCTTTAACGTGATTATCGGTCAGTGTGGCAGCTAGACGAATAGCATCTTCTAGGTTTGCAGGATTTCTTCCCAGAATAGTGTCCTGGATTTGTCTCGGTAGACCACCGATATATTTTTCAATACACCTAGACAAAGGTGTAACCATGTGCGGTACCAGCATGCTGAGTTCGTGGAAACGGTTAGTGTACGCCAAGCTTTCACCGCTATCTTGGGTAAGATCCCAAAATTCCGCTTCCAGTTTCTTCATCTCATTTCGAGGACAGAATTCCTCGGTCATGATCCTTTTCAGCTCGTCCCATGGCAGAGCCATTGCTACTTCTACTCCCCTTGTTCTCTTCTCCCCATTCCACCAGGTTAGTGCCCGTTTTTGGAAGACACTAGTGGCATGGCGAACACGCAGATTGTCCGGACAGTCACTATTGAGGAATGTGCCCTCAATACTTTCGAACCATTGAAGGAGTCCCGTGGCTCCTTCGGTACCATAAAACTTCAGGGGATTGCAAGAGTTGAAATGTTTGAAGGTACATTGTGGCGGGTTGGCACCACCGCTACCACCAGTATTAGCACTACCACTGGCGTTCCCATTATTGTTGTTATTGGCTTGAGTTAGTTGAGTTACCAATTGGGTGAGTATAGCAGCAAGGTCATTAGTGTTGTTGCTATTGTTGGCGTTGTCGGTGTTGTTGCGGTTGATGTTACGACGAGGAGGCATTCTATAAAAAGAGAATGATACAAAAGAGTTGTGAGGATTTATAAAAAAATTTGTTGAAATTTAGGATAGGAGGAATAATAACACATTTATTTCATAGTTCAGATTGTTTTCAAGTAATCACATTTCTACTTGAACACAATGACGTATTAAGGTTAATTAGACTTATATAATTTTCAAGGAGACATGCTTTAGCCTATAGGTAAACACTCATCCCGGGAATTCCCAGGAAAGCATACGGATCCCTCGGTTGATTGGGATTTATATGAAATGCTTTCCTAGCCAGAAAACCCAGAATACAGGTGTCACCCTTCCAGATTGCACATGTCCTCTAATAATTAACAGAGTCTAAAACCTTAACGGGTATGAAAAATATTTTTGATAGGCAAATGTCCACGAGTATGATTTTTCCACAAGTTATGAAGATGTTGTCATAGGAGCAGACAAGAAGGATACGTGGTTTATGATGCGGGTACGGATACGATTTATTTAATTTATTATTTACGTATGCTTATTAAGTCATGTAGTCTAAACAATTTAAGTATCAAATAACTAACACATAAAGCATGTGACATATAGCAATTAGCACGTATCACATAAAACATGTAGCATGACATTGTTGGGTGTCCTAAAGTTATAGTCTAGGTCAATGGTGTCTAATAACCTAATTCCCTATAACCAAGGCTCTGATACCAATCTATCACACCCCAACCGACGGCGGAAACGTCGGGGCGTGAAGCGTGCAGACTGTTCATAGCTCATGGTTCGCTAAGGTTGAGATAATTAAACATGCAGTTTTCATTGAAATCAAACAACAATCCAACAAGTACACGAAACATAACAAAATACATAACAATGTTTATTTTAGAGCTTTTAACTAGGTCCTCAAACTAGGTGGAAGCAACCTGTAATCATCTCAATTGTTAGCACCTGAAACATGATTTAAAAACAAGGGTCAACTAGAAAGTTGGTGAGCATACATAAGTTTTGACACACAAATAAGAGTTCAAAAATGTTTATACAATTCATTGATTCACATGGTATATAAGACAAATATGGAGAATCTATAGTTATACTAGGTGCACAATCAAACCTTGTGACTGAGGCATAACACGCAGGTTACCCTAATGTAAAGTCGGTAACAAACACCCTACCCGGGTGGGTTTGTCAGACTCAATAGTACTATCCTTGTTTACCGTTGGCTTGTACAGAGTTAATGATTGCACGAGTTGCGTCATGTATGTATAGTAATAACTCATAGCATTCAAGCATATTGCACAAATAATTCATGTAATCAAGTAAGAATTGTACTATGAAAGAGTTGCAATTTGTTTAGTGTAAATCATGTCCACCCCAAAGGTGAAAAAGAGTAAAAGTGGGGTTATGTTGACTCACGTGTAATGTAGCGTGTTGATTTGCACAATCGAGTGAAATGCCAAAATGTGTCGTAGGTCACTATGTTCGACCTATTGAATAAGCGTATAACACGTGTCATTGTTTGTGTTATTTTATGTCAAAATGTATTCGTTGGTGGTTTGTGTGTTTAGGGTTGGTTTTGAAATAATAAATTAGTAGCGACATATATATATATATTTATTTAAATAAAATTTAAATAAACGATATTTGTTTAAATCAATATATATATTTGTATAAATAGTTTTTATAAAAATGATTATATAAACTCACGATTTCATCGGTTTTGAAACTATCGGAAATTAACCGTTTTAAATTTCTAAATCAAGGATTTGGTTTATAAATGATTCCCGGGTCTTGGGATTTTATAACTTAATTTTTATAATTACATTATGAGATTTTTAGCTAAAATATGTTAAATAGACTTTCAAACAGAAAAATAATTGATTCTGGTCAAGGAGCACGACCGTGCTCGAGTATGGCTCGACCGCGCTCGATGCCGGGCGTGACCGTGGGGGTCTGAGCGCGCCCGTGGTCGAGTCAGAAGTCACTACAGAGGGTCTGGACATAGAGCACGACCGTGCTCGTATCTGGCACGACCGCGTCTAGTGTTTGTTTTTTGTCAAGACTTGTTTGCTCGGTAAGCACGACTGGGCCACACCTGGGCACGACTGTGCTTGGTCAGGCACGACCGCGCTCTAGGATGAGCGCGACCGTGTCGGGCCTTTTTCAGACACAATTCGATCGATTCTTATATTAATAGCTTCTGGATTCTTAGGGCTTTCACTTAGTGGATGATTACGAATGTTTCTACATAGTTTAATTGTATTTATATCTTGTCTAGAGTGTAGTTCGAGTAAAATTTATGTTTCGGCTTTTTGGTTCAAAATCGGATCGATTTGAGTGTTTCTACTACGAATTGATATAGGGCTTTCGTAGTAGAGGTAGATACAAAGCTGAAGACGTGTTACTTACTTGCTGAAAGTGGGCAATCGAATGCGGTCGGCTACGGGTCGTGTGGTCGCGTTTCTCGGTGATCGATCGGACTCCAGGGACGATGTGAATGTCGAGCGAGCGTTCTAAGTGGTTGAGTGGGTACAAATGAGGGTGTAGAAAGCATGGAAGTTGCTTTATATCGACGAATTCAGGAGATATGGATAGAGGTAGGTATGGGATTAAACAAATGGCAAATTGGATGACGATGGAAGAGTGTTTCAGTGTGGAATCAGTCGCGTATGGTCGAACGCGTGAAAACCGGCTTTATCCATTTTTAAATTCTGCGAATTCGGAAGGTATGGTATGGTTTGACTTTCTGCAGTCAAGTGGGTTCATCAGCGCGACCGTGTCTACATTAGGCGCGACCGTGCTTAGGTTGCAGGCGCGACCGTGCTTGCCTAGTTTTGTAGTTTTTGAGTTTTGTCAGTTTTGGTCCTCGAGGCTTGTGAGATAATGGTGTTTTTGTTTAATTTGTTTATTGTAATAGAATAGTTTGTATATGTAACTGCATCGTAGTTTGTTTGTACACGAATCGAAACTGAAATGTGTTTGTTTATTGAAATCAAACGATTACATGATGAAAATCAGAAATGCTACAGAGCTGGACCCTTAGATGATGCAGAAGGCATGTCTTTATCTTTTGGTTCCCCGGGGTCCACAGGTGTAGGGTCAACTGGGGAGACTTCAGTTGTAGCTTCAACATTACTTGGCATGTCAACTGTGCCTGTGTCGAGCAGAGATTCGAGCGATGGTACTTCAAAGATCTCACCATCCTCTAACTCGTACTCTCCTTCCCCGTCGCCCTTGGGAATCTCTATCACCACATCCTCATCTTCATCATTCCAGTCATCACTAGAGTCGATCTCTCCTTCTTCTAGATTGAAGAGAGCATCGATCTGTGCTTCTTTAGAGTAGTCAGGCTCTAGATATAGGATCTCATCATCAGATAAGTCCTTAAGTACTTCAGCCACTGACTTCCCTTTCTCACCACCACCACCAGATGTATCACTACCCTCTTGCTGAGTAGACTCCCCCTCATCCATTGGAACAGAAGAGATGGGCACAATTGCCAAAGCTTGGTGCTCACCTTCACTAGGACCGGCTTCAGGATCCTTGTCTTTATCATCATCCTTAGTCAAGTCGACTGGATGACAAGGCTCAGCACCAGTGGATTTATTTTCTTTCTCTTGCTCCTTCTCTTTCTCTTTCTCTTTCTCTTTCCCTTTCTCCCCCTGAGCACCAAGCTTCTTGGTCAGTTCCTCAACCAATTTGACCATCGCTTCGTGCTCTTTTCTCTGTAAATCCATCCTTAGCTCAAGTGAAGTTCTGTGGCCTAGAATCATTTCATTGGTTTTCATCAGCAGCTCGTTCTGTGCCATAACATTCTTCAGTTGCTCATTTGTCCCTGTCCTCTGGCTGTGGAGAATCCTAACTTCATCGGCCAAGGAATTGATCTGTGCTTGTTGAGCATCAGACTCCTCCTTTGACTTTTGAATGGTCTTCAACAGTTCAGCAACTTGCGTCTCTAAGACATTGATCCTTGCTTCATATGGATCAGAATGCCTAGATGATGAGGCTTCAGCATTATGGATGGGGGAGGAGAAAATTGTGTCAAAGTCAAACCCTTGTGAGAAATCACCATAGTTTAAGGGTTGACCTGACGGCTCAGTGGTGTGAGGTGGGTGTGGGGATGTAATGATGGGAGTGGGTGTTATGGTTGGGGTGATGGTGACTGACTCCGTGAGAAGTGGAGTAGTCACTGTCACTTAGACGGTTGGAGTAGGGAGGGTCACCGTCACAGGAATCTCCTCTGTGACCGCCGTGACTGCCACATTATCTTGTACTGGTGGCCTTCTCCTCCTTCTGTATAGTTGTTGTGCTAGTGGGGTAGATTCTGACTCTGGACTGGCAGCCGCAGCTTGTACTTGCTGTACAGTTGGGATCTCTACAACCTTGGGGATAGCAACCTCTTGCCTATCGCCCCTCTACTTATTTGCTTTCTCTCGCCTTTGTCTTTATAGAGTAGCGTCAGAGTCAGATGTTGGCTCATATTCTCCGCTCGAGCTTTGTCACTTTCTTTTAGAAGACGACGCAGGCAGGGTTACCTGTGCCGATTTCCTCGGGTGTGCCTGGGATGGTGCGTCATCGGAATCAGAAGAATCGGATTCTGTTGCTTCTGAATCGGATTCCTCAGCACCACCATCACCACCTTCGTCATCACCTTCATCACTTTCATTCTCTTCTTCTTGTTGTTCATCAGAATCATCACTCATCTCTGGTGCCAAATTGGGATTATACCAATTCCAATCTTCTGGCGCGACATATGCTTCATTAAGCAGGTGGCCAAAGAGTTCAGTATGCACAGGGGTAGGATCTACACTGCCTGGCTTTAGAAACTGAGCAAATACTCTCTTGTCCACCCGTTTTACTTGCAGTTTCTCCCCGATAGCACGTAGGTTTGGCAATGCATCATCAATCAAGAGGTGCACAAACCTCGGATACAATAGGAACCTAAACTTCTCTGCTGTATTGATCTGATCATTGATTGCTTTGAAGATGTAGCGAGAGAAGTTGTAGCCCCTATTAAGAGACAAGCCCACCATGGCTACTGCAAGGTCATGACCCATGGCATCTTTCCCCGCTTTTCTTGACGAGATGCACACGATCATGATGTGGGTAAAATACCGCCATTGATCCAATACCCACATCTTCTTATAAGAAGCATAGTCCCTCGCTCCGACATATCCCATTCTATGCCTCCAACATCCATCCACATAGTAATCTGGATAGGATGTCGGGTCGGTAGCGAGGTCTCCGAACTGCAGGACCCTTCTTATTGTATCCACAGAGAAAGCAATAGCCCGACCATCAACGGTAGCCCTTATGACATTAGGAGATACCGTGCAGTCGTGCTCTGCCGTCTCCCAGAACTGCTCCAAGTAAGGTCTTGAGACCGTTGGGTCAGCTGAGATTGCATAACTTATTCTTGATCGGTTCAAAAAATCAATGATCTGCCGATACTGCAAAGCTGCCCCTTTCCACTCAGGTTGAGTGTTTGCTAACAAGTTGAACTCATCAGTGAATGCCCGACCCATAGTCTGCAGAAACACACAGAAAACATAATCAGAACAACGTATATTATTGAAGATGAACAAACATGACACGGTATAGTAGGTACACTATGAACAAAAATTTCAGACTTGAAAATTTTTCCAAGTGTTGGTCCTGCGCACTTAGCAAGTGCGCAGGCTTTTCCTCTTGCGTACTTAACAAGTACGCAGGAATTGCTTCTTGCGTACTTGCCAAGTGCGCAAGAACAACACTTGGCAAAAATTTCAGAATTTTTAAGAAAATCACAGATTGCTCAAAGACGGGGTCAAGAAGGTCGCCAATAGGTCGGAATCAAGGATTCGAACTTATGGGACCATTATTAACACCAGTAACTACCAAACCAAGACCAATTTCGACTTAAAAACGTCGCCCAATCCCCCTATCGATTAAAATTCCATCGACGGCTAGTATCGAGGACGAAATGGATGAATAAGTTACCCAAACAACCCCAATTTTACCCAAAATATTTCGGATTTAACCTAAAGATTTCTAAGTCAGAATCGGTCCAATGTCACGATTTAATGGATGGAAATCGCCTAGATTCTCACCAATGAGATGAAATGAGATGATGAAACTATAGACGGGACGAAAAAATGGTTTAGACACACTTGATTTTGAGTTAAATTTGCAGAGGGAAGGTGATCGGTTTGAAAGCTTGAAACTGAAAGAATTTTTCTAAGTGTCACTTTTATACCCCTCACTTATCGGTCGTGCGTACTTGTTAAGTGCGCACGAGTTAACTCTTGCGTACTTACAAGTACGCAGGACTTAACTCTTGCGCATTTACAAGTGCGCAAGACTAACTCTTGCGTACTTGCTAAGTGCGCAAGGTTTACT
Organism: Smallanthus sonchifolius; assembly: GCA_023525975.1. Taxonomy (NCBI): domain Eukaryota; kingdom Viridiplantae; phylum Streptophyta; class Magnoliopsida; order Asterales; family Asteraceae; genus Smallanthus; species Smallanthus sonchifolius. The sequence goes on from CM042034.1 coordinate 55,564,977, forward strand.
TCGTGCGAACTTGACAAGTACGCACAAGCCTTAAGTGCGCAAATTTGAAACTCAGATTTATGAAGATTTTCACATCAAATAACGAACAAGATAAAAGTATTCAGTCATGAGGTTTCAAATACAATTCATGAAGGTTAAACATAAAATATTTTTGGCTTTTTCTGATTAGACTTGAACAATGCATAAACTTAAAATCTTTTTGTTCTTTTCTAGATAGATATATACAAGTATTCACACAAACTATTTTTGATCAAAGACACGAGCAGAGGATCATATCAGGCTATCTTATAGCAAAAACGATACAAAATAAACATCAAAGAATATGGGATCATGTCATGGATTACTCTTTATGCATACGTAATAAGCATATAAACAAGTAATTCAAGTTGACAATATTATAAGCTTTGAAACTATACGCATCGTTGTATCATGTTCTTGTGTATTAAGGTATTAATTATAAGACATACAACGTGTACCCCATTGAAATGCTATTTTAACTTGCACTATCTCAAGGCATCTAAGATTTTCCCAATGATTTTCTAGATTTTTAGAATGAAGCTACATCTATTAGCACAGGAAAAATCAAGCAGAATGCATAAGGATTATCGGGAATCATAAGATTCAGAATCGAGTGATTCATTTGTCTTGGTTCCATGTGATTTTCTTCTTTGAATATCGGGATGATGATTCAGGATAATAGATATGGTGTTTGATTATTAGGTAAGGGGATCCAACTTTTATCTGGATTTGATTTCAATGAATCAGAAGTGATTCAAGGGTGAATACATGCTCAACGGTTAATGTAGAGACATGTCTTGATTCAATCTCTCCTTGCATACTTGTGAGTATGGGCAGTGAGATGAACCGCATTAATTGTGCTAACGACATAACCCAAAACTGATCTCAAAGGTGATACTGCGTACTTGTTCAGTACAGCAGTGTTCTTGACGTATCTTGAGGAGAATGCTCGAAAAGTGATGGATCTGAGATATTGATGCTTCCAAAAGCTTCGAAATCATCATCTAACAAACGCTTAGCCTTCCAAACACCAAATTAAGTGATAACAAACTCAGATTTAAGGATTTTTGCAAGAAAAAGTAGCGAACTTTTATTACTCGGATCGGCACTAAAACCTTAAAACCCAAAACTGGAACACAAATCAACGAACACCGAGGCTCTGATACCACTTGTAGGTCCCGGGAGCTTCGTCGAGCAGCGGAGATAACACGGACCTGTTCTGTGATTTGTGTGGGAACCAAGAAACGAGACAGAGAAACACGAACACAGACAAAAGATAATGAAATGATACGTAATCCATAACATAGAAGTCATCTCGTATTACAGACTACATAAGGAATGAGCACACATCTCTCATCTAAGCTCAAGGTCCAGGGGTCGGGAGAGCTCGTCCCGACCCGGATACCTCTCGACCTTGTTCCAGAAGTTCCACCTAGAAATAAAGACAAGTCTTCTATTTATAGGGGAAGGGACATTACCTGTGTACTTGTCTAAGTACACAGGGTTTGGTCATGCGTACCTGACAAGTACGCAAGGCAAAAGCCTTGCCTACTTACTAAGTACGCAGGACCAAACTGGTGTGCAGGCTAAGTACTTAGGAACACCCTCCTGCATACTAGCCACGTACACCGATACATATAATTTTATCTATAGTTACTAAAACATGCTTCTACAAGAGATTCTAATTAATTGGCTTTAGAATGAGAATCAAAAGATTCAAGTATGGATGATGTATCAATATGATCCAAGGGAAAGTATATGTTCCAACAAATGTTGTTAGAAAACATATCTTGGTTCAACAACACATTGCATGTTTTTCGGGGCATGGCCAGTGAAGTGAATTGTAAAGATTTGTGCTAAAAATATAATCCGATATTGGTCTCATGAACTTCTTAAAACCATATATTCTTTATCTGATAATGATCTTTTACACACACACCCAGACATACTACGGGTTCAAATCACAAATGTTATCATATCTTGTTTAATTTTCACACTACTAATGGTCCAAAAACGCTTCTAGTCTACTGACAATCTAAGTTGCATAATCATATTCAAATTAAAACTCAAACAGATTATCAGATTAGAGCATTTATAAAACTATCATTTCTTGTTCATGTAAACGTTGAAAATTAGATCAATTCAATCAAAAAATAACATATTCTCAAAGAATTTATCACATGTCAAAGGTCATCTATGGCCATATGTGACAAACTTTTCACTGATGTACTATAATTTCTTCCCTAACTTCAAATGATATCAACTTTTATCTTTTTTATTTTGTTTTGAATTTTTATAAATAAATATTTTTGACTGAGGTTAAAAATGCAGATAAGTAATAAAGCAATAAAAGAAAATTAAAACAAAAATTTTCCATGAAAATTGTTTTGAAAAACTTTTATTCGGGATTGATCATACCGATCATTTTGATTAGAAATTCAAACCTGGTACGATCAAATGCCTTGGTATAGAGATCAACAAAATTATCATCAGTATGTACCTTCACTAGCTCAATCAACTTTTTATCTGCACAATCACAAATAAAATGATATCCAATTTCAATGTGCTTTGTTTTACTATGCTTAACTGGATTATTTGTTATGGACATTGTGGCAGTATTATCAATGAACATGGGGGTGCAAGTGAAATTCAAACCATAGTCTCTTACCTGCTATTGAATCCATAAAATTTGGGTACAACAACTTGCAGCAGTGATGTATTCCGCTTCACATGTTGAAATGGAGACTGTAGTTTGCTTTTTACATTGCCACAAAACAAGACGATTACCTAGAAATTGGCAACCACCTGTTGTAGATTTTCTGTCCAAACAACAACCACCGAAATCAGAGTTAGTATAAGCATTAAATTCAAAGTTAGAACCATGTGGAAACCATAGCCCCAATCTTTGTTTTCCTTTCAGATAACGAAAGATCCTTTTGACTGCTATCAAATGAGATTCCTTTGGTTTTGCTTGAAATCTAGAGCAGAGACATACAACAAACATTATATCCGGCCTTGACGTAGTTAAGTACATAAGAGAGCCAATCATTGCCCGATAGAGACGACAATCAATGTCTTTTCCATCCGAATTAGGATCCAGCTTGTGATTCACTAGAATTGGAGTATCATATGGGGTAAAGTCTTCCATCTTGAACCGGATCAAGATGTCTTTAACATACATAGACTGATGAATAAATAAACATCTTCCTTTTGATTTACTTGAAGTCCAAGAAAGAATGATAACTCCCCCACAACTGACATGTCAAACTTTGATTTCATAACACTCTTAAACTCTTTGCGTAACCCTTCATTTGTTGAGCCAGAGATAATTGTTGGAGCACGTTTGTGTGACAGACACTCTGGATGATGTCTTATGCTTTTGTACTTTACGTTCTGTATTTGTACTTGTACTTAGTATGTGTATGTATTGGTTTATCGAGTTGTAAACATGTATGTAGGTATTTGTCTTAGTTGTCTTTTGTTGAAGTGTTGTGCACACTTGGTATGTGCGCAGGTTGCAAAGCCTGCATACTTAGCAAGTACGCAAGAACACTTGTCTATGTACTTGCTAAGTACGCAGGAACATTATCCTACGCACTTACTAAGTACGCAGACATCACGTCTAGTATATATAGCCAGTTGTGAAAGAAGTTATGTATGCACTCATTTTCATACTCTGTAACAGGCTGTGATTATCAATGTAGGAAGTTTAAAGTATCTCTTTGTTTGTTGTCGATTTACTTTGTATTGTCTGATACTCCAGCTAGTCACGGGCATTCCGCACCCGGTCAGACTAGTAACACACTCGCACTTAACGATCCGAGACACCCGAGGGACCTACAAGTGGTATCAGAGCATTGGCTCTTGATTTCGAGTGTTGTGAGTGTGTTAGGAGCATTTTCGACACAATCTACAACCTTTATACAAGGAAAAGTTACAAATTTTGGTGATTTTTGTGATAAAATAGAGGTGGCTCTTGAATGCTATTTTAGAAGCACAAATCCTTCAAAATCCGACCTTTTTGTTGTTTGTTTGAGTGTTTTGATCATCAAGGGTTTGTTAGAAACAAGTTTCTAACCTTTTGGGTTGATCAATTTGTTCAAAACTTCATTTTTTTAAGATTTGAGCATTTTCCGGCGACAGGAAGTGAACTGCGTACTTACCATTTTTGGCAAAAAGGACGGTCTTGCTGCATACTTGTTAAGTACGCAAGACTAACCTTGTGCATACTTATCATTTATTCCCGTGTACTTACCATTTGTTCCTGCGTACTTACTAACTACGCAAGAACAAACTTCAAGTGCGCAAGACCATTTTTCTAAGTGCGCAAGGCCAGTTCTAAGTGCACAAGTTGTGCTGATTTTTCTGATTTTTTACTAAGTGTTTCACTATGGAAAATCTTCAGAACCTAGGTAGCCTGTTTAACTATGATAATGAGATAGGGACTCCTCAGAAACCACCAAAGCTGGTTAATGTAAATGATTATTCGAATTGGAAAGCACGCTTTGAGGAGTACATCTCGTATACTGATTCCTCCTTGTGGATACCTATCCTTGAGGGTTATAAGCATCTAAGTTATGTATTTCTTGAAGATATTGTTCTCAAACCTATCTCTAAGCTAGATAAGAAGAGAAGAAAGTTTATAACCGTGAAAAGAAGGCTCATGGTTCAATAACTATGGCATTATCTAGAGAACTATTTCACAGCTTTAGAGGATACGATTCTGCTAAGGATCTTTGGAAAGCATTACATAAGAGGTTTGAGGGTAATAGTGATGTCAAGAAAAGCAAGAGGGAGCTTTTGAGGAAGAAGTATGAATGCTTCAGATACATGGAGTATGAATCTACTGATGAACTTATCTCTAGATACTATCATCCTCAGACTGAGCTGAAGTCATATGAGCTCAAGTATCCTGCTGAGAGAGAACCCAAAGTTCTATGAGATGATCGTTAAAGAAGCTATAGGCAAGGTTCAAGCACACGATTTAAACCTGAGAAAGAAAGAGAGTTCCGGTAGACCTCAAATACAAGATCCCTCCATGTATTTTGGGGTGAACTCTACCGCAAGTCATCTGGTTTGGGAATTACCTTATTCCTTGGGAGTCCTTAGGAAGAAGAACATGCACTTGGTGGTGGTAATCATATTGGCTTTACTTTATCAGGATCTGGTCCACACCATCAACCTTCCTCAAGAAACACTACATGTACCTCTTCAGCCAACAAGACTGCCATAGTCAAGATTGTTGAAGGTCATGTGGCTTTGTTCTCGTCGTGTATGCTTGCCTACGAGAACTTCGTTGGTGGGAAGCTAACGGATCCTGAGACCATTGTGTCACACCCCGACCGATGGCGGAATCATCGGGGCGGGACATGTAAGACTGTTCATAGCACATGGTTGACTAAATTAAAATATATTAAAGTTAAATTTCCATTACAAATAATCCAAGTACAAACCAGATTCAAACAAGAAACATAAAACAACTCATAAAATTCTTGATTTAAATTGCTAAGTCCAAATCCTATGTTGAACACGTCTTGAATCATTCTCACATATTAGGGCCTGAAACATGAATAAAATAAAGTCAACTAAAAAGTTGGTGAGTATAACACAGTTGTATGTAGATAGCATATAGTTGAAAACAAATCCTTTACAAAACATGATAAAATAAGGCATTTATGGGGAGCAGCTATTGTGTAACCATGTACAACCAAACCTTGTAACTAGCATGCAAAAATTGTGTTGTCGGTTTCAATCACCGCGCACCATGGGTGGGTTTGTCAGACTCAATAGATCTATCATTGAAAACCGTTGGCTTGTATAGTTAATGATTGCACATAATCGCATACAAAGGTTAGCACAACTAGCACTCGGGCACAAAGCTCAAATTTTGCACACATGTATGTAAATAGGATTTTTGCACTTGTGTTGTTTGCGTAAATGTAAATGTGTAATGTGTATAGAGTTCATGTTCCACCCCAAAAGTGTAAAAGAGTAAAAAGGGGTTGTGAATACTCACTTGATTCGAAGGCGTAGCTAACACGAGATACTAGCTAGTAATGTGATCCTTGTAATGCACAACGTTAACCTAGTGTGGAATATATATTGAATTAATAGTGCACTGTAGTCTATGTCTAAGTCTAGGGTGGAATTGGATGAATGTATGAAGTTTGAGATTTGTAGTTGAAAGGTGTTGTGTGAAATGAACGATTTGAAAACAAACCTTTTTAGAACATTTTGATTAAGGTTAGGGTTCGAATAACTAAATATATAAATTAAATAATTATTGTTTATTTAGTTATGAAAAATAATGTAAGTATTTAAATGTAATTAAGTATAAGTAAATAATTGATTTTGTTTAAACATGAATTAAATAAATAATCATCATCTTATTTATTTATAAAAAAATTGTAACTTAACCATTTAAAATACCATTTAAGTGAAAGATTTTAGAATAAATATAAATTTAATTTTTATAAATTTTAAATAAATAATATTTATTCCAAGATTAAACATTTAATCTTTTTTTTTTAAATAAAGAAAACACATTTTTATAAAATCTGAAATATTACTGATTGAAAAATATAAAATTTATAGTTCTGCCAAAAATCTGACTCACACACGACCGTGCCTCGGAAGGGCACAATCGTGCTCAAGCCACGGGCGCGACCGGGTTGATCAATAGAGGGCATAAACTAGACAAATCAATAGGCACGGTCGTGCCTTAGCAGGCACGATCGTGTCTATGATTCTGAGACATGACTGAGACAAGCCAAAGGGCATGATTGGGTCTGGACAGGAGGACACGACCGCGCTGCTACTCGGCACGACCGCGTTTCATGAGGCACGACCGCGCTAGATGATTAGCGCGACCGTGTCTCTTCCAAATCAGACACGAATTGACAAAATCTTGTATTGTAACTGTTGGGATTGTTAGGGTTTTTACTTATATAGTTATTACGAGTATTCTGAGATGTTTTAATTGTATTGAAAACATGATTAGGATCGGATTCGATTAAACCATTTTTGAATAAAATACGAGTTCTGATTCGGGATGATTTACATATTGTAAGCCCAAATTGATAAGGCGCTTTTGATAAAGAGACTGAATCGACTGAGGAAACGATTATAGTTACCCTGAAGCGTATCGAATTGATGGAACAAGGTAGAACGGAATTCCGACGTCGGTGAGAAAGGCTTCCGGCGTCTTCTGATATGATTCCGGCGACTACAAAGGATCAGCAGCTCCTGGGAGGATCGAGTAGTGTGATTCTGCTGCTGGATTGAGGGGATTCGGATCGAAAAGCGGATTCTAGCTTTTTGGAATGCTTGAGAGAGTTTTTCTTCGAGTTTGATGGAATGTAACTGAGGCGTTTGAGTAATTTGAAAATGGTATTACTCTCACAATCGGAATGAAACGAAGGAACGGTTACGGATTCTCGACGATAGGTGATTAAAAGTGTAATTACGTTTTGACAGTTACGCAGGCGCGACCGTGCCCAATAGAGGCGCGACCGTGCTTAGGCACCGGACGCGATCGTTCCAGGACCAGTCGCGCGATCGTGCCGAGGCACTTGGCGCGACCGTGCCAGGACGAAGCACGACCGTGCTAAACTAGGGTTCCTTAATATTTTTCAACTTTAGTCCTTGACTTTTCAGGTTTGATAAGTTTGAAATAAATAGTTACTTGTATAGGGTTTAAGTGTATATAATCGAGTAAAACTTGTGAATTTGTATTGAATCACTGCATTTAATTTGTGGCGGAAAATAGAACAAGACACTGCACGAGTATTGAGTTCGAAATGCATTACATTGAATTGAAAATATGAATACTAAAATCAGAAATGTTACAGTCTCCCCATGTTAAGGGAATTTCGTCCCGAAATTTAACTAATGGAGGCTACTAAACCAAGAAAGAGGTGAGAGTTTTGGGTTCTCGGTGAGTTTTGATTGTTGGACATGGCTTAGGCCATATCATCGAGGTTGAATATGAATGATGACAATGAATTTAGTTTTGAAATGAACTTAAGGAGAAGATTGTCGAATAGCAATTTGAATTCTAAACGTGAGATGTATTACTTGAAATGAATTTGATGGGATTTTGAAATTTTGTGTTTGTGTAAGATGTAGTCTAATGTGTTCAAAATTGTTAGTGGGTAAAAGATTTCATAAACATTGGTCTAGGTCAAAACCTCACGTGACACGAACAACGCTACTTATGATAATATGATAGGACACTTATATATAGGAAGTACCATCGGCGTATCCACCATGCCCTCGTCACATTACATCTGTTTCGTTGTTACACATCATGATAAGCTTTAGGTCACAACACACGACAAAATTTCACTATAGTTTCCATGCGCTGATTTTCATAATTCCGTGTGCACCCGTAATTATTCAAATCATCGTATGGTCCGTATAGGTTGTTTCGTTGTGTGTGGGTAAGGGGCACAATTTCGTTATGATCACGTCTATTGTTTACACATAGAAAGTCGCTAACAAGTAACTAAGTCCCTAATCAGGTCAGTTCGCAACTAAAGAGTAGTAAAGTAGTAACACTTAAAGTTTCTTAGTTTGCTCATGTTTGAACAAGAATACGTCAAACCCCGAGTCGTTTCAATGTATTATGGTCTTCAACTTTGGTGTACAAAGTGCATGACCATGTCTTGTGTATAATGAAATCAATCCATTGCAATAATTGTAAGCAAATTTTGTTTCGAGTATATAGTAAGCACACAAGTCTCAGGTATGATCTAGTGTCACGTAGTTTGTAATCAAATAGGTCTCATATATAGCTTAAATAATTTAGCGTCTTGTATCTTGTAAATCAAAAAGCTTTAATGTGTAATGTATACAACATAGTATTATGTGTATTGTAGGAAATGGATCTCATGTATAGTGTTAGCAACTTAGCATCATGTATTTTGTATAATGTACACCGTTTAGTATAAAGTACTTTGTAACCAAATGAGTTTCATGTATAGTGTGGTCAATCTAGAATTATGTATCAATGAAGCAATTCTTATGTATAACATATATTGCAACCAACTAAGTTTCGTGTATCATGTGCTCAATCCGGTAGCATATGTATTGCAAGTAAACATGTTTCATGCATTACGTGATCAATCGAGCAAATTGTGATTTGTAGGCAAACTAGTTTCATGTATTATGTAGTTTGTGTAGAATTGGATATATTGAGGATAATTGAGTTTCATGTACCATGAGATTGCGTTGAATATATTGTGAACGTGTATACATGAGTATTGAACTTCGCGTGCGATGTGTACTAACGGGTCTTGCATGTGATCGAGTGCTGCGGACAAACGTGTTGTTTGGCGTTCTTGCATAATGTGGTAGTTAGGTTCAAGTCCTCAAATCTCATTGAGGTTGGTGGGAAAGGTTAACATTTACGCGATGTGGATCGTCTCTTGAAGCGTCGAGTGAAAGGTAATGAGGAGGTTTTGGAAATATTCTGGAATTTGTGTTTACAAATACGGGTCTTTGTTTGAACATAGAAAGTGGGAAATTGTTTTTGGTTGTAGATATATAAAGTTGTGAAATCATTTAATCGCATATTTTAAATGAATATGCAATTTATGAGAAAATATTTTTAATTTAAATTTTCAACTATTGGCTAAACAAGTAGGAGCATATTAATTTAACCAAAGTTTAGAAATATTTACTTTAATGAGGAAAATCATAAATATTTATCAGTTAAAAAAAAATAATAATATTTTTATAAAATTGGTTGCATTACTTTCCTTATTGGGTGAAAAAGTTTTATGGATAATTTATGTTTTTGATATTATCTAAAAATTCGTTAAACATTTTGTTTAAACAAGATAATGAGGTTTTGTTTAAATCACAAAATAGGATGATTTATTTAATGAAAGAAATTGTTGGTAATATACTAAACCATGTTGAATGAAAGAAGTGATATTTGGGAAAATTTGATGTGAATATAACAGGTGTAATTTACGCTCCACGGGTCAAATCAATGAACAATAACTGTAGAGTTGAAATATATGGAATTGACTAGATGCTGAAATGTTAAACATTACTCAAAACATAAGGAAATGGATCTCAAATCGCAAATTTAAAGGAAATCAGTAGAAGCTCCTTCTAACGTCTCTGGTAGCTTTCCACTAGGAAGAAGATAATCGCCATGATTAGCACCGCTATAGTCACTCGAGTAGTAGATCTGGCTTCAGTTCTGGCGGTCTCCGTGCGATGATCTTGTATTTCTTTTTCGAGGATAGAGATTAACTCCTTTTGGTATCCTAATTGGTTTGCCAAGTTATCCATTCTTTGTCTTTGCAAGTCGTGTATCACTCCCTGCTCTATCCTTTGCCTCTCAAATTCTGAATTCCTTACATATTGATGGAAGTCATTGGTTGGAATTCCCATAACACTAGGGGGTGTCATGGTATGCCTTACCCAAGGGTTAGGAAGGTACGGGTCGGGCATTAGGTATGGTCTCTTAGTGGGGGTGGGAATTGATTATGGTTATGGGGTGTATGATACGGGTTTGTGGGTGCGGGTGATCCAGGTGTTCGAAGTCTAGGGTCGGGGTTCCTAATCCAGTCCGCCCATACCTCAAACCTTGGCCTAGCTGCTGGGGGTGTTGGTGACCGGTACATGGGTGTCTCAGTGTCTTCTTCCCAATCAGATTCTGATCCAGGACGGTAAACCGGGGAGGGAGGAGGGTAGGAGTCCATGTCTAGCAGAAAAACAATGAAAAAGTTGTAAGTGATAATGAAATATTGCGGGTTGAACATAAGAGTACTTATAGGTTTTAGAGTTTGACTAGGCATAACACCGAACCTTCACGATAGTATTTTAGAAATACACTTGACCTATAAGCAATGTATCCCTGAGGAGAATTCCCAGGAAAGAGGGGTGGGTCGCTAAGACACACTTAAGTACCCTATCTTTCCTTAGCCAGAATTCCTCGTGGGCTTACACACTCTTCTAGCCATCATGTATTAATAATACTATTGTTGGGCTCATGGTTATGATGAGAATTGTTGTGAACTGCGCTTTGAGGCCCAAAAGTAGGGTGTACGCATTTCAGTGGGCTTTCTTCTTCTTGGAGGATAGATGGGCTTCTTAGTTTACTATTGGTGGGCATTAGGCTCAATAGTTTAAGTCTTTGTTCATAAAGGGTGATGGCGTCATGTATGTGAGTCCAAATGTGTATGAATAATTTAGTGTGTATGTGTGTGTGTTAAACTTAGGATAGTACTTTAAATAAATCTAATAGGTAGAAATAAATAGTAGGAAAAGTTGGTAAGTAACGTGTCACATTGACTATTGAGTGTTGTATCCTAGGATGTAATTATATAGTATATCATGTAAGAATATTCACATAAAAATATAATTATATAGCATGTAGATAGTAATGAGTGTAAGTACAAGAGTTATCAAGTAGTGTGTCACATAAGTCATTATGTATTGTATCAGGTAGTGTAAGTACTTAGGATAGCATGTAAAAATAATCACACATGAATTGATAATGTAACATGTAGTAGCATGGCATTGTATGGGTGTCCTAAAGTTATAGTCTAGGTCAAGAGTGTCTAATAACCTAGTTCCCTATAACCAAGGCTCTGATACCAATCTGTCACACCCCGACCGATGGCGGAATCATCGGGGCGGGACATGTAAGACTGTTCATAGCACATGGTTAACTAAATTAAAATATATTAAAGTTAAATTTCTGTTACAAATAATCCAAGTACAAACCAGATTCAAACAAGAAACATAAAACAACTCATAAAGTTCTTGATTTAAATTGCTAAGTCCAAATCCTATGTTGAACACGTCTTGAATCATTCTCACATATTGGGGCCTGAAACATGAATAAAATAAAGTCAACTAAAAAGTTGGTGAGTATAACACAGTTGTATGTAGATAGCATATAGTTGAAAACAAATCCTTTACAAAACATGATAAAATAAGGCATTTATGGGGAGCAGCTATTGTGTAACCATGTACAACCAAACCTTGTAACTAGCATGCAAAAATTGTGTTGTCGGTTTCAATCACCGCGCACCATGGGTGGGTTTGTCAGACTCAATAGATCTATCATTGAAAACCGTCGGCTTGTATAGTTAATGATTGCACATAATCGCATACAAAGGTTAGCACAACTAGCACTCGGGCACAAAGCTCAAATTTTGCACACATGTATGTAAATAGGATTTTTGCACTTGTGTTGTTTGCGTAAATGTAAATGTGTAATGTGTATAGAGTTCATGTTCCACCCCAAAAGTGTAAAAGAGTAAAAAGGGGTTGTGAATACTCACTTGATTCGAAGGCGTAGCTAACACGAGATACTAGCTAGTAATGTGATCCTTGTAATGCACAACGTTAACCTAGTGTGGAATATATATTGAATTAATAGTGCACAATAGTCTATGTCTAAGTCTAGGGTGTAATTGGATGAATGTATGAAGTTTGAGATTTGTACTTGAAATGTGTTGTGTGAAATGAACGATTTGAAAACAAACCTTTTTAGAACATTTTGATTAAGGTTAGGGTTCGAATAACTAAATATATAAATTAAATAATTATTGTTTATTTAGTTATGAAAAATAATGTAAGTATTTAAATGTAATTAAGTATAAGTAAATAATTGATTTTGTTTAAACATGAATTAAATAAATAATCATCATCTTATTTATTTATAAAAAAATTGTAACTTAACCATTTAAAATACCATTTAAGTGAAAGATTTTACAATAAATATAAATTTAATTTTTATAAACTTTAAATAAATAATATTTATTCCAAGATTAAACATTTAATCTTTTTTTTTAAATAAAGAAAACACATTTTTATAAAATCTGAAATATTACTGATTGAAAAATATGAAATTTATAGTTCTGCCAAAAATCTGACTCACACACGACCGTGCCTCGGAAGGGCACGATCGTGCTCAAGCCACGGGCGCGACCGCGCTAGTCGGGGCGCGACCGGGTTGATCAACAGAGGGCATAAACTAGACAAATCAATAGGCACGGTCGTGCCTTAGCAGGCACGATCGTGTCTATGATTCTGAGACATGACTGAGACAAGCCAAAGGGCATGATTGGGTCTGGACAGGAGGACACGACCGCGCTGCTACTCGGCACGACCGCGTTTCTTGAGGCACGACCGCGCTAGATGATTAGCGCGACCGTGTCTCTTCCAAATCAGACACGAATTGACAAAATCTTGTATTGTAACTGTTGGGATTGTTAGGGTTTTTACTTATATAGTTATTACGAGTATTCTGAGATGTTTTAATTGTATTGAAAACATGATTAGGATCGGATTCGATTAAACCATTTTTGAATAAAATACGAGTTCTGATTCGGGATGATTTACATATTGTAAGCCCAAATTGATAAGGGGCTTTTGATAAAGAGACTGAATCGACTGAGGAAACGATTATAGTTACCCTGAAGCGTATCGAATTGATGGAGCACGGTAGAACGGAATTCCGACGTCGGTGGGAAAGGCTTCCGGCGTCTTCTGATATGATTCCGGCGACTACAAAGGATCAGCAGCTCCTGGGAGGATTGAGTAGTGTGACTCTGCTGCTGGATTGAGGGGATTCGGATCGAAAAGCGGATTCTAGCTTATTGGAATGCTTAAGAGAGTTTTTCTTCGAGTTTGATGGAATGTAACTGAGGCGTTTGAGTAATTTGAAAATGGTATTACTCTCACAATCGGAATGAAACGAAGGAACGGTTACGGATTCTCGACGATCGGTGATTAAAAGTGTAATTACGTTTTGACAGTTACGCAGGCGCGACCGTGCTTAGGCACCGGACGCGATTGTTCCCAGACCAGTCGCGCGATCGTGCCGAGGCACTTGGCGCGACCATGCCAGGACGAAGCACGACCGTGCTAAACTAGGGTTCCTTAATATTTTTCAACTTTAGTCCTTGACTTTTCAGGTTTGATAAGTTTGAAATAAATAGTTACTTGTATAGGGTTTAAGTGTATATAATCGAGTAAAACTTGTGAATTTGTATTGAATCACTTCATTTAATTTGTGGCGGAAAATAGAACAAGACACTGCACGAGTATTGAGTTCGAAATGCATTACATTGAATTGAAAATATGAATACTAAAATCAGAAATGTTACACATTGAGGAAGACTTCAATCAGGTGGATCCAGATGACATTGAGGACATGGATATTCAGTGGAATATGGCCATGATCTTGAGAAGGGCTAATCGTTTCCTAAACATAACTGGCAGGTAGTTCATTAGTGGGCATTCAAATGCCAAGGTGGGATTTGATAAATCCAAGGCTAAGTGCTACAAATGCAATAACTTTGGACTTTTCTCAAGGGAATGTCAAAAGGATAAAGCACCAGCTTCTGGCTTCACAAGACCAAGCTAGGGAAGCTGCCAAGGAAACAACCAAGGGTATAACAATCAGAACAACCGCAATAATAGTCAAGGTGGAACGTCCAGTGCATTAGTGGTTCAATATGACGATAGCTTTGATTGGGGTGTTGATCTGGAAGATGCCACACTTGCTCAGACTCAAATAGGTCTTATGGCTGAAATTATTGAAATGATGGAAGTAGAAGAAAGGGAAGCAGTTGAAGCTGACCAAACAGAATCTACATCTGCATTTGCCCTCATAGCTATTGGAGTGGCATCAAGTTCGACAACTGAGGTAGATTCTAATTCTTTTGCTGTCATTTCTTGTATCAAATATTTGAAATTGAGAGAAGAGAATGATCGTATTCAATATAAACTCGAACCCCTTCGTATTGCAGCGTTAAGTTACAAAGAAAATGAAAAACAATTTAAAGAATCAATTGAAACTCTTAAGAAAGAAAGACATGATTTTTCAATTAAAATCAGTGAACAACAGTTTCATTTGGACGTTGCATACAAAGGGTTAGAGAAAAAGAATACTGAAATTGTCAAACTGCAAAATGAGATACGGCCGTTAAGTGGCAAGATTTAGAAGTTGAAAAATTCTCACTTTGTGGTGGAACACTACGAATCTGTATTGAGGCAAGTGAATGGATTGGGCTTAGACACTAATGCTATTCCTCCACCAGTGAGCAGGAAAGTTGTCAAAGGTCTGATTGACATTAAGTTGTCATGCTTAGATGAATCATCAAGTCAGGACGATTCCTCTAACAAAGATGATTCCTCTAGTAAGGCTGACTCAGCTTCTGATGAGTTCTTCTCACATGAGGCCTCTGAGAACACCATTTTTGAGGGTGTGGTCTCAGAGGAGTTGATTGGTGAACATAAAGTTGTGAAAAACATTGTAATTGATCATGATAATTGTATTTTAACTGAACCGGACACTTTTGAATCAAATGAGAAACTTAAGTTAATGCTTTATGGAGGTTTCAGAACCATAAAGCCAGTCCCAAACCATGATGAATTGGGTAAAAACTTTCAGAAAAACATAGATAAATATTATGCTCAAGGTAATAATCTGAATCAGGTAAATCTCAAGGTCCTTGTTATGTTCAGCAAACAACTATAGGTACTCCTAAACCTGAGTCATCTGCATCCAAAAGCAGAGAGCCTTATAGGAGGATTTACAAAGAAAAATGTGCTTGCTTTCACTGTGGTATGGTTGGTCACATTCTCGTGAACTATCCTGACAAGAACCAAGGGAAACGGTTAATTGTTCATCAACAAGTTGTTTCTCCCAAGACACCATCAATGAAGCAACCACAGAATCCCAAATCGAATGTGGTGAAACCACTAGTGAAACCTATGGCGAAGCCAAAGACACCATCTAAGGCTAAACCATCTGTTCCAAAATGGGAAAAGCAACCTGCTAAACCCAGTGTATCTACCTCTAGTGAGAAATCTG
This sequence comes from Smallanthus sonchifolius, assembly GCA_023525975.1. Classification (NCBI taxonomy): domain Eukaryota; kingdom Viridiplantae; phylum Streptophyta; class Magnoliopsida; order Asterales; family Asteraceae; genus Smallanthus; species Smallanthus sonchifolius. The sequence goes on from CM042034.1 coordinate 55,580,845, forward strand.
CGGTGAAACTCTCTAAGCTACAGAGAAGAAGAAGCAACAAAAGGTTGAGAAAACTTGAACAACATCTAGCTGGTAGTCAACAAGGTGAAGCTTCCACTAGTTCACCAAATGTTGAGACTAGCAAGCCTGATGTTCAGATGGCTAAAACGAAAAGGTCCTGGACCAATTAAACCAAAAGTTCTCTATCTTGTGATCCTAAGTCTTCTAAAGATTCACCCATTTTTTATAGTCATGATTGTGAATTAATCGAGGTTGTATACTTTGAGAAAGACGGACGACCTAAGACCAATATGGCTTGGGTCTCCAAATCTAACTAATATGCTCGTGACTCGTGCAGGGACATCCGAAGGGAACTATCTCTAGCCGTTGGTTTGTGGATAGTGGATGCTCCCGGCACATGACAATGTAGGTCCACATTACTCATCTGCAGATCTATCTCGTGACAGGACGTCTCGATAACACGGAGTACGGAATCCTACCGTGTTAACGTTTGCATACGAATTGATAATAGAAACAACAGGTAAATAAACTTCTCTTTGTATTCCACAAAAACACAGAGTTTACAAGATTCATAGAATACACTCGTTCAAATCCCTCTGCTCTCTTTTGTCTCTGAACAGAATCTGTAAATTTCTATTTATAGACACAAACCTGCTATAGGCGAACTTAACAAGTTCGCTTCTATAGATGCTTAGGCGAACTTACAAGTTCGCCTCTCTACGAACTTGTACAATATTCCTTAGGCGAACTTAACAAGTTCGCTCCTAACGATGCTACAAGTTCGCCTCTTTATGAACTTATACAGAATTTTATCAACAGTTACAAAACATGTCCCAACAGACTCCCCTTAAACTGTTGCTAACAATTCTATCAATTACAAGTCAAAGACTCTAAGACTAAGACATAATATCTTCAAGCTCGTTGTCACCATAATATGCTCCAACAGACCCCCCCCTTGACAACAGCTTTAGAAGATTGTCATCCGTCTTCATATATCATCAAACACACTGTAGTCTTCATCTTGTTCATCTGCACTTTCTCTTTCTGTCTTGAAGAAAACTTGGGAGAAGGACCCCTTATCAACTTCTGTCTGCAATTTTTCAGTTTAAGGAAAGGAGAACAACCAAGAATAACCAACAACTAAGATTTCCATGGAAGCTGGAAAAATAAAATCTTTTTTGGTTTTTCAAACATAAGACTCACAAAATCTTTTAGGTTTCTCTCTATATAAACTGAAATGTAAAATACAAAATCACATCTTTTTGGTCGAACATCACGAGTAAGAAGATCATATCAATATAAACAACGAATCAATCACACATTTTGGATAAACATCCATAAACATTCTATGGGTATCCTATCCCGATTCATTCTTTCATTTCTTTCTTTTTTAATTTCCAAACAATTATATGAAGTAACATCATTTGAATCTTTTAAGCTTCAACCAAAACATGTAATGATACGCGAAGAACTCCAAAGAAGATGGGATCAGATCATAACATGCTTATAATATAAATTACATACGAATTTGCAACACATAACATGTCAATCTAAGTTGTCAATATTATAAGAATTGAAACCATAAGTATCTTTGTCCTATGTTCTTGTGAATTAAGGTACCATTTATTTTGTAATACAACGTGTACCCCACAAATATGCCAACATAAATTTAAATGTGCACTATCTTCAAGACATATAAGATCATTGCAAGACAATATTCAATCTCTAGTATAAGTTATACCGGTAAACACAGGAAAATATCAAGCAAAGAATCAAAATGATTCAGAATCGAATTATTCAAATGTTTTGGTTTGGATGAAGTATCATGATTCATAGTAACAGAAAGATTATACCAATATAATTCTTCAACATAAGATTGATCAAGGAATCGATTGATTCAATGACATAGGGTAGCGTGATCCAACTGTTATCTGGATATGTTCAATGGAATCAAGATAATGATCCAAGGGATAGTATATGTTCCAATAGATGTTGTCAGAAACATATCTTAGTCCAACTTCACGTTGCATGTTTTTCGGGGCATGGGCAGTGAAGTGAACTGAAGAATTATGTTTAACGACATAACCGATACTGGTCTCATGAAGTACTTTAGATCTTATATTCTTTATCTGATAATGATATTTTACACACACACCCGTCATACCATGGGTTCAAATCACAGTTGTCACAAAATCATTATGTTGTCACACTACTAATGGACCAAAGATACTCATAGACTATTGACAATTCAGACTACATACTAGTATCCAAATTAAAAATATAAGCACCAAGCATCAATTTTTGTTAAGCATTAGCAGTTATGAAGCTATCATTTCCCATACTATGCAGTCTAAGAAGTTCTGATCAAAACATTAATCACAGATATATTAGATAAGCACCATAAAGTCCAACTATCACAGATATATTAGATAAGCATCATAAATTCCAACTAAGGTCATGTGTGACCGAACATCTACTGATGTACAATCATTTCTCCTTATAACTTCAAGTAATGTCGATTTTTTCTTTTTCAATTTGTTTGGCTTTTTCAAAATCTTTTTCAAAGAAAGTAAAACAAACGAAAATAAACCTTCCATGAAAACATTTTATGAAAAACAATTTACTTGGTTACTTGGGATTAAGCAAGTCAGTCAATTAAAAACTCAAACCGATGTAATCCTGTAATTGAATGCCTTTGCCTTTGTCACCAACACAGTTCTGTACTCCCCCTGTCCTGTAGACTCCCTCTTAACTAGTCAAATGGTTGCATCAATGACTTTCTGCTCACCATTGTCATCTTAAGTTTCAGGATATCATTTGGAGTTCGTAAAACTCTTTCCAAAACATTGTGTGTGACATATTCTCCCCCTTGAGCATCAAGTCATTGAATCAAATTTCTCAGTTATCAACAACTCTTTACTCTTACAGATGTCATTCCCTGTCATGTGCTATGAAGAACCACTATCAACAAACCAAATGTTATTAATAGTCCCTCTTGGTTAATCCTGCAAATCTAACAAAAAAACATTAATTTGAAATTGGGACCCAAACCATGGTAGTCATGCGTCGTCTATCTGTATCAAAATAATAAACTTCACTCCATTCACAATCGAATCTCTCATCGATTTTTGGTGATTGCTCCGACGAGTCAGAAACATAAACTTTAGATTTCCAAACATACTTATGTTCATTAAGTTCTTTTTGCTTAAAATGTGAAGTGTTTGAACAATCATGTTCATTTGAAAAATGTTTAGACTGTGAAAGCTCTTGTTCTAAAAGTTTTCTCAATCTTTTGTTTCTCCTCCGTCTTTGAGGTCTAGAAAGCCTAACCTCAGATTTTGAATTACCCTTTGGTGTATCATGAGGGTTAACAACATTTGGGTTAACATAACGCTTACCATGAGTTCTTACCTTTCCTGGAGTAACATGTCGATTACCTTTGGCGTTGTGAGGACAAGCAATCCGAATATGACAGACAAGACCACAATAAAAGCAAGATCTCTTCTCACTATATTCTCTCATATAAGGAATCTTCACACAATAAGATGCACTTGAAGATGATTCGCGTACATGAACTTATTTTGGCTTTATTTTCTCTGGAACTCCAGATTTTGCACATGTTTTGATTCAAGCTTCATCTTCTCAGGAAATACATGCTTCTCCCCTTTATGTTTGTAAGCACAGGTCACCACAATGTGTCCCATCTCATTGTAATGAAAGCATGTACGCCTGTCTTTATAATCTCTGACATATGGAACTCTCCTTAAATTTGAAGAACTTCCAAATGTATAATTTCCATATGAATTAGAATCAACCTTTGAGTCTTCTTTCTTAACCTCTTTTGGTATCCCCTCTACCTTAGCTTCATCAAATTATTCATCATCACTCTCATCAGAATGCACCATATCTTCACCTGTGACTGGATTCACTTTCAACACAGTCTTAGGATCTAAATCCTCATCTTTTATAATCTCAGGTGTAACAGAATAATTTTCGTTGAATGGTGGAGGAACATAACCAATACCACTAGTTCCCTTCCTTTCTTCTGTATTATTAAAATATCCCAGTAAGAATGATGAATTTCCAAAGCTTTCTAACTTTCTATGTAATCTGATCACCTCTTCTTTAGATTCAACTAGTTCCTTATCTTTCTCAGCAAGATCATTATTTCGTTTCTCAATTTCTGCAAAGGACATATCCAGGTGATATGCCTGCTCTTTGATCTTCAAAGTCAGAGAACTTATATCCCTCTTCAGTGATTCTATCCTTTCAACACACACATTCTCATTATCTTTTAATTTCTGATTTACCGTGTGCATGGATTTCATATCACAAATGAGGTTTACGTTGTCATCCATAACCCTCATCATTTTATCCCTTACTGGAACACAGTTAGAACAAAATGTTTCAGAGTTAGAAAACTACCGTATCCTTTTCTTCTAAATAAGATACACCAGGAGCCATGAATACGTCATCAGTAGCTTCACCCTTTTGAGCAACAATGACAGGCTCTGTATCAATTTCTAATTCACTCAAATCATCTTCAACTGTCTGAAAGCTTTCTTCAGTCATCACATCAGTCTCAGTAGATTGAGTACTTTCACCAGAACGAATACTCTCACTATAAGTTAAATATGTAGAAGAATCACTTTGAGAATCACCCTGCTTCTCCAATACTTCTTTGATCAAGACCACAAACGCTTGAGAAGTTTCTTCACCCTTTTTCTTCAATTCTTCCCATAGATCTCTTAAAGTTGGACAATTCCCGAGACTATGAATGATTTCTTTTGGTAAAGACATCGTTAAAGTTTCACACGTTTTCATCTCATGATCAAACTTCTGCTTTTCTACTTTAGTAAGAGCTGTCACTGGTTTAGGAAAATCATGAAATTCCAGAAAGTCAAAAGTAGATGCACATATCCTTCTGTTATTGGTCTACAAAAATTTTCATCAGTTTCTGATACGAACTGTTCGAACCGGACTTTCCAGCTACGGTAATCTGATATGCACAAAAGCCTTGGTGGCATAGTTCCAATCTCATTATCATCACACGAAATTGACATTTTGAATTTTTGGGAAAATATTTAGAAAAAAAAAATTCCTGCAAAAATACTCTGATATGCACAAAAGCCTCGGTGAAATTTTTGAAATTTATTTATTTATTTATTTTTATTTTTATTTTTTTTAAGAACACTAGCGAACTAGATATGTTCGTCTGAAATTAGTTTGGCTGATACTGCCTGAGCGAACAAGTCCACAAGCGAACTTGATACCAAGCGAACTTGTAAAGTTCACTTAAACAACAAAATCAGGTACGTTCGCCTACTGAATAAGTTCACTTAAACTGAGGGAAGCGAACTTGATAAGTTCACTTGCTAAGTAAGCCTGCAACAAAATCTCAGCAAGTTCCCCTGCTTCAGCTGTAACAAACTAAGGAAGAACTTGGACCCAAACACGAACAAACATCTACGAAAATCACCATTTCTCACAGATTAGAAGAAATTTGAAGAAATTGGACTGTAGGATTTAGTATTTTATGAATTAGAACACTTCTATCGGATTAATTTCAGGAAAATCCACTTCAAATCCATGAATTCAGCAGCAAAATCAACTTCAAGAACTTGAAAACCACATGGATACAAAAACTTGAAAAAATCAACAATTTCTTGTCAAATTGTACACAAAATCGTCTCTAATCACCAAAAATCAAGAATAAATCACGAGCAAAAGCTCTGATACCACTTGTAGATCCACATGACTCATCTGCAGATCTATCTCATGAAAGGACGTCTCGATAACATGGAGTGCGGAATCCTATCGTGTTAACGTTTGTATACGAATTGACAATAGAAACAATAGGTAAATAAAATTCTCCTTGTATTCCACAAAAACACAGAAATTACAAGATTCACAGAATACACTCATTCAAATCCCTCTGCTCTCTTTCCTCTCTAAATAGAATCTGTAAACTTCTATTTATAGACATAAACCTGCTATAGGCGAACTTGTTAAGTTCGCCTCTCTATGAACTTGTATAATATTCCTTAGGCGAACTTAAAAAGTTCGCTCCTAAAGATTCTTAGGCGAACTTGTTAAGTTCGCCTCTCTATGAACTTATACAGAATTTTATCAACAGTTACAAAACATGTCCTAACAGACAGGCAACATGGCCTTGCTTCAAGATGTTAAACCATTCAGAGGCGGCTATGTGGCCTTTGCTAGAGAGAAAGGCGGCAGTACCACTTGTCAAGGCGTGGTTACGAATGGATGTATTAGCTTCGACAACGTCAACTACTGCGAGCAGCTGAAGCATAACCTGTTGAGTGTCTCTCAGATGTGCGACAAATAGTACTCAGTTATGTTTGACAAGTCTGAATGCTTGATTCTCAAGCCTGGTTTTGAGGTTCCTGCTGAGTGGATTTTGATGAGAGCACCAAGAACAAACGACACCTATCAGATCGATATGAGCGTGGCGACAACCACCTCGTCAGTTGCTACTTGTTTGCTTACAAAAGCGACAGAGCTTGACTCAGTCTTGTGGCATAGGAAACCCGGACACATTTCTTATCGTAAAATGAATCATCTTGTCCGAAACGGTTTGATAGCCGGGATTCCTAAGCTAGGATTTGCCGTTGCAGATGACTGTATGCCTTGTAAAAAAGTCCAAGCTCCAAAACTCCATTGATACCCCTTTGGAACTCCTACACATGGTTCTATTTGGACCCATAAGTATCAGGAGTATTGGAGTTAAGTCATACTGTCTAGCTGTAACTAATGATTTCTCATGTTTTTCTTGGGTGCACTTTTTAGGTACCAAGGATGAGACTGCTGAAATTCTTCAATACCTGATCTTGAACCTGGAATCTTTATGCAAGCTGAAGGTTAGAAGAATAAGGAGGGACAACGACACAGAGTTTAGAAACAACATGATGGAGCTTTTCTGTCTCAAGAAGGGTATTCTTCATGAATTCAGTACGCCGTACACACCACAGTAGAATGGAGTTGCATAGAGGAAGAACAGAACTCTTATTGAGACTGCAAGGACAATGCTGTCTGATGCTAAACTTTCGGTGAATTTCTGAGCGGAAGCAGTCAACAGAGCATGTCATGTTTTGAATAGAATTCTGGTTGTTAAAAAGCACAACAAAACATGTTATCAGCTGATCACCAATCAACCTCCCAATCTTGACTACCTAGTTCCCTTTGGTAGTCCATGCTCCTTATTGTTACAGTACAAGGATCACAAATCTAAATTTCATGCAAAAGCGGTAGAAGGCATCTTCTTAGGATATGTTGCCAACTTACCCTGCAAGAGAGTGTACAATATTGGAACACGTTCAGTTGAAGAATGGTTCGAAGTGGATTGTAGTAAACATAGTACTCCACCAGAACCTACAGGTCAAGCGTGGGGATTCGATTAGATGCTCTATTCAAGTCTTTCAACCTTCCTGATCTATCTGCCGAAGATGCCGCCCACTTGTATGAATTCTTTAATGGCGGTGATGACTCCAATATCTCAACCCGTGCCACTATACCAATTTTAAATCCAGATTCCAATGCTGCATCTGTATCTGGAACTCATGCAAGTGATGACGATGAAGTAGTTCATGTTGATGGAAATGACTCTCCAGCGTCTCAATTCTATTTTTGGACAAGATTTGAGTCGGTTTGACTTTTCAGAAATCAAACTGTGTCGGAGGCGCGACCGTGCCTCATAGTGAGCACGACCGTGCTTGTGTAGATTTTTGGAAATTTCAAGAATAGTCCTTGTAACTTTGTAGTCTTAACGTCGTTTTGAGTTTTAGTCGAATTTGATCCTCGAGTTTAGTGAGATGACGAAGGTTTGTTTCAGTTATTATTGCAACATAATCAATCGTATATAAGTACTTATAGCGTAGTTATTGTACAAGAATTGAAATTGAATACTTGTGCATTGCATCAAAAACGGTTACATGGAAAAATCGGAAATGTTACAGTCTCCCCATGTTGAGGGGATTTCGTCCCGAAATTCAACTGGTTGAGGCTGCTGCATTAGTGAAGAGGTGTGGTAACGGATGACAGGGTTCTGGTCCGATACTCAAGATTAGAACTTGTCATCATGTCGGGCACAGAGGGTGGTAGTGGATTTAGTTTGAGAAGGTTTAAGGAGGAGACTATCAAGAATACTCTATCCTTTTAAAGATAACATTGCATTACTTGAAATGGGAACGATGGAGATTTGATGATTAGTGTTTGTTTGTGATGTGGTCTACTATGCCTAAGAATTGTAAGTGGATAAGAGATTTCACAAACATTGGTCCCGGTCAAAAAGAACATAAAACTCTACGTGACACGAGTAACGCTACCTTTGACAATATGACAGGAAACACTTATATATAGGAAGTACCAGCGGCGTATCCACCATGCCCTTATCATATCCCATTGGTTTCGTTACCATATATTACGATAGGTTCTATGTCTTAACACACAACAGAATTTACTATATTTTCCATGCGCTGATTTTTATAATTACGTGTGCACCCGTAATTACTAGAATCACCGCGTGGTCCATATAGGTCCTTCCTTTATGTGCGTTGTCAAGGGGTGGTTCAAAATTATTTAGTTCATGTCTATTGTTCCACGTATGCGTTGTTAACAAGTGACTGTGTTCATAGATAGTGTAGTCAATCGGGAAAACTAAGAGTAATAAGGTAATATAACCTAAAGGGTATGAATTTCTAGTGAATAGAGTGTATGATTTTGTCTCGTATAGTGGGATCAATCAATCGTAATAATTTGTAAACAATTAATGTCGTGTATAATGTAAACACTCAAGTTTCATGTATAATATAGTGTTATGCATATTGTAAGCAATTAGGTTTCATGTGAATATGGTAGTACCATGTATATAGTAAACATATGGATCTTTGAACAATTTAGTATTTATGTATCTTGTATGCAACCCTGTTTTCATGTATGACGTGAACAATTGAGTATAATGCGTACCGTGAATAACTAAGTACCATGTATCATGTAATCAATCTTGCACCATGTGTGTTGTAAACAACTGAGGCTCATGTAGCATGTAATCAATCTTGTATCATGTGTATGTTAAACAACTAAGTTGTGTGTATCATGTAATCAATCTTGCACCATGTGTGTTGTAAACAATTGGGGTTTATGTAGCATGTAATAAATCCTATACCCTGTATATGGTAAATAGCTATGTTGCATGTATCATGTACGTTTGTAAATAACTAAGTTTCATGTGATATGTGGATGTTCGTGTGTAAGCCATTGAATCTTGTGAGTGACGTAAACTAACGAATTCTGTAGGTGGTCGTGTGTTTCGGAACAAACGTGTCTTTTTGTTGTTCATGTATAATGTGGGTAGTTGGGTTTTGGAATCTTGTTGTGGTTCATATGGGTGGTTAAGGTTTACGTGAAATGATTCATCTTGGAAGTGGGTAGTACACTCATATGTTGAAGGTGTAAGGTAACGAGAAGGTTTTGTGGGTAGTTAGAGTGATGTGTTTACGAGTAATTGACTTGTGCTTTTTTTTTTTTTTTTTTTTTGTAAATGGACGAGAAATTGTAATTTATCCTTGGTTGTAATAGATAAATGAATAAATAGAAATTTTTTTTTTTTTTTTTTAAATCTTGAATAAGAGAATGCCTCAAGAAAAATAATGGCTAAATTATTGACTAATTAAGCCAAGGTTTAATTTAACAAAGTAAAAATCATAATTTATTTAGAGGATGTTTTATAAAACGAGTCGTGTTGTATTTCTTACAAAATGAGACGGTTTTGTGAAAATTTATTTTCTAAGTAATATTTATGAATCAAGGGTTTGATAAATGCTTTGTTTGAAGAAAATAACTATGTTGTTTTAAATCAGATCGTAAGATGATTAGCTCACCAGGAAGGTTTATGTACATGTACTAAATCGCAATGAATGGGAACGTGATGTTTTTGGTGCCCTTGATGAAAATAATGACGGTAATATTGAATCAACGAATGATGACATTTGAAGTTGTAGAATAAAACTTAGCATAAATGATAAAATGTCAATAGTTTAAACCAAACATAGGGTAACGGTTTCAAACAGGAAGTTTAAAAAGAAAACAAAGTAAAACAATCCAGCTAGCGTCTCAGGTAACTTTCAACAAGGAAGTAGACGAGTACAAGGGTGAACATGGTTATGGTCACTCGAATAGCAAAACGGGCCTAGGCTCTAGCTGCTTCTGTGCGTGCGTCAAAAATTTCTCGGTCTCCTTCCATCATGTCAATGTGGGTACCTAGGTTTGTAATTAGGTCTTCCTCGTACTGCACTTGTCCCACAAGGTTGTCTATTTGTTGGCTTGTCAAGTCATGTCTCATCCCGTGCTCCATTCCTTGCCTCAAAAAGTCCATGGTCCTTACATACTGGTGACTGGCATCTGCTGGAATTCCTATAGCAATGGTGGTTCTCGTATTCTGGCTGGCTCCTGGGTCTGAGTGGTATAGGTCGAGTGTTGGGTAAGGGTCCCTCAAAAGAGATGATAGTTGGTTGTACAGGTGTGGTGCTTGATAAGAATTTCTTGATGAGAGTGGTCCAGATGCTCGGAGTCTCAAGCCGGTGCTCCTAAACCAGTCTGCTCTTATGTCAAACATGGACCTAACAGTTGGGGGTGTTGGTGACTGATGGTCTTGTGATGGTGATTCAACACCTTCTTCCTCTTCAGGCTCTGTTCCGGGGACGTATGCTGCGGAGGGAGGTGAGTAGGAGTCCATGTCTAACAGAAAGGAAAAAGATTGTAAGTGGTGATAATAATAGTGGATGTTGTATATATATGAGTGTTCATGAATCTATCGTTGGACAAGTCATAACACCGAGCCTTTACAATAGTATTTTAGAAGTACACTTGACCTATAAATGATGTATCTAGAAGAGATTCCCAGGAAAGAGGGGTGGATCACAAGGGACACACTTAAGTACCCGGTCTTTCCTTAGCCAGAATTTCTCATGAGTCTACACACATTCTTCCAATCATCATGTACTAATAACACTATTATTTGGGCTCATGGTCATGATGAGAATCATTATGGATCTGGCTTTTAGGCCCAACAATGATGTTTATTTACTCCAGCAGGCTTCCTCCTCTTGAATGGTAAGTAGGCTCCTTAGTTTCTTATTAATGAGCCTTTGGCCCAGAGGTTTGAGCTTTGTTAAAGAAAGATGTTGGTGTCTTAGTGTGTAAGAATGAGGGTGTATTAGGTGTGAATAAGTGTGTGGTAAACTTAGGTAGCATGTATATAGCAATGTTTATAAGCATATAGGTTATCAAGTAGTGTGGCACATAGATATTCATGTATTGTGTCATGTGATGAGATAGTTAGCATAATATGTAAGAAATTTACAAGTAGTAAACATGTAGCATTTTGTAATGTAGCAAATACCATGTAACATGGAGTATGGCATATGATTGGTGTCCTAAGGTTATAGTCTAGGTCATGTGTCTAATAACCTAATTCCCTATAACCAAGGCTCTGATACCAATCTGTCACACCCCAACCGACGGCGGAAACGTCGGGGCGTGAAGCGTGCAGACTGTTCATCGCTCATGGTTTACTAAAGTTTAAATAATTAATAATTGTTTTCATTGCAATCAAACAAGTTCAACAAAACACAATCAATCCACAAAGCAAAAATGTAAATTACATATAATAAACTGATTTAATTAAATACTAAGTCCAACAATCCTATGTGTAGCATAACTTGAGTCACTTCAAACGTCAGTACCTGAAACATGGTTAAAACGACGTCAACTAGAAAGTTGGTGAGAATACATAGGTTTTATTGTGTGATGGCAAAATACGTGTTGTGTGCATACAGTTCAATACTAACATGGAAATTAAGGCAATTATGGAGAGAAACCATCATGTGACCTATACAATCAAACCTTTGTAACTTGCACTCAAAACTTGTGTTGTCAGTAACAGTCACCCTACCTGGGTGGGTTTGTCAGACTCAATAGATCTACCACTGTTTATTGTCGGCTGTTAGTTAATGATTGTACATGAAGAGCATAATAATTGGTCTACACACCTAGTACTCAAGCACAAAGCGTAAAATTGTATACATGCATAGGATGGAACTGTGTATGTGTATAATTGAAAACATGTAAATAGAACGCATGTTCCACCCCAAAAGTTTGTGAAATAGAGTAAAAGAGGGGCTATGTAACTCACATGTATGATAGTGTAGATCGCACAAGCAAAAAGCTAATAGCGGCGTGTTGTAGGCCACTAGGTTTGACCTAATGAATAAGCATAATAATCATGTGTTATTGTTTGTGTTAGATTATATCGAAAGTGAATTTGGTTGATGGTACGATTAGGGTTCGTTTTATGGTATATTATTCATTTAAAAATAGGTTTAAATAAATAATTTTCGTTTAAGGCCAAGTGTGAGATATATAAGTATTAATATAAAAATAACTATAGGAATTGTTATTTAATATAGCTTATCGAGTTTAATAAGAAGAAAATAAAAATAAAGATTCTGATTTTAAGGAGCACGACCGCGCTCGTGCAAGGCACGACCGCGCTCTTGTCCGGGCGTGACCGTGGTGTCTGAGGCGCGCCCGTGGTCGAGTCAGAAGGCTTCAAAAGGGTCTGTCCGTAGAGCACGACCGTGCTCGTGTCCGGCACCACCGCGTCTAGGGTTGGTTTAGGTCAGGACTTTGTTTGCTAGGCAAACACGACCGGGCCATGAATCGGGCACGACTGTGCTTGGTCAGGCACGACCGCGCTCCATGATGAGCGTGACCGTGTCTGGTCTTTTTCAGGCACAATTCGCTCGATTCTTGTATTAAAAGCCACTGGAATCAAAGGGTTTTCATTCATAAAGTGTTTTCGAACCTACTCCGACTATTTAATTGGATTAAAAACACATCTTTCGTGTAGTTTGATTAAATCGTTTATTTTTCAAAACTAAATTTCAAAACTGATTAATCGTGTAATGTAGCAACGAATTAGGTTAGGGCTTTTGATCATAGTGAAGAGACGAACCAATTGGACTACTACTAACCTGTTTAGATTGGGCAACGAGTGATGTCGGCTTTGAGGAAGAAATCGTGGTTCTTGAGGATCGACAGAGGAATAGCGGTGATGATCAGACGATTTTTGGGTTGAGATAGGTTTATGGAAGTCGTACGAAGTTATTATAATAGTTTAATTCATTTGATTCTATCATAATTACACGATTCGATTAAGAATGGAAAGTCCGGGTAAAATTGCAAGGATTCGTTCGATTGGATGTGTATTGGGCCGTGTCTAGGTCTTAATTTACCGAATATCGTCTTCTGTATACACCGCGGTTTCTAAAACGCGTCTCAATTCTATTTTTGGACAAGATTTGAGTCGGTTTGACTTTTCAGAAGTCAAACTGTGTCGGAGGCACGACCGTGCTTGTGTAGATTTTTGGAAATTTCAAGAATAGTCCTTGTAACTTTGTAGTCTTAACGTCGTTTTGAGTTTTAGTCGAATTTGATCCTCGAGTTTAGTGAGATGACGAAGGTTTGTTTCAGTTATTATTGCAACATAATCAATCGTATATAAGTACTTATAGCATAGTTATTGTACAAGAATTGAAATTGAATACTTGTGCATTGCATCAAAAACGGTTACATGGAAAAATCAGAAATGTTACAACTTGCGCCCTGTAATTGATCGAACATGTCGTCGATCCTTGGTAGAGGGTACTTGTTCTTCACGGTACATTTGTTCAACTCGCGAAAATCAATACACATTCTCATCGAACCATCCTTCTTCTTTACAAATAACACCAGGGCACCTTAAGGCGAGATGCTCGGTTGTATAAATCCCTTCTCAAGTAGTCGTCTAATTGGGCCATAAGTTCTTTCATCTCCACCGGTGCTAGTCGATATGGAACCTTAGCCATGGGCTGGGCGTCTGGTACTAAGTTGATTCTAAATTCAATCTCTCTGTCGGGTGGTATCCCAGGCAAATCCTCTGGAAACACCTCCGGGTACTCGCGTACCATGGGTACATCGTCTAGTTCCTTCACTCCCTTACACTTGTCAATCACGTACACCAAATAAGCCTCGCATCCGCGCCTCAAGTAATCTGTTGCCTTAATCATCGAGATGACGTTTGGCATCGGGGCGTCACGATCTTCAAAAACCTCAACTATGCTACCATCCTGAGCCTTGAGTTGGATTATCTTTCGTTTGCATATAATTAGCCAATCCATACCTAACACGACATCAAACCCTCCCAAAACCATAACAAACAATCTGACAGGGAACCTATGACCTTCTATTTTTATCGTAGGGTTGTCAACTACATCGGTCACTCTCGCAGTTCTACCCTAAGTGGTTTCTACGCTAAAAGCCCTTTCTAGCTTACTGCCAGTGTACTTCACTCGTTTACAAAAAGTCGCAGATATAAAACTCTTACTGGCACCCGAATCAAATAACACAGAAACAAAAGTGTTGTCTAGGATGAACGTACCTGACGCCACGTCGGGGTCCACCCTGGCCTGGTCTTGCGTCAGCGCATACACATGAGTCTTTGCTCGGGGCCTCTCTTCTTTCTTCTCGGTACTCTTCCCTTTACCAGAGTCTCCCAATTTCGATTTTGGGCATTCCCTGCTGAGATGACCGACATCCCCACAGTTATAGCACTTGAAGTGTTGTGGGTACTCACGGGAGTAGTGCCCGGTCTTGCCATACTTAAAGCACAAGTTAGATCCCAGTCTACATTAACATGCATGCTCCTTTCCACACTTCTTACAAACAGTCGGCTCATCCACCCAAGCCCTCTTATCGCGAGCCCCAAACATCTTTCCACCAGTTCGCTTGTTTGAAAAGCTCGGTCTCTTCTTTGGTTCCTCAATGGCGGCATCGTTTAATGCCAGATCATTATACACCACACCACTGAGTTCCACCACCGAATCGAAGGTGATGGAGTGTTTGCTTTGATAAAGGTGCGGACCTTGTCCGACAGTCCCTGGATATAACAAGAAATCTTTCTCTCTTCGGTAGTAATCAGGTGTGGCACCAGACGTGCTAACTCATTGTACCGGGTGGTGTATTGACGATAAGTCATGTTACCAGCATTTAAATTCAGAAATTCTCTCTCCACCTTCTCAATTTCGTTCCTTGGGCAAAAATTCTTAATAACTAACGCCTTCAAATCATTCCATAACATAGAGTCAACAGCTGTATCTCCCTTAGCTTGTCGCACTCCGTCCCACCAATGGGACGCTTCTTCTCTCAAGGAGTTAGCAGTAAATTTCACCACTTGATCCATCCGGCATTCGCTGAGACGGATGGCAGCCTCCATACGGATTACCCAGTCAAACGTAGCCACCGCGTCTTTCTTTCCAGTCATGACCGGCGGGTCACATGCTTTAAATGACTTATAGTCGCATCCGCGAGCAGGAGGCCCGTTGTCAGTCTCGTTGTTCTGGGAACAAGTTACCGTGCTAGACCCACCTTCCCCATTAACCTTCTTCAACGCTTCTGCCAACAGACCTGGCAGAGAAGTCTTCATCAACTCTATGAACTCTCGAGCTATAGCTGCTCTCACTTCTGGTTACAAAGTGAAAGGTTGTCCTTCAACCTCTGTCTGCTCAGTTCCATGCACACTAACCACAGGTTTAGTGTGAACATTTCCTTCTTCACTATACTCTTAGCGCGCAGGGTTCCTGCCACGCCCACCATTTCGGCCTTCGGTATGACCCCCACCACGCCTTCTGGTTCCTCTCCTTGCCATTTCGTTCTATAAGACAAGAAATCCAAAGTCATAACGCTAGTTAACAAATAGAATTCAACAAGCACTGTAAGATGTTAATATACACTAGACATCTGCAATTAACCATTACACTACCTTTTGATTTCTATTTGACCACCTTTGTGATTCCATTAGAATATAAGTCCTTACCTAACCCTTTCTAAGGCATACTATACATGTAAATATATACTACCTTCATACCTGATGTTGTGGCTCGAGTTACCCATACCGGCATCCGCTTTCGGTCCCATTCACAGTTTAAGTTCAGACACTGGGAGTGTCTGAATCTCTCAAACTATGATCTGATACCAACTTGTAAGGCCCCAAACCCGGGAGGACTCACTTATTGAATTTACTCATTCACAAACAGTTCTTAAACTTGAATATCAAAAAACGTAGCGAAAAACATTTCATTAAAACATAACCATTACATTGTACAACATACGGAAGCGTAAACATTGTCTAAACATAACATAACGAAATCAAAACGTAACATGATGGCAGTCTTCATAAGCAGACGGGTAACTCTTCATCGCTAGCCAAGCATCACCACCCAAACTCATAACCTGCCTTAACCTGAATGTGCATACTAAAAACTCAGCTACGCTGGTGAGTTCTAGCTTTACATAAAACTTTAACAAAACCATTCGCCAAAAACATTACATTCATTTGTTTAATAAAAGCATACGTAAAGCATGCAATAACATATTATTAACCATAAGTCAACAATAAACCGAATCTGCGCCTTTTCGTAACCGTCAATTCCTTATTACAGCACGGTACCTCATAGGGTACACGCACCGACCTTGAGTAAGGTGCTCCATAGAGCACACGCACCCACATTAACCATTTCAAGTACGGCGTCCCAAAGGATAGCTCGTACCACCTTAAATACTATTCCCTCACAGAGAATGGTATCTCATTAGGGATCCCGGTAATCCCCCATTGGTGACCGTCGTCACCCCTTTTCACCCAGTTGTACAACCGTTGGCCACCCACTAAGGCCCCTATAAAGGTAAGGCCCATACATGCATACATTCCCTTGCCACCGAAGGAACTCATGGCAGATTCATTTATTTCGTGACTTCCATAAAACCTTTAGTTCTTTTCAGTTAAAGCATTCGCACGTTTTATTAAATAGCATTTCATTTGTAAACATTTCGTAAACCACATTTAGCAACACGTTTCATAAATACATTTCAACTTTCCTTTCATAAACATCATTTCGTAAAACATTATCGTGTAAGTATGCACACCAGCCCAAAACATAGTTCAAAACACATAAAAGTAGGGCTCTTGAACTCACCTGATAAGCTAGTCTCAGTTCTGTCTTAACCACGGTCCAACGAGCACCACACACGATCTGAATTGGTTAATTACACATACATCAGACCTAATTTAACTTACACACTTTTACGCAGTCTGATCTAGGCGAACTTAAGGTTAAGTTCGCTGCCCATAGTCTAGGTGAACATATAGGCGAACTTGTCCTAAGTTCGCTTAACTTGACAATACGAACATAACTAGGCGAACATAACCAAGTTCGCCTCCTTGATGACTTAAGCGAACTTGTCAAGCGAACATGATAAGTTCGCCCCAACCTTGCCAGGCGAACATAACCAAGTTCGCCCCTTGGTGACTTAAGCGAACTTGTCAAGGGAACTTGATAAATTCACCCCAACCTTGCCAGGCGAACTTAAACGAAATTGTCAAGCGAACTTGATAAGTTCGCCCCAACCTTGCCAGGCGAACTTGATAAGTTCGATTGTCGGGCAGTCATCTTCCCCAAAAAGCCGAAGTTCTTGCATGCGAATCTGATCATGCCAATATCCCAACTTTCTCTGCTCAAAACATTCGGTTTCCCTTCTAGATGCTAGACCTAAAATTATTTTCAAGTTTCATCCGTAAAAACATTACCTTTTTACCCAAAACCCAACATAACCAAAAATCTCAAATCTAGCTCGAGTTGTTACCTAAATCGAGATTCTGATTAAAGGTCCTGCTCACGAGTTCAGTAGTAACATTTTCCTTCAATCTCGGGTCGATCCGTCAACTTTCTCTCTCTACGGTTTCTCTTTCTAAAGATGCAAAATGAGAGAAGTGTGTGCAAGTGTGGGGTATTTATGGGAGGGGCCTCCCCGACCAACTCGTCCCAACCCCAGCCCGCGCACCTTTGTCCGCTCGTACCATTCGTCCCACTTGCACCCGTTATCTTTATTTCTCATTTTTAATTTATGGGATGTTACACAATGGTATCAAGATCATTTGAGAGAGCTTCAGTATTATTTTTCTGAGTTTGAAGACTGGTTCTGGCTATAGGGATAACCATCTCTGTGGGGATCATAGCTTCAGTGCCAAACACCAAAGAGAAAGGGGTTTGACCCGTTGAATTTTTTGCAGTTGTTCTATCTGCTCGTAGTGCAAATGGCAGTTCTTCGGTCGATTTCCCTTTATTTGTTCCTAATCTTTTCATGAGGTTACTGATGATGATCTTGTTGCTGGATTTTACTTGTCTGTTGGCTTGAGGATGTACAAGGGTAGAAGTTATCATCTTAATTCCCCAACTAGCACAGAAGTTGGTTGTTCTTTTGCCAATGAATTGAGATCCGTTATGACATGTTATTTCCGCTGGGATACCGAACCTCGTCAGGATGTTGCGCTTGATAAAGGATATAAATTCCTTTTCTCTGACTTGAACGAATGCTTCCGCTTCGATCCATTTGGAGAAGTAATCTGTCATTGCTAACATAAATAATTTTCCTCCTGATGCCTTTGGGAGCTTGCCAACTATATCTATTCCCCACTTCATAAATGGCCAAGAAGAAATAATTGGGTATAAGGGTTCTGCTGGCTGGTGAAGGATGTTGCTATGTCTCTAGCATGCATCACACTTTTGGGAATATTCTATGGCATCTTTCCTCATGGTTGGCCAATAGTATTCTGTCCTTAGGATCTTTGAGAAGACTGCTCTGCCCCCAGTGTGATTTCCAAAGTCGCCTTCAAGTATATCTCTGAGGACTTCAAGTGCTTCAGGGTCTTCTAAACATTTCAAATGAGCACCTGCAATAGATTTTCTATACAAAACACCATCTAATATTATAAAACGATATATTCTCATATGAAAAGCCCTGTGATTCTTCTCTTCGTTCATGAATTCTCCACCCTGTAAATATTTTATAATAGGCGGGATCCAGGATATTTGGATTGGTTCCGGATCCCGAGTATCTGCTTCTTCAGCTTTCGTATTGGATACTTCGTTGTTCTTTTCAATTGCTGGACTTAGGATATGTATAATCGGTATTGTGGTTCCTTCCAGGATCTTGAGTGCTGAGGCAAGATTTGCTAAGGCATCAGTTTCAGCGTTGTCTTCCCTTGGTACCTGTATTATACTAAAGATTTTGAATTTCATAGATAATTGTTTAACTATCTCGAGGTATTTGAATAATCTTTCACCCTTTGCTGCATAGGAGCCATTGAAATGGTTAGTAATCAATAGTGAATCCACATACACCTGGAAATACCTGATCTTCATATCACAAGCAAGTTGTAATCCTACTATCAGCGCCTCGTACTCTGCCTCGTTGTTGGTTTCCTGGAACTTACAGCTTATTGACTAGGGTAGTATGTCCCCTTGTGGCGATTTTAGCATGATTCCAAGACCTGTACCTTTTATATTAGATGCACCATTTGTGAATCGAATCCATTTATCCTTGGATTCCTCTAGTTGTTGAACTTTGAGATCTGCTTCTTGTTGGATATCACTGCTGAAATCAGCCACAAAGTCTGCAAGTTCTTGAGATTTTGTTGCTGTTTTGGGCTCATATTTGAGATCATATGCGCTGAGTTTGACCGACCATTTAGCCATTCTTCCAAACATTTATGGCTTTCTCAAAACACACTTAATTGTATAATTAGTCTTAACATGTATAGCATGAGTCTCAATATAATGTCTAAGTTTAGTAGATGCCATTATTAAAGCTAATATCAATTTTTATAAATGAGAATACCTGGTTTCCGCCGAAAGTAGACTTTTACTTACATAGTATACTGGATGTTGCTGACCTTCACAATCCTTAACTAGGACATCACTTACATAGTGTCCAGATACTTCTAAGTATAAGGATAATGGTTCGCCGTCTTCAGGTTTCATTAATAGAGGAGTTGTGGATAAGTGTTCCTTTAGTGCTTGGAGTGCTTGTTCACGCTTCTCTTCCCATTCGAATCTTTTGTTTTTCTTTAGGATATCATAAAATTCTTTACATCTCTCTGACGATCTTGAGATAAATCTATTGAGTGCTGCTACTCTACCAGTTAGCCTTTGGACATCTTTGGTATTGGGTGGGGATTTCACGTTGGTTATTGCCTTGATCTGCTCAGGGTTGGCCTCTATCCCTCTTTTAGTTACCATATATTCTAGAAACTTTCCTGCCCCCACTCTAAATTGGCATTTGGAAGGGTTAAGCTTCATATTATAATGATCTAGGATGTCCAATGCTTCTTTAAAATCCCTTGGATGATCTTCAGCTTTCTTCAACTTCACCACTATGTCATCAATATAAACTTCCATGGTGTCCACAAGTTTGTCTTTGAACATCATGTTTACTAGCCTTTGGTATGTAGCACCTGCGTTTTTTAGACCAAAGGGCATGGCAGTATAACAATAGATACCTGTCGGAGTCATGAAGGCAATATCCTCCTGGTTAGAGGGTTCCATCTGGATCTGCTGAAATCCTGATGAGGCATCCATGAAGGTTAACATTTCATGGCCTGTTGTAGCATCCACCATTGAGTCTATATGTGGTAGAGGGAAGGGATCTTTCGGACATGTTTTGGTTAAGTCTGTGAAGTCTACACAAACTCTTCATTTCCCATTCTTCTTCTGGACCACCACTACATTGGCTAGCCACCTTGGGAATTTTAGTTCCCTTATCATTCCTGCTTTCAACAGTCTCTCAATCTCTTCTTGGATGACTGTGTTTATTTCTGGAGCGAATTTCCTTCTTTTTTGGTGTATAGGTCTGAAACTGTTATCAAGTCCTAATTTATGTGTAATAACATCTTTAGAAATACTTGTCATGTCTTCATGCTTCCAAGCAAAAGTTGAAATTATGCTCTTTAGTAATCTTGTGAGGCTTTGCTCAATATCCTCGGGGATATTGGTTCCAATAAGAACCTTGACGTCAGGATCCTCTAGACTTAGGGATAATTCCTTGACATCCTGCTCCCTGGCTTCTAGGATGTCTCTAGCATGTTTCTTTAATTGCTATGCTTATCTAGTCTTTGCTGATGCTTTCATTGAAGAAGTATAACAATCTTTTGCATCTTGCTAAACGTTGTTGATCTTTACTACTCCCCAAGGAGTTGACATCTTGACACATTGATGATATGTCGAGGGTACTGCTTTCATATCATGTATCCAGGTTCTCCCTAGTATAATATTATAATAGGATAAGGATTCAATTATGCAAAATTTTTGTATAGTGTTTACCCCTTCGATATATATCAGAAGCTTTATCTCTCCGATTGTGTTTTTGACTTCTCCGCTGAATCCCACAAGCACTGCAGATTTGGAGATAATCTCGGAATCTGGGATCCCTATTCTTTTTAGGACATCATGTTGAATTACGTTCACCGAGCTTCCTCCATCGATCAGTATTCTTCGTATGAAGTGATTTGCAACATATAGGGTGATCACCAGGCCATCATGATGAGGATCTTGCACATTACCCCTGTCATCTTCTTTGAAGGAGATTATCTTTTCTTCTGTTAGACTGGAAGTTCTGAGGGGTCTATCACCTTTCTCTGTTTTAGCTTCTTTGGCATTTCTCTTAGCTGCAGAGTAAGAAGTACCACAAATATCACAACCACTAGAAATAAAACCTATTACCTTAGCATCAGGTGGCGGAGATTTGGCTCTTTGCGGCATTTTGTCATGATCCCTGACTTGCTTCTTTCCTTTGCCCATAAATTCTTTAAGATATCCCTTGGTCAAGAGATAACTTATCTCTTTATGCTGGGCAATGCAATCCTCAGTGATATGTCCGAAATCTTCATGCAAGGAACACCATTTGGACTTGTCCTTGCCCCCGGTATTCTTTTCGAATTTACGGGGCCACCTGGCTTTGTCTCCAAGATCCTGCATGGCATATAACAAACCAGTTGTGTCAAGTGAAAAACAATATTCAGATAACTTAGGATATTCTTGTTCCTCCTCGTCATCTTCCACATTATTGACTCTGTGATTATCAAGTTTGGAATATGGCTTGGGTCTATATGGTTTGAAAGGTGGAGTCTCAGTCTTCCGTTTAGGTTGACTATAACTGGTTGGAGCATCCATCCTATGTTGAATCTTCTTATCATCTTCGAGTCTGATGAACCTTAGTGCCCTGTTTCTGACTTCGTCAAGATTCCTGCAAGGGTTCATGACAAGGTCTTCATAAAATTGAGAATCTTTCCTCAATCCCATTTTGAAGGCCTAGACTGCTGTGACTACGTCAAGATTTGAGATATCCAGGGATTCTTTGCCAAACTTGCTAACATAATCTCGGAGGGATTCTCTGGGATTTTGAATTACCCTGTACAGGTCACTTGTATACAGGTCACTTTCAAAAGTTCTACTACAAGAGAATTGACTGTTAAACAGATTAATTAAATGAGCAAATGAAGAAATAGAGTATAGAGGAACATTAAGTAGCCATATTAAGGTTGATCCTGTTAAGGTAGAACCGAAGCCTTTGCATAAGCAAGCCTCTTTCAGGTTCAAGGGAATGGGGTTGATCTCCATTCTTTCTCTATATTGGGACACATGCTCCTCAGGATCCGTTGTCCCATCATACAACTTCATGTTGGGAGTTTGAAAACGCTTTGGGGTCTTAGCATCACAAATGGGAGGAGCAAATCTGGAAGTCCTGTGGCTGGTAGCGTACATCCCGGGTATGGGCTGTACCACTCTAGGTACACTGGAAATCATCTCTCTCAGCTTTTTCAATTCTTTCACCATGGAAGGAGTGATCCCTGTATCCTGTTCAGATTCGTTAGCATTTGAAAAATTATTGAATGTATTACCCATGCCAATATCTCTAAGAGATGATCTCGGGGTGAATCCAAGATCTTGAGTTACAGTAACTCTGGTAGCCGGAGTTGAACAAAGAGTTGTGACTCCAATCCGCATGGGTAGGAAATCTCCCTGATGGACCCCTAAAAATTCCGGATAGTCAAAGTTCAAAGCCCTTGATTGCAATGGAGTTGTCACTTCCACCGGTTTACCTCGGAGAATATTGCCTGATTAGTCTTTTTCTGTTGTTCCATCTGCTGGTTTACCTCGGAGAATACTTTGAGAAGTTCATCATTTAAAACGAGCATAAGTGGGCTAGCGGATATTCCGGATCCCGAAAAAACCGCAGGAACAGTCTGCCGAGGCTGACCATCATTCTTTTTCTGGAATGAAGGAAGGGGAGGAATAGGGTTGACTAGCCCGGAGGTTGAAGATGGATCAGAGACACAAACGTTTTTAGATTGGGACGACATTTTTGAAATCAGTTTCGAAAGATAATGATTAAACAAAAAAGTTAATAAAGATTTGAAGATAAAAATCACCACTTGCCCCACGGTGGGCGCCAAATTGTTTTGGGTAAAAATTACACGAACTAACTTTGTAACCAAATTTCGATAGCGTGGTAGTGTGCTTGTTAAATCTATGAATGTAATACAGTAAAATCAACACGAGTGTTTACGAGGAAAGCCCTTGATCCTTGATGATCTCCGGCATAAAACCTCGGGAGCCGACAAACGTCGGGTTGCCTTGATGTCTTGTATAAAAATGAAATTATCGAGTACAAAGAGAGCCAAAGAGATCGTAAGCTAAGTGTTACAGTTGTTTGCGAGTGCGGTGTTTTGTTTCTGTTAGAGCATGAATTTGTAACTGTAGCAAACAATATTGTTTGCTACAGTAATATTGCTTGCTACAGTTACAAATTCATGCTCTAACAGACTCCCCCTTAACTGTTGCAAACAATTCTATCAATTACAAGTCAAAGACAATAAGACTAAGACATAATATCTTCAAGCTCGTTGTCACAAGAATATGCTCCAACAATATTCAACACGTGGTCCACGTCCCTTGAGCGAGTTTTCAGGTGAGTAATATGTTACGAAAGTTTTACCTGACATCATTAAAGAAAACAATAGATAAGTAACCGTTAAAAACAATATTCAGGATACTGAAAATGCCAGGATACCGGATTCTAGATTATGAATCATTCAGGATCCTGCATTGAAATTTAGCCCATAACAGAGTACCTATGAACTAAAACTGCACTGACAGACAAGTGTACCTATCGAGTGTAGCACAGCTTAATGGCAAACCGAGTTATCAAACCTTAGAGACACTATTATAACTATATTAGACCCTGACTCGGACTAAGGATGATTTGGTTTGGGGCTTTAATACACTACTAATTAAGCTAAGAAATGTAGAAAACAAGATCGAATCAAGCTATCAAGACAAGAACTAAGGTGAAATCAAGAATGGGAAGAATACTACCTAGGTCAGAATCCTACTTGCAAAGCCCAACTTCTACCGGTTCTGGAAACTATAATGGATCTAGGTTTCTATTGATGACAACTATAGACAACCTAGTGGATCCCTAATCACGCTCAGGTGTCACCAACTAAGGAACCTAAAGTGTATTAAACTCACCAGATGGTTGGATCACCTCTCGGGTATTTCCAACTATGGCAATGTACCCTAAAGACAAATCATTTTTCAGTCTCACTGTCCACAATACATTCAAGGAATGCATGGGGTAATCTCAGGATATTAACTATGATTTGAACTAGCAACCATCACTAGACACCTAATACTAACGTCCTCTCAGACTGTTAACAATCGGATTCCTAATGATGAAGACTAGAAAACTAAATTTCTCCTCTCGGGTATTGAACCAGGACAGACATTCAACTCTAATCAGCAGTCAATCACAACTCATATGTCTACTACGTTTAGCAAACCACACCACAATCAAAAACCCTAAGTTCTATGACCTAGATACGCTAATCAAACTGGCAGACAACCACAATCAACGCATGGAGTAATAATCAATCACAAAATAAAGTTAAACATGCATATTCATCACAATAATCATCCAAAGATCTTTTACATAATCATAAACCCATCAATTAGAATCCAAAACTAATAAAAATTGCAACTTTACTAAGTATTTATCATAAGACCTAGGCAATATCAATGTTTTAGCTTAGAATCATGTTCAAACACATCAAAACAAAAGTATAAGATAGCATCATGGTTTCAAACAAAGCAAAAAAAGATAAAAATCAAATCCTGAAACCGAAAACGTTAAATTAACAAACCCGGAAGCAAAGTCTTCAACTTTCCTCTTAAATTGACCTCCTCTACTCCAAAACCGCCTCTTTTCTGGTCTCAAATGGCTGGTAATCGATGATAAAACAAATGGGAGAGTCCTAGACCTTTAAACCTTGAAATTAGGTCAATTTTTGCGTTTCTAGTGCCCCTCACGTACCGCCGGAGAAACAAACCTGATATTTACACTCTCCTTGTCGAAATACCCCAAATCAATATATTATGGACCCATTACTAACTTTCTAGCCCGAGATATTCCCCTTTAAAGTTTGGACTCTTGCCCGACTTTTTCCGTTTCTCATCCCGGGATCTAGTGTGCTCGTTTCTTCTGAGTTCTTGATCGTTTAAGGTCCAAAGTGACCGGATTACCTACAAAACAAGACTTAACTTAATACTAACTATAAATGACTTGAAACGACTCTAAAACTATATGAAAACGTTATGAAATAGGATAAAAACGCATGTGTGCTTTGCCACACATCACATAACAACAAATGTTATCCTGATGTAGTGTCAGTAACAATCACCCTACCTGGGTGGGCTTGTCAAACACAATACATCTATCAATGTTACTGTTGGCTTGTACAGAGTTAATGATTGCACGAGTGTGTCATGTATATGTAGCCTTAACTACTAGCATTCAAGCACAAATTACACAAATAGTCATAATGTAGAATTGTATATTATAATGGCAAATAGTTTTCAATGCAAAACATGTTTCACCCCAAAGTATGTAAAAATGTAACATGGGCTATGTAAACTAATCTGTGATATGTAGCTTGGTAAACACACGAACAAAGTATTGTTGCACAATCGACTAGCTAACCACAAGGTCAACCTATGTTTGAGTATAAGCGTATCAAGGGTCTATACAAAAGCATAAAGGAAACCTAATACGCGAAGGGATTTTTGTGAGTCTCCTTAATTAAATAAGAAGATATTAGTTTGAGTTTCGAATTTATGTGAGTGATTGTATAGTAGTTTGAATAGTCGAATAGTTTTGCTTTGTCTACACTTTGAACGAGTAAAAACATAATTGAATAATTAATTAGTGTCTTTTAGTTGAAAGTGTTAGGACATAGATTGAATGACAAAAGCTTTGTAGTATTTTAGGTCTTATTGTCTTTATGTTTTGTATGTAATTGTTTAGATTTGTCTAAGTATAAGTACAAATTCTGCTAGAGGCGAACTTTATAAGTTCGCCTGGTCT
This sequence comes from Smallanthus sonchifolius, assembly GCA_023525975.1. Classification (NCBI taxonomy): domain Eukaryota; kingdom Viridiplantae; phylum Streptophyta; class Magnoliopsida; order Asterales; family Asteraceae; genus Smallanthus; species Smallanthus sonchifolius. The sequence continues at coordinate 55,607,215 of CM042034.1, forward strand.
ATTCGCCTAATCATCTTTGAAGCGAACTTGTTAAGTTCGCCTGTTGCAGAACATGTGTCTATAAATATAGAGTTTACAGAGTCTGTTCTGTACGCGTGAGATAGATTGAACAATCAAGTATTTTGTGAACTCTATTTGGTGATATAAAAGAGAAAGTTTATTTACCTGCTGTTTCTATTGTCAATTGATATACATATGTTAACACGAAGGATTCCGCACTCCGTGTTAACGAGACGTCCTATCACGAGATCGATCTGAGATGAGTCATGTGGACCTACAAGTCGTAGCAGAGATTTTGCTAGTGATTTGCGTTTGATTCTTGGTGATTAGAGACGTTTTTGTGTACAATTTGACAAGAAATTGAGAATTTTTGTATCCATGGAGTTTTCAAGTTCTTGAAACTGATTTTACTGCTGAATTCGTGAATTTGAGGTTGATTTTGGAGAAATTAATTGATAGAAGTGTTCTAAATCATAAAATACTAAATCCTACGGTTCAATTTCTTCAAATTCCTTCTAATCTATGAGAAATGATGATTTTTGGTGTTGTTTGTTCGTGTTTAGGTTAAAGTTCTTGCTGAGTTTGTTTCAGCTGTTTTAGGCAAAGTTACTGAAAGTTGTCGCAGGAGAACTTAGCAAGCGAACTTATTAAGTTCGCTTCTCTCAGTTTAAGGGAACTTAGTAGGCGAACTTATTAGATTTATTGGGTAAGCGAACTTGTCAAGTTCGCTTGATATTCAAATTTGCTTGTTTGGCTGAAGCGAACTTATTATCTTCGCCTAAGGAAGTTTTGTGTTCAACACTTGGAAATTTTTAAAAAAAATGGCAAATATGGTGCAAGTGACTAATATGTTAAATTACGACAACGAGATTCGTACATCTCAGAAACCGCCCAAATTGTTAAGTCTTGCAGATTATTCCAACTGGAAAGATCAGTTTGATCAGTTCGTATCTTTTACTGATACAAGTTTATGGATTCCAATCTTGGAAGGTTATACACATCCGACATATACTTGGATGAGAAAGGATGATGTTCCGAAATCAGTATATGCGTTAACCACATAAGAAAAAATATTGTTTGATAGAGAAAAGAAGGCAATGGCCAGTATCTCAATGTCTCTTCCTAAAGAAATTTATCACAGTTTTAAACAATTCAGAACTTCTCAACAATTGTGGGAAGCGTTGCAAAAGAGATGTGAAGGTAGTTTGGATGTAAAGAAAAGCCAAAAAGAATTACTGAAGAAGCAGTTCTTAGTATTGAAGAACTTTCAAAATGAATCTTTAGATGATCTTGCAACGAGATTCTATCATTTGCTGAGTGAGTTGACAAGTGCTTCAGTGGTTTATGAGACTGAAGAGATAAATAATAAGTTTTTGGAGGCATTACCATCTAAATATGATGTGTATACGGTTTTGATTAAAGAGAATGTCAAGTATAAAACAATGTCTCTTGAAGAGATTCTTGGCAAGATTCAATCACATGATTTGAATATGAAGAAGAAGGAAACCAATATGGAGCATATTCAAGATCCTTCAATATATTTTGCTAAGTCTTCTGGCAAAACTGGTGCGTGGGTTGCATTCTTTTCTGGTGATACTCAAGATGTTTCTCATGATCATTGTTCTGGGGTTTCAAGTCATTTAGATTTCTCTGCAAATACAACTTCTTCATCGTCTAGAACACATAATATGAATCAAAGGGTTGCTGATGATTATTTAGCAATGTTTTCTTCCTTTATGGCTTCTTATGAAAATTTTATTGAAGGAAAGATTCATGATCCAGAGGTTATTGAAGAAGATTTCAGACAGATTGATCCTGTTGATCTAGAAGAGATGAACATTAAATGGAACATGGCTATGCTGATGCGACAAGCAAAGGATTTTTTGAAGAAGACTGGAAGAAAGTATATTGGGTCTAACAGTCGTTCACGTATGAGATTTGATAAAACCAAAGTTAGTTGCCATAATTGTCAGGAGTATGGTCATTTTCCCAAAGAATGTGTGAAACCGGAAGTTGAATTTGATTCTCAGAAGAAGCCTATTAACTTTTAGAACAATCGTAATCAGTCACATGGCTCCTCCGGATCTAGAAATTCTAATCATGCGTCTGCATCATCTGCTTTGGTTGCTCAAAATGATGAAAATTATGACTGGGGTATTCATCTTGAAGATTTGGTTGGTTCGGTAAGTCAAGCATTTGTAGCTGAAATTCATTCTACAAAATATGAAGAGTCAATTGATGATGATAGCTCAAGTGATGGTGAGAGTTTGCCTAGTGCTAATGAAGATCGGGATCAATTACAAAATGGTGAGACTGATATTACATCTGGTGTATCTGAAGATGATATTGTTTTAACTTAAAATTCTTCTGATTGTGCTGATTCTGAAAATATCTCGATTGCAAAAGTCTTCATGGCAGATATGTCAGATCCTTCAAAGGTAAAAGATTCTTTCTGTCACATTTATTGCTCAAATTGCATAAGTATAAAAGATAAAATGCAAAAAGTAATGGATGATAACAAAAATTTAATTTGTGATATGAAATCGATGCATTCAGTTAATCAAAAATTGAAAGATAATGATAAATTGTGTATAGATAGAATTGAGTCTTTGAAAAGAGATTTGAAAACTTTGGAATTGAAATATAAGGAACAAGCATATCATCTGGATATGGCTTATGCTGAGATTGAGAAGCGAAATGAAATTGTCGCTCAGAAGAACAAAGAAATTTCTGATAAAAAATCTGAGGTGATTAAATTACATAGAAAGCTGGAAAACTTTGAAAATTCATCTGTAGTATTGGATTACTTTAATGCTAATGTTGATCCTACTAAGAGGGTTGCTGGAATTGGATTTGTTCCTCCACCATTCAATGCAAGTTATGTGGTTGAACCAGAAATTATTCATGAAGAGGAAATTGATCCAAAGACAGTGTTGAAGGTGAATCCAGTAACGGGTGAAGATATGTTCTATGATTCTGATTCTGAGGATGAGGTTTTTGATGATAATAAGGTTGAAGGCATTCCAAAGGAAGTGCAAATTGATGAAACAAAGGTAGTGAAGAATGTTACACGTGATAGATGCATTTTAATAGAACCGAATGAGGTGAAAGTTGTTCAACCTAATCTTTAAAAAATGATACAATCAGGTGGTTTTGTTGCTGCTGGTTATCAGAAGAAGAATTCATCGACGGTGACTAAACAAGTTTTTGTTCCAAAGAAGCTAGTCAACTATTCAGAAAAATCTTTTGAAGGTTGTTCATCAGACGGGTCATCAAATTCAAGAAAAACTCCTTATATCAGAAATCATCAAGATAGAAGAGTTTGTTTTCATTGTAATGAGGCTGGTCATATTCTGATTCATTGTCCTTATAAGAATCAAGGCAAATTAAATAGTGATCCCTCACAAAAAAAGCAGTAACGATTCTGAAAAGATAAACTAGGGAAAAGTGTACGTGTAGTGTTGAAAAGAATATGCCTTGTCAATCATTTGCTAAATCTTCAGGATTGAAGCAACATGATAAGCGTATTTTTAAACCCGTTGTTTTCAAAAGAAGTTTGAGATTCCACATGTTGGAATTCCAAAAGAGTCTCAACCTGAGGTCAAACTTTCTAGACCACAACGAAGAAGACGTAACAGAAAACTAAAGAAATTTTTGGAAATACCTGAATCTAATAAACATAAATCTAATAATGTTTTTCCAACAAAACATTCTATGTCTTCTTTGAGAAAGTCTAATCATAAAGCTTATTTTCCAAAGGTTGATGACAATATTGATTGTAAATTGCTTGAAGTTGTCTATTTTGATCCATCTGGACGACCCAAGACCACAATGGCTTGGGTTCCAATTTCTAACTGGTTGTCTTTCTTTATGTAGGGACAACCAAGGAGGACTATCAACAATACGTGGTATGTGGATAATGGTTGTTCTCGACATATGACAGGGAATATTCGTTTGTTGGAAGATGTGATTAAAATTGATGGTGATTATGTCGCTTTTGCTGGTAATAAAGCCGAGTACATAACTGGTCAGGGTACTTTAAAGAACGAAAAAGTCAAATTTGAGAAAGTGAACTATGTGGAGCAACTTGAACATAATCTTTTAAGTGTATCTCAAGTGTGTGACAAGAAATTTTCATTTCATTTGAATGATTTTGAGTGTTATATCTTGAAACCGGGCTTTGTGATTCCTGACGAATGGATTCTAATGAAGGCTCCAAGGAGAAATGACACATATGTCCTAGACATGAGTGTTGCTACTACTACGGATTCAATTCCTACATGTCTACTCTCCAAGGCGTCTGAGTCGGATTCCATTTTGTGGCACAGGAAACTTGCTCACATCAATTATCGAAAAATGAATTATCTTGTGAGGAATGATCTGGTTTTTGGTGTTCCGAAAATGAAGTTTTCAGTTCCTAATGACTGTATTCCTTGCAAGAAGGGGAAACAACACAAGAAGTCCCACAAATCTAAGACAAAGAATTCTATTGTAACTCCTTTGGAGCTACTGCATATGGATTTGTTTGGACCGATTAGTATCAGGAGCATTGGTGGTAAATCTTACTGTCTGGTGGTAACAGCTGATTTCTCTAGATTTCATGGGTTAAGTTTCTTGCTTCTAAAGTCGAAACCACAGAATTCCAATCAATCAAACGCAAATCAAGAACAAAAGCTCGGATACCACTTGTAGGTCCACATGACTCATCTCAGATCCATCGCGTGAAACGACGTCTCGTTAACACTTGCTTTTAAAGACGATACTCCGATTCCGGTCAATCATAAATTGAATTCTGACCCGGATGGAAAAGAAGTTGATTCCGACTCTACCGTGTAATGATTGGATCTCTCATGTATTTAACCGCTTTAAGGCAAGATATAATGTTCGCTGTGTGTATTTGTTCCAGGTTCCAAGAAAAACCAAAAAGAGTCTCATTTGATTGCAGTAAAGAGAATCTTTCGTTATCTGAAAGGAAAACAAAGATTGGGACTATGGTTTCCTCATGGTTCTGACTTTGAATTCAATGCTTACACTGATTCTGATTTTGGTGGTTGTTGTTTGGACAGGAAATCTACTACAGGCGGTTGCCAGATCTTGGGTAATCGTCTAGTTTCCTGGCAATGCAAAAAGCAAACTACGGTCTCCATTTCAACATGTGAAGCAGAATACATTGCTGCTGCAAGTTGTTGTTCACAGATCTTGTGGATCCAACAACAATTAAGAGATTACGGTTTGAATTTTACAGGAACCCCTATGTTTATTGATAATAATGCTACAATGTGTATTACAAATAATCATGTTAAGCACAGTAAAACAAAGCACATTGAAATTAGATATCATTTTATTCGTGATTATGCAGATAAGAAGTGGATTGAGCTGGTAAAGGTACATACAGATGATAATTTTACTGATCTTTTTACCAAAGCATTTGATCGTACCAGATTTGAATTTCTAATCAAAATGATTGGTATGATCAATCCCGAATAAAAGTTTATCGAAACAATTTTCATGGGAGATTTTGTTTTCATTTTCTTTTATTGCTTTATTACATTTCTGCATTTTAAATTTCAGTCAAAAATTGTTGTTTATAAAAATTCAAAACAAAATGAAAAATATAAAATTGACATCATTTGAAGTTATAGAAGAAATTATAGTACATCAGTGAATAATTCATTACACATGACCTTTGTAGACCTTTGATATATGAAAGTTTAAAGTAATTTGATTTGATCTAAATTTCAAAGTCTGCATAAATAAGAAATGATAGTTTTTTGAATGCTCTAATCTTGATAATATGTTTTAATTTGAATAAGAGTTTGAAACTTGAATTGTCAATAGACTAGAAGCATTTTTGAACCAATAGTAGTGTGAAAATTAAATATGATATGATTACATCTGTGATTTGAATCCATTATATGTCTGAGTGTGTGTGTAAAAGATCATTATCAGATATAGAATATATGGTTTTAAGAATTTCATGAGACCAATATCGAATTATGTCTTTAGCACAATCTCTTTCAGTTCACTTCACTGCCCATGCCCCGAAAAACATGCAATGTGTTGCTGAACTAAGATATGTTTATGACATCATCTGTTAGAACATATATTCACCCTTGGATCAGTTAGATACATCATCTAATTTGATTTCATTGAAATTTATCCAGATAATAGTTGGATCCTCCTACCTGAATCTATTGATTCTCATTATATAGCCAATTCATTAGAATCTTTCGATTATGAATCATTCTGATTCTTATATCCTTTTGGATCTGCTATTCTATACTTGTTCTAATAGAGATAATTTCATCTTGGAGATTGATCTAATATTTTAATAAACTGTGTATGTCTTGAAGATAATGCAAATTTAATTTCTGTTGGCATATATGTGGGGTACACAATATTTTTCATCTAAATGGTACTAACTCACATGAATTTGGAAGAAAAATGCTTATAGTTTCAAATCATATAATATTGCCAATTTAAAAATTCATGCTTTGTATTGCAAATTCGGAATAAAAAAATTTAGCATTTCATAACCTAATCTTGTTTACTTTGAAATTTTTCGCGTATCATTTCAACTATTATTCAAATTGATTGCAAAAGTTCATAAAATTGAAAAAGTATTGAATTACATAAGTATAAGTTTGACTGTTTCATATCATAGGTTACCCATAGTTGATAATAAACTGTGTGATGAATTGCTCATATACTGATATGATCTTCTTGCTCAAGATGTTCATCTAAAAATATGTATTTTAGTTTGCTTATATAAAATCAAAAAATATGTAATTTAGTTTGCTTATATAAAATCCAAAAATATGTGTTTTCAGTTTGCTCAGATAAAAACCAAAAATATGTGATTCCGCTTGTACAGATAAAATCCAAAAATATTTTGTTTCTATCTTCCATGAAAATTTTAATTTTAAAAAATGTTTCGGGATTGGATCGGATACTTGCTACAGATGAAAGTTCACAAGAATGGGTCGTGTTGAAAGTGAAGAATTTTGGTCAAAGGAAAAGGTTTGGAGCGAACTTAATATGTTCGCCTGGCTCTAAGTAAGCGAACTTAATATGTTCGCCTGAGGCTTGTTAAGCGAACTTAACAAGTTCGCCTAATGGAGCGAACTTAATGGTGATTTAGTATTGTGTTCAGGCGAACTTATTCATTTATCTTCTTGCACTGTTTGAGCGAACTTCCAGAATATTTAGAGAACTTGTGATTTCAAATCTAGGGTTTCTGATTAGAATTTTGTGTGTTTGTTTCTGAATCAGTTTTTGATTGCGAGTAATTCTAAGGTAAATTCAACAAATTTTATTCGTTAAATCGTCTGGAATTTGGACTTTTACCTCTGTGTTCATTCGGTTTGAAAAGTTTTACGTTTTCTGGGATTTGAGCAAAGTTTTTGTATTAACACTTGAAATTGATTGTAACATTTCTGATTTTTCCGACCCTATTTTAAATTTATTTTAACTAATAAAATAACAACACGACACTAAAACATATACTTGTTCAAACCTACGCCTCATTAATCGTTAGCCGATCGTATTCAATTAAAAGATTTAGAACTCATAATCATGTGGTAACACTCCTAGAGTTAACTCAGTTAGAAATCCCGTTAGGTGTTCTGTTAAATCCTAACCAAGCTAATTCTGTCAAAGCTGAAGTTGCAAGGGCTGATTTTGTAAATAACCAGAAACCCTAGTAGGCACGGTCGCGCCTCATGTTGGCACGGTCGCACCTCGTCTGGCACGGTCGCGTCTATAATTGGCACGGTCGCGCCTCATCTTGGCACGGTCGCGCCTTGTTTTGGCACGGTCGCGCCTCATGTCTGAGAAAACGTAACTGCAGCTTTAATCGCCCGATCATTGGTTTCCCGTAACCGATTTCCACTTAATATCTCTTAACAAAACAATTACACTGTCATTTACAACCAATAGTCCCAGAAATCCGATTAGTCTCAGAAAAATAAACCTCCCTCCGTTTGAACCCAGATTCTTATATTCTGAAGTGAAGTTTCCTCAATCCATTGCACCATCGATCCTCATTGAAACTCGCGAGTACACTGGTTTAGCCGGAATTGCAGCAGGAGACGCCGGAGACCAAATTCGTCACGCCGGAATTCCTTCCTACCGTAAGCTACCAATCCATCATCGTACAGGGTAATTGAAATCTTCTAAACCTTATATTTATTCTATAGATCAATAGCCCCAATCTAATTTGGGCATTCAATATCAAAATCTACTCGAACCAGAAACCATATTTTCATTCAAAATAGTTTAATCGAATCCGGTCCTAAACATGTTTTAAACACAATTAATCTACACCAAAATACTTTTAATGACCTTGTGAATGAAAGCCCTATCAATTCTGACACCATCAATATAAGGATCAATCAATTCGTTTCTGTTTTGAAAGAGACACGGTCGCGCTAATCATCTAGCGCGGTCGTGCCTCGGGAGACGCGGTCGTGCCTCCTGCTCAGAACCAGTCATGCTCGTTGGCTAGACTTGGTCATGCCTAGTGATTTGTCTAGCTATGTCCTCTGTTGATCAACACAGCCGCGCCCTGACTAGCGTGGTCGCACCCTTGGCCCGAGCACGATCGTGTCCTGTCTAGGCACGGTCGTGTGTGTTCACAGAATCCTTAAAATTTCTATATTTTTAAACAATTAGTATTTCAAGTTAATTTTCAAAATAAAAATAGTTGAATTTATAAAAATGCGTATTATCTTTATTTAAAAAGATCAAGTATTTAATCTTAAAATAAATGAAAATTATTTAATTAAAATTTCAACCTTTAAATTATAAACCCTACACTTAAATAATATTTTAATGTATAAGTTACATTTTATAAATAGATGAATAAGGTAATAATTATTTATTTGATTTATAATTAAACAAAAACATTTATTTAGTTATACTTAATTACATCTAATACTTACATTATTCTCATAAACAATAATTAATTAATTTACTTATTTAATTATTCCAAACTCAAACCTTATTCAAAATGTTGTAAAAATATTCATTTCAAATCTTCCGTTTTATACAATACTTCCAAGTACCAATCACTAACTTTATCCAATTCAACCTTAGACTTAGACTTAGACTATTGTGCATTATTAATGCAATATACATTACACTCTAGGTTAACGTTGTGCGATACAAGGATCACATTACTTTCTAGTATCTCGTGTTAGCTATGCCTTCGAATCAAGTGAGTATTTCATAGCCCCTTTTACTCTTTTACACTTTTGGGGTGAAACATGAACATTATTCAAATTACACATTACATTTACACAAACAACACAAGTATAAATCCTATTTACATTCATGTGTGCAATTTGAGCTTTATGCCCGAGTGCTAGGTGTGTTAACCTTTGTATGCGATTATGTGCAATCATTAACTATACAAGCCGACGGTTTTCAATGATGGATCTATTGAGTCTGACAAACCCACCCAGGTGCGCGGTGATTGAAACCGACAACACAATTTTTGCATGCTAGTTACAAAGGTTTGATTGTACTTGGTTACACAATAGCTGCTCCCCATAAACGCCTTATTTGTCATGTTATGTAAAGGATTTGGTTTACAAATTATATGCTACCTATATACAAACCTGTGTTATACTCACCAACTTTTTAGTTGACCTTATTTTATTCATGTTTCAGGTGCTTTCATATGAGTTTGATCAAGACATGCTACACATAGGCTTTGGACCTAGTTAATCTTAACTCAAAAACAAATTGTATTTCATTATGTACTTGGAACTTGATTCATGTTGTTTGAATGGAAATGGATTTAACATATTACAATTTAGTCAACCTTGAGCTCATGAACAGTCTACATGTCCCGCCCCGATGATTCCGCCGTCGGTTGGGGTGTGACAGATTGGTATCAGAGCCTTGGTTATAGGGAACTAGGTTATTAGACACCCTTGACATAGACTATAACTTTAGGACACCCATACAATGCCATGCTACTACATGTTACATTATTAGTTCTTGTGTAAATATTTTTACATGCTATCATAAGTATTTACACTACGTGATACAATACATAATGACTTATGTGTCACACTACTTGATAACTTTTGTGCTTACACTCATTACTATCTACATGCTATATGAATTTTTTTTTTGTGTGAATATTCTTACATGTTATACTATATAGCTACATTATATGATACAATACTTAATAATCTATGTGTCACATTGCCTGCCAACTTTTCCCCTATTCATTGTTACCTATTTAATTTATTTAAAGTGCAATCCTAAGTTTCCACACACACTCATACACACTTAGTTATTCATGCACCCCTAAACTCACATACATAATACCACACCTCTTGTGAACAACAAATTTTTAAACTATTGGGCCTAATGTCCATCAATAATAAACTAAGAAGCCCATCTATCCTTCAAGAAGCAAAAGCCCACTGAAATGCATAAACCTTACTTTCGGGCCACAAGGTCCAGTTCACAACAATTCTCATCATGACCATGAGCCCAACAATAGTATTATTAATACATGATGGCTGGAAGAGTGTGTAAGCCCATGAAGGATTCTGGCTAAGGAAAGATAGGGTACTTAAGTGTGTCCTAGTGACCCACCCCTCTTTCCTGGGAATTCTCCTTAGGGATACACTACTTATAGGTCAAGTGTACTCCTAAAATACTATTGTGAAGACTCGACGTTATGACTAGTCAAACTCTAAACCTATGAAAACTCCTATGTTTGACACTCAGTATTTATTTATCGTTTACAACCTTTCCATTGTTTTCCTGCTAAGCATGGACTCCTACTCTCCTACCTCCCCGGTATGCCATCCTGAAGAAGAGTCTGATTGGGAAGAAGACACCGGATCACCCGTATATCGATCACCAACACCCGCAGCTGCTAGACCAAGGTTTGATGTAAGGATAGATTGGATTAGAAACACCGGCCCAAGATTTCGAACATCTGGATCACCCGCACCCAGAATCCCGTATCAGACACCCCATCCCCACAATCAACTACCACTCCCACTAAGAGACCCATATCTAATGCCCGACCCATATTACTCTAATCCTTGAGTAGGGCATACCATGGCACCCACTGGTGTTATGGGAATTCCAACCAATGACTTCCCTCAATATGTAAGAACTTTAGAATTTGAGAGGAAAAGGATAGAGCAAGGAGTATTACACGACTTGCAAATACAAAGAATGGATAGCCTAGCAGACCAATTAGGGTACCAAAAGAAGCTAATCTCCATCCTCGAAAAGGAAGTATAAAAACATCGCACGGAGACCGCCAGGGCTGAAGCCAGATCTACTACTCGAGTGACCATAGCGGTGCTCATCTTGGCAATTATCTTCTTCCTAGTGGAAAGCTACCAGAGACGTTAGAAGAAGCTTCTACTGATTACCTTTAAATTTTTGATTTGAGAACCATTTCCTTATGTTTTGAGTAATGTTTAACATTTCAGCATCTAGTCAATTCCATATATTTCAACTCTACAGTTATTGTTCATTGATTTGACCCGTGGAGCGTAAATTACACATGTTATATTTTCATCAAACTTTCTCAAATATCACTTCTTTCATTCAATATGATTTAATACATTACCAACAATCTCTTTCATAAATAAATCATCCTATTTTGTGATTTAAACAAAACATCGCTATCTTGTTTAACAAAATGTTTATTGAATTTTTTTTAGATAATATCAAAAACATAAATTTTCCATAAAACTTTTTCACCTAATAAGGAAAGTAATGCAATCAATTTTATAAAAATATTTTTTCTAAAACTGATAAATAATTATGATCTTTATTTATTAAAGTAAATAATTCCAAACTTTGGCTAAATTAATATGCTACTACTTGTTTAGCCAAAAGTTGAAATTTTAAATTAAAAATATTTTCTCATAAATTGCATATTCATTTAAAATATGCGATTCAATGATTTCACTACTTTATATATCTACAACCAAGAACAATTTATCACTTTCTATGTTCAAACACAGACCCGTATTTGTAAACACAATTCCTGAATATTTCCAAAACCTCCTCGTTACCTTTCACTTGACGCTTCAAGAGACGATCCATACCGCGTAAACGTTAACCCTTCCCACCAACCTCAATGAGATTTGAGGACTTGAACCTAACTACCACATTATGCAAGAACGCCAAACAACACGTTTGTCCGCAGCACTCGATCACATGAAAAACTCATTAGTACACATCGCACACGAAGTTCAATACTCACGTATATACGTTCACAATATATCCAATGCAACCACATGGTACATGAAACTCAAATACTCTCAATATACCCAATGCTACACAAATTACGTAATACATGATAATAGTTTGCCTACAAATCACAATTTACTCGATTGATTACGTAATGCACGCAACATGTTTATTTGCAATACACATGCTACTGGATTGAACACATGATACACGAAACTTAGTTGTTTTCAATATACGTGATACATAAGAATTGCTTCATTGATACACAATTCTAGATTGACCACACTATACATGAAACTCATTTGGTTACAAAGTACATCATACTAGGATGTGCACATTGTACAATATACATGATGCTAAGTTGCCAACACCCTGCATGAAATTCATTTCCTACTATACACAAAATACTATGTTGTTTACACTACACATCAGAATTTATTAACTTACAAAATACAAGACGCTAAATTATTTACGCTATATATGATACCTATTTGATTACGAACTACGTGACATTAGATCATACATGAGACTTATGTGCTTACTATATACTCGAAACAAAATTTGCTTACAATTGTTGCAATGGATTGATTACATTATACACAAGACATGGTCATGCACTTTGTACACCAAAGTTGAAGACCATAATACATTGAAACGACTCGGGGTTTGACGTATTCTTATTCAAACACGAGCAAACTAAGAAACTTTAAGTGTTACTACTTTACTACTCTTTAGTTGCGAACTGACCTGATTAGGGACATAGTTACTTGTTGGCGACTTTTATGTGTAAACTATAAACGTGTTCATAGTGAAATTGAGCCCCGTTACCCGCACAGAACGAAACGATCTATACAGACCATACAATGATTTGAATAATTACGGGTGCACACAGAATTATAAAAATCAGCGCATGGAAACTATAGTGAAATTTTGTCGTGTGTTATGACCTAAAACTTATCATGATATGTAACAACGAAACTGATGTAATATGACAAGGGCATGGTGGATACGCCGATGGTACTTCCTATATATAAGTGTCCTATCATATTATCATAAGTAGCGTTGTTCGTGTCACGTGAGGTTTTGACCCAGACCAATGGTTATAAAATCTCTTACCCACTAACAATTTAGAATATATTAGACTATATCTTACACAAACTCTAAATATCAAATCCCATCAAATCAATTCCAAGTAACACATCTCACATTTAGAATTCAAATTTTTATTCGACAATCTTCATTTCAAAACAAAATTTATTATCACTCTTCATATTCAAAGTATCAGGCCTAAGTCATGTCAACGGTTACACTCCCCAGACTGCAACAATCAAAACTCACCGAGAACCCAAAACTCCCACCTTTTTCTTGATTTTTAGTAGCCTCCATTAGTTAAATTTCGTGACGAAATTCCCTTAACATGGGAGACTGTAACATTTCTGATTTTTCCGACCCTATTTTAAATTTATTTTAACTAATAAAATAACAACACGACACTAAAACATATACTTGTTCAAACCTACGCCTCATTAATCGTTAGCCCATCGTATTCAATTCAAAGATTTAGAACTCATAATCATGTGGTAACACTCCTAGAGTTAACTCAGTTAGAAATCCCGTTAGGTGTTCTGTTAAATCCTAACCAAGCTAATTCTGTCAAAGCTGAAGTTGCAAGGGCTGATTTTGTAAATAACCAGAAACCCTAGTAGGCACGGTCGCGCCTCATGTTGGCACGGTCGCGCCTCGTCTGGCACGGTCGCGTCTATTATTGGCACGGTCGCACCTCATGTCTGAGAAAACGTAACTGCAGCTTTAATCGCCCGATCATTGGTTTCCCGTAACCAATTTCCACGTAATATCTCTTAACAAAACAATTACACTGTCATTTACAACCAATAGTCCCAGAAATCCGATTAGTCTCAGAAAAATAAACCTCCCTCCGTTTGAACCCAGATTCTTATATTCTGAAGTGAAGTTTCCTCAATCCATTGCACCATCGATCCTCATTGAAACTCGCGAGTACACTGGTTTAGCCGGAATTGCAGCAGGAGACGCCGGAGACCAAATTCGTCACGCCGGAACTCCTTCCTACTGAAACACACCACTTTTAAAAACAAAACTTTAACGCGCGGAAGTCTTAACCCAGGAAATTTTTTTTTTTACCCTCTCGCGTACCGCGAGAGAATCCTTCCTGGACTCTCGCGACCCGCGAGGGACCCTTTTTCTCAGAATGTTTCCAGTTTTTAGCAGGTTTTTATACTTAGCCATTTTTTCAACTTTTTCCAAAATACAAGACAACAAATTTGCCCAACACATGGGTTTTAACCAAAAACCCCTTCAACAACATGATCACAACCCAAAAACATGTTTTGTTTATCAAATTACAATCAAAAAGGGGGAATTCCACCAAATCATCAAAACATGAAAATATGCATACGAGGATCCGCCAACGCCTTGGACTTGACTTTGACTACCTCGGAGCTTTTCCTACATTCACCACACATATCACCATTAGTAATGAAGATAAATTCATAACAAACAAGTAAATTCCTACTTGTTTCACCCATTCACCCATTTGACCCGTTTCCACCCAAATTGTCATTTAGGCTACATATTCTTGCACCCTTACTACAAGTTTCAATTATGATCAACACATGATCCATTTCCATTATATTCACCCATTTGACCCGTTTCCACCCAAATTGTCATTTAGGCTACATATTCTTGCACCCTTACTACAAGTTTCAATTATGATCAACACATGATCCATTTCCATTATGGCACAAAGGCCATAACTCCTTTTCATTCATGATCAACACATGATCCATTTCCAATATAGCACAAGTCCATATATCCGTTTCATTTATGATCAACACATGATCCATTACCATTGTGGCACAAGGCCATATCTCCGTTTCATTTATGATCAACCCATGATCCATTACCATTATGGCACAAGGCCATATCTCCGTTTCATTTATGATCATCACATGATCCATTACCATTATAGGTTAACACTATAACTACAATCTTTCATTGCACATACTAAAATCATTCACAATTTATCATATCACAAGTATGCACACAATCACATAACACATAATCCAAAAAATTCACCATTTATCATCAATACTAAGTAAGTGCATAGGCACTTACCTTTTGGGTTAGACGACTCCGCTCCGCCTTCTAGACCCACAATTTGATTGCCTAAACATACACACCTAGTGTAGTAATCTAATCATTCATTCAAAACACATACAATTGAGTTTACCACCCAAATTTCCATTTTCAATCCAAATTGACCCGTTTGGGTTATTTCCATATCCAAACACCCCCTTTAATCAAGAACTCAACTCAACCACTAGAATTCTCTTTCCAATACCTTGACACTAATTTTTATCAAACTAGTTTCTTTAAGTTAATTTGGGGTTTGTTTAAGTGTCTAACACCTCTATAACACTTAATCATCATCAATTTATCAATTTTTCATCAAAACCCCAAAACCCCCAATTTCCTCCATATGAACCCTAACTTTCAAAAATCAAAATCAAAGGGTTCCATGGTGTTGTTCACCTTCCTACACCTTTAGTTTAGCTAGATTATCAATAATCTAACACCATTTTACCACATGCAACCATAATTTCGGGTTTTCAACAAAACCCAACAAGAACACCATAAATGGTGGATCAAAGAGGAAGAAATCACTTACTTGATGTTAGAAAGGTGATGTGTGAGCCAACACCTTCAAGTTACAAGCTTCAAACACACGAATTTTGGCTTCAACCCGATTTCTCCTCTCTTCCTCTTCTCTTGAACGACCCAACTCCAAAAATGAAGTCAATTTTGACTTCTAAAGGTCAAATATGGCAGATTTGTCATGTTTCACCTTTAGCCCCTCTACTTTCAATCTTTTCCATTTCCTTCCATAACTAGTTAAAACTAGTATATCCCCGTTACTAACTTGAAACCCGCTTGTTTCAACTTATTTCTAAAATATTATTTTCACCATAATATTTATTAGAATTATTTATTTATAACGAGACTCGGATTTTGGTTCGTTACAAATCTCCTCCCCTTATTTGGGTTTCGTCCCCGAAACCCGACTTCACATAAAAAGGTTCGGATAGCATTTGAGCATCTCTTCCTCGGTTTCCCAAGTCATTTCCGCCCCCTTTCTATGCTTCCATCTAACCAATACTTGGCTAATCTCTTTATTACGTAACTTCTTCACCTTCCCATCCAAGATTGCCACCGGTTCTTCAACATAATTCAACTTTTCATCCAATTCGATATCGTCCAAAGGGACAAAAGTAGATTCATCCGCCAAACACTTCCGCAAATGAGACACATGGAACGTGTTATGAAGTCTACTTAGTCCCTCCGGTAACTCCAATCGATAAGCTATCGTACCCACCTTTGCTATCACCTTAAACGGCCCGATGAAACGAGGACTTAACTTCCCCCGTTTCCTAAACCGTATCACCCCTTTCCAAGGAGAGACTTTCAAAAGCACAAAGTCCCCCACTTGAAACTCAATCGCCCGCTTCCTATTATCCGCATAAGACTTTTGGCGATCTTGAGCCGCCTTCAAGCGTGCTCTAATTTGGTCAATACTATCATTAGTTTCCTTGACCACTTCGACACTACCAAGTTCCCGTTGACCAATCTCACCCCAACACACGGGTGTTCGACACTTTCTCCCATACAATGCCTCGAAAGGCGGCATACCAATACTAGAATGGTAACTATTGTTGTAAGAGAATTCCGTCAACGGTAAATGGTCGTCCCAACTACCACCAAAATCCAAGGCACACGCTCGCAACATATCCTCGAGCGTTTGAATCGTTCGCTCGCTTTGACCATCCGTTTATGGATGATAAGCGGTGCTAAGATTCAATCTAGTCCCCATATCCTCATGGAATTTCTTCCAAAAACGAGAAGTAAATCTCGTATCACGATCCGATATAATCGACACCGGCACACCATGACGTGACACAATTTTCTTCACATACATTTCCGCCAATCTATCCGAAGAATACGTTTCCTTTATAGGAAGGAAATGTGCACTCTTCGTCAACCGATCCACTACTACCCATATCGCATCATAACCCTTTCGAGTCTTTGGTAGTTTAGTGATCAAATCCATGGTTATATTTTCTCATTTCTAAAGCGGTATTTCAAGCGGTTGAAGCTTTCCATACGGCTTTTGATGCTCCGCCTTAACCCTTAAGCATGTGAGACACCTCTCCACATACTTAACAATATCACGCCTCATACCCGGCCACCAAAAATGACACCTCAAATCATAAAACATCTTCGTGGCCCCCGGATGGATAGAATATTTGGATTTATGCGCCTCGTCAAGAATAGTTGTCAAGACACTTGACAACCTAGGTATCAAAATTCTATCAAAGCATGTCTTCAAACCCATGCTATTTTCACCAAGCTTATCAACATAAGAAATCATCCGTTCTTTCTTCAAGTCACCACCAAGTGCTAACACTTGGGCCTCCCGGATTTCATCAATAAGAGATGATGAAATTGTCATCTTAAATGACTTCACCTTGATAGGTGAATGACTTGACTTTCTACTAAGCGCATCCGCCACAACATTCGCTTTACCCGGATGATAAAGTATCTCACAATCATAATCCTTAACCAATTCAAGCCACCGTCTTTGCCTCATATTGAGGTCCTTTTGGTCAAAGAAATATTTGAGACTTTTGTGATCCGTGTAGATCGTACACTTAGCACCATACAAATAATGCCTCCAAATCTTGAGCGCGAAAACCATGGCTGCAAGCTCTAAATCATGGGTTGGGTAATTCACCTCGTGAGTCTTTAATTGCCTAGATGCATAGGCAATCACTTTCCCCCTTTGCATCAAAACACACCCCAACCCCAAATATGAGGCATCCGAATAAACAACAAAATCCTCGGTCCCGTCCGGCAAGGATAAAACAGGCGCCTTAGTCAACTTTTCTTTCAAGAGTTGAAAGGCAGATTCTTGCTCGGGACTCCAAACAAACTTTGTCTCCTTACGAGTCAACTTCGTCATCGGCAAAGCAATCCGAGAGAAGTTTTCGATGAACCTCCGATAATAACCCGCTAACCCCAAGAAACTTCTAATCTCCGAAGGCGTCTTCGGTGATGACCATTCTTTAACAGATATAATCTTGGATGGGTCAACGGTAATTCCTCTTTCATTAATCACATGACCCAAGAATTGGATCTCGCGCAACCAAAATGCGCACTTGGAGAATTTAGCATAAAGCTTCTCCTTTTGCAAGACTTCAAGAATCTCACGCAAATGACAAGCGTGATCACCCTCGCTCCTTGAATAGATGAGAAGATCGTCAATAAACACAATGACCGAACGATCAAGGAACGGTCTACACACCCGGTTCATGAGATCCATGAAAACCGCAGGTGCGTTGGTCAAACCGAAAGGCATAACCGTAAACTCATAGTGACCGTAACGAGTGCGAAAAGCTGTCTTATGAACATCCTCTTCCTTCACTTTCAACTGATGATACCCGGACTTCAAGTCAATTCCAAACTCTATCTCCCTATCCGGCGGAATCCCCGGTAACTCGTCATCTACGAATTGGTTCACGACCGGTACATCGTGAATCTCCTTTACTCTTTCATTCACATCCGTGACACAAGCCATGAACGCCTTGCACCCACGCGCCATGTACTTGGTCGCCTTCACATAAGTGCACAACCTTACTTTACCCTTTTTATCACCTTCTATGTAGATGGACTCTCCCGACGGGGAAACAAGTTGGATCGCCTTCGGTCCACATAAAATACTCGCCTTATTCTTTGACAACCAATCCATCCCCACAATAACATCAAAATCTCCCATAGCCATAGGAATCAAATCAATAAAGAAAGTTTCGCCCCCCGCTCTCAACTTACAATCTCTAAAAATGTCAAAGACAAGGAAACTCTTATCATTAGCCGCTTCGATTTCTAAGGGTTCATCTAACTTGCTACTTACAAAAGAGGAATGCTTAACAATTTTTAAGGAAACAAAAGAATGGCTAGCCCCTGAATAAAAAAGAACTAGTGCAGGTAATGAGTTAATCTTGAATGTACCTGACACTACATCCGCGTTGTTCTTTGTCTCTTCCGCCGAAATGTGGAGGGCTCTTCCCTTAGGCTTTGGCGTCTCAACCTTCACCCCGCTTCCACCTTGCTGCTTTAACTCGGGACAATCCACCCTATTGTGCCCGGGCTTCTAACAGTTGTAGCATATACGGACTTGGCTTGGGCATTGATTAGCCATATGCCCCGGCTTTTCGCATTTATAGCATCTTGAAGAACCCTTTCTACATTCCCCAAAATGCTCTTTTCCACAAACTTTACAACCACGGGGAGAGAACTTGCCAAAAGGCTTCTTACTAGGGCTCTCGCCCTTTTTCTTCTTCACAACTTGCTCCACAATCTCCCTTTTTCTCTTCTCTCCCCTAGCCTCTTGCCTCCTCAACTCCACCTCCCTTTCCCGACACCTGTTTATCAAGTCCACAAGTGTGGTGAAAGAGGATGGAGATATGCTATCTCTGAACTCCACAGTCAGCATAGCATAAAATCTATCAATATTAGCCTTCTCTGTCGACACCATGTTCGGACAGAACTTGGCGCGATCAAAGAAAGCCCCAGCCAATTCATCAATCGACTCAGTCGTTTGCCTCATGAGGAGGAACTCCTCAATCATTCTATCCACTGCGGCCTGAGGACAATGATACTTCATAAAGGCCGTCTTAAACTCCTCCCAAGTCATGGAGGTCACTCCCAAATCACCCCTCTCCTTTCGGAGATTCAATAACCACTCTTTTGCCCTCCCAGTAAGTAAAGGCACACTAAACATCCCCCTGTCCTCGGGCTTACACTTAGTAGTCACAAAATTAGACTCCATGTCCACCACCCACATGTGGCTAAGAATCGGGTCCACTTGCCCATCATACTCTTTAGGCTTAATCACCATGAACTCCTTAAGAGTACACCATTGTGGTACCCTCTCCTTTTCTTTCAAGACATCCTCTAGAGTGAGCTTAATAGCCCCTCTTATTTCTTCCATCATCAAGGTTGTGGCTTGCTTGAAGGCCTTAGCCACTTCCTCTTTTATCATTTCTTGGATTCTTGGATCCAACGGTTCATTACTTGCTTCTTCTGCCATCTCTAAACTTAGAAAATGAACCAAAAACACCTTAATCCCTTTTTACTTCCAATACTCTAGGTATCCATTACACGTTCTCTATTATATGTATTAAGTATATATATACCTACCTATATACATACATACATACATACATATATAACCACCTTCACCTAATCCTTGCAAATGTTCATTGTTATATGGTTATCATAAAGTCCCTTGCACATTTCGTCTTATTAAACATATTGGCCAGACATGTTTAATAACACGCCATACCCAATTGAAATTACCATCTCCATATAACAAGTCACAAAACAAGTTTCGGCACACATAACACCTTAACAACATTCATCATACATATATACATACACTATATATATATATATATATATATTACCACTTTATTAAATCATTACTAACCTTTCATTTTCGCAAGATCCGAGTCTTAGTCAAGTCCTTCGTGGATTCTCGTATCATTTTCCCCCATATCAAGAACATCCGGTTTGAGTTTGGTGCCACCACACCAAATCCCTCAAACCATTGCTCTGATACCAAGTTGAAACACACCACTTTTAAAAATAAAACTTTAACGCGCGGAAGTCTTAACCCAGGAAATTTTTTTTTTTTTTTTTATTTTTTATTTTACCCTCTCGCATACCGCGAGAGAATCCTTCCTAGACTCTTGCGACCCGCGAGGGACCCTTTTTCTCAGAATTTTTCCAGTTTTCAGCAGGTTTTTATACTTAGCCATTTTTCCAACTTTTTCCAAAATACAAGACAACAAATTTGCCCAACACATGGGTTTTAACCAAAAACCCCTTCAACAACATGATCACAACCCAAAAACATGTTTTGTTTATCAAATTACAATCAAAAAGGGGGAATTCCACCAAATCATCAAAACATGAAAATATGCATACGAGGATCCGCCAACGCCTTGGACTTGACTTTGACTACCTCGGAGCTTTTCCTACATTCACCACACATATCACCATTAGTAATGAAGATAAATTCATAACAAACAAGTAAATTCCTACTTGTTTCACCCATTCACCCATTTGACCCGTTTCCACCCAAATTGTCATTTAGGCTACATATTCTTGCACCCTTACTACAAGTTTCAATTATGATCAACACATGATCCATTTCCATTATATTCACCCATTTGACCCGTTTCCACCCAAATTGTCATTTAGGCTACATATTCTTGCACCCTTACTACAAGTTTCAATTGTGATCAACACATGATCCATTTCCATTATGGCACAAAGGCCATAACTCCTTTTCATTCATGATCAACACATGATTCATTTCCAATATAGCACAAGGCCATATCTCCGTTTCATTTATGATCAACACATGATCCATTACCATTATGGCACAAGGCCATATCTCCGTTTCATTTATGATCAACCCATGATCCATTACCATTATGGCACAAGGCCATATCTCCGTTTCATTTATGATCATCACATGATCCATTACCATTATAGGTTAACACTATAACTACAATCTTTCATTGCACATACTAAAATCATTCACAATTTATCATATCACAAGTATGCACACAATCACATAACACATAATCCAAAAAATTCACCATTTATCATCAATACTAAGTAAGTGCATAGGCACTTACCTTTTGGGTTAGACGACTCCGCTCCGCCTTCTAGACCCACAATTTGATTGCCTAAACATACACACCTAGTGTAGTAATCTAATCATTCATTCAAAACACATACAATTGAGTTTACCACCCAAATTTCCATTTTCAATCCAAATTGACCCGTTTGGGTTATTTCCATATCCAAACACCCCCTTTAATCAAGAACTCAACTCAACCACTAGAATTCTCTTTCCAATACCTTGACACTAATTTTTATCAAACTAGTTTCTTTAAGTTAATTTGGGGTTTGTTTAAGTGTCTAACACCTCTATAACACTTAATCATCATCAATTTATCAATTTTTCATCAAAACCCCAAAACCCCCAATTTCCTCCATATGAACCCTAACTTTCAAAAATCAAAATCAAAGGGTTCCATGGTGTTGTTCACCTTCCTACACCTTTAGTTTAGCTAGATTATCAATAATCTAACACCATTTTACCACATGCAACCATAATTTCGGGTTTTCAACAAAACCCAACAAGAACACCATAAATGGTGGATCAAAGAGGAAGAAATCACTTACTTGATGTTAGAAAGGTGATGTGTGAGCCAACACCTTCAAGTTACAAGCTTCAAACACACGAATTTTGGCTTCAACCCGATTTCTCCTCTCTTCCTCTTCTCTTGAACGACCCAACTCCAAAAATGAAGTCAATTTTGACTTCTAAAGGTCAAATATGGCAGATTTACCATGTTTCACCTTTAGCCCCTCTACTTTCAATCTTTTCCATTTCCTTCCATAACTAGTTAAAACTAGTATATCCCCGTTACTAACTTGAAACCCGCTTGTTTCAACTTATTTCTAAAATATTATTTTCACCATAATATTTATTAGAATTATTTATTTATTTATAACGAGACCCGGATTTTGGTTCGTTACACCTACCGTAAGCTACCAATCCATCATCGTACAGGGTAATTGAAATCTTCTAAACCTTATATTTATTCTATAGATCAATAGCCCCAATCTAATTGGGGCATTCAATATCAAAATCTACTCGAACCAGAAACCATATTTTCATTCAAAATAGTTTAATCGAATCTGGTCCTAAACATGTTTTAAACACAATTAATCTACACCAAAAGACTTTTAATGACCTTGTGAATGAAAGCCCTATCAATTCTGACACCATAAATATAAGGATCAATCAATTCGTTTCTGTTTTGAAAGAGACACGGTCGCGCTAATCATCTAGCGCGGTCGTGCCTCGGGAGACGCGGTCGTGCCGATTCCCAGCGCGGTCGTGCCTCCTGCTCAGAACCAGTCATGCTCGTTGGCTAGACTTGGTCGTGCCTAGTGATTTGTCTAGCTATGTCCTCTGTTGATCAACACAGCCGCGCCCTAACTAGCGCGGTCGCGCCCTTGGCCCGAGCACGATCGTGTATTGTCTAGGCACGGTCGTGTGTGTTCACAGAATCCTTAAAATTTCTATATTTTTAAACAATTAGTATTTCAAGTTAATTTTCAAAATAAAAATAGTTGAATTTATAAAAATGCGTATTATCTTTATTTAAAAAGATCAAGTATTTAATCTTAAAATAAATGGAAATTATTTAATTAAAGTTTCAACCTTTAAATTATAAACCCTACACTTAAATAATATTTTAATGTATAAGTTACATTTTATAAATAGATGAATAAGGTAATAATTATTTATTTGATTTATAATTAAACAAAAACATTTATTTAGTTATACTTAATTACATCTAATACTTACATTATTCTCATAAACAATAATTAATTAATTTACTTATTTAATTATTCCAAACTCAAACCTTATTCAAAATGTTGTAAAAATATTCATTTCACATCTTCCGTTTTATACAATACTTCCAAGTACCAATCACTAACTTTATCCAATTCAACCTTAGACTTAGACTTAGACTATTGTGCATTATTAATGCAATATACATTACACTCTAGGTTAACGTTGTGCGATACAAGGATCACATTACTTTCTAGTATCTCGTGTTAGCTACGCCTTCGAATCAAGTGAGTATTTCATAGCCCCTTTTACTCTTTTACACTTTTGGGGTGAAACATGAACATTATTCAAATTACACATTACATTTACACAAACAACACAAGTACAAATCCTATTTACATTCATGTGTGCAATTTGAGCTTTATGCCCGAGTGCTAGGTGTGTTAACCTTTGTATGCGATTATGTGCAATCATTAACTATACAAGCCGACGGTTTTCAATGATGGATCTATTGAGTCTGACAAACCCACCCAGGTGCGCGGTGATTGAAACCGACAACACAATTTTTGCATGCTAGTTACAAAGGTTTGATTGTACTTGGTTACACAATAGCTGCTCCCCATAAACGCCTTATTTATCATGTTATGTAAAGGATTTGGTTTACAAATTATATGCTACCTATATACAAACCTGTGTTATACTCACCAACTTTTTAGTTGACCTTATTTTATTCATGTTTCAGGTGCTTTCATATGAGTTTGATCAAGACATGCTACACATAGGCTTTGGACCTAGTTAATCTTAACTCAAAAACAAATTGTATTTCATTATGTACTTGGAACTTGATTCATGTTGTTTGAATGGAAATGGATTTAACATATTACAATTTAGTCAACCTTGAGCTCATGAACAGTCTACATGTCCCGCCCCGATGATTACGCCGTCGGTTGGGGTGTGACATTGATGATTTAAATTGAGTCGTAAGTCCTAATCGATGATAGTGTTATAATTGAATTGAAATTTATACATGATTTAGACATGTTTGTGATTCTGTGTG
Source organism: Smallanthus sonchifolius (assembly GCA_023525975.1). Lineage (NCBI taxonomy): Eukaryota > Viridiplantae > Streptophyta > Magnoliopsida > Asterales > Asteraceae > Smallanthus > Smallanthus sonchifolius. Next base: position 55,632,048 of record CM042034.1, read on the forward strand.
GAATTTGTATCGACAGACAGGTTCAGGCGAACTTGTTCAGGCGAACTTGTTCAGGCGAACTTGTTTAGGCGAACTTATTATGTTCGCCTCTTGAAACACTAAGCGAACTTAGTAAGTTCGCCTAAGGGCTCAGGAGTGTTTTGGACTTGCGCTTTTTTTTAGAAAATTTTTGTGTTAAAATTTTCTTTTTTTGTTTTACTTACTAATGTGTTTTTGTCCTCTACAGTTACAGATGGCTCGTCGTGTTGAGTACAAACATAATCAAGTGACGTTATTGGATCCGAATATGTCTGTAGCTGTTAATTTTCAAGGAATTATCAATTTTCTAAATCGTTCAAGATTGCAAGTGGCTTTATCTGCTAATCCGTATTTAAGTTTACCGTATATTCAACAGTTATGGGATACCGTCCATCAAGATACGGATGTTGAACCTCACGTACTTCATGCTACAGTAAATAATACGGAGGTTTCTATTTCAGTAGAAACTATTCGTGCTGCATTGGCATTAGGAGGTGCTGTTGACGATCCTATGTCATATCCTGGAACTCTAATAACGGGGTGTTTTCAGTGGATGGGTTACAGAGGAAGACCAAATGATACACAAGCAAGAAAAGGAGGTTTAGTTGGCGAATGGAGATATTTTATGCACGTAATCATACAATGTCTGACTCCAAGAAAGGCTGGTACTGATGGGTTGAAGAGTGCACTACAAGCTGCTATGGTTGCTTTGACACTAAACAAACAGTTTAATTTTGCTTTATATATCTACCGTGAGTTGGTCATGCAAATAAATCCTCTAGAAGGACAAAGGTTCCTTATGTATCCTAGGTTTGTGCAGATGATTCTGAACCATTTAATTCCGGATTTACCTCAGCATCCAATCCGTTTAACTTTGACTCCTATGTCAAAAAGGATCTTTACTGATTGTACAAAGGTGAAACAACAAAATGCTGTATCATTCATATTCCTACTCCTCTGTTTGGTCACATAATCAATCCTGATTATATTGAGCCACCTAATGATAACTGGCTTCATCCTGAGGAGTTAGTACAAGGACAAGTCTAGAATCAAGTTCCAATTCAACAACCAGTTCAAGCTCAACAACAACAAGTTCCTCAACAACAACAACAAGAAGTTCCAATTCAACAACCAGTTCAAGCTCAACAACAACAAGTTCCTCAACAACAACAACAACAACAAGTTCCTCAACAACAACTACAACAATAAGTTCCTATTCCACAAGAACAAGTTCAAATTCCTGTTAATGAACCAGTTCAAGATGAGATTGCTCAAGATAATGATCAAGAGTTAGGTATTAATATGGATGATTTTGATCATGAAGCTGTGAACTCACCTATTCATGAAGTTGAAGGCAATGCTGAAGATACGAGTTCTGGTGATACTATATTACATGATTTTGAAGCTACCGATACTGATTCGTCTAGAGACTTTAGCTCAGATCATTATGCAATGTTGGATACATTACCATTGGCTAATGTAGGAAAACGTATTAAGTCTACATCCAGAAAACTGAGGCGTAAGTCTGTTCGGAATCCTCCTTCTGGATCAGTACTTGGCAAGAGAACTTTAATAGATGAATGTTCTGACTCAGATAGTGATGATATTCCAGTTCCTAAAGCACAGAAGCTTATGTCTGCTTCTATTGCTGCTGCTCATTCATCTCAGGGTGTAGAGGATGCTAATTTTGTTGCTTCCTTATTGATTACACCTCCTGCTTCTAAATATACATCTCCAGTGCTTTCTCCACATGTTCCACACACATCTGAAGCTGGTCCTTCAAAGCCGTCTGATTCCGAAAGAATTACATTCCTTGATCACAAGTGCTAGCTTTACAGACTCAAGTAGATACTCTTGTGTCTACTAATTCTTAGAGACAGTTGGTCCTTCAAGCTCAAGCTACACATATTGCTGACATGTAGTTATTGGTGTCTAAACTTGTTGAGCGTCTTGACGCTCAGGGGGAGTTAAGGCTACATGATACATGTCATGCTGAATCAATTCAGCGAAAAGATATTGATGACAATGATCCTAGTGGTAATGTTGAGGGTGATCGTCAATACGCTGACGTGAATCCAATATCCAGATCTCAGGGGGAGTCGACATCACATACTATTGAAGGAACCAAGCATGATTCTGGAGTGAATGAAGAAATATTGTTATTGGAATTCTTTCAAGACTCTGAAGAAGAAGAAGCTGAGATATTAGAATGTCTGGATGATATAGACGAGTTATTTGATGATGATGAAGAAGATGTGTTGGATAGCGAAATTGAAGAAGGAGAGATTGTAGAGATTGAAATGGAAAAGAGTAAATATAAGGTTACATATGAAGGAAGTGATGGTCTGAAGGTTCCGTATAACTTCATCCAAGATGATGTTATTTCTGAGTTTTCTTATGATGGAGTAACAGATTCTATGGACTCTGTTGAAGACATCACTACACCTGATGATACTGCTCAATCCAAGAAAGATTCTAATGTTGATACTACTCATGTTGTGTCTCCTAAGCCGAATGAAGAACCTGTGATGTATAGAAATACAGGAATGACTAGAGAATAGTGGAGATAGGTAGTTAACAGTTGGATGAAGGTACTACCAAAGTCACCTATACAACCTGCTCAAAAAGAAAGGTATGTGAATAAAGAGAGGTGTATTGGAAGGATCATAAGTTGGTTTTATGATGATGAAACTAAGCTGTTTGCTCTTAAAAGATCTAATGGTGTTCAATATTTAAAGCCTAGGATCAAGTATTTCAATACCTTGCCAAGGTGTGAAATGAATGGTCTAAAAGACTAAGAATGAAGCTTGTAGATCAAAAGACTAAGAATGTGACTTGGAGAGAAGGTGGATCAGAGAAATATGAAAGGTTAAAATCACAGACGGGAAAAAGAGTGAAGCTTGTAGATCAAAACACTAAGAATGTGACTTGGAAGTATAAGTTCAAGCCAGTACGTGCTGTACAGAAGATACCATTGAAATAAATTCCATAAGATTTTCTTGGGAATATGAAATGGTGGTATGTTGATGTGAAGACTGGTGAAGCTAGGATTGATGATAAAGATAATAAGGTCATTGTTAGTTTTATGATGCAATGAATCTTATTAATTTTTCAAAGAAAGATTAGAGAACGTTAAGAAAGAATGAGATCATGTTCACTGATGAATGGAGAGAACAAGGATTGCAGTATAAAAGAGTGTTGGAGATATGTCAGAGATTTGGAGTGCATCCTGGAAGCAGATTACCAGACAACTGGAAGAGTTCGTCATAAAGACTGAAGACAGAAGATCAAGCTATTGTCAAGGGGGAGTCTGTTAGAACATAGATTGAATGACAAAAGCTTTGTAATAGTTTAGGTCTTATTGTCTTTATGTTTTGTATGTAATTGTTTAGATTTGTCTAAGTATAAGTACAAGTTCTGCTAGAGGCGAACTTGATAAGTTCGCCTGGTCTATTAGAGGCGAACTTGTTAAATTCGCATAAGCATGTTTGAAACGAACTTGTTAAGTTCGCTTATTGCAGAACATGTGTCTATAAATATAGAGTTTACAGAGTCTGTTCTGTATGCGTGAGATAGATTGAACAATCAAGTATTCTGTAAACTCTGTTTGGTGATATAAAAGAGAAAGTTTATTTACCTGCTGTTTCTATTGTCAATTGATATACATACGTTAACACGAAGGATTTCGCACTCCGTGTTAACGAGACGTCCTGTCACGAGATCGATCTGAGATGAGTCATGTGGACCTACAGAAAGTAAACGAATAAAGAAATAAAAAAATAGCTCTGTTTGTTGGCGAATGTATAAGTTAATAAATAAACAGACGAATGAATATTGGTTAAATGAATAAAACTAACTACAAAAATAATTAAGTAAATATTTAAATAAATAATCCATTTATTTATTTATGGTTTGGGTTCCATGAAGATTAAGTGTGATACTAATATTCTAATTAATTAATAATTACATCAAAATTAATTATTAATTAAAAAATATATATATAAATTTTATATAATAAAATAATTATGAAAAGGATGTATATATCTTTATGAGACAAATGATTTGATGAATATAATCAAATTTATATTAAACATATTTTATGGATTAGAGATTTTAAGTATATAAATTTCTTTAAGGAATTTGTATGCATGCGGCATGTATATATTTATTTTAAAAAAAATAGTATTTATATCCCTTGACCATTTACGAAAAAAGATTGGTTTATATTTCTTTTTTATAAAAGAATGTGTAAATTCACCCAACTATGAAATGAATTTTTAAAATAATGCATCACAAATAAATAATATATACATATTATTTTATTTATGTTTTCTTATAAAAAAATAAATAAATATATGTGTGTGAGTGTATCTTACCATTTTATCTTTATAAAACGATTCGTGTGTTAATATATGTAAGTATATATATATATATATATATATATATATATATATATATATATATGTACATACATATATATATATATATATCTGTTTATGTTTTGTTCAAATTAATAAAAAGACATGTATTTGACCAATAAAATCTTTCATGAGAATGTATGTGTTAGGAGATAGTTGTGTGACAAAAGCTTGTAATAGTTTAGATCTTTATGTCTTTATGTTTTATAATTTTTTTTGTTAAAATTGTCTAATTGTTTTGTAAGTTTTGCTAGAGGCGAACTTACTAAGTTCACCTAATTCAAGGTGAGGCGAACTATAGCAGTACAAAGTCTATAAATAGAGTTTACATGTTAAGTTTTGAATACGCTTTGAATGTTCTAGTTTTAAGTTTTGTAAATTCTATGTTTTGGTGAAATACAAAGAGAAGATTATTTACATTGATGTGATTGTTACTGTTTCTGTCATCACGTATACATAATCAGTGATACATTTGGATTCCGCACTCCGTGTTATTGATATGCTACATCTCGAGTATGATCTGTAGGAGAGTCATGTGGACCTACAAGTGTTATCAGAGCCTATGCTCGTGAATTGTGATTGATTTGTGACGATTTGTGTATGAATTGACAAGAAATTGGTTGACTTTTGCAAATTTTCACGTTCATGGGGTTTTCAAGTTCTTGAGAGAATTTTGAGGCTAATTTCATCAAATTGGAGGTGATTTTGAAGAAATTGATCCATTAGAAGTGTTCTAAATCACATTATACTCAATCCTACGGTTCAATTTCATCAAATTCCATCAATTCAACAAGTTATGATGATTTTCGGAAGTTTTTGTTCGTGTTTTGGTTGAAGAATTCATCTTTCTGAGTTCTTGCTGCTGAACCAGGCGAACTTAATTTCGAAATTCTGTTAGGGACGAACTTATTAGGCTAACCTACCCTCTATTCTTGATTTGTCAAACATATCAAGTTCGCTTGTGTTCTTGTTCGCTTGCGGAAGAGAGAGGCGAACATATCAACTTCGCTTGAAGGTGTTCTTTGATATACTTAGTATTTTGAAATACTTGTTGATTATGGCAAACATGGTTCAAGTTACTAACATGTTCAACTATGATACTAGAAAGATCGTTTTGATCAATTTGTGTCATTTGCTGATACAAGTTTATAGATTCCTATTCTGGAAGGATATACACATCCGACATATTCATGAATGGGTAATGATAATGTTCCGAAGCAGATATTTGCTTTAACTGCTGAAGATAAACAGTTGTTTGATCGTGAAAAGAAAACAATGGCCAGTATTTCTATGTCACTTCCAAAGGAGATTTATCACAGTTTCAAACAATTTAAATCTTCTCAACAATTATGGGATGCTTTGCAGAAACGGTGTGAATGAAGTCAAGATGTGAAGAAAAGTCGAAAAGAGTTATTGAAAAAGCAATTTTTGGTTTTTAAACACTTTCAAAATGAATCTCTGGATGATCTTGCAACAAGATTTTATCATTTGCTGAGTGAGTTATCAAGTGCATCGGTAGTTTATGAAACTGAGGAGAGCAATGACAAGTTTTTGGAATCTTTACCATCAAAGTTTGATGTGTATTCTGTCTTGATCAAAGAAAATGTCAAGTATAAATCTATGTCTCTTGAAGATGTTCTTGGAAAAATTCAATCTCATGATTTGAATATGAAGAAAAAGGAAACAAATATGGAGCATATTCAAGACCCTGCTATGTATTTTGCAAAGACTTCTGTCAAAACTGGATCTGGTGTTGCATTATTTTCTAGTGATGGTCAAGATAATTCAAGTTAACATATGTCTGGTGTTTCAAGTAAAACTAGTTTTTTTTGCAAGTACATCAAATTCAGCATCTGGATCACATAATACAAATTCACATCATATGAATCAAAGGGTTGCTGATGATTATTCATGACCCTCATGTTCTTGAAGAGGATTTTCGTCAAATTGATTCTGTTGATTTGGAGGAAATGAATATTCAGTAGAATATGGCCATGCTTATGCGACAAGCAAAAGACTTTCTGAAGAAAACTGGCAGGAAGTATATTGGTTCTAATAGTTGGACAAGAATGGGGTTTGATAAATCAAAGGTTCGATGTTACAATTGTCAAAAATATGGTCATTTTGCTAGGAATGTGTGAAGCCGAAAGTTGAATTTGATTCTCAGAAATAGCCTAACAATTTTCAGAGTAATCGTTCTCAATCACATGGTTCTTCTGGAGCTGGAAATTCAAATCATGCATCCACATCATCTGCTATGGTTGCACAAAATGATGACAATTATGTTCGAGGTATTCATCTAGAAGATTTGGTTGGGGCTGTGAGTCAAGCTTTTTTAGATGAGATTCATTCTGAATATTCTGAAGAAATAACTGATGATGATAGTTCTAGTAATGGTGAAAGTTTGAAAAGTGATGACGAGATTCCAAACGTAGCATATGACGCTGAAAATGTTAAAGTACACAATGTTGATACTAAAGCTTCTTCTGTATCCAGTATATCTAAATATGACGTTGTATTGAATCCAAGATTTCCTGATGTGTCTAAAGATATTTCATCTGCTAAAGTCTTAGTGGCTGACATCTCCGATCCTTCAAAGGTAAAAGATTCTATTTGTGATATTTACTGTTCTAATTGTGTGTTTGTGAAGGATAAAATGCAGAAAGTCATGGATGATAATACAAACTTGATTTGTGATATGAAATCCATGCATTCGACGAATCAAAAATTAAAAGATAATGATAAGTTATGTATGGATAGAATTGAGTCATTGAAGATTTAAATTCTTTAGGGTTGTAGTATAAGGAACAAGCATATCATTTGGATATGGCTTATGCTGAAATTGTGAAGAGAAATGATATAGTTGCTGAGAAAAATAAGGAGACTTCTAACAAAGAATCAGAAGTGATCAAATTACATCGAAAGCTAGAGAATTTTGGAAATTCATCAATACTGTTGGATTATTTTCATGATAATGTTGATCTTGCAAAGAGAATAGCTGGAGTTGTGTTTATTCCTCCACCATTTAATGGGAATTATGTTGTTGAACCAGCAATCATAAATGAAGAGAATATATGAAATAACCGTACAAAAAAAGGTTAATAAATATTATTCTATTATATATATATATGAATGAAGACAAATTAATAATTAATAATAAAGACTATAGCATTTAATAAAATACATCTCCTTCGTTGACAAAATCACCACCGCGTTTCCAATTCCACCAAACCTTAAATGGCTCTATAATCTCCCATAGCCATACGAGATATCAAATATCACTTCTAAAAATAAATCGAGGCTACTAAATGAAATTGAAACCAACCGTAAACTTCACAAAACCCTCACAAATAGCGCCACCTCTCACCTCTCATCCAACCTCTCTGTTATGGTTTAATATCACCGTCGGCGCACCATCGTAAAGAACCATCGGGGTGTTCAATACGAACCAGACGTAGCGACAATTGACGGATTCTGTTCTATCCAAGGAAACGGTAAGTCTCTGTTTTAGTTCAACTTCCATTGTATCGCAACACATTATTCCGACGACTAATAGCCTTGATCTGCCATCGATAGGCATTCCTTCAACCGAACAAAGTTTCTATTGGTGACCCAGTTGAAATCACATTCGATCCTGTTCGTACTAAGTTCTGAACCGAAACGGACCACCGGCTCGTTACCGATGCAACCAATTCAACCTTCGTAGGCTTCGACTAAGTGATTCCATCTGCTTTTCTCTGTTGTTCGATCTCTCTTCATGACTAAGGTATCAATCGAATCATTATGTATAGGGTATGCTGAGTTCAGTCAATAAAATTTAGATAATGAATTTTGTCAATATCCAACAAAACGGGATGGAAACCGGAGAAGACGATCCCCGTGTTTTTACATTGAACAAAAACATTCTTCTACCCACCTGTCATTTTGGTCAAAGAAGAATTATGTATTTTGTTAAGTTTAAAATTAGTTTATGTATCTATTTTGTTTATTCTTTCTTCTGTTTATTTTGGTTTGAATTGTTAAACAAGGGAATTACTATAGAAACAATTTATAAACATTGTAATTGAATAGATTTTATAAATTCCAACAGACTTAACAAAAAAATTTAAATAAAGAGTTATAGATTTTTGTATTTTAATCAACTGAATAATTTGAATTATGTTTTAAAGTTTCCATCACCTCTTGTGACAAACCAAACTAATACATGAGACCTGAAAAATATAATCTAATTAAAAACAGCAAAATGTAGGTTTGTGACCGATCGAGAACAAGTTAACTTTGCGTAATTTTTGTAGCCGTTGCTTAATGTACGGATAATATAATCCATTCTACTACAAGTAGTGAATTTCTCTGAACTCTCTGTTTTATATTTTAAATTCGGTGACATTATGTTTAACCCTATGCGTTAGTTAGGATTAAACGCTTCCAATATGATTGTGTATCTGCGCATATATGATATATGATATGTCTTTTCTATTCGTTTATTATTTGGTCTACACTAGGAAATAGTTTCATTTTTGTTACTACCCTTGTATGATAATTTATACTTCTTGTTAAACTTGCTTGATCATGAAATTATTTGAATTTGGGTGCATTCATTTATTTTATTTAATTACATTAATTTTCTGGGATATCTAAATTCTGATACCCGAGCACACTTTCTATGAGGGTTCCATAGACTTGTCATTGCGGCACCGATGACTTGGCATTATCCGTGGCGGTGTGATTAGACCACGGCGTCTCTATGTTATCTATATATCTTTGTGCTCGGAGAAGTACTTAGCTATATCTGTTAGGAGGCGTATGGACTGGTCCTAGGATATATCTGGATCTGGTGATGGTAAGTGTATGCCAACACCCCATCGCACACATATGATACTTAGGGACTGTAGCCCTTTGTACACTATGGTTACTATTGTATTTCAGATATCTGAATCTAGCTCATTGGGTATTTCTGCAAATCTGAACATGTTAATCTGTCTGAAATCTGTTAATCTGAATTATGTTAATCGGCTAAATTTGTTTAATGAGTTGATATGAAATCTGTTATTATGAGACCTAGTATGACACGTTAATATGAATTTGAAATCTGATATCTGAAGTTATATAAGAAAATGATAATCTGATGTGTTCGTATAAAATCTAAATATAGCAACATGTAATATGTTATTATGATAAAGTTTCGTGATACTATGTTATTATATGTTATGTGATTGGTCACATCATATCGGTTGAACTTGTTACGATATTTGTGACTGCTCCATTTTATCTGTTCACTGAGCTTCCCTCAGCCACTTTCTTTCTTCGCGGTAGGTATGCTGGGAAATCACGGGATTGTGTGAAGAGGACAATTGACAAGCTAGTAACTGAAAAGACCTGAAATTAATGAGAGATTAATATTTAAGCTAAGACCTTTTGAATTCATTTTTAAGACATTCATATTTTGGTATTTGATTTTTAATACTTATGTAAGGATCTGGACTTTCTTATCATTTTATTCTGCCTTTATTAGTATCTCTGATTTCTATATATATGACACGTCAGCCCTATCATGGGTGGGGTGTTACAATATAGATCCAAAGACAGTTCTGAAGGTTAATCTGATGACAGGAGAAGAGATGGTTTATAATTCTGACATTGATGATAAAGTGTTTGATGAACAAAAGGTTGAAGGTGTTCCTAAAGAAGTGAAACTTGATGAACCAAATGTTGTGAAACATGTTACAAGAGATCGGTGCATTCTTACAGAGCCTACTGAAATTGTTCAACCAACTATTTCCGAAGTTTTATCTCAAAGTGGTTTTGTTTGTGCTAGTCATGTTCAGAAGAAACAAAACAACTCATCACCAAAGGTGTCTAAATCTACAGTGTCAAAGTCTCATGTTGGTGAACCATCAAGACTTGTTTTTATTCCCAAGATGAAAGTTGAAAATGGTGTTCAACCTTCTAAAAGAATTTCATCTGGTGTTTCTTTGACTTCAAGGAAAAGCCAGTATATTAGAGATCATCAAGATAAAAGAATATGTTTTCATTGTAATGAAGTTGGAAATATTTTGATTCATTGTCCTTACAAGAATTAGGAGAAGAATCCCATTACTCCAGACAATGTCAAACCAAATGTTGTTAAACCACAACCAAAAGTTATGCAGATTCTGAACAGACTTAATGTGGGAAAGCCTACACCTGATTTTGTGAAACGTGTTTCAGTGAGGCCGTGTGTGCCTAAACAGTCGTTTGCTAAATCTTCGGGATTTAAAAAAAATGATAAACCACATGTCATTACGAGAAATGTTTCCTATAGACCAGTGTTGGATCAAACTGGTGGTAGATATGATGCTGATTTTCAACAGCATTTTGAGAATCCAAAAATTGGAATCACAGAGTGTTCTCAACATTTGGTCAAACTTTCACGACCACAAAGGCGGAGACCTAACAGAAAAGTAAAGAAACTTTTGGAAACATTCGATTCTGAAAATAATAATTCTAATAATGTTTTTCAAAATAATCATCATGTGTCTTCACCGAGAAATTCTGGTTTTGTTGGATCTCATGTACCAAGGGTTGATAACAATGTTGACTGTGAACTGATTGAAGTAGTTTATTTTTATAATTCTGGAAGTCCCAAGACCACTATGGCTTGGGTTCCCATTTCTAACTGATTTTCTTTGTTTTTGTAGGGGCAACAAAGGAGGACTATCAATAATACATGGTATGCGGATAGTGGTTGTTCTCGACATATGACAGGAAATATTCGGTTGCTAGAAGATGTTATTAAAATCTATGGCGGTTATGTCGCTTTTGCTAGGAATAACGGTGGTTACATAACAGGTCAAGGAACGTTAAAGAATGACAAGGTTAAATTTGAGAAAGTTATGTTGAGCAACTTGAACACAATCTTCTGAGTGTATCTCAAGTATGTGACAAGAAGTTTTCATTCCATTTCAATGATGCTGAATGTTATATCTTGAAACCGGGATTTGTCATTACTGAAGAATGGATTCTTATGAAGGCACCATGGAGAAATGACACATATGTTTTAGACATGAGTGTCTCAACGACAACGGATTCTATTCCGACATGTTTACCTTCTAAGGCGTCTTAATCAGACTCTATTATGTGGAATAGGAAGCTTGCTCACATCAATTATAGGAAAATGAATTACATTGTGAAGAATGATCTGGTTATTGGTGTCCCTAAGCTGAAATTCTTTGTTCCTGATGATTGTATTCCGTGCAAGAAGGGGAAACAACACAAAAAGTCTCACAAATCCAAGACAAAGAATTCTATTGTGACTCCATTGGAGCTTCTTCATATGGATTTGTGAGACCCGTCACTGTTGTTATTTGCTTAGGTCATTTGCCCTACCAGCTGGGCAAGAAGAGTAGCAAGATCCGGGTTGGAAGTGCTAGAGTTTGCACGTCGAGGAGGCATTCTAACACCATAAGAAAAGACAATGATATTTTAGATAAGATGGATATATATGAGTTATAGCGGGAAATAATGTAAGCAGAAAAACGGGATTCATCATGACGCGTGCCAGTGCATGTGTATTTATTCTAAGTTGATGGGGGAAACTAAGCTTCTTCTTTCTTCTTATCCAATTCTTCTTCTTCTCTGTTAAATTGTTCCTGCAGTTGAAGAGCAAGAGCTGCATCTTCTTCAATCTGGTCAACTGTAGGAATCTTTCTTTTCAGTTCATCCAGCTGCCTAGCATACAGCTGGATGGTTTGTTCTCTGAGGAGAATGGCTGTTTTTCTTTCTTGAGCCTTTTTAATGTCAGCCATCTCCTCTTCTTCTCTTCTTCTTCTCTTCTCTTCCCTCTCTCTTTTCTCTTTTAGCAATCTCTCTTCATCTTCATCTGTCATAATTCCCTTTCCCTTGTTTATATTGGATGCCTCTGCTTCGGCTTCACTGACCACAACAGCAGATGATGGTGCTGCTATTGGGATCTCAGCCTCAGCTTCATTGGCACATTGAGAGGTGAACAAGGGAAGGTCAATGGCTTCATCCGATTTGTACTCAGGACCTGTGACTTCTTTCAGCATTTCTTTAATTGTTGATCTTGACTCATATGCTGCAGCACATATGTCTACTCGAGGGGAAGCTGAGTCAGTATCAGTCTCAGAGTTTGACACATATACTTCCTCAGTAATTCTTCCTTCGTGTTCAAGTTTGGCTCTGACAGTAGCTATCATTGCCTGGCTTTCAAGTGAGTTGACATTGCAGATATTTGCCCTGAGTTGAAAGATCTTGTCGAGAAAGTCTATAGGAAGTGACAAGATGTTCCTGGTGTTGATGGTGATAGAGGAGCCGTTGCTTAGTAAGAAGGTGTGGTCAAGAGACTTAGTGCTTGTCCATCCCAGCACAACTAAGTCTTTGACAATGAAGGAGTACAGAAATCTTCTTAAGCAGCAAATTTCTTCTTTAGTGAGAAGACTGCTCCTTATAATGTCAAGTCTTCTAGGAGTCAGTCTTCTTTCTGCTGCTGCCGAAGATTCAGGATAAGCTACCCGTTTTGCTGTTTGTATTAGTCTTCCGAAGTGGGATAGATTATCCTCCATCAAGACATGGAACCTGCCAATGGCAAGTTCTGCTGAGAGATCTGATGAAGTGTTGATGCAGTTAGTTAAATACAGTTGTAGGACTTGGAGGGCATTGAGAGAGTTCCAGTTTAGCTCTTCTACTCCACTAAACTCCCATCCAATCCAAAATCTCTCAGCTGATCCATCATACCCCCAAGCTAGAATGGAGTCAAATTCTAGCTTCTGTGTAGTTTGAAACAGTTGGGGGGTAATGGATTGACTTATGATGGCTGCTGCTTCAGGAAGGATGCTGAATGATGTATTTGTTTGTTCTGTGTCTTCAGCATCATTCAACATTTCATCAACAGCCCTGACGACCAACTTCCAGTCTTCAGATGTCACTTCTTCTTCGTTATCTGAGATTGGCAAGTCATGAATTTGTACAAAAGCCGGCTTGAATAGTGAGCTTTGAATTACAACCTGCTCTTGAATCCAGTCGTCAAGACTGTCTGTGTCTTCATCCATTGGGACCATCTCCCCCTTTTTGGTTGCATCAGTAGACAAGTAAGCATCAGTTTGGGTGCCTACTGATACAAGAGAGGGAGTGGTTAAAGTTAGGCATTGATGGGCTTCATGCATAGAGACTTGGTGTCTTAGTTTGGACACTTCAGCCTCTAGCATAGCCACCCTGGCCATCAATTCCAAGTTATGAAGTTTCAGTCTGTCCTCATCCACAGTTGTGGAATCCTTGGACCCAGATGGGGCCTTAGGCCTAGCCTCTTCATCCCCATCACCCATGGTTTCTTGGCATCTGGGATTCCTCTCAGTGATGGGAGTTACCAAGGAAACATTCTCACTGTGAGTTGCCGTGGTTGAGGTCTTAACAATGTTGTCACTGTCTTCCTGGTCATTTGATGGACCAGTAGTAGTGACAGCCTCTTCCACATCCACTCTTTCATAACTCCTAGAGTGGACCTTCAGGGTAGTTGAACTTAGGTTGGGTGTGTTGGAAGCAAGATCAATCAGTACCTCCGAGATGAGTTTGATTCTTGTTTTGATTACTTGGTTTTCCAAACCATTTCCTCTTTTCCCCAGACCTTCCTTCCTCGGTCTCCTTCTTCTCAAATAAACCATCACGCACAACATTATCCCTTAGCTTGAAAGCTAGAATTATAGCGCTCTTTGCATCCATAGGGTTCGATGAAGTCACCAGACTTCGGATTTGAGGTGCAAGGCCCCACAAATATCTTTCAACCTTCTTGTATTCTAGGGTAACCATGTGTGGAACTAAACTTGCTAACTCATTGAATCGGTCAGTGTAGCCAGCAACATCATCTCCTATCATCTGTAAATTCCACATTTCAGATTCGAGCTTTTGCAACTCATTTCGAGGACAGTATTCCTCAGTCATCATGGCTTTCAGCTCCTCCCAAGTCAGTTGGTATGCAATCTGCCTTCCCAGGGTTTTCACTTGTGAATTCCACCAAGTTAAAGCCTTATCAGTGAGCGTGCATGTAGAATACTTCACCATGCAGTCAGCGGTGCATTCACTAATATCAATCACCGACTCTATCTTTTCTATCCATCTCATTAGCCCAACTGCACCCTCAGTGCCATTGAAGTTGCGGCGGTTGCAAGATAGAAAGGCCTTGTAGGAGCACTTCCTATTTGGAGCATCTGTAGAATTACAAGTCATAACGTCATTAATTCGGATCATGACTATGTGTTATGGCTTATTTATTCTATTACCTCCGGAACCTCCGGCTGTACCGCTACCTCCTGCACCTCCTCCGTCAGTACCACTTCCGTTTCCTCCTCCAATATTTTGATTCGCTTCATACTGCTCCATAGCAGCAGCTACTCGCTGTGCTATGAGGTGTTCCACATTTGAGGAAATCGTCTCGTTGTTGTCACCAATGGTGTTACCGGGTGTCCCACGCTTAGGTGCCATGACGTTCTTTCTAACATATCAATTAAAAAGAAACAACATTATATAATAATAATGATAGATCATGACATAAGGATACAACAACATCAAACGTGAACAACCATCATTACAACATAACCCATCACATACATAGGTAAAACATGCATAGTACATTGTTCCAAAAGACAAGGATACAAAAGGGATGGGTTCTCATGACCACATCAGTACCAAAATTTTAAACTACATAATGTGCTATGGGCACAACCCGCCCATAATAGGTTTAAAAGAAAAAGTAGGAGTACAATCCAATCATCATGGTAAGTCCTGCCATGACAAAGCTAGCTCTAGCCACAAACTCTGCAGCCAAAGTCCTTTCTTCCAGCGCCTCCACCATGTCTCGGACCGTGAGAGTGAACTGCCAGTCCATGTCAGCTCTCAACTCTAGATAGTCAGTGGCACCCTGTATGTCTTGGGTGCTGTCCTCCAGAGTCTGAACTCGAGATCCGAGCCCTTGACGTAAGCGCGTGCTTGCATCCCCATGTGCCCGAATATCATCTAGGAGATCATCAAGACGCTCCTCGTGCATATGAACGCGTGCTACCAATGTAGGCACTGTGAGCTCCATGGCTTCCCTAGTATGGGGTAGGGGTGTTGAGGAGTTGGAGGACTCTTCGAGCTAAAAGGTAGAGGGAATGTTCTCCATCTCCCTCCATCGTGCCAGGGTACGGGGCATCCAACGGATAGTCCCCACCGTAGGGTGGTAACAGGGTCGTTTCTTAGGTGGTTCCTCATTAGTCTCCAAGTTTTCCGGGTCACGGGCTGCCAGGGTTCTCTTGCGTGGAAATCGAACCTTCTTCCTAGCACTCTTTACCATAACTGGTCCTCCGCTTTTCTTTCGGTAGACGATAGGCGGTTCTCCCAGGGCAACATTGGGTGGTGTGGAGCTGCGAACATGTACTCAATTTTTGGGGCGTGTGTCGGAAAGTTCTTCGTTGGATTCAGAGTCAGAGACGGGGTCAGAGTGTGAATGTGACGACATGCTTGTGACTACAATATCCACATGACATGATGACTGGTTATGAAATGCTTATTCAATGAAAACGTTTTAGTGAGTCATTTAAATTATAGACTAGGTTCCATTTTAGACACCTATTTCGCTATAATCAATGGCTCTGATACGAAATCTGTCACACCCCGCCAAGGCGGAAACGCGAGGCGTGATGTTCATGGTTTCCAAAGCATATGATTACCGCAAACACATACATGATAAACGGATACATAAACAAGTTTAAAGTTTTACATTTCAAAAATGTAAATTGGGTTTACAAAAGTGAAGATTTCGCAAATATGACTCTATTACAACGAGTTATACAAGAGAAATCCCCCAAATAGTTGTATCCATCGTGCATACATGTAATCTATATTGCTAACCTTTCGATCACATCAATTTCCTGAAAAACATACTTAAAATTGTCAACACGAGGTTGGTGAGTTCACAGGTTTAATCAAATAGTTCTTTGTAAAATTCAATTGTTCATAAATAGTTCCAGTTGCATGTGATAATCAGAATAAGAATTGTTGACCCATTTGTAAACTAGCTAGGAATACAAATAATATGTTCCTACATGAGCCGTAACCAAACCATGACAATTGTTTTTGCCCCTAATTTCGTTATCTGGTTCTATGCGGCCATAAATCCTCCAGATTGTGGTTAGCGCAACTAACCATGACCGGGAGACGTCACTCTCCATAGTACTATTCATAGGACCCTAGGCTGCAGTTAATGGTTACTAAATTGTTCCAGGGGACTTTAGCGGCCTCAAATCGTTTAACTCAAGTAAACATAAAAGTCGAGTCTTATTCTCTTGTTATCACATAAAAATAGTTGTAAGTATGTTCTTCCCCCAAATATTGAAAACAGTAAAAAGGGGCCGTGAAACTCACCTTGAGTTTGTGTATGCTTGCAATGATATTTGTTCTAGTCAAACTTGACTATTCGTACCCTAATTTCAAAAAGGGTAATTCGTGTTAAGACCGAATGTCTCATATGCAAATTGTTCACCGACTTAGCAAATCTGATTGCTTTTGTTTAAATATCTTTTTAGTTTTTCAACACTTTTTTCGTTTATAAAATAGTTCTAAGTTACTGCCCAATGGGCCTGAAACAGGTATAGAAACTATCTAGTTTCGATTGAACAGGACAGTTGTCGAAATTACCTAGTTTCGACTGAGTAAACTGGGTATCGAAACTACCTAGTTTCGATTGGGTAAGAAAGGTATCGAAACTACCTAGTTTCGATTGAGCAATAGGTATCGAAACTACCTAGTTTCGATTGATCAATAGGTTTCGAAACTACCTAGTTTCGATTAAGTAAATAGGTATCGAAACTATAGTTTCGATTGAGTAAACAGGTATCGAAACTACTTAGTTTCGATACTGTTATTTCGTTTTGACAGAATCAGTGTTGCATATTTTTATTTTTTAATCTTGAATTCGACACACTTTTCTGGTTATTTTACTTGCGTTCGAACAAATTGTATGTTTTGCTACGGTTTAAAGAAATTAATATGAATAGTATTGAGTTTTTACCTCTAAACAGAGATGATGATTTTTGAGAGAAACAAAGAATGATCTTGACTTCTCCTGCTAAAAACCTTTGAGAAAACACTTGGAACTCTCCTTATAATACCGAAATAAAGGATTCGAGTCTTCGATTATGGAAGAACACCAAAAGAAAGTGAAGATAGATATTCTTGTTGTTGGCCGTAGAAGGAAATGGATATAAAAAGGGTTTGTGAGTTTTTGATCTTGATGGATGGATTGATAGACAATTGAGGTGGTATGGTTTTTATTTAAATCTTGAAGGCATGAGGTATGGGTCGTAGGAAGTGGAAATGGAGCATTCCTTGGGATTTTGGTCGAGAAAGTCAAGGGGGTGGGTTGGGTTAATTTATCTAATAAAATTTAAGTGTAACTTAATATTATTTAGAGTTTTTAAATGGTAAATTAATTCGGTTTAGATTTCTCACGGTATTATAATTTTAACAGGTTTATGGCTCGTTGAAGAAAATATTGAAATCTTGGGTTGTATAATTCGTTGAGGTGATTATTTGTAGGTATGAGTACCTAAAGGTGACGCTACATGGTAACGTCTTCGAGAGGGTTCGTTAGTTTACTTTTACGTATATTATATGATTTATTCTAAAAATAACTTATTGACCAACGTAAAAATTTGTGTAATATATATATATTTTTCTGGTTATTTAATTTCACCACAAACGTTTGTATTAGTCGGTTTATATGGTACGTGAACCGGTAACTCTTAGAATTACCAAATATGAAATGAGACCATGTACGGTTTTTGTTAGATCTTAATGTCCTTGTTTGTGAAATTAAGTAAATCACAAAAACAATTATAATGTAAACTTGTTTATAACATGTACGGATATTGACTTGAAATGTCGGGTGTCACATTAATAGAGAGGCATCCAAAGGAGTCTCCCTAATAATGTGGCTTTCCCTTATGATATTCTCACCAGAATGTTGTGATTCTGAGTGAGGGATGTTGGGTTGGGTTTGGGCCTTGGAGGTAAGAGAAGAAGGAGTTCTCTTGCCCCTTTTTCTAGTATATGTTGTTGCAACCGGGGCCCTGTGTTCCAGTTGAACAATAACATCCAAAAGAGGTGTAAGTAATTTTTGTGCCTGTACATCCTCAGTAGTATGCACAGGGGTTCGAATGGTGGATGCAGACTTTTGTTCAGGATGTGAGGTGGAGGGTGTGGGATCAGTATCAGCTGGGATTGCTGAACTGTCACCCGAGGTACTTTGTACGTTCAGCATTGTAGATAACAATGGAACGTTGACCCCTGAGAACTTTTTGGAAATAGTCCTCCTGCTTTGAAAAATGTTATTTTTATGACCCAATATGATGTAGATTCTTGCAGGTTTTTAAAGTTCTTTTAGTTCTTGATTGAAAACTTCCTGCAGGAATCTTGGGTATATGAAAAATTGCTGCTTTGCACCCTCTTGAAGGTTATATCGCAAACCCTCAAAAATGAGATGTGCAAAGTTGAAGCATTGGTTAGTGACCATACCATGGAAGGCGGAGGCCTGTGCAGAGCTCACCTGATGCCATCCACTCCTCTTCTGAGATATGTATTGGAGAAGAGTGTGGCAGTGATACTTCCATGGAGGGCCCATCTGCGCCTTCTCGATCGTATACTCGGTTTGATTTCCAGTGTATCCAATGGAGACAAAGGTCCTCATGTATTCGTCCTTCGAGTAAGAGATGGCTGCTCCCTCATCTTGAAGCTTAAGATGTTTTCTGAGTGTAGCTTCCGAGATGGTGATATTCTTGCCGTCTACTTTGGCTTTGATTTGGGGAATCCCCTGTTCGGTTGAGTAGACGGCGGTACTCCAGAAATCCTCCATATGAGGGATATATATGGTAGGGTTGGTGGTGAGGGCAAAGTAGATCTTTGATCGACATAAGAAATCGATCATATCGTCAAAACCATCGGATTTCTTTCCTTTGGTAAGGTATGTTGTTAGGTTATGGTATGTGGAAAACTTGTCATCTGGGTTGTCGATATCTTCCATAGCCGTTTGATTCTGGAGGGATGATTTGAACATGGTTTGAGTATGGTGGAAACTTGAGAGTATGGAGAATATGGAGAGCTTTGAATGTGGTGGGGACTTAGGGTGAAAGTGATAGTTGGTTAGGGTTGAATTGAATGTGAAGAGGTGGTAAAGAAAATTTGATTTAGTTTTATAACGGCAGATGAGAGAAAAAGCAAAATGACTTGTACAGTACAACCTTATTTACTTTTCATTGTTACAACTGTAATGTACCGAGGCAGTCATGGTAAAGACTGACGTTGATTTCTTTTACAGCGGGTAAAAGTTAATTTGGACTTAAATTTACCCATCAGCAGCAAACTTGGTTGCTGTGGATGGATAAGCATGTCCGATGCAAGCTTGGTTGCTGCGGAAGGTTAAGTCTGTCAGCAACAAACTCAATTGCTGCTGATGGATTCAGTGATCTGCAGCAAGGATGTTGCTGCTGGTGGCTTTAAAGCTATCCGCAGGAAACTTGTTCCTACAGATAACTTAAGGCAGTCAGGGGCAAATTCTTTGCTGCTGAAAATTAGACATGTCAGCAGCAAAAAGGATGCTGCTGAGTTATAACTTTTATTTACAACATAAGACAGACATATTTACACCAAAGGATAGACGCACTCAACTGAATCGATGATGATGCTTGGTGGTTTCTTTACCTTCCATTGTTGAGTTGGTGGTTTTCCAGCTTTCTTTGTCTTTTCAGCAGCAGATGTTGTATCTGAGGATTTTGGCTTATCAGCAACAGATTTTGTTGCTGCTGATGGTTTTACTCGAGCAGCTGCAGACTTTGCTGCTGCTGAAGGCCTTCCTTTTGGTTGCTTGGGCTTTACTCGATCAGCAGCAGTTATTTTGGCTGCTGATGGCTTAGAAGCAGATGTATGCTTATCCTTCTTCACCTTGCCGATAGGCTTTTGTATAACTGGGGTTGGAAAAGAATCTGATTGAAAGGATTTGACTTACAATTTGCAGCAAAGTGTCAGATTCTCCACAGATGATGCAAGATTGTTGAGGTTTTGACAACTGTTCCCTTAGTGGAGAAATAGATTTTCTGAATTGAGTTGTCTTAGCTTCAAAACCTCTTACCTGTTTGTTCTTCTTTGTCTTCTCAAAAGCATGTTGCTTGAGGTTTCTTTACTGCTGAATGTAGTAGAAGCAGGTGCTGGCAGTGTGGTTATATTTTTCACAGACAAAACATGATTTTGCCATTTTATCCCTTGAAAGATACACATAATCCTTTCTTTTGAAAAGTTCTTTGAAATTCCAAGGGTGAGCTTTGTTGTGCTCAAAAGTAGCTTCTTCCAATGTTTTTTGAACATATGGAACCCTTTCTCCAGGTGCATGACATATGTCAAGCACCTTCCTTGGCTGGACTGAAGATGAGGACTTGCCCTTTTCAGTATTTAGCTTCCTACCTTCTGGTGGATAGCTAATTTTGATTTGTTTGAATGGTGTAGGAACTGGTACTGAAATGGCTGGTACTTGTGCTGAATGGACTTCATCTTTAGTCAGAGTCACTTGAGGGGCAGGAGAAGATTAAGCTTCACTTGTTTTAGTGGAGTCTGAGTAAGTTGAATCAGACTCTGATGAGGTAGTGCATTCTTGTACCAATGGTTCATCATTAGAAGGATCAAGATTTCTGTTGGCCATATCAAGATTTGCCAGATTTAAGCTTGGTTCATGGATGGCAACATAGTCAGCAGGAGGTGCAACGGCTTGATATTGTTCAGCATGATTCCCCACACCAGTTTTTACCTTATCATGAATTTGAGCATCCAGAAGTCTTTGCAGCTTTTTGGATGCAAATTCATATTTGTCAATGTGAACTTTCTGCTCTGGTGGCTTTTAATTTGACAAGAAGATCATCAATCTGAGTTTCAAGATGGTTTTGTTCATGTTTTAATGATGAAATCTCTTTCTTTAGGTAGTTAGTTTTTTCTTTGTAACTGTCTTCAACCTTTTTGAATTCAGATTTCATTTGATGAAACTCTTCATTTTGATCTATTAGGTTTTGATTATGCTTTCTGTAGCCTAAAACCTTATAAATACAGGCTTTGGAACATAGATGTTCATATACCTGAGGCGGTATCTCAGTTGTGTCTGCCATAAGAGCTTTGTTGTTAGTAGGCAGATCTTCATACTGGAAGCTCCAGTCAAAGTCAGATGTTCCAACAGCTGCACAAGCTGCAGTTTGAGCTGGAGGAGTAGCTTGTTGCTGTTGATGTCTTGGTTGGGCTTGGTGAACTGCTGGGTTTGCCTTAGGTGCCTTGCATTCTCTAGCAAAATGACCCAGTTGGTTACAGTTGTAACATTTCAATTTGCTTTTATCCAAGCTAACTCTGGTGTTGGAGCTGTTGCTTGGAATGGGTCTTCCGGTTCTAGAGTAGAACCTTTTTGCTCTTATAGATAGCATGACATACGAGTGCTGTATATCCATTTCTTCTAGATCATCTGGATGGAAGCACTCAAGATCCTCCTTGATAAAGTACATGTTGCTTGAGTTTTCAGAAACAAAAGCAGCAGTGGGTGAGGATTGAGAAGGAGCTTCAAGAAGAAATGGTGATGTGTTTGTTTTAGAGGTAGGAGTTTGAGGATGTGTGACTATGGGAGGATAGTAGTTGCTAGTAATAGGACCTGAGTACTCAGAGTGAAAGGCAGAAGAGGTGGTGGTGGATGTTGACGCTGTTTGGTAGCTTGAGCTTCGTTCTTTTGCCTGAATCATCTCTAGCTCATAAGTCTACAGCATACCGAAGAGCTCAGTCATTTGGAGAGTCTTCAGATTCTCAGTTCTTCTAATGGACACCGTGTAGAGTGTCCAGCAGCTAGGTAAAGACCTGATGAACTTTTTGAGAATATCCTCATTTTCCAGTTTCACATTTGAGCACTGCAGCTCACCTACAAGATAGGTAAATCTATTATATAAAACAGTTAGGGACTCACCTTCCTTCCATACGAAGTTTTTGTACTGCTGCTTCAGGATGTCCCTTCTGTTTTCTTTGACTTCTTCTGAGCCAGCAAACATCTTCTCAAGAGCCTCCCAGAGCTCTTTGGCGGTTTTGTGACTTCTGAAGTTATGAAAAACTTCATTTGGAAGGCACATTTGGATAGCTCCTAGTGCCTTGATGTCCACCTCCATCTTTTTTATATCTTCATCCGAGTACTTGGAGGGATCCTTTGGAACTGATGGTCTTCCAGAGTCAGCAGATGCCACCATGGGAATGTAGGGTCCATCCCTGATGGATTTCCACATTCTGTACTCCTGATAGCAGAAAAAACTTTCCATGCGATTTTTCCACATGTCGTAGTCTTCTCCAGACACCAATCTTGGTGGTCGGTTGATGCTGCCGATGTCTTCAAAACCATTGCTTTGTGCCATTTTTCTTTCGTGGTTTTGGGTGACTTAAAAAAAAGTTTAGAATAGACCCAGAAGTGATTAAACAAGTGTTAGTTTGTTTAATCTAAGCCAAAGCTCTGATACCACTTATAGGATCATGAAATTACAAGATGGTTATGTTCTTAGTTGAGATTGGCGGAAACAATAACAACTTTACAATTATAATCGAGTAGACAGAAAGAATACTGATAAGAACACTGTTGTATTAAGCTTTGAGAATAAACGATTACAAGTGAAAACTCTAATTCAAAAGCACACTTACAATGAAGTGTTTACACAGTATTTATACTAACTTAGAATCAAAACAGACCCTTGATTCTAAGGATCAGATCAAACACAGACCGTTGATCGTTTATACAAAAGCTAATAATACACGTTAAAGCTAAACTAGCTAACTTTATTGAAGCGTCTTCTTTATGCATCATTGCTTGCATGTCTGGAGAAGAGCATTGCTGAGTTTCATTGGTTGTGCCATTGAGGTTCCTTCTACTTTGAGTGTGTCAGTTGCTTTTGCAGAAAGTTTTCAGTGACGCTTGGCATGGATAGTCAGCTGCGACGATTTGTCTTCAAGGAACATAGCTATCAGCAGCAAGAATGAGAATGATGCTGCTGATAAGCCTATCAGCAGCAACAATGAGAATGATGCTGCTGATAAGCCTATCAGTAGCAATAAGTGCTGAATGCTACTGATAAGCCTATCAGCAGCAACATGTGTTGAATGCTGCTGATAAGCCTATCAACAGCAACACGTGTTGAATGCTGCTGATAAGCCTATCAGCAGCATTTGTAGTTAGAATAATTTAGAAGCCATCAGTCTTTGGTTCTACACATTTCAATGATTCTGAGTGTTATATCTTGAAACCGGGCTTTATGATTCCTGACGAATGGATTCTAATGAAGGCTCCAAGGATAAATGACACATATGTCCTAGACATGAGTGTTGCTACTACTACGGATTCAATTCCTACTTGTTTACTCTCTATGGCGTCTGAGTCAGATTCTATTTTATGGCATAGGAAACTTGCTCACATCAATTATCGGAAAATGAATTATCTTGTGAAAAATGATCTGGTTTTTGGTGTTCCAAAAGTGAAATTTTCAGTTCCTGATGACTGTATTCCTTGCAAGAAGGGGAAACAACACAAAAAGTCCCACAAATCTAAGACAAAGAATTCTATTTCAACTCCTTTGGAGCTACTGCATATGGATTTGTTTGGACCGATTAGTATCAGGAGCATTGGTGGTAAATCTTACTATCTGGTGGTAACTGATGATTACTCTAGATTTTCATGGGTTAAGTTCCTTGTTTCTATAGCCGAAACCACAGAGTTGCTACAATTCTTAATCCTGGGTTTAGAGAATTTATTCAAACAGAAAGTTAGAAGAATTAGGAGTGACAATGGTAGTGAATTTAAGAATAGTAAAATGGGTTTATTCTGTCTTTAAAAGGGAATTCATCTTGAATTCAGTGTGCCATATGTACCTCAACAAAATGGTGTTGCTGAACAAAAGAACAGGACTTTAGTTGAAACTGCACGTACGATGCTTGCTGGTTCTAAGCTTCCAGTAACTTTTTGGGCTGAGGCTGTAAATACTGCATGTCATGTTTTGAACCGAGTCTTGACCGTTAAGCGACACAACAAGACGTGTTATGAGTTACTTAATAATCGTAAGCCGAATCTGGAATATTTACTACCTTTTGGTAATCCATTCACCCTTTTGAAAGTTCATGATGTCCCAACCAAGTTCAGTGCTAAGGCAATTTAAGGGATATTTCTAGGGTATGTTTCTAATTCTACTACCAAGAGGGTTTATAACAAAGAGACTTGCCAAGTTGAAGAATGGTTTCATATTGACTGTTCTAATCGGTCGTTACCTCAAAGGGCGATTGGACCAGACTGGGCTTTTGATTATGAGAATTTATTCAAGTCTTTTCATTTACCTTCTGATATTTCTCCTGCGGAGGCTGCTGTTTTATATGACTCGTGTCAAGATGCACAGAATAGTGGTTTTATACCGACTGCGGTTCCACATTCATATGTTCCTTCTACATCTGCTCCAGATTCTAATGCTGCTTCTTGTTTGGGAACACAAGAGTCTGATAGTGAAGATGAAAATGTTATTTTCCAAGATTCTTCTGCTGATCCGTTGATAGTTGATGAACCTTCTATTTTGTCACAGGATCAGGGGGAGATTCCTACAAATCTGGACTCAGGGATACCAGTTAATCAAGATCTGTCTTATCATTCTGATATTACTCAAGTTGATGTGTTGCCAGTTCCTGAGGTTGCATCAATCAAGGAACTTAAAGCTCATCCGATTTCAAATATCATTGGGGATTTGCATGATGGAGTGCAAACGCGTTCTACTCTTGACAACATTTTCTTGTATACATTTTTTAAAGAGACAGGTGTTTTTGATGTATGCTCACATTCATGTTTTATTTCTCAGGTCGAACCAAAGAATGTCGAAATGGCGTTGAGTGATAACAATTGGATAGAGGCCATGCAGGAAGAACTTGCTCAGTTTAACAAACTTAAAGTTTGGAATCTTGTAGATCTTCCAAAGGGTGTATATCCAATTGGTACAAAGTGGGTGTTTAAATGCAAGAAATACGATCGAGGTGTTGTGGTGCAAAATAAGGCAAGATTAGTTATACAAGCTTTCAATCAACAAAAGGTATTGATTACACCGAGGTTTATGCGCTTGTTGCAAGGCTTGAAGCTATAAGGTTGTTTCTTGCTTTTGTTTCATATAAGTGTTTTAAGGTGTTTCAATTAGATGTAAAAAGTGCTTTCTTATATGGTAAAGTCAAGGAGGAAGTTTATGTGTGTCAGCCGCCGGGGTTTGAAGATCCAATTAATCCGTCCAAAGATTTCAAGCTTGATAAAGCTCTCTATGGTCTTCATCATGCTCCTCGAGTGTGGTATGAAACGTTATCTACACATCTTCTAGCGAATGATTTTGTTCGTGGCCATATTGACTCGACTTTATTCATTAAGAAAGCAGGGGGAGAATACCTACCGGTACAGATATATGTAGACGCTATTATTTTTGGCTCTACAAATGAAGAATTATGCAAAGAGTTTGAGAGTATTACGAAATCAAAGTTTGAGATGTCAGCAATGGGAGAGTTATCATTTTTCCTAGGTCTTCAAGTTAATCAGAAGGAAGATGGTTTCTTTATTCATCAGTCTAATTATGTAAAGGACATCTTGAGCCGATTCAAGATGGAGGACTGTACCCCATATGATACTCCGATTCCGGTCAACCATAAATTGAATTCTGACCAGGATGGAAAAGAAGTTCATTGCCGACTCTACCGTGCAATGATTGGATCTCTCATTTACTTAACCGCTTCAAGGCCAGATATAATGTTCGTCGTGTGTATTTGTTCCAGGTTCCAAGCAAAACCAAAAGAATCTCATTTAATTGCAGTAAAGAGAATCTTTCCTTATCTAAAAGAAAAACAAAGATTGGGACTATGGTTTTCTCATGGTTCTAACTTTGAATTCAATGCTTACACTTATTCTGATTTTGGTGGTTGTTGTTTGGACAGGAAATCTACTACAGGTGGTTGCCAGTTCTTGGGTAATCGTCTAGTTTCCTGGCAATGCAAAAAAGCAGACTACGGTCTCTATTTCCACATGTGAAGCAGAATACATTGCTGCTGCAAGTAGTTGTTCACAAATCTTGTGGATACAACAGCAATTAAGAGACTACGGTTTGAATTTTACAGGAACCCCCATGTTTATTGATAATAATGCTACAATGTCTATTACAAATAATCCTGTTAAGCACAGTAAAACAAAGCACATTGAAATTAGATATCATTTTATTCATGATTGTGTAGATAAGAAGTTGATTGAGCTGGTAAATGTACATACCGATGATAATTTTGCTAATCTTTTTACCAAAGTATTTGATCGTACCAGGTTTGAATTTCTGATCAAAATGATTGGTATGATCAATCCCGAATAAAAGTTTTTCAAAGCAAATTTTCATGGGAGATTTTGTTTTCAATTTTTTTTATTGCTTTATTAAATTTTTGCATTTTACATTTCAGTCAAAATTTGTTATTTATAAAAATTCAAAACAAAAAGAAAAATATAAAATTGGCATCATTTGAAGTTATAGAAGAAATGATAGTACATCAGTGAATAGTTCATTACACATGACCTTAGTAGACCTTTGATATATGAAAGTTTAAATAATTTGATTGATCTAAATTTCAAAGTCTGCATAAATGAGAAATGATAGTGTTTTTGAATGCTCTATTCTTGATAACATGTTTTAATTTGAATATGAGTTTAAAACTTGAATTGTCAATAGACTAGAAGCGTTTTTGAACCAATAGTAGTGTGAAAATTAAATATGATATGATTACATCTGTGATTTGAATCCATTATATGCCTGAGTGTGTGTGTAAAAGATCATTATCAGATATAGAATATATGGTTTTAAGAATTTCATGAGACCAATATCGAATTATATATTTAGCACAATCTCTTTCAGTTCACTTCACTGCCCATGCCCTGAAAAACATGCAAGGTGTTGTTGAACTAAGATATGTTTCTGACACCATCTGTTAGAACATATATTCACCCTTGGATCAGTTAGATACATCATCTATTCTGATTTCATTGAAATTTATCCAGATAATAGTTGGATCCTCCTACCTGAATCTATTGATTCTCACAATAAAGCCAAATCATTAGAATCTTTCGATTATGAATCATTCTGATTCTTATATCCTATGGGATCTGCTATTCTATACTTATGCTAATAGAGATAATTTCATCTTGGAGATTGATCTAATCTTTAAATAAACTGTGTATGTCTTGAAGATAGTGCAAATTTAATTTCTGTTGGCATATATGTGGGGTACATGATGTTTTTCATCTAAATGGTACTAACCCACATGAATTTGGAAGAAAAATGCTTATAGTTTCAAATCATATAATATTGACAATTTAAATCTTCATGCTTTGTATTTCAAATTCGAAATGAAAAATTGAGCATTTCATAACCTGATCTTGTTTACTTTGAAATTTATCGCGTATCATTTCAAGTATTATTCAAATTGATTGAAAGAGTTCATAAAATTAAAAATAAATAAATATATATATATGAGTTACATAAGTATGAGTTTGTTTGTTTCATATCTTAGGTTACCCATAGTTGATAATAAACAGTGTGATGAATTACTCATATACTGATATGATCTTCTTGCTCATGATGTTCATCCAAAAATATGCATTTTAGTTTGCTCATTTAAAAACCAAAAATATGTGTCTCTGTTTGTACAGATAAAAACCAAAAATATGTGATTCCGTTTGTACAGATAAAATCCAAAAATATTTTGTTTCTATCCTACATGAAAATTTTAATTTTAAAATGTTTCGGGATTGGATCGGATACTTGATACATATGGAAGTTCACGAGAATAGGTAGTGTTGAAAGTTAAGAATTTTGGTCAAAGGAAGGGTTTGGAGCGAACTTAATATGTTCGCCTGGTTCTGAGTAAGCGAACTTAATATGTTCGACTGAGGCTTGTTAAGCGAACTTAACAAGTTCGCCTAATGGAGCGAAATTAATGGTGTTTTAGTATTGTGTTCAGGCGAACTTATTCATTTATCATCTTCACTGTTTGAGCGAACTTATACGAGCGAACTTACTGAATTTTTTAGAAATCTTATAATTTCAGATCTAGGGTTTCTGTTCGGATTTTTTTGTGGTTGTTTCTGAATTGGTTTCCAATTGCGATTCATTCTAGAGTAATTTCATCAATTTTTATCCGGTAAATCTACTAGATTTTGCAAGTTTTAATCTGTGGTCATTCGGTTTGACTATTTTCCCATTTTCCTGAGATTTACACATGGTTTCTGAATTAACATTTGAAATTGATAATTTAAAATGTGTTGGGAATCTTAATCGATGCTATTGTTAAGTTTGATTTGAGATTTTTGCTTGATTTTGACAAGTTTGTGATTATGTGTGGAATTTGTATCGACAGACAGATTCAGGCAAACTTGTTCAGGCGAACTTATATAGGCGAACTTGTTATGTTCGCCTCTTGAAACACTAAGCGAACTTAGTAAGTTCGCCTAAGGGCTCAGTAGTGTTAAGGACTTGTGATTTTTTGTTGAAAATTTTTTTTTGTGTTCAAATTGTTATTTTTTTTGTATGTTTTGATTACTAATGTGTTTTTGTCTTTTACATTTACAGATGGCTCGTCGTGTTGAGTACAAACATAACCAAGTGGCGTTATTGGATCCGAATATGTCTGAAGCTGTTAATTTTCAAGGAATTATCAACTTTCTAAATCGTTCAAGATTGCAAGTGGCTTTATCTGCTAATCCGTATATAAGTTTACCTTATATTCAACAATTCTGGGATACCGTTCATCAAGATACGGATGTTGAACCTCACGTACTTCGGGCTATGGTAAATAATACTGAGGTTGCTATTTCAGAAGAAACTATTCGTACTGCATTGGGATTAGGTGGTGCTGTGGACGATCCTATGTCATATCCTGGAACACTTATTATGGGGAATTTTCAGCGGATGGGTTATAGAGGAAGACCGAATGATACACAAGCAAGAAAAGGCGGTTTAGTTGGTGAATGGAGATATTTTATGCATGTTATCATACAATGTCTGTCTCCACGGAAGGCTGGTACTGATGGATTGTAGAGTGCACTACAGGCTGCTATGGTTGCTTTGACACTCAACAAATGGTTTAACTTTGCGTTATACTTCTACCGTGAGTTGGTCTTGCAAATAAATCCTCTAGAAGGTCAAGGATTCCTTATGTATCCTAGATTCGTGCAGATGATTTTGAATCATTTAATTCCGGATTTACCTCAACATCCAATATGTTTGACTTTGACTCTTATGTCAAAAAGGATCTTTACTAATTGCACAAAAGTGAAACAACAAAATGCTGATCTTATTCCTGTGCCTACTCCTCTGTTTGGTCACATAATCAATCCTGATTATGTAGAGCCACCAAATGATAATTGGTTTCATCCTAAGGAGTTAGTACAAGGTCAAGTCTAGAATAAAGTTCCAATTCCACAACCAGTTCAAGTTCCTGTACAACAAGTTCAAGCTCAACAACAACAAGTTCCTGCTCAACAACAACAACAAAATGTTCCTATTCCACAAGAACAGGTTCAAGTTCTTGTTAATGAACCAGTTCAAGAAGAGATTGCTCAAGATAATGATCAAGAGTTAGGTATGAATATGGATGATTTTGTTCATGAAGCTGTGAACTCACCTATACATGAAGCTGAAGTTAATGTTGAAGATGCGAGTTCCGGTGACACTATCTTACCTGATTCTGAAGCTACCGATACTGATTCGTCTAGAGATTTTAGCTCAGATCATTATGCAAGGTTGGTTACGTTACCACTGGCTAATGCAGGTAAACGTATTAAATCTACAGCCAGAAAATCGAGGCGTAAGACTATTCGGAATCCTCCTTCTGGATCAGTTCTTGGCAAGAGAACTTCAGTAGATGAAAGTTCTGACTCAGATAGTGATGCTATTCCAGTTCCTAAAGCTCAGAAGCTTATGTCTGCTTCTATTGCTGCTGCTCACTCTTCTCAGGGTGCAGAGGATGCAAATTTTGTTGCTTCCTTACTGATTACACCTCCTGCTTCTAAACATACATCTCCAGTACATTCTCCACATGTTCCTCACACGTCTAAAGCTGGTCCTTCAAATCCGTCTTGTCACACCCCAACCGATGGTGGAAACGTCGGGGCAGGACATGTAGACTGTTCATGAGCAAAAGGTTGACTAGATTTCAATATTTAATCATCAATTT
Organism: Smallanthus sonchifolius; assembly: GCA_023525975.1. NCBI lineage: Eukaryota > Viridiplantae > Streptophyta > Magnoliopsida > Asterales > Asteraceae > Smallanthus > Smallanthus sonchifolius. Next base: position 55,662,779 of record CM042034.1, read on the forward strand.
CATTTCAAACAATCCAAACACCACCAAATTCAAGAAAGTACATAAATGAAATACATAGTATTCTTTATTTAAATTTAACTAAGTCCAAAGCCTATGCGTAGCATGTCTTGATCAAACTCACACATTAACACCTGAAACATGAATAAAATAAAGTCAACTAAAAAGTTGGTGAGCATACACAGGTGTATACATAGATAGTGTATAGATGTAAATAATAAAATCCTTACATAACATGATAAAATAAGACATTTATGGGGAGCAACTATTGTGTAACCAAAGTACAATCAAACCTTTGTAACTAGCATGCAATTTGTGTTGTCGGTAACAATCACCCCAATCTGGGTGGGTTTGTCAGACTCAATAGATCTATCATTGTTAACCGTCGGCTTGAATAGTTAACGATTGCACTTAAATTGCACACAAAAGTTAACACACCTAGCACTCAAACATAAAGCTCAAATGTACACACATGAATGTAAAGATGATTGGTATTTGTGTAGTTTGTGTAAATGTAAGCAATTGTTTGTATAGAGTTCATGTTTCACCCCAAAAAGTGTAAAAGAGTAAAAGGGGCTATGTAATACTCACTTGATTCAAAGGTTTAGCTAACACGAGAGACTAGGTACTAACGCGATCCTTAACGTTAACCTAAAGTGTATTGCGTATGAACATTAATAATATGTCTAAATCAAAGTCTAGGGTTTCAATGGATATGAGTATGAGGAATTATATAATGAGTTCTTGTCGAATTATAAAAAAAGGGTTGTGTAGATGTTGAGTAAAATGAAAACAATTTGAAATGATTAGTTTTTAAAATATTTTTAAATTAGGGTTTGGATTTGAATAACTAAATCAAATAATTATGACTTAATTATTCTAGTTACAAAATAACGTAGTTATTCGGTGTATTTAGGTATAGCCTAAATAACCAATTTTGTTTAAATATAAATTAAATAAATAATTGTTACTTTATTTATTTATTTATTTATAAAGGTATGTAACTTATTTAGTTATATATAAAAAAAATAGCGGGCGTGTTATATTAAATATAAATTAAATAGTTTTCACCCTATTTTTATAAAGATGCGTAAATATGGAGTGGTGTAAATAATATTTATGTGTAGAGTTTAATGATAAATATACATTTAACTTTGTAGGTTATAATAGATAACTTTTATTTATTTATTTATCATTTAGAAATGAGTATTTGATCGTTTTAAATAAAGTTAATACTTTATATATTTATAAAATCAATTGTTTTTATTTGAAAATTAATTTAAATATAAGTACGTATTGTTTTGAAAATAAGAATATAAATCCAACATTCTGACAAAGGTTTTCTCACACACGACCGTGCCTAAGACAAGTCACGACCGTGTTAAGATCACGGGCGCGACCGTGCTTGTCGAGGAGTGACCGCGTTGATCAAACAGAGGACACAACTAGGCTGATCACTAGGCACGACCGTGTCTGGGCCAGGCACGACCGTTTCTAGGGTTCTGAGGCACGACCAGGTCTAGCCAAGAGGCTCGATCGTGTCTTGGAGTAGCACGACCGTGCTAGATGATTAGCGCGACCCTGTCCGGTCAAGTTCAGAGACAAAATTGTTTGATTCTTATAAAATTAACGTTGGAAATCATTGGGCTTTCATCAATTAGGTGATTACGAGTTTATAGGTATAGGTTAATTGGATTTAAAACATGTCTAAAGTTGGATTCGGTTAAACCATTTTTGTAAGAACCCTAGGTTACGGATCTTGACAAATTCCATGATGATTGATAAATAAATATAGGGCTATTGATGTGTAACCGGTTTCGAATCTAACCATATAAATTAATTGAATTATAATTGGGTCTAGAATGGTGTTCGATTAAACTATAAATGCATGAACCCTAGTTTCGGGTTCATGTTATAATCGCTACTGCAAGCCCAAATCAGGTTGGGGCTTTTGATCTATAGACTGAAACGAAAGTGTATGAGGTTTCAATTACCAGAAAGGATGACGTATTGATAGCGTACGGTTAGAACTTGATCTCCGGTGTCTTTTGCTACAACTCCGGCTAAATCAACATGTTTAGGAGCTTCAGAGAGGATCGAATAAAGCGTACAGTGTGTTTGCTTGGGAGGATTATGGTCAAAATGGTTGAAATCGATGGATACATGAAAATGATCGACGGTTACGAGATGAATTGGCATAATTAGATTAATTCGTCGTAAATACAGTGATTAAAATCTTAATTGGGTTCGTTAATGGTAGAAACGTGTGGAACGGTTACGAAATCGAACAATTCTGCGATTAAACGCTGCATTTACGTTTCAGCTGACGAGAGGCGCGACCGTGCCTACTAGGGTTTCTGGTTATTTACAAAATCAGCCCTTGCAACTTCAGCTTTGACACATTTATATAAATATTTACATATATAGGATTCTAATAGAATATACCCGTGTAAAACTCGTGGTTTTGTATTGGAACCTAGCATTTAATAGTTGGTACGAATAGAATAAATCAGTGTACTAGAATTGGATTTGAAATGTGTTACATTGAATGAAAAATACCGATAATAAAATCAAAAATGTTACAGTATCCCCATGTTGAGGGAATTTCGTCCCGAAATTTAGTTGTAGAACCAAAGACTGATTGCTACCAAATTATTTAAGTACAAATGCTGCTGATAGGCTTATCAGCAGCATTCAACACATGTTGTTGCTGATAGGCTTATCAGCAGCATTCAACACTTGTTGCTGCTGATAGGCTTATCAGCAGCGTTCAACACAAGTTGCTACTGATAGGCTTATCAGCAGCATTATTCTCATTCTTGCTGCTGATAGCTATGTTCCTTGAAGACAAATCGTTGCAGCTGACTATCCATGCCAAGCGTCACTGACAACTTTCTGCAAAAGCAACTGACACACTCAAAGCAGAAGGAACCTCAATGGCACAACCAATGAAACTAAGCAATGCTCTTCTCCAGACATGCAAGCAATGATGCATAAAGAAGACGCTTCAATAAAGTTAGCTAGTTTAGCTTTAACGTGTATTGTTAGTTTCTGTATAAAAGATCAACGGTCTGTGTTCGATCTGATCCTTAGAATCAAGGGTCTGTCTTGATTCTAAGTTAGTATAAATACTGTGTAAACACTTCATTGTAAGTGTGCTTCTCAACAGAGTTTTCATTTGTAATCGTTTATTCACTAAGCTTAATACAACAGTGATCTTACTAGTATTCTTTCTGTCTGTTCGATTACATTTGTGTAGTTATTGTTTCCGCCAATTTCAACTAAGAATATAACCATCCTGTAATTTCACGATCCTACAAGTGGTATCAGATCTTTGGCTCAGATTAAACAAACTCACACTTGTTTAATCACTTCTGGTTCAATTCTAAACTCTCTCTTTGATCAAGTCACCCAAAATCACAAAAAAAAAATGGCACAAGGCAATGGTTTTGAAGACATCGGTAGCATCAACCGACCACCAAGGTTGGTATCTGGAGAAGACTACGACATGTGGAAAAATAGCATGGAAAGCTTCTTCTGCTATCAGGAGTACGGAATGTGGAAATCCATCAGGGATGGACCATACACTCCCATGGTGGCATCGGCTGACTCTGGAGAACCAATAGTTCCAAAGGATCCCTCTAAGTACTCAGAAGAGGATATCAAGAAAATGGAGGTAGACTTCAAGGCACTAGGAGCTATCCAAATGTGCCTCCCAAATGAAGTCTTTCATAACTTCAGAAGTTACAACACAGCTAAGGAGCTGTGGGAGGCCCTCGAGAAGATGTTTGCTGGATCTGAGGAAATTAAGGAAAGCAGAAGAGACATCCTCAAGCAGCAGTACGAAAACTTCATCTGGAAGGAAGGTGAGTCTCTAACTGTTTTATATAACAGATATACTTATCTTGTAGGTGAGTTGCAGTGCTCAAAAGTGAAGTTGGAGAATGAAGACATTCTTAAAAAATTCATCAGATCTCTACCTAGTTGCTGGACACTCTACACAGTTTCCATCAGAAGAACTGAGAATCTGAAGACTCTTCAGATGATTGAGCTATTTGGTATGCTCAAAACCTATGAATTAGAAATGATTCAGGCCAAGGAAAGGAGCTCAAGCTACCAAACAGCCTCCACATCCAACACCACCTCATCTGCTTTTCACTCTGAGCACTCAGGACCCAGTACTAGCAATTACTATCCTCCCATCGTCACACATCCTCAAACTCCCACCTCTAAAACAAACACATCACCATTTCTTCTTGAAGCTCCTTTTCAAGCCTCAACCACTGCTGCTTTTGTTTCTGAAAACTCAAGCAACATGTACTTTATCAAGGAGGATCTTGAGTGCTTCCATCCAGATGATCTGGAAGAAATAGATATACAGCACTCGTTTGCAATGCTCTCCATAAGAGCAAAAAGGTTTTACTCCAGAACCGGAAGACCCTTTCCAAGCAACAGCTCAAACACGAGAGTTGGCTTGGATAAAAGCAAGTTGAAGTGTTACAACTGTAACACCTAGAGCAAACCCAGCAGCTCACCAAGCCTAACCAAGACACCAACAGCAAAAAGCTACTCCTCCAGCTCAAACTGCAGCTTGTGCAGCTGTTGGAACATCTGACTTTGACTGGAGCTTTCAGTATGAAGATCTGCCTACTAACAACCAAGCTCTTATGGCAGACACAACTGAGATACCGCCACAGGTATATGAACATCTATGTTCCCAAGCCTGCATTGATAAGGTTTTAGGCTACAGAAAGCATAATCAAAACCTAATAGATCAAAATGAAGAGTTTCATCAAATGAAATTTGAATTCAAAAGGGTCAAAGACAGTTACAAAGAAAAAATTAACTGTCTAAAGAAAGAGATTTCATCATTAAAACTTGAACAAACCAATCTTGAAACTCAGATTGATGATCTACTGGCCAGATTAAAAGCTACCAGAGCAGAATTGGCAGAACAAAAGGTTCATGTAGACAAATATGAATTTGCATCCAAAAAGCTCAAAGACTTTTGGATGCTCAAATTCATGATAAGGTAAAAACTGGTGTAGGGTATCATGCTGAACAATATCAAGCCGTTGCACCTCCTGCTGACTACGTGACCATTCATGAACCAAGCTTCAATCTGGCAAATCTTGATATGGCCAACAGAAATCTTGATCCTTCTAAGGATGAACCATTGGTACAAGAATGCACTACCTTATCAGAGTCTGATTCAACTTACTCAGACTCCACTAAAACAAGTGAAGCTTCAACTCCTCCTGCCCCTCAAGTCACTCTGACTAAAGATGAAGTCCATTCAGCACAAGTACCAGCCATTTCAGTACCAGTTCCTACACCATTCAAACAAATCAAAATTAGCTATCCTCCAGAAGGTAGGAAGCTAAATACTGAAAAGGGACAGTCCTCATCTTCAGTCCAGCCAAGGAAGGTGTTTGACATATGTCATGTGCCTGGAGAAAGGGTTCCATATGTTCAAAGGACATTAAAAGAAGCTACTTTTGAGCACAACAAAGCTCACCATTGGAATTTCACGGACCTTTTCAAAAGAAAGGATTATGTGCATCTTTCAAGGGATAAACTGGCAAAATCATGTTTTGTCTGTGGGAAATATAACCACACTGCCAGCACCTGCTTCTACTACCTTCAGCAGCAAAGAAATCTCAAGCAACATGCCTTTGAGAAGACAAAGAAAAACAAACAGGTAAGAAGTTTTGAAGCTAAGACAACTACTTTGCACTCACCACCAACCCTACCATATATATCCCTCATATGGAGGATTTCTGGAGTACCGCAGTCTACTCAACCGAACAGGGGATTCCACAAATCAAAGCCAAAGTAGACGGCAAGAATATCACCATCTTGGAAGCTACACTCAGAAAACATCTTAAGCTTCAAGATGAGGGAGCAGCCATCTCATACTCGAAGGAAGAATACATGAGGACCTTTGTCTCCATCGGATACACTGGAAATCAAACCGAGTACACGATCGAGAAGGCGCTGATGGGCCCTCCATGGAAGTATCTCGGCCACACTCTTCTCCAATGCATATCTCAGAAGAGGAGTGGATGGCATCAGGTGAGCTCTGCACTGGCCTCCGCCTTCCATTGTATGGTCACTAACCAAGGCTTCAACTTTGCACATCTCATTTTTGAGGGTTTGCGATACAACCTTCAAGAGGGTGCAAAGCAGCAATTTTTCATGTACCCAAGATTCCTGCAGGAAGTTTTCAATCAAGAACTAAAAGATCTTTCAAAACCTGCAAGAATCTACATCATGTTGGGTCATAAAAATAACATTTTTCAAAGCATGAGGACTGTTTCCAAAAAGTTCTCAGGGGTCAACGTTCCATTGTTATCTACAATGTTGAACGTCCAAAGTACCCCGGGTGACAGTTCAGCAATCCCGGCTGATACTGATTCCACACCCTCCACCTCACATCCTGAACAACAATCTACATCCACCGTTCGAACCCCTGTGCATACTACTAAGCATGCACAGGCACAAAAATTACCTACACCTCTTTTGGATGTTATTGTTCAACAGGAACACAGGGCCCCGGTTGCAACAACATATACTAGAAAAAGGGTAAGAGAACTCCTTCTTCTCTTACCTCCAAGGCCCAAGCCCAACCTAACAGCCCTCACTCAGAATCACAATATTCTGGTGAGAATTTCATAAGGGAAAGCCACATTATTAGGGAGACTCCTTCGGATGTCTCTTTATTAGGATCAGGATCACTTCCCGGATCCGTAGAACAGCCCCCTGAGCACTTCCTTTCTCTTCTGAACTTAAGTGTTGAGGAACCTGATCAAGATGATGTACCTTCTCCAACTACCACTATCTCGGAGGTACTGATTGATCTTGCTTCCAACACACCCAACCCAAGTTCATCTACCTTGAAGGTCCACTCTCGGAGTTATGAAAGAGTGAATGTGGAAGAGGCTGTCACTACTGCTGGCCCGTCAAATGACCAGGAGGACAGTGACAACAGTATTAAGACCTCAACCACGGCAACTCACAGTGAGGATGTTTCCTTGGAAACTCCCCTCACTGAGAGGAATCTCCGGCGCCAAGAAACCATAGGTGATGGGGATGAAGAGGTTAGGCCTAAGGCCCCATCTGGGTCCAAGGATTCCACAACTGTGGATGAGGACAAACTGAAACTTCATAACTTGGAATTGACGGCTAGGGTGGCAATGATAGAGGCTGAAGTGTCCAAACTAAGATATCAAGTCTCTATGCATGAAACCCATCAATGCCCAACTCTAGCCACTCCTTTACTTGTATCAGTAGGCACCCAAACTGATGCTTACCTGTCTACTGATGCAACCAAAAAGGGGGAGATGGTCTCTATGGAAGAAGACACAGACAGTCTTGACGGCTGGATTCAAGAGCAGGTTGTAATTCAAAGCTCACTATTCAAGCCGGCTTTTGTACAAGTTCATGACTTGCCAGTCTCAGATAACGAAGAAAAAGAGACATCTGAAGACTGGAAGTTGGTCGTCAGGGCTGTTAATGAAATGTTGAATGATGCTGAAGACACAGAACAAACAAATACATCATTTAGCATCTTTCCTGAAGTAGCAGCCATCATAAGTCAATCCATTAACCCCCAACTCTTTCAAACTACACAGAAGCTAGAATTTGACTCCATTCTAGCTTGGGGGTATGATGGATCAGCTGAGAGATTTTGGATTGGATGGGAGTTTAGTGGTGTAGAAGAGCTAAACTGGAACTCTCTCAATGCCCTCCAAGTCCTACAACTGCATTTAACTAACTGCATCAACACTTCATCAGATCTCTCAGCAGAACTTGCCATTGGCAGGTTCCATGACTTGATGGAGGATAATCTACCCCACTTCGAAAGACTTATAAAAACAGCAAAACAGGTAGCTTATCCTGAATCTTCGGCAGCAGCAGAAAGAAGACTGACTCATAGAAGACTTGACATTATAAGGAGCAGTCTTCTCACTAACGAAGAAATTTGCTGCTTAAGAAGATTTCTGTACTCCTTCATTGTCAAAGACTTAGATGTGCTGGGATAGACAAGCACTAAGTCTCTTGACCACACCTTCTTACTAAGCAACGGCTCCTCTCTCACCATCAACATCAGGAACATCTTGTCACTTCCTACAGACTTTCTCTACAAGATCTTTCAACTCAGGGCAAATATCTGCAATGTCAACTCACTAGAAAGCCAGGCAATGATAGCTTCTGTCAGAGCCAAACTTGAACAAGTAGGAAGAATTATTGAGGCAGTATATGTGTCAAACTCTGACACTGATACTGACTCAGCTTCCCTTCGAGTAGACATTTGTACTGCAACATATGAGTCAAGATCAACTATCAAAGAAATGCTGAAAGAAGTCACAAGTCCCGAGTTCAAATCGAATGAAGCCAATGACCTTCCCATGTTCACATCCCAAATTGCCAATGAAGCTGAGGCAGAGATTCCAATAGCAGCACCATCATCTGCTGTTATGGTCAGTGAAGTTGAAGCAGAGGCATCCTATGTAAACAAAGGAAAATGAATCATGATAGATGAAGATGAAGAGAGGTTGCTAAAAGAGAAAAGAGAGAGGGAAGAGAAAAGGAGAAGAAGAGAAGAAGAGGAGATGGCTGACCTTAAAAAGGCTCAAGAAAGAAAAACAGTCATTCTCCTAAGAGAACAAACCATCCAGCTGTATGCTAGACAGCTGGATGAACTGAAAAGAAAGATTCATGCAGTTGACCAGATTGAAGAAGATGCAGCTCTTGCTCTTCAACTGCAGGAACAATACAACAGAGAAGAGGAAGAATTGGAGAAGAAGAAGAAAGAAGAAGTTAAGTTCAGAATAACCGATTCTGAACTAGCTAAAGAAATGAGGGAGGAGTGGGTAAAGACTCTAGTCTCTCACGGTGAGGATGCAGACTACCTTGAGAAACTATCAAATAAAGAAGTCTACAGAGCCTACATGGGTCAGCAAGGTCATTTGGCAAAGAAGAAACAGGCTGAAGAAGAAGAAAAAGCCAAACAACAGTCCAAAAAGACCATTGCCTTTAATAAACGGACCCATGAAGAAAGGAAGGTCATGATTGACTTCCTTAAGGCTAGAGGAGAGAATGGAAAGAGGCTAGGCCCTATGAACTTCATGAACCTGCAATCCCTCTACGTAAAAGTCAAGAAGGATGAGGAAGAAAGAATGGGCAAGAAGGGCTCCACGAAAAGGGTACCTATTCAGGAAGAAGGAGAAACAAAAGCAAAGAAACCCAAGCCTTCTCCCTCACCTACCTCTTCCTTAGTCCAACAACCTTCCACTCTCCTCCCCAAACCTTCCACTCCTCCACCCAAAAAGTCCAAACCATCTCACCCAGCCCCCACTCATCAACAGCCTCCCTTGAAGAAATCCAAACCCACACCTAAATCAGAAGACTCAAGAGACGTAGTTGATTGGGTCTATAATCCACAGGATCAAAGGTTTGAAATCTTCAGGGGGAGAACTGAAAGAAGAAGATCTATCTACAGATCTGTTGATGAAGTTCTGCAATTGCCAGATTCAGATTTTGACAGAATTTTGGAGTTGGGTGAAGCTCATGAGCATGCAAATGAGGGTGGGAAACTTCTTGTGCTAGCCATCAAACACTACTTCAACCCTAGCAAATATGTGATCATTGACATCAAACCACTCAAATCCCACTCTCCATTTGTAAGTTGGTCCTATAATGCTGATTTGGACGAGTTCACCCTAACTGATGTAAGGAAGCAGAAGATGAGATGTTCAAGCAAAACAATCTACAAAATGCCAAATAAAGACATCAAGACTCTGTCTGCACTTCCATTGAACAATCCCAGCAAGGATCCAAGAGGCTATGAGATTGAAAGGATAGTCAGCCACATGCAAAAGCTTCAGCAGCAAAGTGATTAGAAGAATTTTGGTTGCATCAGTCTAGGGGGAGTTTGTAGAACCAAAGACTGATTGCTACCAAATTATTCTAAGTACAAATGCTGCTGATAGGCTTATCAGCAGCATTCAACACATGTTGCTGCTGATAGGCTTATCAGCAGCATTCAACACTTGTTGCTGCTGATAGGCTTATCAGCAGCGTTCAACACAAGTTGCTACTGATAGGCTTATCAGCATCATTATTCTCATTCTTGCTGCTGATAGCTATGTTCCTTGAAGACAAATCGTTGCAGCTGACTATCCATGCCAAGCATCACTGACAACTTTCTGCAAAAGCAACTGACACACTCAAAGCAGAAGGAACCTCAATGGCACAACCAATGAAACTAAGCAATACTCTTCTCCAGACAAGCAAGCAATGATGCATAAAGAAGACGCTTCAATAAAGTTAGCTAGTTTAGCTTTAATGTGTATTGTTAGTTTCTGTATAAAAGATCAACGGTCTGTGTTCGATCTGATCCTTAGAATCAAGGGTCTGTCTTAATTCTAAGTTAGTATAAATACTGTGTAAACACTTCATTGTAAGTGTGCTTCTCCACAGAGTTTTCATTTGTAATCGTTTATTCACTAAGCTTAATACAACACTGATCTTACTCGTATTCTTTCTGTCTGTTCGATTACATTTGTGTAGTTGTTATTATTTCCGTCAATTTCAACTAAGAATATAACCATCTTGTAATTTCACGATCCTACATTAGTTAGCTGGGGCGACTGCATCAGCAAAGAGGTGGGGGTACTTGAGCTTCATTGGTCCTCACGTTCCCATGTAAACTCAGGACCACGTTTTGATTCCCAACGAACTTTGATAATAGTGACTTCACTTGAGCTGCTTGATCTCATGATACATGATTTCTACCGGTCTCTCAACGAAATGCATCGTTTCGTCAATGCGCACGTCGTCAAGAGGTATATGGAGATTTTCATTAGCAAGGCATTTCTTCAGATTAGACACGTGAAATGTAGGATGCATATTGCCAAGTGATGGAGGTAACTCGAGTTTGTAAGCCACTTTCCCAATCCTTTCAAGGATCTTGAAAGGACCCACATAGCGAGGTGCTAACTGGACTTTCTTTCCAAAATGGATCACACCCTTCCACGGAGACACCGTTAGAAGGACAAGGTTACCGACTTGGAATTCTAAGGGTTTTCGTCGTTTGTCGGCATAGCTCTTTTGCCGACTCCTTGCTACTCGAATGCTGTCATGGATTTGGATAATCTTGTCGGATGTTTCTTGAATTAGCTCAGGACAGGTGATTTGTGCTTCACCAATCTCGTTCCAACATATAGGAGAACGACACTTACGACCATAGAGAGCTTCAAATGGTGCCATGTTGATACTTGTGTGGTAGCTATTATTGTAAGAGAACTCAATTAGGGATAAATGTGAATCCCAATTGCCACCAAAATCAATTATGCATGCTCTAATCATGTCGTCCAGAGTTTGAATTGTACGCTCGGTCTGACCATCAGTTTGGGGATGGTAAGCCGTGCTCAAATTCAATCGTGTGCCAAGAGCAGTTTGGAGAGATTGCCAGAAACGGGAGGTGAACCGAGCATCTCTATCCGATATTATGTTTAAGGGAACACCGTGACGGCTCACAATTTTGTCAATGTAAATTCGGGCCAATTTCTCAACCCGATAGTCTTCACGGATAGGTAAGAAATGAGCAGATTTGGTGAGGCGGTCAATGATCACCCAGATGCTATCATAACCACTTGAGGTGCGAGGGAGTTTGGTAATGAAGTCCATAGCTAAATTTTCCCATTTCCACACGGGAATTTCTGGTTGTTCAAGCAAACCGGAAGGACGTTGGTGTTCGGCTTTGACCTTGGAGCAAGTTAGACATTTGGCAACATAGAGAGCAATGTCTTTCTTCATACCGGGCCTCCAATATTGTTGGCGAAGATCTTGGTACATTTTATCTGCACCAGGATGAATAGAATAACGAGTCTTGTGAGCCTCGTTCATGAGAAATGTACGGAGATCATCGCGATCGGGAACCCAAATACGGTTCAAGTAGTAAAGTAAGTCATTGGGTTTTGGTTCAAGTTGGAGTTCAACACCACACAACATTTCCTCGTACATGTTACCCTCGGTAAATAAGATGCGTTGAGCTTCTAAGATGCGATTTTGAATGTAGGTTTGAATTCGGACACAATGAAGCAGACTCAAAGCGTCGGCTACAACATTCGCTTTGCCGGGATGGTAATGAATATCGCAGTCATAGTCGTTAAGGAGTTCAACCCAACGTCGTTGCCTCATATTGAGTTCCTTTTGGCTGAAGATGTGTTGGAGACTTTTGTGGTCGGTGAACACCACACATTTTGTGCCATAGAGGTAATGTCTCCAAATCTTCAATGCGAATACGACTGCACCCAACTCGAGGTCGTGCGTCGTATAATTCTTCTCATGAATCTTAGTTGCCTTGATGCATAAGCGATTACTTTGCCTCGTTTCATGAGGACACAACCGAGACCTTGGTTGGAAGCATCATAGTAGACAACTAGATCATCATTCCCATCAGGGAGAGTCAAAATAGGAGCATTGCATAACTTTTGCTTGAGAGTTTGGAAAGCTGCTTCTTGCTTTGGTCGCCATTCATAAGTTTTACCCTTGTGGGTCAAAGCGGTGAGAGGAACATCAATCTTAGAGAAATTTGAAATGAAATGATGATAATATCCCGCAAGACCAAGAAATGAACGAACTTCGGTGGGGGTCTTCGGGCATTCCAATTCTTAACAACTTCGATCTTAGCAGGGTCAACATGAATTCCCTTTTCGTTGACGATATGACCTAGGAATTGAACCTCCTTTAGCCAAAACTCACATTTAGAGAATTTGGCGTATAGTTGTTCCTTCCTTAAGAGGTCCAAAACCAACCTAAGGTGTTGCTCATGATCGGATTTAGTCTTGGAGTAGATTAAGATATCATCAATGAAGACAATCACAAATTTATCAAGGTACGGTTCGCACACACGATTCATGAGGTCCATGAAGATCGCGGGTGCATTGGTTAGTCCAAAAGGCATGACCATGAACTCGTAGTGACCATACCTTGTTCGGAAAGCAGTCTTTGGAATATCTTCCTCTTATACACGGAGTTGGTGATAACCAGATCGAAGATCAATCTTCGAGAAGCAAGTAGAGCCTTGAAGTTGATCGAAGAGTTCATCAATCCTAGGCAAAGGATAACGGTTCTTGATGGTAAGCTTGTTGAGTTCGCGGTAGTCAATACACATGCGGAATGATCCATCCTTCTTCTTGACGAATAAGAAGGGTGCACACCATGGTGAATGACTTGGACGGATGAAGCCCTTGTCGGAGAGCTCTTGGAGTTGACTTGCAAGTTCTTGCATTTCAGAAGGTGCAAGACGGTAAGGAGCTCTAGCCACGGGGTTAGCTCCGGGCACAAGATCAATGCGAAATTCTACTTGTCGCACGGTTGGAAGACCGGATAGATCTTCGCGGAATACTTTGGGAAAATCCCGAATGATGGGAATGTCTTGGATACTCTTCTCTTTGACATCCCTTTGAACAAAATGGGTAAAGAAGGCTACGTACTTCTTTCGTAAGTACTTTTGGGCGGTAGTGCATGATATTAACTTGAGTCCCTTGCAAGGCTTTTCACCAAAGACTTTTAACGTTTCTCCCGACGGAAGGGGTATTCGGATGTACCTCTCATAACAGATGACTTCAGCATGGTGATTTGACAGCCAATCCATGCCTATGATGATATCAAAACTTCCTAGTGGCATTGGCACAAGGTCGATTGGAAATGTATGATCATTAAATTCTAGAGAGCAGTTGTGGATAACGGAGTCAGTTGTAAGAGAGTCATCATTTGCTACTTTGACAGAGAAGGTTTTCTCTAGTTTGGATCGTGTTTTTGCAAGTAAGGGTTCAAAGTTAAGTGACACAAAACTCTTATCTGCACCGGTATCAAATAAAATGGAGGCATATTGACTATTAACAAGGAACGTACCATTGACCACATCATTGTTGGCCTAAGCTTCGTTGGCGTTTATGTTGAAAGCACGTCCATGAGCTCCGCCTTGTCTAGCATTGATGAACTTCAGGCACTGGTCACGGAAGTGATTTGGGTTGCCACATTCATAAAAAGTACGCCCGTTTGCAATAGCGGGAACACCTTGATTAGCTACTTGTTGATTGGTTAGGGTTGGTGGGTTGATTTGACCTGCAAGTGCTTTGGATCTACAAATGTTGACCGTATGGCCATATTTTCCACAGTGAGTGCAAAGGCGACAGGGAATGTTTTGGAGATGGTGATAATTGCATGTGGCACAGAGTGGGTAGATCCCAACATACGGTTTCTTGACTGGTGCTTGAACCATGGGAGCAACTTGGTTAACAGGGATAGCAGGAGTGACCATAGCAAAATTCCTAGCCTTTATTTTCTTATTATTGTGGTAGGGTTCAGTTTTGGCTTCTTTGACATGTGTAGGAGGGGTTGTGGTGTCGGGAGCTTTCTTGGTACCTTTTCTAGTCAGAGTCCCTACTTTCACATGGTTGTCGGTTAAAGTAGCAGATAGGCGGATAGCATCTTCGAGTGTTGCGGGATTTCTCCCTAAGACAGTATCCTGAATCTGCCTAGGTAATCCACCAATGTACTTCTCAATGTAGCGGGATAAGGTTGTGACCATATGGGGCACAAGGAGACTCAGCTCATGGAACCGAGTTGTATAAGCCAGACTCTCACCACTATCTTGGGCAAGATCCCAAAACTCAGCTTCCAGTTTCTTCACCTCATTCCGAGGACAGAACTCTTCGGTCATTAGTCTCTTAACCTCATCCCATGGTAAGGCCATTGCTACCTCCATGCCTCTAGTTCTCTTTTCCCCATTCCACCACGTGAGTGCCTATTTTTGAAAGACACTTGTGGCATGACGACCACGAAGGTTATCAGGGCAGTCACTGATGAGAAAGGTGCCCTCAATACTTTCAAACCATTGAAGGAGTCCTGTGGCTCCCTCGGTACCATAGAATTTAAGAGGATTGCATGAGTTGAAGTGTTTGAAGGTGCATTGTGGTGGGTTGGTACCACCACTCCCATTAGCTCCATGGTTACCATTGGCGGCCCCATTAGCTTGAGTGAGTTGATTTACAAGTTGTGCAAGGATGGTAGCAATATCGGTGTTGTTGTTGGTCACGGTAGCACGATGGGGAGGCATTTTACAGATTTGCACAAGACAAGAAAAGATGTAAGAACTTATGAAAGTTATTTGGATTTAAAAGGATAAGATAGCAAATAAAATAGTTAATCATACTTTGGATTGTACTCAAATAGTGATAAAATCACTTGAATACTATGACACATTAAGGTTAATTAAACTCATATAATTTTCAAGGAGACATGCTTTAGCCTATAAGTAAACACTCATCCCGGGAATTCCCAGGAAAGCATACGGGTTCCTAGGTTGATTGGGATTTATACAAAATTCTTTCCTAGACAGAAAACCCAGAATACAGGTGTCACCCTTCCAGATTGCACGTGTCCTCAAATAATTAACAAAGTTTAAAAGCCTTAACGAGGAATTAAAGAAATTTTTATAGATTTAGATCCATGAAGTTTCCACATGCTAAGAAGATGATGATAGAGAGATAGGTATAAAGGTTATGAGGCTTTAAGGTATAGGTAGGGATATTGTTTATTTAATTTATTATTTAAGTATAGTCTAATAAGTCATGAATTTTAGCACGTAAGGCATCAAAAAGAAATAATAACTAATCATAGTAAGCATGTAAACATCTTGCATGTAGCACATATCACATAATCATGAAGCATGGCATAAGTGGGTGTCCTAAAGTTATAGTCTAGGTCAAGGGTGTCTAATAACCTAGTTCCCTATAACCAAGGCTCTGATACCATACTGTCACTCCCAAACCGACGGTGGAAACGTCGGGGCGGGACATGTAGACTGTTCATGAGCACAAGGTTGACTAGAGTTCAATATTTAATCATCAATTTCATTTCAAACAATCCAAACACCAACAAATTCAAGAAAGTACATAAATGAAATACATAGTATTCTTTATTTAAATTTAACTAATTCCAAAGCCTATGTGTAGCATGTCTTGATCAAACTCACACATTAGCAACTGAAACATGAATAAAATAAAGTCAACTAAAAAGTTGGTGAGCATACACAGGTGTATACATAGATAGTGTATAGATGTAAATAATCAATTCCTTACATAACATGATAAAATAAGGCATTTATGGGGAGCAGCTATTGTGTAACCAAAGTACAATCAAACCTTTGTAACTAGCATGCAAATTGTGTTGTCGGTAACAATCACCCCAATCTGGGTGGGTTTGTCAGACTCAATAGATCTATCATTGTTAACCGTCGGCTTGAATAGTTAATGATTGCACATAAATTGCACACAAAAGTTAACACACCAAGCACTCAAACATAAAGCTCAAATTTGCACACATGAATGTAAAGAGGATTTGTATTTGTGTAGTTTGTGTAAATGTAAGCAATTGTTTGTATAGAGTTCATGTTTCACCCCAAAAAGTGTAAAAGAGTAAAAGGGGCTATGTAATACTCACTTGATTCAAAGGTTTAGCTAACACGAGAGACTAGGTAGTAACGCGATCCTTAACGTTAACCTAAAGTGTATTGCGTATGAACATTAATAAAATGTCTATATCAAAGTCTAGGGTTTCAATGGATATGAGTATGAGGAATTATATAATGAGTTCGTGTCGAATTATGAAAAGGGGTTGTGTAGATGTTGAGTAAAATGAAAACAATTTGAAATGATTAGTTTTTAAAATATTTTTAAATTAGGGTTTGGATTTGAATAACTAAATCAAATAATTATGACTTAATTATTCTAGTTACAAAATAACGTAGTTATTTGGTGTATTTAGGTATAGCCTAAATAACCAATTTTATTTAAATATAAATTAAATAAATAATTGTTACTTTATTTATTTATTTATAAAGGTATGTAACTTATTTAGTTATATATAAAAAAAATAGCGGGCGTGTTATATTAAATATAAATTAAATAATTTTTACCCTATTTTTATAAAGATGCATAAATATGGAGTTGTGTAAATAATATTTATGTGTAGAGTTTAATGATAAATATACATTTAACTTTGTAGGTTATAATAGATAACTTTTATTTATTTATTTATCATTTAGAAATGAGTATTTGATCGTTTTAAATAAAGTTAATACTTTATAATTTTATAAAATTAATTGTTTTTATTTGAAAATTAATTTAAATATAAGTACTTATTGTTTTGAAAATAAGAATATAAATCCAACAATCTGACAAAGGTTTTCTCACACACGACCGTGTTAAGATCACGGGCACGACCGTGCTGGTTGAGGCATGACCGCGTTGATCAACCAGAGGACACAACAAGGCTGATCAGTAGGCACGACCGTGTCTGGACCAGGCACGACCGTGTCTAGGGTTATGAGGCACGACCAGGTCTAGCCAAGAGGCTCGATCGTGTCTTGGAGTAGCACGACCACGCTAGATGATTAGCGCGACCGTGTCGGTCAAGTTCAGAGAAAAAATTGTTTGATTCTTATAAAATTAACGTTGGAAATCATAGGGCTTTCATCAATTAGGTGATTACGAGTTTATAGGTATAGGTTAATTGGATTTAAAACATGTCTAAAGTAGGATTCGGTTAAACCATTTTCGTAAGTGTAGGATCGTGAAATTACAAGATGGTTCTATTCTTAGTTGAGATTGGCGGAAACAATATCAACTACACAATTACAATCAAGTAAACAGAAAGAATACTGATAAGAACACTGTTGTATTAAGCTTTGTGAATAAACGATTACAAATGAAAACTCAGTGAAGAAGCACAAAAAGCACTATGAAGGCACACTGTGTTTGAAGTGTTTACAAGATATATTTAGTAACTTAGAATCAAGACAGACCCTTGATTCTAAGGATCAGATCTAACACAAGCCGTTGATCTTGTTTATTAATCTAAATTACACGTAAAGGCTAATCTAGTTAACTTTACTGAAACGTCTTCTTAGGCATCATTGTTTGCATGCTTGGAGAAGAGCGTCATTGTCCTTTATTGGTTGCACCAGTGAGGTTCCTTCTGCTTGGAGTGTGGCAGTTGCTTTTGCAGAAAGGTGTCAGTGACGCTTGGCATGGATAGTCAGCTGCAACGATTTGTCTTCAAGGAACATAGCTATCAGCAGCAAGAATGAGAATAATGCTGCTGATAAGACTATCAGCAGCAACTTGTGTTGAACGCTGCTGATAAACCTATCTGCAGCAACAAGTGTTGAATGCTGCTGATAAGCCTATCAGCAGCAACATGTGTTGAATGCTGCTGATAAGCCTATCAGCAGCCATATGTGTTGAATGCTGCTGATAAGCCTATCAGCAGCCATATGTGTTGAATGCTGCTGATAAGCCTATCAGTAGCATTTATACTTAGAATAATCTGGTAGCAATCAGTCTTTGGTTCTACAAACTCCCCCTAGACTGATGCAACCAAAATTCTTCTAATTACTTTGCTGCTGAAGCTTTTGCATGTGGCTGACTATCCTTTCAACCTCATAGCCTCTTGGATACTTGCTGGGATTGTTCAATGGAAGTGCAGACAGAGTCTTGATGTCTTTATTTGGCATTTTGTAGATTGTTTTGCTTGAACACCTCATCTTCTGCTTTCTTACATCAGTTAAGGTGAACTCGTCCAGATCAGCATTATAGGACCAACTTACAAATGGAGAGTGGGACTTGAGTGGTTTGATGTCAATGATCACATCTTTGCTAGCGTTGAAGTTGTGTTTGATTGCTAGCACAAGAAGTTTCCCACACTCATTTGCAGGCTCACGAGCTTCACCTAGCTCCAGAATTCTGCCAAGATCTAAATCTGGCAATTGCAGAATTTCATCAACAGATCTGTAGTTAGATCTTCTTCTTTCAGTTCTCCCCCTGAAGATCTCAAACCTTTGATCCTGTGGATTATAGACCCAATCAACTATGTCTCTTGAGTCTTCTGGTTTAGGTGTGGGTTTGGATTTCTTCAAGGGAGGCTGTTGATAAGTGGGGGCTGGGTGAGATGGTTTGGACTTTTTGGGTGGAGGAGTGGAAGTTTTGGGGAGGAGAGTGGAAGGTTGTTGGACTGAGGAAGAGGTAGGCGAGGGAGAAGGCTTGGGTTTCTTTGATTTTGTTTCTCCTTCTTCCTGAATAGGTACCCTTTTCTTGGATCCCTTCTTGCCCACTCTTTCTTCCTCATCCTTCTTGACTTTGAAGTAGAGGGCTTGCAGGTTCATGAAGTTCATAGGACCTAGCCTCTTTCCATTCTCTCCTCTAGCCTTAAGGAAGTCAATCATGACCTTCCTTTCTTCATGGGTCCGTTTATTAAAGGCAATGGTCTTTTTGGACTGCTATTTGGCTTTTTCTTCTTCTTCAACCTGTTTCTTCTTTGCCAACTGACCTTGCTGACCCATAAAGGCTCTGTAGACTTCTTTAGTTGATAGTTTCTCAATGTAGTCTGCATCCTCACCTTGAGAGACTAGAGTCTTTACCCACTCCACCCTCATTTCTTTAGCTAGTTCAGAATCGGTTATTCTGAACTTAGCTTCTTCTTTCTTCTTCTTCTCCAATTCTTCCTCTTCTCTATTGAATTGTTCCTGCAGTTGAAGAGCAAGAGCTGCATCTTCTTCAATCCGGTCAACTGTAGGAATCTTTCTTTTCAGTTCATCTAGCTGTCTAGCATACAGATGGATGGTTTGTTCTCTTAGGAGAAAGGCTGATTTTCTTTCTTGAGCCTTTTTCATGTCAGCCATCTCCTCTTCTTCTCTTCTTCTTCCTTTCTCCTCCCTCTCTCTTTTCTCTTTTAGCAACCTCTCTTCATCTTCATCTGTCATGATTCCCTTTCCTTTGTTTACATTGGATGCCTCTGCTTCAGCTTCACTGATCACAACAGCAGATGATGATGCTGCTATTGGGATCTCTGCCTCAGCTTCATTGGCAATTTGGGATGTGAACATGGGAAGGTCATTGGCCTCGTTCGATTTGCACCCAGGACTTGTGACTTCTTTCAGCATTTCTTTGATAGTTGATCTTGACCCATATGCTGCAGTGCAGATGTCTACTTGAGGGGAAGCTAAGTCATTGTCACTGTCAGAGTTTGACACATATACTTCCTCAGTAATTCTTCCTACTTGTTCAAGTTTGGCTCTGACAGTAGCTATCATTGCCTGGCTTTCAAGTGAGTTGACATTGCAGATGTTTGCCCTGAGTTGAAAGATCTTGTAGAGAAAGTCTGTAGGTAGTGACAAGATGTTCCTGGTGTTGATGGTGAGAGAGGAGTCGTTGCTTAGTAAAAAGGTGTGGTCAAGAGACTTAGTGCTTGTCCATCCCAGCACATCTAAGTCTTTGACAATGAAGGAGTACAGAAATCTTCTTAAGCAGCAAATTTCTTTGTTGTGAGAAGACTGCTCCTTATAACGTCAAGTCTTCTAAGAGTCAGTCTTCTTTCTGCTGCTGCTGCCGAAGATTCAGGATAAGCTACCCGTTTTGCTGTTTGTATTTGTGTTTGGAAGTGGGGTAGATTATCCTCCATCAAGTCATGGAACCTGCCAATGGCAAGTTCAGCTGAGAGATCTGATGAAGTGTTGATGCAGTTAGTTAAATGCAGTTGTAGGACTTGGAGGGCATTGAGAGAGTTCCAGTTTAGCTCTTTTACACCACTAAACTCCCATCCAATCCAAAATCTCTCAGCTGATCCATCATACCCCCAAGCTAGAATGGAGTCAAATTCTAGCTTCTGTGTAGTTTGAAAGAGTTGGGGGGTTATGGATTGACTTATGATGGCTGATGCTTCAGGAAGGATGCTGAATGATGTATTTGTTTGTTCTGTGTCTTCAGCATCATTCAGCATTTCATCAACAGCCCTGACGACCAACTTCTAGTCTTCAGATGTCTCTTCTGCTTCGTTATCTGAGACTGGCAAGTCATGAATTTGTACAAAAGCCGGCTTGAATAGTGAGCTTTGAATTTCAACCTGCTCTTGAATCCAGTCGTTAAGACTGTCTGTGTCTTCCTGCATAGAGACCATCTCCCCCTTTTTGGTTGCATCAGTAGACAGGTAAGCATCAGTTTGGGTGCCTACTGATACAAGAGAGGGAGTGGCTAAAGTTGGGCATTGATGGGCTTCATGCAAAGAGACTAGGTGTCTTAATTTGGACACTTCAGCCTCTAGCATAGCCACCCAGGCCGTCAATTCCAAGTTATGAAGTTTCAGTTTGTCCTCATCCACAGTTTTGGAATCCTTGGACCTAGATGGGGCCTTAGGCCTAGCCTCTTCATCCCCATCACCCATGGTTTCTTGGCGCATGGGATTCCTCTCAGTGAGGGGAGTTTCCAAGGAAACATCCTCACTGTGAGTTGCCGTGGTTGAGGTCTTAATACTGTTGTCACTGTCCTCCTGGTCATTTGACGGGCCAGCAGTAGTGACATCCTCTTCCACATTCACTCTTTCATAACTCCGAGAGTGGACCTTCAAGGTAGATGAACTTGGGTTGGGTGTGTTGGAAGCAAGATCAATCAGTACCTCCGAGATAGTGGTAGTTGGAGAAGGTACATCATCTTGATCAGGTTCCTCAACACTTAAGTTCAGAAGAGAAAGGAAGTGCTCAGGGGGCTATTCTACGGATCCGGGAAGTGATCCTGATCCTAATAGAAAGACATCCGAAGGAGTCTCCCTAATAATGTGGCTTTCCCTTATGATATTCTCACCAGAATGTTGTGATTCTGAGTGAGGGCTGTTAGGTTGGGTTTGGGCCTTGGAGGCAAGAGAAGAAGGAGTTCTCTTGCCTCTTTTTCTAGTATATGTTGTTGCAACCGGGGCCATGTGTTCCGGTTGAACAATAACATCCAACAAAGGTGTAAGTAATATTTGTGCCTGTGCATCCTTAGTAGTATACACAGGGGTTCGAACGGTGGATGCAGACTGTTGTTCAGGATGTGAGGTGGAGGGTGTGGGATCAGTATCAGCTGGGATTGCCGAACTGTCACCCGGGGTACTCTGTACGTTCAGCATTGTAGATAACAATGGAACGTTGACCCCTGAGAACTTTTTGGAAACAGTCCTCATGCTTTGAAAAATGTTATTTTTATGACCTAACATGATGTAGATTCTTGCAGGTTTTGAAAGATCTTTTAGTTCTTGATTAAAAACTACCTACAGGAATCTTGGGTACACGAAAAATTACTGCTTTGCACCCTCTTGAAGGTTATATCGCAAACCCTCAAAAATGAGATGTGCAAAGTTGAAGCCTTGGTTAGTGACCATACCATGGAAGGCGGAGGCCAGTGTAGAGCTTACCTGATGCCATCCACTTCTCTTCTGAGATATGCATTGGAGAAGAGTGTGGTAGAGATACTTCCATGGAGGGCCCATCAGCGCCTTCTCGATGGTATACTCGGTTTGATTTCCAGTGTATCCAATGGAGACAAAGGTCCTCATGTATTCGTCCTTCGAGTATGAGATGGCTGCTCCCTCATCTTGAAGCTTAAGATGTTTTCTGAGTGTAGCTTCCAAGATGGTGATATTCTTGCCGTCTACTTTGGCTTTGATTTTGGGAATCCCCTGTTCGGTTGAGTAAACGGTGGTACTCCAGAAATCCTCCATATGAGGGATATATATGGTAGGGTTGGTGGTGAGGGCAAAGTAGATCTTTAATCGACATAAGAAATCGATCATATCGTCAAAACCATCGGATTTCTTTCCTTTGGTGAGGTATGCTGTTAGGTTATGGTATGTGGAGAACTTGTCATCTGGGTTGTCAATATCTGCCATAGCCGTTTGATTTTGGAGGGATGATTTGAATATGGTGGAGACTTGAGAGTATGAAGAATATGGAGCGATTTGAATGTGGTGGGGACTTAGGGTGAAAGTGATAGTTGGTTAGGGTTGAATTGAATGTGAAGAGGTGGTAAGGAAAATTTGATTTGTTCTTATAGCGGCAGATGAGAGAAAGAGCAGAATGACTTGTACAGTACAACCTTATTTTCTTTTCATTTTTACAACTGTAATACACCAAGGCAGTCATGGTAAAGACTGACGATATTTTCTTTTACAGCGGGTAAAAGTTAATTTTTGACTTAAGTTTACCCATCAGCAGCAAACTTGGTTGCTGTGGACAAGAAAGCCTGTCCGCAGCAACTTTGGTTGCTGCGGATGGTTAAGTCTGTCAGCAGCAAACTTAATTACTACTGATAGATGCAATGATCTGCAGCAGGGATGTTACTATTGATTGCCTTAAAGCTATCCGCAGGAGAACTTGTTCCAGCTGATAACTTAAGGCAGTCAGTGGCAAATCCTTTGCTGCTGAATATTAAACCTGTCAGCAGCTGAAAAGCAAAAGTGCTGCTGACTTATTACTTTTATTTACAACTTAAGACAGACATATTTACATCAAAAGATAGATACACTCAACTGAACCGATGATGATGCTTGGTGGTTTCTTTGCCTTCCATTGTTGAGTTGGTGGTTTTCCAGCTTTCTTTGTCTTTTCAGCAGCAGACGTTGTATCTGATGATTTTACTTGAGCAGCTGCAGACTTTGTTGCTTGAGAAGGCTTTCCCTTGGATCTTGCCTTATCCGTAGTGGACACTTTTACTGCGGACTTTGTTAGCTTATCAGCAGCAGATTTGGTTGCTGCTGAAAGCTTCTGCTCCGTTTTCTTGGGCTTAACTGGACTAACAACCGATGTATATTGATCCTTCTTTACCCTTTGTCTTTGAGGGGCTTGATGAAGAATCTGGTTAAAAGGGTTAAACTCACAGTTTGCTGCAAAGTGGTCTGAGTCTCCACAGATGATGTAAGATTTTTGAGGCTTTGACAACTGCTCCCTTGGTGGAGAAAGAGATTTTCTGAATTGAGTTGTCTTAGCTTCAAAGCTTCTTACCTGTTTATTCTTCTTTGTCTTCTCAAAAGCATGTTGCTTGAGGTTTCTTTGCTGCTGTAGGTAGTAGAAGCAGGTGCTGGCAGTGTGGTTATATTTACCACAGACAAAACATGATTTTGCCAGTTTATCCTTTGAAAGATGCACATAATCCTTTCTTTTGAAAAGATCTTTGAAATTCCAAGGGTGAGCTTTATTATATTCAAAGGTGGCTTCTTCTAGCGTCCTTTGAACATGTGAAACTTTTTCTTCAGGCTTACAGCATACATCAGATATCTTTCTCTTTGTGATTGGCATGAACTGAGGCTTAGATTTTGTGGGTTCTAATGTCTGTCCCTTTTCTAGCTTTCTTCCACCTGGAGGATAGCTGATTTTTATCTGTTTGAATGGTACAGGGGCTATAACAGCTGGAAGAACAGCAGGAACTGCAACTCTATTTGGAACAACTTCAGATGGGACTGCACTGGTTTCACCATGGTCTGAGTGAGTTGACTCAGAATCTGATGAGGTAGTGCAGTCTTCGATGAGAGGTTCATCCGTTGAAGGATCAAGGTTTCGGTTTGCATTGTCATGATTTTCAACGTTGAAGCTTGGTTCGTATATGGCAATATAGTCAGCAGGAGGAGGAACAGATTTGTACTGATCAGTGTTATACCCAAGTCCAGTTTTTACTTTCTCATGGACTTGAATATCTAAAAGTCTTTGTAGCTTTTTGGAGGAAAATTCATGTTTTTCAACATGAACTTTCTGTTCTGCCATTTCAGCTCTGGTAGCTTTCAGTTTGACCAGTAGATCATCAATCTGAGTTTCCAGATTAGTTTGTTCGTGTTTTAGTGATGAAATCTCTTTCTTAAGGCAGTTAATTTTTTCTTTATAAGTGTTTTCAACCTTTTTGAACTCAGATTTCATCTGATGAAACTCTTCATTTTGATCTATCAGATTTTGGTTATGCTTTCTATAACCTAGAACTTTATTAATACAGGCTTGAGAGCAGAGATGTTTAAGTACCTGAGATGATATCTCTGTAGTGTCTGCCATTAGAGCTTGATTGCTGACGGGCAGTTCTTCATATTGAAAGCTCCAGTCAAACTCAGAGGTTCCAATAGTTGCACAGGCTGCAGTTTGAATTGAGCTAGGACCCGAGTGCTCAGAATGGAGGGAAGAGGAGGTGATAGTGGATGTTGAGGCTATTTGGTAGCTTGAGCTTCTTTCTTTTGCCTGAATCATCTCTAGCTCGTAGGTTTTTAGCATTTCAAAGAGCTCAGTCATCTGGAGAGTTTTCAGATTCTCCGTTCTTCTGATTGACACTATGTAAAGTGTCCAGCAGCTTGGTAGAGACCTGATGAACTTCTTGAGAATATCTTCATTCTCTAGCTTCACCTTTGAGCACTGCAGCTCTCCTACAAGACAGGTAAACCTGTTGTATAAAACAATTAGAGACTCACCTTCCTTCCAGACGAAGTTGTCATACTGCTGCTTCAGGATGTCTTCAAGCCCGTTGCTTTGTGCCATTTTTGTTCTTGGTGACTTTTTGAAGGAGAGAGAGTTTAGAATAGAACCAGAAGTGATTAAACAAGTGTTAGTTTGTTTAATCTGAGCCAAAGCTCTGATACCACTTGTAGGATCGTGAAATTACAAGATGGTTCTATTCTTAATTGAGATTGGCGGAAACAATATCAACTACACAATTACAATCGAGTAAACAGAAAGAATACTGATAAGAACACTGTTGTATTAAGCTTTGTGAATAAACGATTACAAATGAAAACTCAGTGAAGAAGCACAAAAAGCACTATGAAGGCACACTGTGTTTGAAGTGTTTACAAGATATATATAGTAACTTAGAATCAAGACAGACCCTTGATTCTAAGGATCAGATCTAACACAATCCGTTGATCTTGTTTATTAATCTAAATTACACGTAAAGGCTAATCTAGTTAACTTTACTGAAACGTCTTCTTAGGCATCATTGGTTGCATGCTTGGAGAAGAGCGTCATTGTCCTTTATTGGTTGCACCAGTGAGGTTCGTTCTGCTTGGAGTGTGGCAGTTGCTTTTGCAGAAAGGTGTCAGTGACGCTTGGCATGGATAGTCAGCTGCAACGATTTGTCTTCAAGGAACATAGCTATCAGCAGCAAGAATGAGAATAATGCTGCTGATAAGCCTATCAGCAGCAACTTGTGTTGAACGCTGCTGATAAACCTATCAGCAGCAACAAGTGTTGAATGCTGCTGATAAGCCTATCAGCAGTAACATGTGCTGAATGCTGCTGATAAGCCTATCAGCAGCATTTGTACTTAGAATAATTTGGTAGCATTCAGTCTTTGGTTCTACAGTAAGAACCCTAGGTTACAGATCTTGACAAATTCCATGATGATTGATAAATAAATATAGGGCTTTTGATGTAACCAGTTTCGAATCTAACCATATAAATTAATTAAATTATAATTGGGTCTAGAATGGTGTTCGATTAAACTGTAAATGCATGAACCCTAGTTTCGGGTTCATGTTATAATCGCTACTGCAAGCCCAAATCAGGTTGGGGCTTTTGATCTATAGACTGAAACGAAAGTGTAGGAGGTTTCAATTACCAGAAAGGATGACGTATTGATAGCGTACGGTTAGAACTTGTTCCGGCGACGACGGGTTTGATCTCCGGTGTCTTTTGCTGCAACTCCGGCTAAATCAACGTGTTTAGGAGCTTCAGAGAGGATCGAATAAAGCGTACAGTGTGTTTGCTTGGGAGGATTATGGTCAAAATGGTTGAAATCGATGGATACACGAAAATGATCGACGGTTACGAGATGAATTGGCATAATTAGATTAATTCGTCGTAAATACAGTGATTAAAATCTTAATTGGGTTCGTTATTGGTAGAAACGTGTGGAACGGTTACGAAATCGAACGATTCTGCATTTAAAGGCTGCATTTACATTTCAAATGACGAGAGGCGTGACCGTGCCAATAAGAGGCGCGACCGTGCCAATAAGAGGCGCGACCGTGCAAAGGCACTTGGCACGACCGTGCCCAAAACAAGGCGCGACCGTGCCTACTAGGGTTTCTGGTTATTTACAAAATCAGCCCTTGCAACTTCATCTTTGACACATTTATATAAATATTTACATATATAGGATTCTAATAGAATATACCCGTGTAAAACTCGCGGTTTTGTATTGGAACCTAGCATTTAATAGTTGGTATAAATAGAATAAATCAGTGTACTAGAATTGGATTTGAAATGTGTTACATTGAATGAAAAATACCGATAATAAAATCAGAAATGTTACACGTCTGATTCTGAAAGAATTACATTCCTTGAATCACAAGTACTAGCTTTACAAACTCATGTAGATACTCATGTGTCTACTGATTCTCAGAGACAATTGGTTCTTCAAGCTCAAGCTACACAGATTGCTGACATGCAATTATTGGTGTCTAAACTTGTTGAGCGTCTTGACGCTTAGGGGGAGTTAAGGCTACATGATACGTGTCATGCTGAATCAATTCAAAGAAAAGATAATGATGACAATGATCCTAGTGGTAATGTTGAGGGTGATCGTCAATACGCTGACGTGAATCCAATATCAGAGTTTAGGGGGAGTCGACATCACATACTACTGAAGGAACTAAACAAGATTCTGGAGTGAATGAAGAAATATTGTTATTGGAATTCTTTCAAGATTCTGAAGAAGAAGAAACTAAGAAATTAGAGTGTTTGGATGATATAGACAAGTTATTTGATGACGATGAAGAAGATGTGGTGGATATCGAAGTTGAAGAAGGAGAGATTGTAGAGATTGAAATAGAAAAGAGTAAATCTACGGTTACATATGAAGGATTTGATGGTCTGAATGTTCCGTATAACTTCATCCAAGATGATGTTATTCCTGAGTTTTCCTATGATGGAGTAACAGATTCTATGGACTCTGTTGAAGACATCACTACACCTAATGATACTGTTCAATCCAACAAGATAGATTCTGATGTTGATACGACTCATACTGTGTCTCCTAAGCCGAATGAAGAACCTGTGATTTATAGATATACAGGTATGACTAGAGAACAGTGGAGAGAAGTTGTTAACAGTTAGATGAAAGTACTACCAAAGTCACCTATACAACCTGCTCAGAAAGAAAGATATGTGAATAAAGAGAGGTGTATTGGTAAGATCATAAGTTGGTTTTATGATGATGAAACTAAACTGTTTGCTCTTAAAAGATCTGATGGTGTTCAATACTTAAAGCCTAGGATCAAGTATTTCAATACCTTGCCAAGGTGTGAAATGAATGGTCTAGCAACGAAACCATTGATTAATAGATCTAAGTGCGGATTAGCCGATGTGATTGCCAATTTGATAAAGAGAGAAGGTGAATCAGGGAAGTATGAAAGGTTAAAACCACAGAAGGGAAAAAGAGTGAAGCTTGTAGATCAAAAGACTAAGAATGTGACTTGGAAGTACAAGTTCAAGCCAGTACGTGCTGTACAGAAGATACCATTGAAGAAAATTCCACAAGATTTTCTGGGGAATATGAAATGGTGGTATGTTGATGTGAAGACTGGTGAAGCTAGGATTGATGATAAAGATAATAAGGTCATTGTTTGTTTCTATGATGCAATGAATCCTATTAACTTCTCAAAGAAATATCAGAGGACGTTAAGAAAGAATGAGATCATGTTCACTGATGAATGGAGAGAACAAGGATTGCAGTATAAAAGAGTGTTGGAGATATGTTAAAGATATGGAGTGCATGCAGGAAGCAGATTACCAGACAACTGGAAGAGTTCATCATAAAGACTGAAGACAGAAGATCAAGCTATTATCAAGGGGGAGTCTGTTAGGACATAGATTGAATGACAAAAGCTTTGTAATAGTTTAGGTCTTATTGTCTTTATGTTTTGTATGTAATTGTTTAGATTTGTATAAGTATAAATACAAGTTCTGCTAGAGACGAACTTTATAAGTTCGCCTGGTCTATTAGAGGCGAAATTGTTAAGTTCGCCTAAGCATCTTTAAGCGAACTTGTTAAGTTCGCCTGTTGCAGAACATGTGTCTATAAATATAGAGTTTACAGAGTCTGTTTAGAAGGGGTATGATAGATTGAACAATCAAGTATTCTGTAAACTCTGTTTGGTGATATAAAAGAGAGTTTATTTACCATTGTTTCTATTGTCGATTGTTATACAAAGCGTTAATACGGTAGGATTCTGCACTCCACGTTAACGATACGTCTTGTCACGAGATTGATCTAAGATGAGTCATGTGGACCTACAAAGACATATCTTGGTTCAATCTCCCATTGCATACTTGTGAGTATGGGTAGTGAGATGAACCATAATAATTGTGCTAACGACCTAACCCGAAACTGGTCTCATAAGAAAATCTTTGCCAAAATCTTACATCATATATCTCTGATAGTGATCTTTTGCATTCTTTTACACACTATGACAACCCTAAAGTTAGGGCCAAGCACATTGATAGTTAATTCATCATAAACGGGCCCGGCCCATTAATGGCTCAACTAAAGGTTCAACATGCAAGCCAAATCCAAAACAACGGATCATTACAAGATTCGATATAATTCATATATTGATTACGAACTAAAGCGTTTAAGCGGAGAACTGTTAGAATGATTAACGCGCTCGTATGAGTTACTACCGGTTTTTTCGTCACGATAAAATATTTAGAAGTCGAGCCTCTAATAAATAGTATTAATAAATATTAGTATTTATTTAGGCGACAAAATAGGAGTATACGCGAGATATGTAGACGTTGGATGCGCGGTAGCAACAAACACCGGTGTAGAAATTAGCAGGTTTTGCTAAATTCGGTATAACTAAATAATACTATTATTAATTAGGAATAAATAACTACTTGCGGCAAGTGAAACGATTTAACCGGAGCGAACACGTGTGAACAGGCGGTACAAGAACGATGCTGGCTATTTTAGAAATAGCAAAATAAAATATATAACTATTTATTATTGTGGTTGATAGTGTTATTACTAATAATAACATAAATTATCGGAATGCGAATCGATTGTTTGAGCAAACGCGTTTGGCACGCACGGTGCCAACGTGTGCCGGCTTAGACAACAATCGAGACAAAGATTTTACAAAATAAATATCTAAACTATATTTATTATAATATAAATTATGGAATGAAAGTTAGATTTTATGGACCTGATGGAAGCTCGAGTCTAAACACGCGGTATTAGCACATACCGGATTGGACATCAGTAGGAACTGAAACAATACAAAACAAACACTTAATTTATATTTATTACCATGCCTTATTTTTTTAAGAATTGTAGAACAAGATATAATTTAAATGACGGAGACTCGTGTGGACACACGATATGACACTAACCGGTCTAATCTCTACCCACTCTTATTAAATATATTATTTGTTGATGCACTTTCCTGTGACAACACTCTGGATAGAGTCTTAGTTTGTATTTCTAATGTCTGTAATTTGTCTTTGTATGTAAGAGTCATTATGTAATAGTTTATCGAGTTGTATTTACTTTTACATAATGTTTGTTGTTTTTCTGTTAGGTGTTTTGCGAACTTACAAGTGCGCAGGAGAAAGCTCCTGCGTACTTAGCAAGTACGCAAGAACACCTCTGCGTACTTGTTAAGTACGCAAGAGCAATTGGTCCTGCGCACTTGCTAAGTGTGCAGGCATCAGGTCAGTATAAATAGGATAGGTTCACAGAAGCTAAGCACGCAGAACCATTTGTTCAGACGAACTCAGTTTTGCTAAGTACGCAGCTTGTATTCTCTCTGTAACCGTCGAGTGTTTATAATACAAAGAACGTTTATTGTGACTCTCGTGTTTTGGTTTACTTTGTTTAGTAAGACTCTCCACCTAGTCACGGGTATTCCGCAACCCGGTTTGACTAGTAGACCACTTGCATGTGACGATCCGACACACACGAAGGGACCTACAAGTGGTATCAGAGCATTGCTCTTGAATTCGAGTGTTGTAAGTGAGTTTGGAGACGTTTTACTGAGTTTTACAAGCAAAAAGAGGTATTTTTGTTGATTTTTGTTATAAAAAAGGGGTAGCTCTTGAGCACTTTTTTAGAAGCAAAAATCTCTCAAAAACCGATTTTTGTTGTGTATTTGTGTGGTTTGAGCATCAAAGGTTGGTTAGAAACTTGTTTCTGATCCTTTGAGTCGATTGTATTGATCATCAGCCTATTTTTCACCATCTCCGGCGAGTTTCAGGTGACCGGAAAAGTTTGGTGAGAGTTGCTGAAAAGGTGTCCTGCGTACTTACCATTTTTGGTAAAAAGGACAGTTTTCTGCGTACTTACTAACTACGCAAGAGTTATCTCCTGCGTACTTACAAGTGCGCAAGACTGAACTTGTGCGAACTTAAGCTATATCCTGCGTACTTAATATTTCCTCCTGCGTACTTACAAGTACGCAAGAGCAAATCTTAACTACGCAAGACCATTTCTTAAGTGCGCAAGGCCAAAAACAAGTGCGCAACAGTGTCTGATTATTCTGATTTTTGACCAAGTAATTCACTATGTCGAACCTTCAGAATCTTGGAAACATGTTAAACTATGATAATGAGATCGGTACACCTCAGAAACCGCCTAAACTATTAAATGTAAACGATTATTCCAATTGGAAGGCGCGTTTTGAGCACTACATTTCATACACCGATTCATCATTATGGATACCAATCCTTGAGGGATATAAGCATCCCACACACATCTATCTTGATGAAGAGGTGCCAAAGCCCATCTCTAAGCTTGATGAAGAACAAAAGAAAGCTTATGATCGGGAAAAGAAGGCTCTTGGCTCAATCACTATGTCATTAACTCGGGAATTGTTTCACAGCTTCCGAGGCTATGACACCTCCAAGGATCTTTGGAAAGCACTTCAGAAAAGATTTGAGGGGAACAGTGACATTAAGAAGAGTAAGCGGGATCTTCTCCGGAAGCAGTATGAATGCTTCAATTTCATGGAAAATGAATCGTTAGATGATCTCATCTCTAGATTCTATCACTTACAAACGGAGTTTAAAGCTTTTGAACTGAAATATCCCGATGAAGAACTGGTGGAAAAATTTCTTGATGCTTTGCCACCAAAGTTTGAGATGTATACAACCCTGATGAGGGAAAATCCTAAATTCTATGAGTTAACAGTAGATGAGGCTATTGGTAAGATTCAAGCTCATAACATGAATCTTATGAAGAAGGAGAGCTCGGGAAGACCTCAGATACAGGACCATTCCATGTATCATGGGACGACTTCCACTTCAAAATCATCGGGCTCTGGAATTGCCCTCTTTACTGGACACTCCAATGAAGAAGACCACTCAAATGGGTGTGGTGGTCATGCTTGTTATGCATCCGGATCAGTGTTGGGAACTAATCATCAACACACCTCAAGAAATCCTCCAGCTACGTCTTCAGCTAACCATTCTGCAATAGTCAAAATAGCTGAAGATCATGTAGCATTGTTTTCATCATGTATGCTTGTGTATGAGAATTTCATAGGCGGCAAGCTAACGGATCCTGAAACTATTGAAGAAGACTTTAACCAAGTGGATCCTGATGATATTGAGGACATGGATATTCAATGGAATATGGCCATGCTTTTGAGGAGGGCCAAGCGTTTCCTGAACAGAACAGGAAGAAAGTTCATTGGTGGACATTCTAATGCCAAGGTTGGATTTGATAAATCCAAGGCCAAATGTTACAAGTGTCTGAACTATGGACACTTTGCTCGTGAGTGTCAAAAAGACCGAGCACCGGCCTCTGGTTTCACCAGACCTAGCCAGGGAAACAGTCACGGCCACAACAACACTAGCCACCACAATCAACACCAAGGTGGTTCGTCAAATGCACTGGTAGCTCAGCATGACGAAAACTTTGATTGGGGTGTTCATCTAGAGGACGCCATCATTGCTCAAACACAGGTTGGTCTCATGGCTGAGATCATGGAGCTGATGGAGGCTGAGAGAAAAGAAGCTGAGGAGAAGGAAGCTTCTGTAGCTGTTGAAAAGGAGTCTACCACTGCCGTTGCTCTCATGGCCATTGGAGAAGCACAGAGTTCATCTTCTGAGGTAGATTCTAACCCTTTCTTTGTTATTTCTTGTTCTAAATGTCTAGAGCTAAAGCATGAAATTTCTAAGCTCCAAGACAAAATCGAATCCCTAACTATGGCAGCTCATAATTACAAAGCAAACGAAAAACGTTTTAAAGAATCTGTTGAAACATTAAAAAAGGAAAAATGTGAATATTCTTTACAAATAAGTGAGCAACAAGTTCACTTGGATATTACGTATAGGGGGTTAGAAAAACGGAACAATGAAATCAACAAACTGCAAAATGAGATCCTGCAGTTAAAATGTACAAATGAGAAGTTGAAAAACTCTCGCTTTGTGGTGGAGCACTACGAATCAGTAGTGAGGAAAATGAAGGGTATAGGTCTTGGTACCAATGCCATTCCTCCACCAATAAGTGGGAAGTTTGTCAATAGCTTGATAGACATTGATCTCACTTGTCTAGATGAGTCCTCTGATAAGGATGATTCCCCTAAAAAGGATGAATCCTCAAGTAAGGCTAACTCCACATCTAGTGAGGAGTATGTTACTCCCTCTAAAGATGGGTCGGTTGACACTTGCCTCGAAGGAGTAGTCTCTGAGGAGTTGCTGACTGAACAGAAAGTCCACAAAAACATTATCACTAATGGTGATAACTGCATTTTAACTGAACCTGATATCATTGAAACAAATGATAAACTTAAGGTAATGCTTTACGGGGGTTATAAAAATATTAACCAAGTTAAGAAAGAGGCTTTTTCAGCTCATTATGGGCTTGGTTACAAAGAGAACTTGCAAAAGTATTATACCCCCAAAAACCAAACTGAAAAGGGTCAGACTTCTGTTCATAAACCAACTCCTCCTGCTCATAATGGAGAGTTATCTAAGGCCAGATCTAATGAGCCTTACAAGAGATCTTATGTAGACAAGAGGAACTGTTTTCACTGTGGCTTGGTTGGTCACATTGTTGTGAACTGTCCTTCTAAGAACCAAGGGAAACGGCATGTTGTCTCACAGCCTGCTGTTATCCCCAGGTCGCCACCAGTGAAACCATCTCCCAAAATTCCAAAGCAGAATGTGGTGAAACCACCAGTACAACATATGGTAAAACCTAAGATTAAATCTGAGGCTAAACCATCTGTTGCAAGAAAGGTAAAGCAACCTGCTGTACCTCGTGTGTCTACATCTGGTAGTACACGCACTGGTGAGAAATCTGTGGCTAGACTCTCTAAGCCACAAAGAAGAAGAAGGAATAAGAGGTTGAGAAAGCTGGAACAGCTGACTAAGACTCAATCAAGTGAAGCTTCCACAAGTTCACCGGCTGTGGTTGAGCCAAAGTCTACTGTTCTGGTTAAAAATCAAAAGAGATCCTGGAACAAGAAAGTTAAAGGTTCTCAATCTCCTGTTCCAAATTCATCCAAAGATTCACCAATTTTGGACAGTCATCATGACTGTGAGTTGAAAGAAGTAGTTTATTTTGAGAAGGATGGACGACCCAAGACCACAATGGCTTGGGTCTCCAAATCTAACTAATTCTTTTGTTACTCGTGCAGGGACGTCCGAAGGGTACTATCTCTAACCGTTGGTATGTAGATAGTGGATGCTCCCGGCACATGACAGGAAACATAGCCTTGCTTCAAGACGTTAAACCATTCAGAGGCGGCTATGTGGCCTTTGCCGGAGAAAAAGGCGGCAGTATCACGTGTCAAGGCGTGGTTTCAAACGATTGTGTCAGCTTTGACAATGTCAACTTCTGCGAGCAGCTGAAGCATAACCTGTTGAGTGTCTCCCAAATGTGTGACAAGGAGTACTCGGTGATGTTTGACAAGTCAGAATGTCTGATTCTCAAACCCGGTTTTGAGGTTCCCGAAGACTGGATTCTGATGAGAGCACCAAGATCAAACGACACTTATCAGATCGATATGAGTGTGGCAAAAACCACCTCATCAGTTACTACTTGTTTGCTTACAAAAGCGACAGAACTTGACTCCATCTTGTGGCATAGGAAACTCGGACATATTTCTTATCGTAAAATGAATCATCTTGTCCGAAACGGTTTGGTAACCGGGGTTCCTAAGTTGAGGTTTACCGTTGCAGATGACTGTATGCCGTGTAAAAAGGGCAAACAGCAACGGAAGTCTCACAAGCCCAAGCTCCAAAAC
Organism: Smallanthus sonchifolius; assembly: GCA_023525975.1. Taxonomy (NCBI): domain Eukaryota; kingdom Viridiplantae; phylum Streptophyta; class Magnoliopsida; order Asterales; family Asteraceae; genus Smallanthus; species Smallanthus sonchifolius. The sequence continues at coordinate 55,697,882 of CM042034.1, forward strand.
TCTATCGATACCCCTTTGGAGCTACTACACATGGATCTGTTTGGCCCCATAAGTATCAGGAGTATTGGAGGTATGTCATTCTGTCTAGTTGTAACTGATGATTTCTCACGTTTTTCTTGGGTGCATTTTTTAGGTACAAAAGCCTAGACTGCTGATATTCTTCAATACATGATCCTGAGCTTGGAATCTCTTTGCAAGCTGAAAGTTAGAAGAATAAGAAGTGACAACGGAACTGAGTTCAAGAATAATTTGATGGAACTTTTCTGTCTCAAGAAAGGGATCCGTCACGAATTCAGCGCGCCGTACACACCTCAGCAGAATGGAGTTGCTGAACGGAAGAATAGAACACTGATCGAGACTGCAAGGACTATGCTGTCTGATGCAAAGCTTCCTGTCACTTTCTGGGCAGAAGCAGTTAATACAGCTTGTCACGTCTTAAACAGGGTTCTGGTTGTGAAAAGGCACAACAAGACATGTTATGAGTTGATCAACAATCGACTTCCAAATCTTGATTACCTAGTTCCTTTTGGTAGTCCTTGTTCCTTGTTGCTACATTATAAAGACCGTCAGTCTAAATTTCATGCGAAAGCGGTGGAAGGCATCTTCTTAGGATATGTTGCCAATTCGCCCTGCAAGAGAGTGTACAACATAGGAACTCGTACTGTCGAGGAATGGTTTGAAATGGACTGTAGTAAACACAACACTCCACCAGAACCAAAAGGTCCAGCTTGGGGTTTTGATTATGATGCGCTATTCAAGTCTTTCAATCTTCCTGATTTATCTGCAGAAGACGCCACAAATGTCTATGATTTATTGCGTGACGACAATGACTCCAGTTTTACTACTCGTGCTACTGTACCAATTATAACTCCTGATTCCAATGCTGCATCTGCATCTGGAACTCATGACAGTGATAACAGCGAAGATGTTCATATTGTTGGAGATGACGCTCAAGCCAATCCTAACACAACTGTAGGAAATGAAGCTCCAGCTGATCCAATAAACATTGAATCTTCTTCCTCTGGATCACCGGAAATGGGGGAGTTAAGCACGAATCTAGATCCAGAAATTCAAGAACCAATTGTACCGGAGACGAGGGTGCATAGGAATCATCCAATCGACAACATTATTGGTGATCCTTATGCCGGTGTTCAGACTCGTCATAGAACCATCACTGAGAACACCAGTCTTTACACAGAGATATTCGACACTGGTGTCATGGAAACATGTCTGCATGCTGCATTTGTGTCCCAGTTAGAGCCGAAGAATGTGAAGGAGGCTCTCACTGACAACTGCTGGATTGAGGCGATGCAAGATGAACTGTCTCAATTCCAAAAGTTGCACGTGTGGGATTTAGTTGACTTGCCAAAAGGCTTTCAGCCAATTGGTACCAGATGGGTGTTCAAATGCAAGACAGACGATCGTCATGTTGTTGTGAAGAACAAAGCAAGATTGGTTGTTCAGGGTTTTTATCAACAAGAGGGCTTGGATTACAATGAGGTATATGCCCCAGTTGCTAGAATTGAGGCCATTCGACTGTTCTTGGCTTATGCCACATATGTCGGCTTCAAGGTCTATCAACTTGATGTGAAGAGTGCTTTCCTTTATGGTAAGGTGCATGAAGAAGTCTATGTCACTCAACCTCCCGGTTTTGAAGATCCGCATAATATCAATAAAGTGTACAAACTCGACAAAGCACTTTATGGTCTTCATCAAGCACCGCGGGCATGGTATGAGACATTATCTAAGCATTTACTGTCTAATGGTTTTGACCGTGGACAGATTGACTCGACTCTCTTCATACGGAAAGCAGGAGGTGACATTCTTCTTGTGCAAGTATATGTCGACGACATTATCTTTGGGTCGACCAATGAAGGGATGTGTAGGGAATTCGAGAAGGTGATGAAGTCCAAGTTTGAAATGAGCAATATGGGTGAACTGTCATTCTTTCTAGGTCTGCAAGTCAGTCAAAGAGAGAATGGTATTTATCTACATCAAACTAAGTACGTGCAGGACATCTTGTTAAAATACAATATGAGTGATAGCACTACTTATGGCACACCAATCCCAGTCAATCATGGTTTGCATCCCGACAGAGATGGAAAGGATGTGGACAGCAGGTTGTACCGTGGGATGATCGGATCACTTATGTATCTCACAGCTTCAAGACCCGATATAATGTTTGCTGTATGTTTGTGCTCAAGGTTTCAGTCTCAACCGAAGGAGTCATATATGATAGCTGTGAAGAGAATTTTCAGATATCTGAAAGGGAAACCCCGATTAGGTCTTTGGTACTCTAAGCAGCAGTCATTCGACTTCAAAGCCTACGCTGATTCAGATTATGGCGGTTGTAACCTTGACATAAAGTCAACTTCTGGTGGATGTCAATTCTTAGGAGACAGGCTGGTCTCCTGGCAGTGCAAGAAGCAGTCACGGTTTCTGTCTCAACTTGTGAAGCAGAATACATTGCTGCAGCGAGCGGTTGTTCTCAGATACTGTGGATTCAGCAGCAGTTGAGAGACTACGGCTTAAACTTCACTGGAACTCCTCTATTCATTGATAACAATGCCACCATGTCCATCACAAATAACCCGGTGAAACATTCCAAAACTAAACATATAGAGATTCGCCATCATTTCATCCGTGACTGTGCTGAAAAGCATTTAATTGAACTTGTAAAGGTTCACACGGGTGAACTGTCATTCTTTCTAGGTCTGCAAGTCAGTCAAAGAGAGAATGGTATTTATCTACATCAAACTAAGTACGTGCAGGACATCTTGTTAAAATACAAGATGAGTGATAGCACTACTTATGGCACACCAATCCCAGTCAATCATGGTTTGCATCCCGACAGAGATGGAAAGGATGTGGACAGCAGGTTGTACCGTGGGATGATCGGATCACTTATGTATCTCACAGCTTCAAGACCCGATATAATGTTTGCTGTATGTTTGTGCTCAAGGTTTCAGTCTCAACCGAAGGAGTCACATATGATAGCTGTGAAGAGAATTTTCAGATATCTGAAAGGGAAACCCCGATTAGGTCTTTGGTACTCTAAGCAGCAGTCATTCGACTTCAAAGCCTACGCTGATTCAGATTATGGCGGTTGTAACCTTGACATAAAGTCAACTTCTGGTGGATGTCAATTCTTAGGAGACAGGCTGGTCTCCTGGCAGTGCAAGAAGCAGTCACGGTTTCTGTCTCAACTTGTGAAGCAGAATACATTGCTGCAGCGAGCGGTTGTTCTCAGATACTGTGGATTCAGCAGCAGTTGAGAGACTACGGCTTAAACTTCACTAGAACTCCTCTATTCATTGATAACAATGCCACCATGTCCATCACAAATAACCCGGTGAAACATTCCAAAACTAAACATATAGAGATTCGCCATCATTTCATCCGTGACTGTGCTGAAAAGCATTTAATTGAACTTGTAAAGGTTCACACGGGTGAACTGTCATTCTTTCTAGGTCTGCAAGTCAGTCAAAGAGAGAATGGTATTTATCTACATCAAACTAAGTACGTGCAGGACATCTTGTTAAAATACAAGATGAGTGATAGCACTACTTATGGCACACCAATCCCAGTCAATCATGGTTTGCATCCCGACAGAGATGGAAAGGATGTGGACAGCAGGTTGTACCGTGGGATGATCGGATCATTTATGTATCTCACAGCTTCAAGACCCGATATAATGTTTGCTGTATGTTTGTGCTCAAGGTTTCAGTCTCAACCGAAGGAGTCACATATGATAGCTGTGAAGAGAATTTTCAGATATCTGAAAAGGAAACCCCGATTAGGTCTTTGGTACTCTAAGCAGCAGTCATTCGACTTCAAAGCCTACGCTGATTCAGATTATGGCGGTTGTAACCTTGACATAAAGTCAACTTCTGGTGGATGTCAATTCTTAGGAGACAGGCTGGTCTCCTGGCAGTGCAAGAAGCAGTCACGGTTTCTGTCTCAACTTGTGAAGCAGAATACATTGCTGCAGCGAGCGGTTGTTCTCAGATACTGTGGATTCAGCAGCAGTTGAGAGACTACGGCTTAAACTTCACTGGAACTCCTCTATTCATTGATAACAATGCCACCATGTCCATCACAAATAACCCGGTGAAACATTCCAAAACTAAACATATAGAGATTCGCCATCATTTCATCCGTGACTGTGCTGAAAAGCATTTAATTGAACTTGTAAAGGTTCACACGGATGACAATCTTGCTGACCTTTTCACAAAGGCATTTGATCGATCCCGTTTTGAGCATCTTGTCAACTTGATAGGAATGTTCAATCCGGAGTGAAAACTAAGTTTTCTTAACTCAATTCAATTCATGGAAGTTAAATTTTTTATTCCTTTAAATTTTCTGTATAGTTCTTTTAGTTTTAAAATATTTTACAAAAATCAAAAACAAAATAGAAAATGGAGAAAATTTCAAAGTTAACTTGAGAAAAGAGGAAATGATACTACATCAGAAATGATCTAAACTTCATAGACTGCTCATATGGGAAATGATTGCGTCATGCTTACTTATCTATTTCAAATTATTATGTTTTTAATCTGTTTATTTACAAGTAATTTGAATTGCCAGTAGGCTGTATGCGTCTTTGAATCACTAGTAGTGTGGAAACTAAATCTAAATTACAACTGTGATTTGAACCCATGTTTGCAAGCGTGTGTGAGTAAAAGATTAGAAAATATCACTATCAGATAAAGGATGTTAGATTTTGACAATAATTTTCTTTTGAGATCAGTTTCGGGTTATGTTGTTAGCACCATTAATGCGGTTCATCTCACTGCCCATACTCACAAGTATGCAAGGAGATATTGAATCAAGACATGTCTCTACATTAACCGTTGAGCATGTATACACCCTTGAATCATTCCTGGTTCATTGAAATCAAATCCAGATAAAAGTTGGATCCCCTTACCCTATAGTCAAACACCATGTTCATTATCTCGAATCATCATACCGATATTCAAAGAAGAAGATCACATGAAACCAAGACAAACGAATCAATCGATTCTGAATCTTATGATTCCTGATAATCCTTATGGATTCTGCTTGATTTTTCTGTGCTAATTGATGTAACTTCATTCTGAAAATTAAGGAAATAATTGAAAATAATCTTAGATGCCTTGAAGATAGTGCAAAATATCATAGCATCTCAGTGGGATACACATTGTATATCTTATAATTAATACCTTAATACACAAGAACATGATACAAAGATGCGTATAGTTTCAAATCTTATAATATTGTCAACTTGAATTACTTGTTTATGTGCTTATTGCGTATGAATAAAAGGTAATACATGACATGATCCCATATTCTTTGATGTTTATTTTGTATCGTTTTTGCTAAAAGATAGCCTGATATGATCCTTTGCTCGTGTCTTTGATCAAAAATAGCTTGTGTAAATGATTGTATATATCTATCTTGAAAAGAACAAAAAGATTTTAAGTTTTTAAGTTTATGCATTGTTCAAGTTTAATCAAAAAAAGCCAAAAATATTTTATGTTTAACCTTCATGAATTGTATTTGAATCCTCTTGGTTGAATAGTTTTATCTTGTTCGTTATTTGCCTTGAAAATCTTCATAAATTCTGAGTTGAAAAGTTGCGCACTTAAGGTTTCTGCGCACTTAGCAAAGTACGCACGAAGTAAAACTTGCGCACTTAGCAAGTACGCAAGAGTTAAGCCTTGCGCACTTGTTAAGTACGCAAGAGTTAATTCGTGCGCACTTAACAAGTACGCACGAACAATTTCTGAGGGGTATAAATCCGACACTTAGAAAATTTTCAGGTTTTACGCTTTCAAACCTAATTTTTTTCCCCCCTGCAATTTTTCTTTCAACATCGACCGTGTTCAAACCCTCTTTTCATCCCGTCCATACTTTCATCATCGTATTACATCTCATTGGTGAGAATCTAGGGCAATTCCAACCGTAGATTCATGACATTTGGACCGATTTGACTTAGAAATTTTTTTTGGTTAAATCCGATAAAGTTTTGGGAAAATGGGATTGTTTGGGTAACTTATTATCATTAACATGCTAATAGATAGCTTAATCGATCCTATAATCACCTTTCTGGTCCTCGATTTGATCCTTCGGTTGAAACTGAACCGTCATTGGATCGAGAGACTGGCTAGGTCAAACTTGGTGCTAGTGTTGGTAGTGTTTGGTGTCGAGAATGGTCCCGTAAGTTAGAATCCTTGGTTCCGACTGATTGGCGACCTATTCGACCCAATTTTGTGCAATCTGTATGGTTTTCAAATTTCTGAAAAAGTTTTTGCTAAGGGTTGTTCTTGCGCACTTAGCAAGTACGCAAGAAGTAATTCTTGCGTACTTGTTAAGTACGCAAGAGGAAAAACCTGCGCACTTGCTAAGTGCGCAGGACCAACACTTAGAAATTTTTTCTAAGTCTGAAAAATTTTTCAAAGTGAAACTACTTTACTGTGTCATGTGTGTCTACTTCCACTGTTATAGGTTGTTCTGAATATGTCTTCTGTGTGTGTTTGCAGGCTATGGCTCGTGCATTCACTGACAAATTCAACCTAGTGGCTAACACCGAACCAGAATGGAAAGGCGCAGCCTTGCAATACAGGGAGATTGTGGATTTTCTAAACAGATCAAGAATAAGTTACGCAATCTCAGCAAACCCAACAGTCTCAAGACCTTACCTGGAGTAATTCTGGGAGACTGCAGAGCACGATTGCACGGTGTCCCCTAATGTCATAAGGGCAACAGTTGATGGTCGGGCAATTGCGTTCTCTGAAGATACAATCAGGAGAGTACTGCGGTTCGGAGACCTTGCTACCAACCCGACATCCTATCCAGATTACTACGTGGATGGATGTTGGAGGCAGAGAATGGGGTATGTCAGGGCAAGGGACTATGCTTCTTACAAGAAGATGTGGGTATTGGATCAATGGCGTTATTTTGCCCACATCATGATCATGTGCATCTCATCCAGGAAAGCAGGGAAATATGCCATGGGTCATGACCTAGCAGCGGCCATGGTGGGCATGTCTCTCAATCGGGGCTATAACTTCTCTCGCTATATTTTCAAAGCACTAAATGACCAGATAAATACAGCAGAGAGGTTCAGGTTCCTTTTGTACCCGAGGTTTGTGCAGCTACTGATCGATGATGCACTGCCAAACCTACGTGCTATCGGGGAGAGACTGCAGGTAAAACGGGTGGACAAGAGAGTCTTTGCACAGTTTCTAAAGCCAGGCAGTGTAGAACCTACCCCTGAGCATACTGAACTCTTAGGCCACCTGATTAATGAAGCATACGTCGCTCCGGAGGACTAGAACTGGTATAGTCCCAACTCGGGACCAGAGATGAGTGGTCACTCTGATGAAGAACAAGATGAAGAGAATGATGATGAACATGAAGGTGATGATGAACATGAAGGTGATGATGAAGGTGGTGTTGGTGGTGCGGAGGAATCCGATTCGGAGGCAACAGAATCAGATTCTTCTGATTCCGATGACGCACCATCACAGGCACATCCGAGAAGGTCGGCACAGGTAACCCTGCCTGAGTCGTCTTCAAAAAGAAAACGACAAAGCTCGAGCAACGAATACGAGCCGGCTACCGACTCTGACGCTGCTCTACAAAGACGAAGGCGAGAGAAAGCCAACAAGAAAAGGGGCGATAGGCAAGAGGTTGCTATCCCCAGGGTTGAAGAGATTCCGATTGTGCAGCCAGTACAAGTTGAAGCTGCCCATCCAAAGTCAGAATCTACCATGCCAGCATGGCAACTGTTTAGTATGAGGAGAAGGCCACTGGTACAAGCAGATGTGGCGGTCACGGCGGTCACAGAGGTGATTCCTGTGACGGTGACCCTCCCTACTCCAACCGTCCAGGTGACGGTGACTGCTCCACTTCTCACGGAGTCAGTCACCATCACCCTAACCATAACTCCCATCATTACATCCCCCATCCCAACACCCACCAAAGAGCCGTCAGGTCAACCCTTCAACTACGGTGATTTCTCACAGGGGTTCGACTTTGACACAATCTTCTCTTCCCCCATCCACAACGCCGAAGCCTCATCATCTAGGCATCCAGATCCAAATGAAGATCGATGTGCTAGAAACCCAAGTTGCTGGCTTGTTGAAGACTCTTCAAAAGTCAAAAGAGGATTCTGATGCTCAACAAGCACAAATAAACTCTCTGGCGGATGAAGTTAAGATTCTGCGTAGCCAGAGAACGGGGACTGATGAACAGTTAAAGAATGTCTTGGCACAGAATGAACTGTTAATGAAGACTAACGAAATGATTCTAGGCCACAGAACTTCACTTGAGCTGAGGATGGACTTGCAGAGAAAGGAGCACGCAGCGATGGTCAAATTAGTTGGTGAACTGACCGCGAAGCTAGGTGCTCAGGGGGAGAAGGAGATAGAGAAATAGAAAGAAAAGAAATCCACCGGTGCCGAGTCTTGTCGTCCAGTCGATCTGACTAAGGATGATGATAAAGACAAGGATCCTGAAGTCGGTCCTAGTGGAGGTGAGCACCTACCTTTGGCGATTGTGCCCATCTCTTCTGTTCCATTGGCTGAGGGGGCGTCTACTCAGCAAGAGGGTGGTGATACCTCAGGTGGTGGTGGCAGAGATAAAGGGAAGTCAGCGGCTGACGTGCTCAAGGACTTATCTGATGATGAGATCCTTTATTTAGAGCCTGACTATTCCAAAGAGGCACAGATCGATGCTCTCCTTAATCTGGAAGAAGGAGAGATCGACTCTGGTGATGACTGGAACGATGATGATGATTATGTGATAATCGAGATTCCCAAGGGCGACGGGGAACTAGAGTATGAGTTAGAGGATGGTGAGATCTTTGAAATACCATCGCTAGAATCTCTGCTCGAAACAGACACAGGCTCAGTTGACATGGCAAGTAATGTTGAAGCTACAACTGAAGCCTCCCCAGTCGACCCTACACCTATGGACCCCGAGGCACCAAAAGAGAAAGACATGCCTTCTGCATCTACAAAGGGTCCAGCTCCCGTGTGGCAAAAGACGTCTATCACAGACAAGCACGGAGCGACAGGTATGATCTTGGCTGTTAGGTTCGAGGAGGACAAGCAGCTGTTTTCCATCAAAAGATCTGGGGGGGTTCAATACTTGAAACCCACCAGTGAGGCGTTCAACTCTTTGCCCAAGTACGACCTAGTTAACCTTGCAAACCACGATCTGCTAAGTCACTCGAGTAATGCAGTAGCAATGGGTTTGTGGGTAACACTACAGCGGGAAGCAAGATCAGGGAACTTTGAATACCTTAAGCCTCAGGTGCCTAGAAGAGTCAAGGATAAGCACATTGTGCATCCTGTGACTAAGAAGCCCATAAAGAGATTGGTATACAAGCCAATACGATGTGAAACTAAGATTCCCCTGAGCAAGTTACCTCAGGATATTCTTGGTGACATGTGGTACTGGTACGTTGATCCAAAAACGGACGAGGCTGTGGTTATGGGTAAAGGTAAGTCAGATAGTGGAAACATAGTGCCAAAGGAAGTGATCAGGGTTTTTGATGAAGTCTGCTTCATCAATTTCTCTGTGAACGATCTGGAGGTACTAGCAGACAAATTCTGCATCCACACTGACGAATGGACAAAGCTTCTCTCTGCTAAATATGACAAGGTGATTAAGTTCTGCCTTGATTACAAGAAGAAGATGGAAGCTAAGGAACAGGTGCTGTGAAGACTGAAGAATGAAGACTGAAGACGATGAAGATCCCGAGCTGTTGACAAGGGGGAGTTTGTTGATGCACTTTCCTGTGACAACACTCTGGATAGAGTCTTAGTTTGTATTTCTAATGTCTGTAATTTGTCTTTGTATGTAAGAGTCATTATGTAATAGTTTATCGAGTTGTATTTACTTTTACATAATGTTTGTTGTTTTTCTGTTAAGTGTTTTGCGCACTTACAAGTGCGCAGGAGAAAGCTCCTGCGTACTTAGGAAGTACGCAAGAACACCTCTGCGTACTTGTTAAGTACGCAAGAGCAATTGGTCCTGCGCACTTGCTAAGTGCGCAGGCTTCAGGTCAGTATAAATAGGATAGGTTCACAGAAGCTAAGCACGCAGAACCATTTGTTCAGACGAACTCAGTTTTGCTAAGTACGCAGCTTGTATTCTCTCTGTAACCGTCGAGTGTTTATAATACAAAGAACGTTTATTGTGACTCTCGTGTTTTGGTTTACTTTGTTTAGTAAGACTCTCCACCTAGTCACGGGTATTCCGCAACCCGGTTTGACTAGTAGACCACTTGCATGTGACGATCCGACACACACGAAGGGACCTACATTATTTTAACCATATATGTTGAAATCTTTTGAAATCATGTGTCGATCTGCTGAAAATCTTATAAAGATCTTATCAAAATCCCATTAAATCTCATCTTTGTACAAAGTCCACTCAAGTCAAGTTTCATATTTATTTACGTCCGTATAACGTCTGGTTTTCTCCTCATTTGCCAAAGAACTCAAAAACCCACGCACACAAACACTCTCAACTCTAGAGAGAGAGATATCATGGAGAAAACCGACTCTACAAAGTGACGGTGCCCATTGTAGATGGGGCAGAACACGGTGGCATGGAGAGGAAGCTCACAACGGTCAGATGGCGGTGACGGCTCCAGTTTGGGAGGGGGAAACCATGGCTGGACGGAAAGCGAAGCTAGGGTTCTGCCATGGCTTTGGCAGTGGAGATCCTACTGCGATAGTGGGTGGCTCGGTTAAAAGCTAAGGTTTCGGTGAACCTTTCTTCCCGATGAGTTTTGTTTCCCATTTTTCGTGTCAATCTCACGTGTTTACCGACACACTTTCAGCATTTACTTGTATTATTTATTTTTCGGTTAGTCCGAGTGTCTTAGTGGCCGAGTTTCATTCCGGTCTATAAAATTTGTGATTTTGGATAGGAAACGATGCCATGAGCCACGGTCAAATGTGGTCAAACTCGGTTCAACGACGGTCAAACATAGCGGATAAGAAAACCGTGAGGTTTAGGACGCGTTGGTTTGTAAACGAGGCTTACGAGAGGTATAAACGCAAGCTAACGTAATTCTATTTATTCACACGGAGTTTAAACGCGCGTGCAGTCGAATCACGTTGAGCCTAGAAAAATTCTTTAACGACAACAATAAATAATAACGTAATAAGTAAATATTAACGGGCCACAAACATGTATAGTCGATCTAGAGAGTCCGTTCTGACTAAAATATATAATTATTATGAAACGAGATTTTTAAACGTGATTAATGAATGATGCATACGGTTAGTAAATATTATTACTTGAATGTAAAAAAGAAATATATTATGATCATGATATAAAACGGTTTATATAACTTAGTCACGACTGAAATGACGTAAACGTAAAGGATTTTGTACAAACGTGTGTGTGTGTATATATATTTATATCTTATTGACAATTCGCTTGAATGGTAAATAAATGCATAACTTGAAGGACTAAACTATGCTTTGGTAATTAACAAACGTCGATACAACTATATTTTGCATAAATATAGCGTACCACAGATATATATACACCTATATATATATATACACCTATATATATATATACCAATACAAATATTCACGTTTTGTATTAAATTAAATGTATGTTGAAACACGTATATATTCTTAAACATATACATGTATCTCCGTATAATGTAAAGTGAATAAGCATACCATTGTGAAATTTAGGGTAAATGACATGAACGGATTGGGGATACGTGACGAATACTTTTCGAATAAAAATGAAAACGTAGACTGTTATAAACTCAGATAAATATTATGTCACGTATATAGATCGTATTTATATTTAAGCGTATAAATAAAAATATTGATATCTTCTATAAACCATCGAATATTATACAACACAACGCTTGATTGTAAACACATAAGCACAAATATATATATATATATATATATATATATATATATATATATTAATGCGTTGACATTATTAAAATAGCTTTCGTAAACATAGAATTGCACACATTCTATTGGAAGTCACACGAGCAAGCATTGTAATCATTAATTATAAGTACATATCGACATCCACAACCGTGTACTTAACAGACTAACACTTATAAATGTCACTAGTGGAACATGAACAATATCGAGTAATCAGGATCTAAGCGACCGCCATTAGTAACAAATACCAGGTCAGTATTGTAAAATAGTGAATAAACATGGCTCAACTGCACACGCGATAACTCAACCCTATTATCAGAAGTTGATAATATATTTGTAATTAGGGTTATAATGGTGATTACCTGCGCACCCTTGGATTACACGCAACACCGGTACCTTTATGTCTATTAAGCAGTCAAAGGTGAGTTTTACGGCCTCTCTTTATTTTTAAATGTTTTATAAACATCGGGGAAAAAACATACTTACTTTACACGTTTGAAAACACGAAATATATTTATTTCATACGTTTGGTGAACATAACACATGCTTACAACTATTTTCATATGGTAACAAGAAAACAAAACCCGACCTTTATGTTTGCAAGCGTTAACACATATAGAGCGCTGGAAGTCCCCTGACCATCATAGTTATAACCATTAGCTATTGATTAGTCTAGGATTCTATGGATAGTACTATTGGGATTAACACCCCCGGTCATGGTCAGTCGCTCTAACCATGGGTCCCTTTGGCCAAATGGCCGCAGAGTGTTCAACAACTGCTCATGAGGTATGAGCGAGGGGCAAAACACATGTGTTATGGTTTAGTTATGCCTTATGTATACACATATTATTTGTATTCCTAGCTAGTTTACAAATGGGTCAACATAACTTGTTTTGTTTATCATATACAATGAAACGTTTTCGTGCAGATGGATCTACCAATTGCTTTCATGCAAAATGGTTTTGCCATTCATTTACGAGCAAAATGTTTTTATCAATGTTTTCAAGGAAAACAGTTTCATATTATGGCCATGTACACAGTATTAATGTTTTTAGGAAAAACAATTTATTTTATGACTATGACGTCATCACATGTTTTCATCGAGAAAACGACTCATTTTATGACTATGAAGTAATCACGTGCTTTCATTGGGAAAAGGACTCATTTTATGACTACAAAGTCATTACATGTTTTCAGGATAACGGTTTCATACTATGGCCACATATATAACAACAAGTTTTCAAGGAAAACTGCTTTTCATTGCAACAAATAAATCTGGGAACTCACCAACATTATGCTGATATTTTTAAGTATGTTTTTCAGGTAATACTTAGCTATGACATGGTTGGAATAGGTTAGCCATTTGGACTAAACCCTAGAAGCCGAAGAAGCGTGATCGCTAAACCTCGAGACAGTTTTGGCCTATATAGTTCTAGGATTATGTACTAGCTTATTTTAGTATTTGTAATGGCGTTCAATGTATAGAAGTCTTTACTTTAGTTTCCACTGTTGTGTAATGTTACCAATCGTTGCGAACTTTATTTATTTATTTATTAAATAAATTTGGGGGTATGACACACACACACTAGCAAACATGGGTTCAAATCACAATTGCAGTATTGATTTAGTTTCCACACTACTAATGATTCAAAGACGCTTACATCCTACCGAAAATTCAAATTACTTGCAAATATCCAGATTAACAAATCAAACATTTGATACAATCAAGTAAGAATGACGCAATCATTTCCCATGTGTGCGATCTAAGTCGTTTAGATCATTACTGATGTACTATCATTTCCTCTTTTCTTCAAATGAATTTGAAATTTTTTTGGTTTTCTATTTTGTTTGGGTTTTTCTGAAATAGTTTGAAAGATAAGCAAACTGTTCAAAATTAAAACGAAATAAAAGTTAACTTCCAAGAAAATGTTTTGATTTGAAAACAAGTTTTCACTCCGGATTGAACATTCCTATCATGTTGACGAGATGTTCAAAACGAGTACGATCAAACGCCTTAGTGAAAAGGTCAGCAAAGTTGTCATTCGTATGAACTCTTACAAGTTCAATTAAGTGCTTTTCAGCACAATCACGGATGAAGTGGTGACGAATCTCAATGTGTTTAGTTTTAGAATGTTTCACCGGGTTATTTGTGATGGACATGATGGCGTTGTTGTCAATGAACAAGGGGGTTCAAGTGTAGTTTATGCCATAGTCTCCCAATTGCTGCTGGATCCACAATATCTGAGAACAACAGCTTGCGGCAGCAATGTACTCTACTTCACATGTTGAGACAGAAACCGTTGACTGCTTCTTGCATTTCCAGGAGACCACCCTGTCTCCCAAGAATTGACATCCACCTGAAGTTGATTTTCTATCGAGGTTACAACCGCCATAATCAGAATTAGTGTAAGCTCTGAATTCAAGCGACTGCTGCTTGGAGTACCAAAGACCCAATCGGGGTTTCCCTTTCAGGTATCTAAAGATTCTCTTCACAGCGATCATATGAGATTCCTTCGGTTATGACTGAAACCTCGAGCACAAGCAGACGGCAAACATTATGTCGGGCCTTGACGCTGTGAGATACATAAGAGATCCGATCATCCCACGGTACAATTTACAATCCATATCCTTTCCATCTTTGTCTAGATGCAAACCGTGATTGACTGGGATTGGTGTGCCATAAGTACTACAATCATTCAGTTTGTATTTTGACAAAATGTCTTGTACGTACTTAGTTTGATGTAGATAAATGCCATCCTCCCTCTAACTGACTTGCAAACCCAATAAAAATGACAGTTCACCAATGTTGCTCGTTTCAAACTTGGACCTCATCACCCTTTCGAATTCCCTACACATCTCTTCATTGGTAGACCCAAAGATAATGTCGTCAACATACACTTGCACCAGTAGAATATCACCTCCTACTTTCCGTGTGAAGAGGGTCGAGTCAATTTGTCCACGATCAAAACCATTGGACAATAAATGCTTTGATAGAGTCTCATACCACGCCCGAGGTGCTTGATGAAGACCATAAAGTGCTTTATCCAGTTTATACACCTTATCAATATTATGCGGATCTTCACATCAAGTTGATAGACCTTGAAACCGACGAATGAGGCATAAGCCAGAAACATGCGAATGGCTTCAAGTCTAGCAACTGGGGCATATACATCAGTGTAATCCAGGCCCTCTTGCTGATAAAAACCCTGAACAACCAACCTTGCTTTGTTTTTCACCAAAACGTGTTGATCGTCTGTCTTACATTTGAACACCCATCTGGTTCCAATTGGATGCATACCTTTCGGAAGGTCAACCAAATCCCACACATGCAACTTTTGGAATTGAGACAACTCATCTTGCATATCCTCAATCCAACAGTTGTCCATGAGAGCCTCTTTCACATTCTTCGGCTCCAATTGGGATACGAATGCAACATGCAAACATGTTTCCATGACACCAGTGTCAAGTATCTCAGCATATAAACCTGTGTTCTCGAAAATGGTCCTATGACGAGTTTGAACACCGGCATTAGGATTACGAATAATGTTGTCCATTGGATGATTCTTATGCACTCTCGTCTCTGGTACATGCGGTTCCTGGATATTTTTGTCAAGATTCGTACTTAACTCCCCCATATCATGTGTACTAGAGGAAGAGGATTCAATGTTGATTGGATCAACTATAGCTTCATTTCCTACACGAGTGTTAGGACTGGAGCGTCATTTCCATAAACATGAACTACTTCATTGTCATCACTTGCATGAGTTCCAGATGCATATGCAGCATTGGAATTGGGAGTTACAATCGGTACAGTGGCACGGGTTGAGAAATTGGAGTCATCACCGCCATTAAAGAATTCGCACAAATGGGCGGCATCTTCGGCAAATACATCAGGAAGGTTGAAAGACTTGAATAGAGAATCATAATCGAATCCCCACGCTAGACCTGTAGGTTCTTGTGGAGTACTGTGTTTACTGCAATCCACTTCGAACCATTCTTCAACTGAACGTGTTCCTATATTGTACACTCTCTTGCAGGGTGAGTTGGCAACATATCCTAATAAGATGCCTTCTACCGCTTTTGCATGAAATTTGGATTTGCGTTCCTTGTACTGTAACAATAAGGAGCATGGACTACCAAAGGGAACTCGGTAGTTAAGATTGGGAGGTCGATTGTTGATCAGCTCATAACATGTTTTTTTGTGCCTTTTAACGACCAGAATTCTATTCAAAACGTGGCATGATGTGTTGACTGCTTCCACCTAGAAATTCACCGAAAGTTTAGCATCAGACAGCATTGTCCTTGCAGTCTCAATAACAGTTATGTTCTTCCTCTTTACAACTCCATTCTGCTGTGGTGTGTACGGCGCAATGAATTCATGACGAATACCATTATTCAGACAGAAAAGCTCCATCATGTTGTTTCTGAACTCTGTGCCTTTGTCACTCCTTATTCTTCTAACCATTAGCTTGCATAAAGATTCCAGGTTCAAGATTAGGTATTGAAGAATTTCAGCAGTCTCATCCTTGGTACCTAAAAAGTGCACCCAAGAAAAACATGAGAAATCATCAGTTACAACTAGACAGTATAACTTACCTCCAATACTCCTGATACTTATGGGTCCCAACAGATCCATGTGTAGGAGTTCCAAAGGGGTATCAATGGAGTTTTGGAGCTTAGGCTTGTGAGATTTCCGGTGTTGTTTGCCCTTTTTACAAGGCATATAGTGTAACCTTTCTGATTTTCATATCTTCATTTTAGTACGATAAAGCATGTATAAATTTCAATCTTAGTGAAATGGTTATATCAAGCCCTAATGTTATCAAATACCGATTCACAATTTCCACCCGCATTTATCCTAGAATCACTATATGTATATATTTAGACTTATGTGTACCGATATATACACACTTACACCCAATTTGCAAATACTTTTACATTAGATTGGACCCTAAATCTCTTGAACCCTCAAACAATTAGACCTACACTTTCAATTTTGACTTTTAAACATCAAATTTTGACTTTCCAAGATCCGGTTCACTTTCAAAAGTCAAAGCAGCCCAAATCGCGATAATCCAAGGCTGCCTTCGATGATTCTTGTTGAATTGGACTTCTCACGGTTACACAAGCAATAATAGACCAAATCCAGGCCCAAACAACGTATTAATTCGATCAATTTTAGCAGGTGAGTTTGAATTCAAACGAATTTGACTTCACAAAGTCAAATTCGTATCAATCCATTTTCAATCCGTGCAATGAACACGTTTAAACCCTCGGAAATCACGCGCAAACATCTCTTGAGTGAATGTGGACCCCCAATTCAATTCCAAATCTTTGATTCGATGCGTAAAACTCGTCCGCTAGCTGTCATCGTCAAACACGAATCAAATCAAGCAGTTAAGATAAAATTAAACGAATTAAAACATACGTTTACCTTCGCCTAGTCGATTACAATCTCTCTGAACCGCTAATCGCGTCTCAATTCGCGTCTGAAGCCAAATCCAGCACCAAGAACAGTCTAGGAAGTTTTAGATCATTAGTTTCGTAATTGAGTCCTGATCGTTAGCCCCCTATCAATTCGAGTAAACATAATCCATCGAAATCAATTTGAATTAGGGTTCTTGGCCGTTTTACTCGAAGTCTGATTTGCAGAAAATGGATAATTCAAGTTAACCTATTTAAATTTCCTTGTTCCTATTATGACCAGTGAACCACCTGGTCCGACTGGTTAAGTCTATGCTCCATCGGCCGAGTGGTGTGGGTTCGAAACCCACGCAGACAGACCCTTTTTGCGCGTGACTCAAAGCCAGACCCGGCCTCTTGAACCGGACTGGTTATATACAAATTGAATCCAATCCATAACACGGGTTAGCCCCCTGGTCCAGTGGTTGAGACGACTACCTGGTACAGAGGCCACCCGGGTTCGAGCCGGGTGGTCTGTTTAAATTTTTAAAACCTGTTTTACAGCTTCAAAAATTTTATAAAAAAATATTTTTATAAACCTTACACTATTTGTAACAGAATAAAACCAAATTTGTAAATTTTCAATATAAATTCAGTTTTATTATGAATTTTTGTTCAAATTGTGAATTAAAATAATTAAAACAAAAACTTTAAATATCAAAAATTAATTTCTAAATAAAAACAATAAACTTTATAAAAGTTTATAAATTGTTAACTCATTAAAGCAAACTAGTATATATTTTTTTGATGATAAATAAAATAAAAATTATTCATTTAATTTATTTAAATAAATAAAATTATTTATTTATTTTATTTATTTAAATTAAACATTATTCACATAAGTAGGAATTCTTTTCCTAAACACATATATATATTTACACAATTAAACACTATTCACATAAGTAGGAATTCTTTTCCTAAACACATATATATATTTACACTCTATATATATGTTAACATATTTTTCACAATTAAATAAATTATTTTATTTAAATCCAACCCTACGTCGGTGACTATTAAATTCATACATATATACCTTGGACTCATAATACACATTAAATTCGTATTTAAACATAGTATGCCTTTACATAGAATAACACAAATCTATTTGTACCAACCCACACACATCAAAACCCGTTGAACCCTAGACTTAGACATAGACTTTTGTACACACTATTAACTCAATACACATTATACACTAGGTTAACGTGGTGAGTTACAAGGATCGTTTTGCCACCTAGACTCGCGTGCTAGCTACACTCTTGATTCAAATGAGTTTACATAGCCCCTTTTTATTTTGTACTTTTGGGGTGAAACATGATTTACCTTTGAAACTTTTTGCATAGACCTAAATACAATTCAATAGTATGATATTATGTGTTATGTGCTTTATGTTTGAATGCTATGAGTTAAGACTACATATACATGACTTTAGTACAATCATTAACTACGTACAAGCTAACGGTTAACATTGATAGATCTATTGAGTCTGACAAACCCACCCGGTTAGGGTGTTTGTTACCGACTTTACATTAGGGTAACATGCGTGTTATGCCTCAGTCACAAGGTTTGATTGTACACACTTAGTTTAACTATAGATTCTCCATAAATGTCTTATACACGTGTATCGTATGAATTGTATAAAGCACTTTAAACTTGGTTATGTGTCAAAACCTATGTATGCTCACCAACTTTTTAGTTAACCTTGTTTTCATCATATTTCAGGTACTAATGCTTGAGAATAAGTACAAGATGCTTCACTTAGGACCGATGACCTAGAATTTAATTTAAAGAGACTATTTATGTATTTCTATTTTCCTTGTATTGTTGGATTTATATTTATTTGTGACATGAAATTGGTTGTTTAATTATTTAAACTTTAGTAAACCTTGAGCTTTTGAACAGTCTAAATGTCCCGCCCCGACGTATTCTGCCGTCGGTTGGGGTGTGACAGATTGGTATCAGAGCCATGGTTATAAGGAAGTAGGTTATTAGACACCTTTGACCTAGACTATAACCTTAGGACACCCATTATTGCCATGTTCTATGATATGCTACATGCTATGTGTTACTTGCCTATTATATTAATATTTATTTTATTTTGATACCTTATTTGCTAAAATTCATGACTTAGTAGACTATACTAAATAAATAAATAATATCCCTACCCATACCCTAAGCCTCATAACCTTCTTACCTACTTCTCTGTCATCATCATCATAGCATGTGGAAACTTCATGAATTTAAATCTATAGAATTTCTTTACTTCCTCGTTAAGGTTTTAAACTTTGTTAATTATTAGAGGACACGTGCAATCTGGAAGGGTGACGCCTGTATTCTGGGTTTTCTGTCTAGGAAAGCATTTCGTATAAATCCCAATCAACCGAGGGACCCGTATGCTTTCCTGGGAATTCCCGGGATGAGTGTTTACTTATAGGCTAAAGCATGTCTCCTTGAAAAATTATATGAGTTTAATTAACCTTAATGTGTCACAGTATTCAAGTGATTATATCACTATTTGAGTACAATCCAAACTATGAATTACTATTTTATTTGTTATCTTACCTTTTAAATTCAATCGACCCTCATAAGTTCTTACATCTCTTCTTGTGTTGTGCAAATCTATAGAATGCCTCCCCGTCGTGCTACCGTGGCCAACAACAACACTGATATTGTGGCTATTCTTGCACAACTGGTAACTCAACTCACTCAAGTTAATAGTGCTACAAACGGTAACCATGGGACTAATAGTGGTGGTGGTGCCAACCCACCGCAATGCACTTTCAAGCATTTTAACTTGTGCAACCCCACTAAGTTTTATGGCACTAAAGGAGCCACGGGTCTCTTTGCAATGGTTCGAGAGCATTGAAAGCACTTTTCTCAATAGCGATTGTCCCGACAGCCTCCGGGTCCGCTATGCCACCAGCGTCATCCAAAAACGAGCGCTCATTTGGTGGAATGGTGAAAAGAGGAATAGGGCATGGATGTGGCAATGGCCTTGCCATGGGATGAGGTCAAACGGCTCATGACATAGGAGTTCTGTCCTCGCAATGAAATGAAGAAGTTAGAGGCCGAATTTTGGGATCTTGCCCAAGATAGTGGTGAAAGTTTAGCCTACACCACCCGCTTCCATGGCTAAGTCTTCTAGTACCTCATATGGTCACACCTTTGGCTCGGGGTATTGAAACGTACATCAGTGGACTGCCGATGAAGATTCAAGACACTGTTTTAGGGAGGAACCCAACTACCCTTGAAGATGCCATCCGCCTATCCGCCACATTAACCGATAACCATGTAAAGGTGGGTACGCTAACAAGGAAGGGTGCTAAGAAAGTCCTAGACACGGCAACACCTTCTGAGTCCTCCAAAGGGGTCAAACTCGAACCTTTGTCCAACAACAAGAAACGAAAGACTAGGAATTTTGCTGTTGTTACCCCGGCTGTCCCAGTCAATCACGTTGCTCCTATGACTCATAATTCAGCCAAGAAACATTAAGTAGGCAGCAGCCCTTTGTGCAACACGTGCAATTACCATCATTTCCCAAATATACTGTGTTGGATATGTGCCAGCTATGGAGGAAATGGGCATTTAGCCAACACCTGCAGGGTCAAACCACCCAGTAATACAGCCAACCAGGAAAACAAAGGGTTCCAACTATCACTAATGGGAATGCTTGCTTTGAATGTGGTAACCCAAACCACTTCCGAAACAGATGCCCAAAACTTATCAACCCTAATCAAGGTGGAGCTAGAGGACGTGCTTTCAACATAAATGCTAATGAAGCCCAGGCCAACAATGATGTGGTCAACGGTACGTTCCTCGTTAATAACCAGTATGCTTCCATACTATTTGATACCGGTGCCGATAAGAGTTTTGTTTCACTTAATTTTGAACCTTTTCTTGCTAAAACCCGAACTAAGTTAGAGAAAATCTTTACCGTTGAAGTAGCGGATGGAAACCCCATCATCATTACGATTGTGTCATCGAACTTAATGAATATTCCTTTCCCGTCAACCT
The DNA here is from genome assembly GCA_023525975.1 of Smallanthus sonchifolius. Taxonomy (NCBI): domain Eukaryota; kingdom Viridiplantae; phylum Streptophyta; class Magnoliopsida; order Asterales; family Asteraceae; genus Smallanthus; species Smallanthus sonchifolius. Next base: position 55,719,286 of record CM042034.1, read on the forward strand.
CATACCTATGCAACTGGGAAGCTTTGATATCATCATAGGCATGGATTGGTTATCTAGTCATCATGCCGAGGTCGTTTGTTTCGAGAAGTGCATCCGAATTCCTCTCCCCTCGGGTGATACATTAAAAGTCTTTGGTGAGAAACCCTGTAGTGGGCTTAAGCTCATGTCGTGCACTACGGCCTGAAAGTACTTACGGAAGAAGTATGTGGCCTTTCTAGCCCATATCGTTCAAAAGAAGGACCAAGAGAAGAGCATTCAAGACATCCCCATCATTTGTGACTTTCCCGAAGTATTTCCTGAAGATCTATTCGGTCTTCCACCCGTTCGTCAAGTAGAGTTTCGTATCGACCTTGTACCTGGAGCTAATCCTGTGGCTAAAGCTCCATACCGTCTAGCACCTTCTGAAATGCAAGAACTTGCAAGTCAGCTTCAAGAACTTTCCGATAAAGGTTTCATTCGTCCTAGTCATTCACCATGGGGTGCACCCGTCCTATTCGTGAAGAAGAAAGATGGCTCATTCCGGATGTGTATTGACTACCGCGAACTCAACAAACTTACCATCAAGAACCGTTATCCTTTGCCTAGGATTGATGATCTCTTTGATCAACTCCAAGGTTCCACCTACTTCTCGAAGATTGATCTTCGATCCGGATATCACCAACTTCGTGTGCAAGAGGAGGATATTCCAAAGACTGCCTTTCGTACGAGATACGGTCACTACGAATTTATGGTTATGCCTTTTGGGCTAGCCAATGCCCCCGCGGTTTTCATGGATCTCATGAATCGCGTATGCAAACCATACCTAGATAAATTCGTGATCGTTTTCATTGACGACATCTTGATCTACTCCAAGACCAAATCAGATCATGAACAACACCATAAGTTGGTTTTAGACCTTTTAAGAAAAGAACAACTATATGCTAAGTTCTCCAAGTGTGAATTTTGGCTAAAGGAACTTCAATTTTTGGGTCATATTGTTAACAAAAAGGGAATTCATGTTGATCCCGCAAAGATCAAAGCCGTTAAGAATTGGAGTACCCCTAAGACCCCTACCGAAGTTCATTCATTTCTTGGTCTTGCTGGTTATTATCGTCGTTTCATCTCAAACTTTTCCAAGATTGCGGTCCCTCTCACGGCCTTGACCCACAAAGGTAAACACTATGAATGGGGACCAAAGCAAGAGGAAGCCTTCCAACTCCTCAAGCAAAAATTGTGCAATGCTTCTATTCTCACCCTTCCTGATGGCAACGATGATCTGGTGGTCTACTGCGATGCATCAAACCAAGGCCTCGGTTGTGTTCTCATGCAATGGGGCAAGGTGATCGCTTATGCATCAAGACAACTTAAAATTCACGAAAAGAATTATACGACGCACGATCTTGAGTTAGGTACGGTCGTCTTCGCATTAAAGATTTGGAGGCATTATATCTATGGCACGAAATGTGTGGTGTTCACTGACCACAAAAGTCTCCAACACATCTTCAATCAAAAAGAACTCAACATGAGGCAACGTTGGGTCGAGCTCCTTAACGATTACGACTGCGAGATTCGGTACCATCCCAATAAAGCGAATGTTGTGGCCGATGCCTTGAGTCATAAGGACCACGTTATGCTTCATTGTGTTAGGATTCAAACCGATATTCAAAATCGCATCTTAGAAGCTCAACACGTCTCGGTCACCGAGGGTAATCTGTATAACGAAATGTCATGTGGTGTTGAACTCCTATTAGAAACCAAACCTACTGGCCTCCTCTATTACTTGAATCGTATCTGGGTCCCCGATCGTGATGACCTTCGCGCAGTCCTTATGAACGAGGCACACAAAACTCATTACTCCGTCCATCCCGGGGCTGATAAAATGTACAAGGGTCTTCACTAACAATACTGGTGGCCCAGGATGAAGAAAGACATTGCACTATATGTCGCAAAATGTCTAATTTGCTCCAAAGTCAAAGCTGAACATCAACGTCCTTCTGGTTTACTTGAACAACCGGAAATTCCAGTGTGGAAATAGGAAAATCTAGCAATGGATTTCATTACCAAACTCCCTCGTACTTCTAGAGGTTATGATAGTATTTGGGTGATCATTGACTGTCTCACCAAATCTGCTCACTTTCTACCCATTCGAGAAGACTATCGGGTAGAGAAACTAGCCCGAATCTACATTGATGAAATTATGAGTCGTCACGGGGTCCCACTTAACATAATATCTGATAGGGATGCTCGTTTCACCTCCCTCTTTTGGCAATCCCTCCAAACTGCTCTTGGTACACGTTTGGATTTAAGCACGGCTTACCATCCCCAAACTGATGGCCAGACCGAGCGAACAATCCAGACGCTCGAGGACATGCTTAGAGCTTGTGTAATTGATTTTGGTGGCAATTGGGATTCACATCTATCCCACATTGAGTTCTCTTACAACAATAGCTACCACACAAGCATCAACATGGCTCCATTTGAAGCTCTCTATGGTCGGAAGTGTCGCTCTCCTATCTGTTGGAACGAGATTGGTGAAGCACAAATCACCGGTCCCGAATTAATCCAAGAAACGTCCGACAGGATCCTACAGATCCGCAACAACATTCAAGTAGCAAGGAGTCGGCAAAAGAGCTATGCCGATAAGAGGCGTAAACCCTTGGAATTTCAAGTCGGTGATCTTGTACTTCTAAAGGTATCTCCTTGGAAGGGGGTGATTCGCTTCGGGAAGAAGGGAAAACTAGCACCTCGCTATGTGGGTCCATTCAAAATCCTCGAAAGGATTGGAAAAGTGGCTTACAAACTCGAATTACCTCCATCACTTGCTAATGTACACCCTACTTTCCACGTGTCCAACCTAAAGAAATGTCTTGCTGATGAGAATCTCCATATACCTCTCGACGATGTGCGCATTGACGAAACGATGCACTTCGTGGAGAGACCAGTGGAGATCATGGGTCGCGAGATCAAGCAACTCAAGCGAAGCCGTATCCCTATTGTCAAAGTACGATGGGAATCTAAGCGTGGACCTGAATTTACTTGGGAACGTGAGGACCAAATGAAGCTCCAGTACCCTCACCTTTTTGATGATACAGTCGCCGCAAATAGCTAAATTTCGGGATGAAATTCCCTCAACATGGGGATACTGTAACCTTTCTGATTTTCATATCTTCATTTTAGTACGATAAAGCATGTATAAATTTCAATCTTAGTGAAATGGTTATATCAAGCCCTAATGTTATCAAATACCGATTCACAATTTCCACCCGCAATTATCCTAGAATCACTATATGTATATATTTAGACTTATGTGTACCGATATATACACACTTACACCCAATTTGCAAATACTTTTACATTAGATTGGACCCTAAATCTCTTGAACCCTCAAACACTTAGACCTACACTTTCAATTTTGACTTTTAAACATCAAATTTTGACTTTCCAAGATCCGTTTGACTTTCAAAAGTCAAAGCAGCCCAAATCACGATAATCCAAGGCTGCCTTCGACGATTCTTGTTGAATTGGACTTCTCATGGTTACACAAGCAATAATAGACCAAATCCAGGCCCAAATAACGTATTAATTCGATCAATTTTAGCGGGTGAGTTTGAATTCAAACGAATTTGACTTCACAAAGTCAAATTCGTATCAATCCATTTTCAATCCGTGCAATTAACGCGTTTAAACCCCTGGAAATCACGCACAAACGTCTCTTGAGTGAATGTGGACCCTGTTCGCGACCCAATTCAATTCCAAATCTTTGATTCGATGCGTAAACCTCATCCGCTAGCTGTCATCGTCAAACACGAATCAAATCAAGCAGTTAAGATAAAATTAAACGAATTAAAACATACGTTTACCTTCGCCTAGTCGGTTACAATCTCTCTGAACCGCTAATCGCGTCTCATTTCACGTCTGAAGCCAAATCCAGCACCAAGAAAAGTCGGGGAAATCGAATAGCCCTCAGCACTCGTTGCCCAATCATAACGAGTAAGTTTTAGATCATTAGTTTCGTAATTGAGTCCTGATCGTTAGCCCCTTATCAATTCGAGTAAACATAATCCATCGAAATCAATTTGAATTAGGGTTCTTGGCCGTTTTACTCGAAGTCTGATTTGGGGAAAATGGATAATTCAAGGTAACCTATTTAAATTTTCTTGTTCCTATTATGACCAGCGAACCACCTGGTCCAACTGGTTAAGTCTATGCTCCATCGGCCGAGTGGTGTGGGTTCGAAACCCACGCAGACAGACCCTTTTTGCGTGTGACTCAAAGCCAGACCCGGCCTCTTGAACCGGACTGGTTATATACAAATCGAATCCAATCTATAACACGGGTTAGCCCCCTGGTCCAGTGGTTGAGACGACTGCCTGGTACAGAAGCCACCCGGGTTCGAGCCGGGTGGTCTGTTTAAATTTTTAAAACCTGTTTTACAGCTTCAAAAATTTTATAAAAAAATATTTTTATAAACCTTACACTATTTGTAACAGAATAAAACCAAATTTGTAAATTTTCAATATAAATTCAGTTTTATTATGAATTTTTGTTCAAATTGTGTATTAAAATAATTAAAACAAAAACTTTAAATAACAAAAATTAATTTCTAAATAAAAACAATAAACTTTATAAAAGTTTATAAAATGTTAACTCATTAAAGCAAACTAGTATATATTTCTTTGATGATAAATAAAATAAAAATTATTTATTTAATTTATTTAAATAAATAAAATTATTTATTTATTTTGTTTATTTAAATTAAACACTATTCACATAAGTAGGAATTCTTTTCCTAAACACATATATATATATATATATATTTACACAATATATATATGTTAACATATTTTTCACAATTAAATAAATTATTTTATTTAAATCCAACCGTACGTCGGTGATTATTAAGTTCATACATATATACCTTGGACTCATAATACACATTAAATTCGTATTTAAACATAGTATGCCTTTACATGGAATAACACAAATCTATTTGTACCAACCCACACACATCAAAACATGTTGAACCCTAGACTTAGACATAGACTTTTGTACACACTATTAACTCAATACACATTATACACTAGGTTAACGTGGTGAGTTACAAGGATCGTCTTGCCACCTAGACTCGCGTGCTAGCTACACTCTTGATTCAAGTGAGTTTACATAGCCCCTTTTTATTTTGTACTTTTGGGGTGAAACATGATTTACCTTTGAAACTTTTTGCATAGACCTAACTACAATTCAATAGTATGATATTATGTGTTATGTGCTTTATGTTTGAATGCTATGTGTTAAGACTTCATATACATGACTTTAGTACAATCATTAACTCCGTACAAGCCAACGGTTAACATTGATAGATCTTTTGAGTCTGAGGTTTGATTGTACACACTTAGTTTAACTATAGATGTTTGAATGCTATGAGTTAAGACTACATATACATGTGTTATCTACTGCGTGTTTTGCCTCAGTCACAAGGTTTGATTGTACACACTTAGTTTAACTATAGATTCTCCATAAATGCCTTATACACGTGTATCGTATGAATTGTATAAAACACTTTAAACTTGGTTATGTGTCAAAACCTATGTATGCTCACCAACTTTTTAGTTGACCTCGTTTTCATCATGTTTCAGGTACTAATGCTTGAGAATAAGTACAAGATGCTTCACTTAGGACCGATGACCTAGAATTTAATTTAAAGAGACTATTTATGTATTTCTATTTTCCTTGTATTGTTGGATTTATGTTTATTTGTGACATGAAATTGGTTGTTTAATTATTTAAACTTTAGTAAACCTTGAGCTTTTGAACAGTCTACATGTCCCGCCCCGACGTATTCCGCCGTCGGTTGGGGTGTGACATATAGTCATCTGTAACGGCAAATATCAGCTTATGAATCCCGGTTACCAAACCGTTTCGGACAAGGTGATTCATTTTATGATAAGAAATGTGTCCGAGATTCCTATGCCACAAGATTGAGTCAATCTCTGTCGCTTTTGTAAGCAAACAAGTAGCACCTGATGAGGTGGTTGTATCCACGCTCATATCGATCAAATAGGTGTCATTTGTTCTTGGTGCTCTAATCAGAATCCAGTCAGCAGGAACCTCAAAACCAGGCTTGAGAATCAATCATTCAGACTTATCAAACGTAACCGAGTACTCTTTGTCGCACATCTGAGAGACACTCAACAGGTTATGCTTCAGCTGCTCGCAGTAGTTGACGTTGTCGAAGCTAATACATCCATTCATAACCACGCCTTGACAAGTGATACTGCTGCCTTTCTCTCCTGTAAAAGGCCACATAGCCACCTCTGAGTGTTTAACATCTTGAAGCAAGGCCATGTTGCCTGTCATGTGTCAGGAGCATCCACTATCCACAAAACAACGGTTAGAGATAGTTCCCTTCGGATGTCCCTGCACGAGTCACAAGCAAATTAGTTAGATTTGGAGACTTAATCCATAGTGGTCTTGAGTCGTCCATCTTTCTCAAAGTATACAACCTCGATTAATTCGCAATCATGACTGTCAAAAATGGGTGAATCTTTAGAAGAGTTAGGATCAGAAGATAGAGAACTTTTGGTTTTCTTGGTCCAGGACCTTTTCAATTTAGCCTTCTGAACATCACGCTTGCTAGTCTCAACATTGGGTGAACTAGTGGAAGCTTCACCTTGTTGACTACCAGCTAGCTACTATTCATGTTTTCTCAACCTTTTGTTCCTTCTTCTTCTCTGTGGCTTAGAGAGTTTCACCGCAGATTTCTCACCAGAGGTAGATACACTAGGTTTAGAAGGTTGCTTTTTCCGTTTTGGAACATATGGTTTAGCCTCAGATGGTGTCTTTGGCTTCGCCATAGGTTTCACTGGTAGTTTCACCACATTCGATTTGGGATTCTGTGGTTGCTTCATTGATGGTGTCTAGGGAGAAACAGCTTGTTGATGAACAATTGACTGTTTCCCTTGGTTCTTGTCAGGATAGTTGATGTATTGCAAAATACATGCATTTTACTGTCAATTTCATTCCCACTGTGTGTTTGTTTAGCTTCGGTTTTCTTCTATAACTGCTTGTACTTAATATTTCTATATCTTATGGTTGTTAGGTCACAAAGGAAGCGGATATGATTGAAAACGAAGAAGAACGAGTTTCCGGTTCGTGCGAGAGGGCTGTGGATGAAAAAAGAAACTTTCTGGATATTTACCTATGTCGCGTAGCACGACAGATCTTGTAATGTCGTCGCGCTACGCGAGGATTGAACAATGTCTGAATTGCCCTTTTAATGATTGCCCGACTGTTTTGTCTTTTCTAGGGCCCTCGCGCTACGCGAGGAGTGTGCAAGATCCCGTCGCGCTACGCGACGGGTGGTTTTTCGCAGAAATTGTTTTAAAATCCAAAAATTAGAAACCCTAGGGGGGGAGAATCGAAGGAACGGCTGCAGGCGAAAAGAAGAGACGAAAAAGGGCGATTTCAAAGGATACAAGGCAAGGATTGAAGCTAGGGATCACTGGGATCGATTTCCTCGGGTGTTAATCATTCGGTTATGTTTTTCCTTGTTTATCTTTAATTTCCATGTTTCTTTTGAGTTTCGAATTGATGCTAACTATGGTTTTTGTCATGTTTAGTGGCTAAAATCTTAGAACTACCTAGGTGTTGATGAATACATATGTTTGACATTAGCTTTTATTCGGTTTTGGATGATTTGCATGTGATGAACTCATGATGTAACAAACTTGGTTTGGATTATTGGATGTTTTATGTGTGTCTATGATTGTTTATGGATTGATGATTTACTCCTCGTGTGCCTTGGTGAATGTCTTTCATGTAATAGGTGCATGCTAGATCAATTACTGTGTGTCTTTGATTAGTGGGTGGTTAACTGCGTACGAGTTCACCATAGGGTAATCTTCTTGATATAGATAGTTTAGATGTGCAACCAATCTCGATAGCTGTGAGGTGAAAGATTGTCGGTTTGTCTAGGGTGTTAGATTGCTAGTTTAGAGGCTTTGTGAGAAGATCTTGCTAGTTTGTCTCATATCTGTGTTTACCGAATCCAATAGGAAAATCCTAGTTATCCCTTGCACTTAGGTGTATTGAGACTTTCGCGCTGTGAGGTAGATTGTCTAGCGGATACTTTTTGAGTAAATTGGAGGACCTGTGAGGGAAATCCATCCAACCGGTGGTTTAACGGCTTTTAGGTTTCTTGGTTGACAATCCTTGAGAAGGGTCGAGGGTGCTCTAGGTTTCCTTTGAGTTTAGTATTTTAAGATCCCGGTATCACGTCAGTTCCCTTATCGATAGAACCTTTGTCAAGCATGTGTAGGATTCGAGCCTAGGTAGTGTTCTTTCTCCGTCTGGTTTACGTTTCAACTTTCGTTTGCGTTCGTAGTCTTCTCTTAAGTCCTTCTTTTAAGTTATTCTTAGTTTTTATTAGCAAACCCCCCTCTTTATTATTATTTTATTTAAGCAATTTTGTATGGATAAGTCTTTCAGTTTCTAGTTAGTGTTTTCTGTAGAGGTCCTTTGGGTTCGATATCCGGACTTACTTAGGCTTTACTACATTCGATAGGTTCACTTGCCTGTCGGTAGTTTAGTTGTTTAGAGAGTCTAGAGTATTACTTAGTGTTTTATTTAGCTTGTTTTGAGTCATTTAATTCAAACTACTTTGTGCACATCAAGTTTTTGGCGCCGTTGCCGGGGACCTCTGAGTCGATTGCGCTGATTAGTTCTGAATTACTTATCTGTTTTTTTTTTAGTTTATTTGTTCTTGTTTTTATTTCTTTATGAATATATTTCTTACTTTATTTTATTATTTGTTTTCTCACTTTATCTTCGTATTTTTCTGTGCAGTTTATGCCCCACTTGCGCTCGCAAGGACCACCACCTGCTATTTCTTTGGATTCGCAAAGCGACTCTAGGGAATACTCAGAGGCATCCCACAGCAAGGTAAGTGTTTCTTTATCTTCTCCTTCTTCTTCCACCAGTTCCCCCAGTTCTGTTTCTTCCCCCTTTTCTAATTCATCCACTCCACTAGCCCACCATCTTTTCATCCTGACGTGGCGAACCGTCGCACTGTTCATTAGCAGTCTACTGCGGGATTCATGGGGATTAATAACCCCATTACTATGCCAAACATAACCAATGAAAATTCTTGGCAAATACCCTCATACATCATGACCGCAATTAATAATTGCCAATTCAATGGTAGTGATGATGAGGATGCTCCCGTTCACATCGCCCGCTTGACCCGCATCTGTGGTACTTTTAATCTTCAAGGTGCCACAGATGATGCGATTTTTCTCCATCTTTTTCCATTCTCCCTTGCGGGAAGAGCCGCCACTTGGCTCGACTCGCACCCTCCGGGCACATTCACCACTTGGGCCGGCCTACGCGATGCTTTTCTAAATAAATATTTTCCACCCGCGAAGGCTGCCCGGTTGCGCGATGAGATTCATTCTTTTAGAATGCCGCCCGATGAACCCTATTATATGACCTGGGAGCGGTTCCAAAATCTGCTCAGTCGTTGCTCCCAACATGGTCTGTCTGACTAGGCCCTTGTAGAGAAATTCTACAACGGGCTCACTTATGAGACTCGTGCGCGCTTTGATACTTCTGCAGGAGGCCACCTTATGGGTAAAAGGAATGTGGCCGAATGCAATGATTTGTTTGAGAGTTTCGCCCAGGCGGAATACGAACAGCGGTCTGTTACTAGGAATTCAAGTCCTAGCACTAGTACCTCTTCATCTTCGAGGGGTGTTCACCACGTCAATGTGGACACTAGTGTAGCTGCTGCGCTTGAGGCTCTGGCGAAAGATGTGAAGGAGCTGAAAATGAGGATGGCGCGATGTGAGATGTGTCGTGGTGATCATGCTACTGTTGAGTGCCCTGTGCTGAATCAGGAGCAAGTCGGTTATGTGGGAGGTCAAAACCGATACGGAAATTCTTATAACCCCAATTGGGGAAATCATCAAAATCCCAGCTTCAGGTCTTCCGGTAATCCCCCTGGTTTCAATTCCAATTTTCCTCAGAACCAGGGGCAGGGTGGTCAGTCTTCGGGTAGTAATTCTGGGAGTACCTCGGTTGGAGGCGGTGGTAGTAACCTAGGTAGGATTGAGGAACTGCTGACGCAGTTAGTGGCAAATGATGCATCGACCCAGAAAATCCTTCATGAGCATGACATCATTCTTAAGAACCAGCAGTCCGCTTTCCTAGATTTGCAGCGTACGGTTGGTGACATTGCTAAGCGTTTGGAAAAAAAGCCGGAAGGCCAGTTTCTGAGTGGTACCCAACCCAACCCAAACGCCCACGTGAATGCGGTCACCACCCGTAGTGGTAGAGGTGGAGAGATTTTGAGTTCACCGGTGGAGGTTGAGAAAGAACCGGTTGATGATGAGGTAGAGAGAGAGACTCCTGGGAGGGTGCATTCAAGGCTAGTCCCAGCAAGTACCGCACCAAACAGTGAGTCTCTAGTTGGTAAGTATGTTGACAAGAAGCCGGTTGATGTTAAGCCCACTCCCGAGATTGATCTAGCCCGTATTCCTTATCCTGAGCGTGTTGCTAATCAAAAGCATGCTAAGGAATACGGGCATTTTCTTGATATGTTTAAACAACTGAAGATCAATCTCCCATTCATTGAGGCCCTTCAGCATATGCCTAAATACGCTAAGTTTTTGAAAGATCTTTTGAAGGGGAAGGACCTGTTGGGTAAGTTGAATGAGGTTCCTTTAAGTAGGGAGTGTTCTGCAGTGATAACAAACACGCTACCGGAGAAACTGACAGACCCGGGTATTTTCACAATCCCGTGTTTGTTTGTTGGCAATGTTCGTAGTCACGCGTTAGCGGATTCCGGTGCTAGCATCAATCTGATGCCTTATTCTCTCTATGAGAAGCTAGCACTCGGTGAACTAGCTCCAACGTGCATGACACTCTCCCTTGCGGACCGGTCGATAAAATGTCCACGGGGAATTTTGGAAAACGTGCTTGTGAAAGTTGATAAATTTGTTTTCCCTGTGGACTTTGTGGTTATGGATATGGAGGCGGATACCACTGTTCCCATCATCTTAGGACGTCCGTTCCTTCGCACCGCCAAGGCGTCATCGATGTTTTTGACGGAAGGCTCACACTTAGGGTCGGTGACGAGACGGTCACTTTTGTGGTTGCCAAATCTATTAACCTAGGAGGGAGTGGTGATAGTGTTGATAACCCCAAGTGTGGGGATGTTAAGAAGAAGCCAGAGGAGATGATGAAGGTTGTAGGTGGTAAGATGTGGGAGGCAGATGAAAGTGGCTCGTTTTCGAGCGAATTGGAGGAATTCTCCATTGATCCTCCCACATAGTGTGGTTTGTGAGTGTCTTGGGTGGAATCCCCAAGTGTAGAGTTTGTAGAGTGGTTTAGGTTGCGTTAGTGGTTTAGTTGTTTATTTTTTTGGTTGTTTGTTTTGTGTTTTGTGTTTTGATGTTTGTATGCAGGGATTATAATTGATTTTTGGTAGAGCTTTTAGCAGCAGAATGCGGGTCCCCATGTATGTTTGTTTTTTTAAATGGTGGTTGGAAGGTTTGGGAAATAAGGGGTGAGAAATTTGACTAAGTGTTGGAAAATTTTGAAACTTTCTGTCAAATTCCACCCCTCGCGCTACGCGACGTTTTCTAGTCCCCCGTCGCGCTACGCGGAAAAAAAAAATTAGCAGCGAGAACACAGCGAGAGCAAAGTGTGGGGATGCTGAATCCTCAACAAGGCTTTGGGAGCTGCTGCATGCTTGGAGCATATTGACCCGCCAAAATACCAGCTAAGTCTTTTCCATTTTCTTTTACTTTTCCCTGTTTTTGTTTTTGAGTCATGTTTCCATTCCTGCATTGAGAACAATGCAAAGTTTAAGTGTGGGGATGGGACACTGTCGTTTGGTTTTGTTTCGGTTTTCGTTTAGAGTGTGTTTCTATTTATGTCAAAAAAAAAATTAAAAATTTGAAAATGTCTTTTGAATAAAGAAGTTTGCAAAATAAAACGGAAAATGATAGAAAAGAGGGGTTTTTGTTCGGGTTCAAATAATGATAATAAAGATTAATATAGTCGAGCTTGTGTCTAGTTTGGGATATGTGAATAGGCTCGGTTCGGTTTTAGGTTCCTTTGATCTAAATATACCTTAATTGTCGGTCTACTAGTGGGTTCTCATCTAGGGAAAATGAGAAATTGCAACCGCCAATAATAGTACCAATAATAGTATAAGGAATGCCGTTATAAGCTAAAATTGTTAGAATTTCTAATCATAAAAAAATAGAATAAATGAGCTAGAAACTAAGAAAAGTAGCGCAGGCCTACGTAATCTTCGTTGGGGATGGTGACTCTGACTTAGAATGCCTCTGGGATGTGTCGAAACAAAATTGCAAAATTACCGACGCTCACGTTGTCACTCTCGGGGATGATGACTCTGATTGAGACAGCCTCTGGGTTAGATGAAGCAAGGTCTAAGCTCAAGAAAAAAAAATTTGATTTCAAATTCTCTTGATTTTGGTATAAAACGGTTAGGAAGTGGTCCAGTGATTGCTCCTTTTGTTCTATAAGCTTGAGTTGGGATTAGGTGGGCTGTGGCTTCTAATGAGAGACCCTAGGTAGATTGACCGCACTTGAACTAAAATTGCATGATAAGAGCCTGGAACCAAACTTGGGTTTAAAAGGGATAAGTATATTTGCAATCGCGGCTAACACAAGTTTTGACTCTAATAAGTAAAATAGCTTTTGGCCCGAAAATAATATCCGTCTCTGATTCCGTTTGCATAATTCTTTTTCAGGGACGAAAAAGAGTTAAGTGTGGGGATGTGATGTATTGCAAAATACATGCATTTTACTGTCAATTTCATTCCCACTTTGTGTTTGTTTTGCTTCGGTTTTCTTCTATAACAGCTTGTACTTAATATTTCTATATCTTATGGTTGTTAGGTCACAAAGGAATCGGATATGATTGAAAACGAAGAACAATGAGTTTCCGGTTCGTGCGAGAGGGCTGTGGATGAAAAAAGAAACTTTCTGGATATTTACCTATGTCGCGTAGCGCGACAGATCTTGTAATGTCGTCGCGCTACGCGAGGATTGAACAATGTCTGAATTGCCCTTTTAATGATTGCCCGACTGTTTTGTCTTTTCTGGGGCCCTCACGCTACGCGAGGAGTGTGCAAGATCCCGTCGCGCTACGCGACGGGTGGTTTTTCGCAGAAATTGTTTTAAAATCCAAAAATTAGAAACCCTAGGGGGGGAGAATCGAAGGAACGGCTGCAGGCGAAAAGAAGAGACGAAAAAGGGCGATTTCAAAGGATACAAGGCAAGGATTGAAGCTAGGGATCACTGGGATCGATTTCCTCAGGTGTTAATCATTCGGTTATGTTTTTCCTTGTTTATCTTTAATTTCCATGTTTCTTTTGTGTTTCGAATTGATGCTAACTATGGTTTTTGTCATGTTTAGTGGCTAAAATCTTAGAACTACCTAGGTGTTGATGAATACATATGTTTGACATTAGGTTTTATTCGGTTTTGGATGATTTGCATGTGATGAACTCATGATGTAACAAACTTGGTTTGGATTATTGGATGTTTTATGTGTGTCTATGATTGTTTATGGATTGATGATTTACTCCTCGTGTGCCTTGGTGAATGTCTTTCATGTAATAGGTGCATGCTAGATCAACTACTGTGTGTCTTTGATTAGTGGGTGGTTAACTGCGTACGAGTTCACCATAGGGTAATCTTCTTGATATAGATAGTTTAGATGTGCAACCAATCTCGATAGCTGTGAGGTGAAAGATTGTCGGTTTGTCTAGGGTGTTAGATTGATAGTTTAGAGGCTTTGTGAGAAGATCTTGCTAGTTTGTCTCATATCTGTGTTTACCGAATCCAATAGGAAAATCCTAGTTATCCCTTGCACTTAGGTGTATTGAGACTTTCGCGCTGTGAGGTAGATTGTCTAGCGGATACTTTTTGAGTAAATTGGAGGACCTGTGAGGGAAATCCATCCAACCGGTGGTTTAACGGCTTTTAGGTTTCTTGGTTGACAATCCTTGAGAAGGGTCGAGGGTGCTCTAGGTTTCCTTTGAGTTTAGTATTTTAAGATCCCGGTATCACGTCAGTTCCCTTATAGATAGAACCTTTGTCAAGCATGTGTAGGATTCGAGCCTAGGTAGTGTTCTTTCTCCGTCTGGTTTTCGTTTCAACTTTCGTTTGCGTTCGTAGTCTTCTCTTAAGTCCTTCTTTTAAGTTATTCTTAGTTTTTATTAGCAAACCCCCCCCCCCTCTTTATTATTATTTTATTTAAGCAATTTTGTATGGATAAGTCTTTCAGTTTCTAATTAGTGTTTTCTGTAGAGGTCCTTTGGGTTCGATATCCGGACTTACTTAGGCTTTACTACATTCGATAGGTTCACTTGCCTGTCGGTAGTTTAGTTGTTTAGAGAGTCTAGAGTATTACTTAGTGTTTTATTTAGCTTGTTTTGAGTCATTTAATTCAAACTACTTTGTGCACATCAATAGTTCATGAGAATGTGACCAACCATACCACAATGAAAGCAAGCACGCTTTTCTTTGTAAATCCTCCTGTAAGGCTCTTTGCTTTTGGATGTAGATGACTCAGCTTTAGGAGTACCTATAGTTGTTTGGTGAACATAACAAGGACCTTGTGCTTGTCCTGATTCAGATTTATTACCTTGAGCATAATATTTGTCTATGTTTTTTTTAAAGTTTTTACCCAAGTCATCAAGGTCTAGGACTGGCTTTATGGTTTTGAAACCTACATAAAGCATTAACTTAAGTTTCACATTTGATTCAACAATGTCCGGTTCAGTTAAAATATAATTATCACGATCAGTGACAATGTTTTTCACAACTTTATGTTCACTAATCAACTACTCTGACACCACACCCTCAAAATTGGTGTTCTCAGAGCCCTCATCTGAGAAGAACTCATCAGAAGCTGAGTCAGCCTTAGTAGAGGAATCATCTTTGTTATAGGAATCATCCTGACTTGATGATTCATCTAAGCATGACAAGTCAATGTCCGTTGATAAATTTCCCGCTCACTGGTGGAGGAATAGCATTAGTGCCAAAGCCCAATCCATTCACTTGCCTCACTACAGATTCGTAGTGTTCCACCATAAAGCGAGAATTTTTCAACTTCTCAATCTTGCCACTTAACTGCAGGATCTCATTTTGCAGTTTGACAATTTCAGTATTCTTTTTCTCTAACCCTTTGTATGCAACGTCCAAATGAAACTGTTGTTCACTGATTTTAATTGAAAAATCATGTCTTTCTTTCTTAAGAGTTTCAATTGATTCTTTAAATTGTTTTTCATTTTCTTTGTAACTTAACGCTGCAATACGAAGGGGTTCGAGTTTATCTTGAATACGATCATTCTCTTCTCTCAATTTCAAAGATTTGATAGAAGAAATGACAGCAAAAGAATTAGAATCTACCTCAGTTGTCGAACTGGATGCCTCTCCAATAGCCATGCGGGCAAATGCAGATGTAGATTCTCTTTGGTTAACTTCAGCTGCTTCCTTTTCTTCTGCTTACATCATCTCAACAATCTCAGCCATAAGACCCATTTGAGTTTGAGCAAGTGTGGCATCTTCCAGATCAACACCCCAATCAAAGCTATCATTCTATTGAACCACTAATGCACTGGACGTTCCACCTTGACTCTGATTGTGGTTGTTCTGATTGTTATACCCTTGGTTATTTCCTTGGCTGCTTCCCTGGCTTGGTCTTGTGAATCTAGAAGCTGGTGCTTTATCCTTTTGACATTCCCTTATGAAATGTCCAAAGTTATTGCATTTGTATCACTTAGCCTTGGATTTATCAAATCCCACCTTGGTATTTGAATGCCCACCAATGAAATTCCTGCCAGTTATGTTCAAGAAACGATTAGCCCTTATAAAGATCATGACCATATTCCACTGAGTATCCATGTCCTCCATATCATCTAGATCCACCTGATTGAAGTCTTCCTCAATGGTCTCAGGATCCGTTAGCTTCCAACTAATGAAGTTCTCGTAGACAAGCATACACGATGAGAAAAAAGCCACATGATTTTCAGCAATCTTGGCTATGGCAGTATGGTTGGCTGAAGAGGTAGATGGAGTGTTTCTTGAGGAAGTTTGATGGTGTGGACCAGATCCTGATGCAATAAAGCCAGTATGATTACCACCACCAAGTGCATGTTCTTCTTCCTAAGTACTCCCAAGGAATAAGGCAATTCCCGAACCAGATGACTTTGCGGTAGAGTTCACCCCAAAATACATGGAGGGATCTTGTATTTGAGGTATACCAGAACTCTCTTTCTTTCTCAGGTTCATATCATGTGCCTGAACCTTGCATATATCTTCTTCAATGGTCATCTCATAGAACTTTGGGTTCTCTCTCAGAAATGTGGTATACATGTCAAACTTGGGTGGTAAGGCATCCAGAAACTTCTCCACCAACTCATCAGCAGGATACTTGAGCTCATACGACTTCAACTCAGTCTGAGGATGATAGAATCTAGAGATAAGTTCATCAGTAGATTCATTCTCCATGTATCTGAAGCATTCATACTGCTTCCTCAAAAGCTCCCTCTTGCTTTTCTTGACATCATTATTACCCTCAAACCTCTTCTGCAATGCTTTCCAAAGATCCTTAGCAGAATCATATCCTCTAAAGCTGTGAAATAGATCTCTACATAATGCCATAGTTTATTGAACCATGAGCCTTCTTTTCACGGTCATAAACTTTCTTCTCTTCTTCATCTAGCTTAGAGATAGGTTTGGGAACAGTCTCTTCAAGAAATACATAGGTTGGATGCTTATAGCCCTCAAGGATAGGTATCCACAAGGAGGAATCAGTATACGAGATGTACTCCTCAAAGCGTGTTTTCCAATTCGAATAATCATTTACATTAAGCAGCTTTGGTGGTTTCTGAGGAGTCTCTATCTCATTATCATAGTTAAACAGGCTACCTAGGTTCTGAATATTTGCCATAGTGAAACACTTAGTCAAAAATCAGAAAAATCAGCACAACTTGCGCACTTAGAACTGGCCTTGCGCACTTAGAAAAATGGTCTCGCGCACTTGAAGTTTGTTCTTGCATACTTAGTAAGTACGCGGGAACAAATAGTAAGTACGCGGGAACAAATAATAAGTACGCACAAGGTTGGTCTTGCGTACTTAACAAGTACGCAGCAAGATTGTCTTTTTTGCCAAAAATGGTAAGTACGCAGTTCACTTTATCCACCTGCTCCACCAACTTTTTCTTGTCGCCGGAAAATGCTCAAATCTTCAAAAAATGAAGTTTTAAACAAATTGATCAACCCAAAAGGTTAGAAACTTGTTTCTAACAAACCCTTGATGATCAAAACACTCAAACAAACAATAAAAAGGTCGGATTTTGAAGGATTTTTGCTTCTAAAATAGCGCTCAAGAGCTACCTCTATTTTATCACAAAAATCACCTAAATTTGTCACTTTTCCTTGTATAAAGGGTGTAGATTGTGTCGAAAATTCTCCTAACACACTCACAACACTCGAAATCAAGAGCCAATGCTCTGATACCACTTATAGGTCCCCCGGGTGTTTCGGATCGTTAAGTGCAAGTGTGTGACTAGTTCGACCAGGTGCGGAATGCCCATGACTAGTTGGAGTATCAGATAACACAAAGTAAATCGACAACAAACAAAGAGATACTTTAAACTTCGTCTATTGATAATCACAGCTGGTTACAGAGTATAAAAATGAGTGCGTACATAACTTCTGTCACAACTGGCTATATATACTAGACCGGATGTCTGCGTACTTAGTAAGTGCACAGGACAATGTTCCTGCGTACTTAGCAAGTACGCAGACAAGTGTTCTTGTGTACTTGCTAAGTACGCAGGCTTTGCAACATGCGCACTTACCAAGTGCGCACAACACTTCAACAAAAGACAACTAAGACAAGTACCTACATACATGTTTACAACTCGATAAACCAATACATACAGATACTAAGTACAAGTACAAATACAGAAAGTAAATTACAAAAGCATAAGACATCATCCAGAGTGTCTGTCACACAAACGTGCTCCAACAATTATCTTTGGCTCAACAAATGAAGGGTTATGCAAAGAGTTTGAGAGTGTTATGAAATCAAAGTTTTAAATGTCAGCTATGGGAGAGTTATCATTCTTTCTTGGACTTCAAGTAAATCAGAAGGAAGATGGTTTCTTTATTCATCAGTCTAAGTATGTTAAAGACATCTGGAGCAGGTTCAAGATGGAAGACTTTACCCTATATGATACTACAATTTCAGTGAATCACAAGTTGAATCCTAATCCGGATGGAAAAGACATTGCATGTCGTCTCAATCGGGCAATGATTGGCTCTCTTATGTACTTAACTGCGCCAAGGCCGGATATAATGTTTGTTGTATGTATCTGCTCCAGATTTCAAGCAAAACCAAAGGAATCTCATTTTATAGCAGTCAAAAGGATCTTTCGTTATCTGAAAGGAAAACAAAGATTGGGGCTATGGTTTCCACATGGTTCTAACTTTGAATTTAATGCTTATACTGACTCTGATTTCGGTGGTGGTTGTTGTTTGGACAGAAAATCTACAACAGGTGGTTGTCTATTTTTGGGTAATCGTCTTGTTTTGTGGCAATGTAAAAAAGCAAACTACAGTCTCTATTTCAACATGTGAAGCAGAATACATCGCTGCTGCAAGTTGTTGTTCCCAAATCTTGTGGATTCAACAACAATTAAGAGACTATGGTTTGAATTTCACTTGCAGCCCCATGTTCATTGATAATACTGCCACAATATCCATAACAAATAATCATGTTAAGCACAGTAAAACGAACCACATTGAAATTATATATCATTTTATTCTTGATTGTGCAGATAAAAAGTTGATTGAGCTGGTGAAGGTACATACTGATGATAATTTTGTTGATCTATTTACCAAGGTATTTGATCGTACCAGGTTTGAATTTCTGATCAAGATGATCGGTATGATCAATCTCAAATAAAAGTTTTTCAAAACAATTTTCATGGAAGATTTTTGTTTTAATTTTCTTTTATTGCTTTATTACTTTTCTGCATTTTTAACTTCAGTCAAAAATAGTTATTTATAAAAATTCAAAACAAAATGAAAAAGATAAAAGTTGACATCATTTGAAGTTAGAGAAGAAATGATAGTACACTAGTGAAAAGTTTATCACACATGACCATAGAAGACCTTTGACATGTGATAAATTCTTTGAGAATATGTTAATTTTTGATCGAATTGATCTAAATTCAATGTTTACATGAACAAGAAATGATAGTGTTATAAATGCTCTAATCTGATAATTTGTTTGGGTTGTAATTTGAATATGATTATGGAACTTAGATTGTCAGTAGACTAGAAGCGTTTTTGGACCATTAGAAGTGTGAAAATTAAACAAGATATGATAACATCTGTGATTTGAACCCATAGTATGCCTGGGTGTGTGTGTAAAAGATAATTATCAGATAAAGAATATATGGTTTTAAGAAGTTCATGAGCCCAATATCAAATTATATCTTTGGCACAAATCTTTACAGTTCACTTCACTGCCACGCTACGAAAAACATGCAATGTGTTGTTGAACCAAGATATGTTTTCTGACAACATTTGTTGGAACATATACTAGCCCTTGGATCATATTGATACATCATCTATACTTATTCCATTGAAACTTATCCAGATAAAAGTTGGATCCTCATACTTGAATCTTTTGATTCTCATTCTAAAGCCAATTCATTAGAATCTCTTGATTCTGAATCTTCATGATTCTTATATCCTTTGGTATCTGCTATTCTTATATTATGCTAATAGAAATAATTTCATCTTGGAGATTGTTCTAATCTTGTAGAAAATCATATATGTCTTGAAGATAATGCAATTTTAAATTTATGTTGGACATATATGTGGGGTACACGATGTTTTTCATTAAAATGGTACTAACTCACATGATTTTGGATGAAAAACGCTTATAGTTTCAAATTTTATAATATTGACAACTTAAGTTTACATGATTTGTATTGCAAATTCGGTAATAATTGAGCATATTATGAGCTGATCTTGTTTACTTTGAAATTTATCACATATCATTTCAAGTATAAGAATGAAAAGAATGAAAAAGGAATTGAGTTGAAAAGATTGTTCTGTTTGATATGATCTGATCTCATAAGAAAGTTTCATGTCATTTTGTGACGATACAAGTTTAACATATATTATGGAGTAACATAGATGACCAATAGTTTTTTTGTTAAACTTTGTGATAGACTAATCTGATACTGATATAATCTTCTTACTCATGATGTTCAAGCCAAAAATATGTGTTTTAGAATGTTCAGATAAAAACTAAAAATATGTGATTCTGTTTGTATAGATAAAATTCAAAAACATTTTCTTTCCGTCTTCCATGAAAATCCTATCTTTTAAGTTTATAAAAAATGTTCGGGATTAGATCGGATACATGTTTCAGATGGAAGAAATATAAGGTTTGGAAAGTGAAAGGTTGAAGTTTGAACAGGTTAAAATTTCAAAAATTGTTAAGAGTGAAGGTTTGTGTTTGCCTAAGTGAACATAGCTAGTTCGCCTGAGGTTAGGCGAACTTAGCAAGTTCGCCTAAGGAAGCGAGCATAAGTGCATGTTTAAATGCAAATTCAGGCGAACATAATCAGTTACATTTTGATTTTCTTCAAGCGAACATATCTAGGCGAACTCGATAACAGTGTGTGCGAACTTGGTCTAAAAATTTTTGTGTGCTTTTGATCGGTTTTTCATTGAGCATTTCTAGTTCATCTTGTGATTGCGCATCTTTTAAAGGTAGTTACATAGATTTTCATCTGTTAAATTATCCGAAATCATTTTGTTTTGAATCGGTTTGACTGTTGGACTTTTCTAGGTTCATAGAGGGTGTGTTTGTGTGTAAAAGTTGAAATTGTTGCTTGATAATACTTAATCGGTGTTGATAGTTGCTTGTGGTGTGCTTAATTTGATTGTAATCATTCGGTTTGAACATGGTTGATTTCTGATCTGCATTTGTATCAACAGGCGAACTTATTAAGTTCGCCTCTTGCAACACTAAGCGAACTTAGTAAGTTCGCCTAGGGGCACAGTAGTGTTTGGACTTGTAATTTTTTTTTTTTGTGTTCAAATTGTTTTTGTTGTTTTTGTTTGTTGGTTATTTTGTTTATTATTTTTAATTTGTGTTACATTCGTGTTATATGTTTGTGTTTACTACGTGTTTGTGTTCTACTAATTGTTTGTCCAAATGATTACAGATGGATCATCGTGTTGAGTACAAGCATAATCAAGTGGCTTTGTTGGATCTTGAAATGTCTGAAGCTGTGAATTATCAAGGAATTATAAATTTTCTGAATAGGTCCAGATTGCATTTGGCACTTTTAGGAAATCCCTACATCAGCTTACCTTATATTCAACAATTTTGGGCTGCTGTACAACAGGATACAAACGTTGATCCACATGTGTTACGAGATACTGTGAATAATACTGATGTGGTTATTTCTGTGGATACTATTAGAGCTGCTCTTGCTCTGGGAAGAGGCAATGATGATCCTATTAGTTTTCCTGGAACCTTGATTATGGGATGCTTTCAAAAAATGGGTTACAGAGGTAGACAAAATGATACTCATGCTAGAAAAGGTGGTATGGTTGGACAATGGCGATACTTTATGCACGTTATTATTCAGTGCTTGTCAACAAGAAAGGTCGGAAATGATGGATTGAATTCTTATTTACAAGCTGCAATGGTTACGTTAACTCTGAACAAGCGTTTCAACTTTGCTTTATACATTTAGAGAGAGCTTGTAATGCAAATTAATCCACCTGAAGTTCAAGGATTTCTTATGTATCCTACATTTATTCAAATGATCTTGAACCATCTGATTCCTGATCTACCTCAGCATCCACAAAGGCTTACTTTGACTCCTATAACCAAATGTATCTTTACTGATTGTACAAAGGTGAAACAACATAATGCTGCTTTGATTCCTGTTCCTACTCCATTATTCGGCCACATTATCAATCCTGATTATATAGAGCCTCCAAACAACAATTGGTTTCATCCTGAAGAGTGGCTCAGGATAAAGAAAAACCTCAGCAACAACAACAGGTGCAACAACAACAAGTTCAACAACAACAAGTACAACAAGAACAAGTACATGAATAAGTTCAGGTTCCAATTCAACAAGAAAATATCCAAGAGAATGAACCAGCTAATGTTGACGCTGAAGTTCATGCCCATGCTGATGATGATGTTGAAATGCATGACAATCAAGACTTAGGTCTTAACATGGACGACTTTCAAGATGGTGTTGTACACTCACCCATTCATGAAGCAGGAGGGAATGTGGTTGATACTAGTACAAGTGATTCTGATATACCTGATGCTGATGCACATGATTCTAATTCTGATTCTTCACGAGATTTTAGCTCAGGTCATTATGAAAGATTGGCTAACTTGCCTTTGGCTAATGCGTGTAAACGAGTGAAATCCAGAGCCAAGAAACCAAGATGTAAGTCTGTCCGGGGTCCTCCTTATGCTACATCTATTGGGAAACGAACATTACTTGATGAATCTTCTGATTCTGATATGGAGTTTACTCCTGCTCCAAAGTCACAGAAGCTTATGTCTGCTTCTATGATTGTTGTTGCTAGTGCTCAAGGTGTTGAAGATGCTGAATTTGTTGATTCTTTACTTATTACTCCTCAGCCATTTCAACATATTCACCAGTTATTAATCCTGCTTCTACAGTTCCTGCTCAATCTCAAGTGATCCTTCTATTTCTTCTGATACTGAAAGAATTGCATATCTTGAATCTCAAGTTATTGCTTTACAAGGCCAAGTTGATATCCTGGTGGCTATTGACTCTAGACGGGAGTTAGTCATTCAAGATCAATCTAAGCAACTTTCTGAGATGAAACTTCTGGTTTCTAAGCTTGTAGAGCGTCTTGACGCTCAGGGGGAGATAAGGTTACAAGATGCATGTCATAATGGTGAGGTTCAAAGAAAAGATGATGATGGCAATGATCCTAGTGGAAACATTGAAGGTGATCGTCAATACGCTGACGTGAATCCTTTATCTAGGGGCTAGGGGGAGTCAACATCTGCTAGTATTTAAGGGAGAAAAAAAGGAAGGGAAGCAAATGATGAGATTTTACTTTTAGAATTCTTTCAAAATGATTCTGATATTGAAGATGAAGCTAAAAAACTTGAATGTTTGGATGATATTGATGAATTATTTGATGATTTAGAATATGATATCTTGGATTCTGAAGTTGAAGAATGAGAGATTGTAGAGATAGAGATTGAGAAAAGCACTGCTGATATTACTTATGAGGGTTATGATGGTCTAAATGTGCCCTATAACTTCATCCAAGATGATGTTATTCCTGAATTCTCTAATGAAGGATCGATTTCTTTGGACTCTGTTGAAGATGTGTCTAAGCCTGAAGTTAAAGATGATAGTGCTCAATCAAAGATTGAAAGTGAAGTTGAAACTACTCAATCTATGCCATCCATTTCATCTGAAGAACCAGTAATGTATAGGGATACTGGTATGACAAAGGAGCAGTGGATAGAGGTAGTGAATAGCTGGAAAAAGGTCTTACGTAAGTCTCCTTTACTACCTGCTTAGAAAGAAAGGTATGTAAACAAAGAGATGCGTATTGGAAGGATTATAAGCTGGTTTTATGATGAAGAGGTGAAATTGTTTGCTTTAAAGAGATCAGACGGTGTTTAGTATTTGAAACCAAGGATCAAGTATTTCAATACATTACCAAGGTGTGAAATGAATGGTCTAGCTACTAAACCACTGATAAACATATCAAAATTTGGATTAACTGATGTGATTGCAAAGTTGATAAGTAAAGAAGGTGGATCTGGTGATTATCAAAAGCTGAAACCTCAAAAGGGAAATAGAGTGAAGATAGTTGACCCTAGTACTGGTGTGATAACATGGAAATATAAGTTCAAACCAGTGAGAGCTGTTAAAAAGATTCCATTAAGGAAAATACAACAGGATTTTCTTGGAAACATGAAGTGGTGGTATGTAGATGTGAATACTAGGGAAGCTAGAGTTGAAGAAAAAGAGAATAAGGTCATAGTTAGCTTCTATGATGCTATGAATCTTATAAATTTCTCAAAGAAATACCAGCGAACTCTAAGGAAGAATGAGATTATGTTAACTAAGGAATGGAGAGAGTAGGGATTACAGTATAAAAGAGTTTTGGAGATATGTCACAAGTATGGAGTGCATGCAGGCAGCAAGTTACCTGAGAATTGGAAGAGCTCGTCATGAAGACTGAAGACAGAAGATCAAGCTATTGTCAAGGGGGAGTCTGTTAGGACATAGTTGTGTGACAAAAGTTTGTAATAGTTTAGATCCTTATGTCTTTATGTTTTGTTAAAATTGTCTAAGTGTTTTGTAAGTTTTGCTAGAGGTGAACTTAAGGTGAGGCGAACTTGCTAAGTTCCCCTATAGCAGAACAAAGTCTATAAATAGAGTTTACATGTTCAGTTTGAATACGCTTTGAATGTTCTAGTTTCAAGTTCTGTAAATTCTATGTTTTGGTGAAATACAAAGAGAAGATTATTTACATTGTTGTGATTGTTACTGTTTTTGTCATCTCGTATACATAATCAGTGATACGGTTGGATTCTGCACTCCGTGTTATTGATACGTTACGTCTCGAGTACGATCTATAGGAGAGTCATGTGGACCTACAGTATGCGATCATGTATTTAAGTATATATATATATATATATATATATATATATATATATATATATATATATATATATATATATATATATATATAAAAGGGTGTGTGAGTGGGATTTGGGCATAAAACAAAAAAAAGTAGACAAAGATGGTGTAACCAGATCGAACACGTGACCTGTGGGTTAGGACGGTGGTGTTTAAACCAAGTTATCTAGGCAGTTGCCTTGTGTTTATTCGAGAAAACAACGTTTAATTTAACAGTTGCTGTTTCACCCATTTCCTTGCCCTGCCCTTCCTCAAATCGTAGGCCAAGATCCAACAATCCCAGCCCCAAATCGATCGGGAATACGCACAGATCGAAAACAAAACATTAGGGTTTTGATTTAGGAATTGAAATTGAGTATAGGGGTAAGTGTATCACTTGGAAAAAGGGTCATGATTCGTTGAGCAAAGGGCATGCGTGGGTTCTTCTTGCTGTCGCGAACCGGAAGAAAACGGGATGAAAAAAATGGATTTCGAAGGTGGATTTAAGTTATTTTTCGATAGGGGTCGATCCAAATGATCAAGGAGACGCGTTACAACGTCGATTTGGCTGGAATTATAGGATTTGAATGCGAATTATTGGTTGAGAGGTGGGTTTCTAGTATTACAAAGTAACCATTGATTTTGGGTTAACAAGAATTGATTTCTCAATCAATTTGATTGATTTCAAATCCCATGCGATCGTACGTGTTTTAGAAACTGAATTGGGGAATCAAAATCTTGAGATTTTAGGTGACTGGGAGGAATTGAAGGTGGTTTGACTTTCTAGGAGTCAAAATTGGCGATGGACTTGGTTCCAGGGTTTAAGAAAGGGTTCAACACTAAAATTGGGGGTTCAAATGTCAAAATTGGGGTTCAAGACCACATTTATTTGATTTAGCTCTACTTTATTTGTTTAAAAATTGTTTTTATATAATTTATAAAATTTACTTTTAAATGTAAGATTAAAAATTTGAATTGATACCTGTTAAAAATAATAATTGATGTGACACATTGTATTGAACAAGAACGAGATTGAAATGGAGCGTCATTCTTAAAACAAAATAATATTAGAAAATCATGGATGTTACATCTCTCTCTCTCCCTCTCCCTCTCTATCTCTATCTCTCTCTCTCTCTCTCTCTCTCTACATATCAAGGCAAACGTGAGTGTTTGCCCTCTCCGGATATCTTGAACGTGGAGATGCAGCACTCCGGGAGCTAGCGCCTAGCGGCTGCCAGGGCCTCTCCGAAGTTTCGCTTCACTTGAATCCGTTTCACTCCACCACCATCGACACCAGTAGCAACCTAGGCTAACTTTACTGTCTGTCGCCATCCATCGTCATCAATCTTCAAACCCATTTCCATACCAAAATCAAAACTCCTCTTCGAACCGGAATACTTCCTACCCCATGTAGGCGTTTCACCACTCCGGCTAAGCCAACCACAATGTATGAGAATCGCATCACCTCCTCTTTCGTACATCTAGGGTTCCTTACTGTCGCACCTACCAACTCCGGCTCCGGCCGAGTTAGTTGTCTCCGGTTGGCAAATATCGGTATTAGGGTTGGATTTTGGGGTTCTCTTCTGATCAATCAATTTACGAGTTTCTTGTTCTGGATGTGTATCAATTTCACTACTCTTTCAATGTTTGACCACAAAATCATCTTTGTTTAGGGCTTCTTGTTTTGTAGCTAAAGCAACAATGGCGGCAACAACATTCTTCTTCTCTGGTTGTTTAGGCATAGAGAGAGAAGAAATAGAATGGGTCTGGTAAGTTGATTGCAGAGAAGCTAAGCAAAAGAAAATGGGTGTTGGGGTAAAGAGGAGACTTGAGAGGACAAGAAACACCCTTTTATTTATTTATTTTAATGAAAAAATTAATGTTGCCCTTATTTGTTTTGCATATGATTAGATTTAACAGAAAAACTTAACGTCAGTTAGTGGAAAGGATTAAATCGTGCAAAGGTTTCAAAAAGAGGACCCTCAATGCAATTTTTGAAGTCAAAGGACATAATTTGTAATTTACTCTAGATAAAGTATTCACCTTGAGAATGGGAATGAGCCTCTAAATATGGAATCTGCTGAATCAACCTCTTAGCGTCGTTTCTCTAGCGTTTCGACCTTTTCACGAGTGTTTCTTCCTTAATCTGGTCACTACAACGAGCGGGAGTTGGACTGGGGTTGTTAGCATCGGGCTAGGACGTTTCTCGAATGGAATTTGTGTGTATGAATCTTTTGTGTTGTGAGAAAGTTGAATGAGCCCGACCATCCTTTTATAGGGCAAAATCTGGACCCGTGACGGACCTTTATAGGTGGTGACGGTCCGTCACCAGATTAGGGTATGCACAGTCATAAGACGCGTGTTGCCCCTAGTCATTTTGCGGCGTGATGGACCGTTACAAGGCGTCACCACCGTCATGGATTGATATGTGGTGCACCCCGGTAACTTTGCGGCTGTGACGGACCGTTATCACGCATGACGGCCCGTCATAGGGTTTCCACGTGTCAGAATTTGCCCATTGGTCACTGAACACGTGGCACGTCATCATTATTCTCGTGCCCTGCCCGTAACGGAATGTTACCGGTGAAATTTCATGTTTTTCTACTTTTTGATCTTTGAAATTTGGTGTATTTATACTTATGGTCCTTACAGTTTATACCTTAGCCAAATCTTAGACATTTTTGTGGCACCTAGCAGCCTCCATTATCAGTAAATCTAGAAAAGGTGAGTTGCTCTTTCTCTTGTAGTTGCCTGTGACTCTTGATATCTTAGGTAAATTTGAATTTGTTTCTCTCGTACAGATCGGGTAAAGAAGAAGACCAATACCTTGACTTTCACCAGGATTTCTAATTGGAATCAGATGCATCGATGAACTATTGTTGTTTTATTGTTCTTCAAACTCAAAGGCAGGTGAGTTTATGCTATTGTTCAAACCTTCAATCATCACCTCTATCAATTTGTGTTTAAGTTTCAAATTTGTGTTCAAATCTTCAACCATCATTTTGTTCTTATTTTTTCAAATTTGTGTTTAAGTTTAGTTTAGGTTCACAAGAAACTGATTAGTATATGAATTGTAATATGAGGGATGCAATTAATTGATCAAAAGTAGTTAATTAATTAGAAAATCAGTGTTAGTAAAAATCGTTAGGCGCTAATCGGGCGGTGGGGTAGGGCCTAGGCGGGATTAATCGGATTGGAATTTTTATATGTAATATATATATATATATATATAGTTATATACACATAAATACTTCAAACATAAACAATTAAAGATTAAATACTTCAAATTCAAATATTAAATAGTTCAAAACACACACATAGACATGCTACTAGATAAGTTCAAACAACACAAAGATCAAATGGTTCAAAATTCATCATCGTCTTATCCATATTGTTCATTGATTTGAACATCATCTGACTCGTATTCAACCTTCTCATCTACATCCTCCTCGTCTACTTCTTCCTCATCCTCCGACTCAAAATCTTCATCAATAAGTTCTCTCGATACACTCGTCCTAGCATTTGTTCGATTACACAATACTTCATCAACACCCGCGGCTTCATTAACCGCCTCCCAAGTTAGCCCCGGCTCAACTTCTTCATCATCTAAACCATCAACAATCCATTCTTTAGCCCTACCACCATCTTTATCAACAAGCATTTATAACCTTCAACTGATCATCTTTTGTTGCTTTTTTACAAGCTATTACTTTTCCTGTTACACCCGCAATATGTTGTTTCACTCTATAAACTCCCCCGGGCATTAACTTATCACATAACTTACATTGAACTCTATCTTTATTATTTTCATTCACCAACTTCCCATATTCCCATCCAATATCATTCGATTTTCTTTTAAAACATTGACTAGCTGCTGTTGATTCCATTGATGCCATAAAACATGAACAAAAAAACTAAACAAGAAACATAAATTAAAATAGGAACTTAAACTAAGAGCATGAACTAGATTTAATAAACCAAACTTCATGAACTAAAATTAGGTCAAAGAATCAAATTAGAAACATGAACTTAAGTTAAATTGAGCATTGACGAACCAGAATTTACCATTTAGAAGAAGCACTAGAAACGATGGTGAACCAGGAACTTAAACCAAATTGAGCAGGCGCAGCAATAGCAGGCAGTAGGCAGCAGGTTTGAAAAACGATTGATGGTGAAGCAGGTAACGATCGACGATGGTGAAGCAGCAGGCAGCGATCACGATGTGAAGCATGCAGAGATGTGAAACAGGCAGCAATGTGAAGTTTAAGGTTTGAAAAGGAAACTATTGATTAAGTGTCGTTCAAAAGAAAAGGCGTTTTGCCCGATTTGGGCTAAAAATCATAAAAAAAAGCCCAAAAGAGTGGGCCGACTAGACCCGACTTGGACCGCCCAGCGATTTTTGGACCGACTAGGTCAAAATTACTCCTTGAATGCCCGCCTAGCGATTTATCGGCGCATAGGCGCGATTTTTACAACACTGTGGAAAATACAGTCATGCATACCAACTGTTTGATTAAATGCATGTGTGAAATCAAGTACAGTTACAAAGTGTTCCTAAATCCAAGCACCATAGATGTGCTCTACACAATTGTTGGGTATTTTCCAGTGGTGATCAGTATGATTAGTTATCAAAGACGGTTGATAATTAATTATAGATTAATAATAATTATTTAGTAATTATTAATACGCAGCGGAACGAAACCGATTCAACACAAAATAAAACCCGACAGGATCTGGGTTACAAAATCATACGAACACAGAATAAATATTAAATCTATAACTACTAATGATATAGATATACCTCGGTTAATGATTAACCGGTTGAGACACCTAGGTACAACGAACCGATGCTAGATTATGAATCGAAACGCGAGAACAGGTAACATCGGTGGTGGCTTTGATGGCCGGAAGTGGCAAAGGCTGAAGCCTTTGTTTTTCTTTTTTTTTGGTCGGGAGCAGCTGTAAGCCAAGCAGGTCAACGAAAAAAAAGTTCTTTCTTTACTTCTTGTTTTTGCGGCTAGCACTCAAAGAAAATTAGGTTTAAAATCAAGAATAGATTTATAACTATTTAAATAATAATCATAAACCCTATTAATTATTTCTGGGCCCAAAGTCCAATACAAGATGTAAAAGCCCGAACTCGTTTTAATGTGCATTTAATGTTCGTTGTAACGAATAATAAGTGCCGTGTAACGAATATATATAAAATATATCGTCTCGCTAAAAGTTCGTAATTACCAGTTAAGTGGGTTAAGTGGATTTAATGTTTGTTGCCCTAGGTGTAATTCTTACGGGTCACAACTCAGTTAGAAACGTTAAATAATCGGGACTGTACATATATCTTTCCAACAGTCTCCCACTTGGACAGTCTTCGATTAAGTTTCTTAACGCAGACAGTCAGAGGTGCTCTAGCTGTACATGGTTGCCCATAACAAGGTATGACACTTTAAAGTCATTAAATAAAACATTTTGCTAGTGCAAGACAATAGAATTATGGTAATAATCGTCATTTATCCTTTATGTAAAAGACATCAATTGAATCAATGAGACATGGATTAGATTCATTCTCATTTAGCGTTCAATCATTATTGTTCTCGTTCAAGATTCATAGTGGTCCAATCAAACACACAGTCAGTTTAGGTAAGGCCTTACACTTCACCAGTTTGAATCACGAGGGCACCACGATGTCTAACTGTTACATATCATGTAAGAGTACAAAATCCCTTATAGACTACATACAGCTCCCACTGAACTTCAGATCTGTTGCTAACCAATGCCTTTATGACTCGAAGTTACGCAACAGCGGTTGACAGTGATTAGAGAACAGTCCTTGGTAAACGAAAGTTCTAGTATGCATCTCAAGTAAGAGGATACTAAATAAGTATACCAATATCAAAAACATCTTATGATTAAAATCCATGAATATGATTTGAAGCAAGTTACATCCAACGTCATTTAAGATGAGGTCTGCGAAATTGGAAGCCAACTACTTGAGTCCAAGTTCAGAATAGTCTTAATTCAGAGTCATTCCTACGATTCTGATCGACTACGGATAATTAAGAATACAAGATTCATGGATTAAACGTATTAAAATCAAGCACAGTTATAAGATTCAAAGTTGCACTTAACTAGCAAATCAAATTGAATTCAAAAGTACAACTGTTTAATGTTTATACATCTAAATACTAAATCAAAACATATTGCTGGCAAAACTAAGACCGATAGCATTTCTGTGCTGATCATGCTTCTCCTGAGTCATCGGCTTATTGAACGGGTCTTCTAGGTTTTGATCTGTGTCTACTTTGCTTATCATGATGTCACCACGTTCCACAATTTCCCGTATATAGTGGAAATTTCTGAGAATGTACTTGGCTTTGTGATGAGATCTGGGCTCTTTGGCTTGAGCAATAGCGCCTGTGTTATCACAAAATATCTCTATTGGTTTCCGAATACTTGGAACCACATCTAGGTTGGTTATGAATTTCTTCATCCAAGCAGCTTCCTTTGCAACATCTGATGTAGCTATATACTCAGATTCGGTGGTTGAATCCGCCACCACACTCTGCTTGGAGCTCTTCAAGGAGATAGCTCCTCCGTTTAGAGTGAATACGAATCCTGATTGTGAGCGAGAGCCATCTCGGTCAGTCTCGAAGCTGGCGTCAGTGTAACATCTTACAGTGAGCTCCTCTTCCACTCCTCCAAATATTAAGAACATGTCTTTAGTCTTTCTCAAGTACTTCTGGATGTTCTTGACTGCAGTCCAATGGGCAATGCCAGGACTTTGCTGAAAAAGACTGATCATGCTTATATCATATGAGACGTCAGGCCTGGTACATAACATAGCATACATGATAGAACCAATCACCGAAGCATATGTAATTGCTTCCATACGCTTAGTTTCAATGTCCATTGAAGGAGATTGCGATTTGTTAAGCACGGTGCCTTTAGTCTTAGGAACACCCCCTTTTCTTGGAGTTTTTTCATATGAAAGTTAAACCCATATCAATCCACCATCAATCCGTAAAATCAACGCGTTTTAAATCCCTTCAATCACGCACAAACGTCCCTTTGTTTTTGGACCACAAACGTGACTCGATTCATTCAAATTCAAACCAATTACGTGTAAATGAATCCCGACAGTTATTACTTGCCTTCTCTAATCGAATCAATTAATTAAGATGAAATTAATTGAATTAATATAGCCACACACCGTCGCACAACCCCATTCAAACTCTCTAAACCCTGTAACGCTTCTCATTTCGCGTCTGGCCGGCGATCGAGCACCAAGAACATCGGGGATGAACTTGTAGCCATCTACATTCGTACCCAAACCAAACAAGTAAGTTTTTATATCATTCGATTCATTTTTGAATTCTTGTCAAAAGCCCATTACCAATTCGTATTAACAGAACACATCGAGACCGATTTAAATCTAGGGTTCTTGTTCCTATATAACGATAATTCTGATTTGGGGGTTTGATTCACGTCTTCTTTTTAAATAAATGAAATACTTTAAAATCAGCGAAACCACCCAGTCCAGATGGTAAGACATTGCACCACTGGACCCGGTGGCGTGGGTTCGAAACTCACAACCCACACATCCGACCGGCCTTTTTGCGCATACACTAAAAGCAGACCCGGCCCCACTCCGTTTTCATGATAAAGTAATTTAAAACCATTCCTGTACTAGTGTTCAGGCCTTGGCCTTGTGGTTCATGCGTCCGGGCTTCCCAACGCAAACCCGGGTTCGAGTCCCTTGGTCTGCTTATATTTTTAAAACCTGTTTTAATGCTCCAAAAAAATTGCATAAAAATTATTTTATAAACCCTGCATTTTTTTAACAGAATAAAACAAAAGATTATAATTTTGAACATAAAATAACCAATATTACAAATTTAGTTGTTAAAATGTCATTCTAATTATTTAAAAATAGATTTTTAAATGATTAAACAAAGTAACTAATTTTTCTAAGTTATAAATGTTGTGACAAGATTTTATAAAAATATTTCCTCTAGGAACAAAGGTTATAAATCATTGTTAGAGTTTAAACGACATTTAAAACAAATAAAACTTTATTTAAATATAAATGTATATTTTTATTATATCTCTTAAAAGAACATACTATTTTAAAGGATAAATAAATAAATAAATAAATAAATAAATTTATTATTTATTATTTAATTGACATTTACAATCCATTTAGAGTTAAGTTGTATTTAACATTAGTTCTTATAAACTAATATAAATTTACTATAATTTGACACATTTTCATAAATAGATAAATAATAAAAAATAAATTTATTTATTTAAATTATATTTGAAACAATATAATTTCATACTACTTTTCTAAATAAATAAATAAAAGGAACTTGATTAATTTATTTAGTTAATCAAACCTAAACCCTAAATCATTTAGTATTAAAACCATATACTTCAAACTTACATTTTTATTAAAACTCTTATTCAAATACAAACACAAACATGTACACATCCCCTTACATAACAATAACACGAACTCTTTGTACAAGTCCCTACACTCACTCCCATTGAAACCCTAGACTCTACTATAGACATAATGCACAATGTTAATTCAAGTTCATACACTTCCACTCTAGCTTAACTTTGTGGGTTACAAGGATCACCTTGCTACCTATTCTCTTGTGCTATCTACATCTTTGATACAAGTGAGTTTACATAGCCCCTTTTTACACTATTTACATTTTTGGGGTGGAACATGAATACAAATATACAATGTTTGCAAACTACACAATACAATTCCACCCTACATTCATGTGTGCAATTTGAGCCTTATGTTTGAGTACTAGGTGTGTTAACTACATTTTGTGTGCAATTTACATGTGCAATCATTAACTATACAAGCCGACGGTTAACAATGATAGATCTATTGAGTCTGACAAACCCACCCAGTTAGGGTGATTGTTACTGACAACACATTTTGGTTTTTGCATGCTACTTACAAAGGTTTGATTGTACAACTTGGTTTCACAATAGTAACTCTCCATAATTGCTTTATTAACCATGATATGTATGGATTGTATACACACAACACTATGATATCTATTTAAAAACCAATGTATGCACACCAACTTTCTAGTTGACATTATTTTAATCATGTTTCAGGTACGAATATATGAGTTGATCAAGACATGCTTCATTTAAGTTGTGGACCTAGTTTAATTAAATAAAGAACTTATGTATTTCAATTTATGTACTTTGTTGGATTTTGTTTGGTTTGAATTATGAAATGAAATGTGATGTTTAATATATTACAATTTAGTCAACCATGTGCTCATGAACAGTCTACATGTCCCGCCCCGACGTATTCCGCCGTCGGTTGGGGTGTGACAATAAGTATATCATCCACATACAAGATGAGGAATGATATAGTGCTCCCACTACCCTTTTTGTAAACATAAGGCTCGTCTTCATTTTTGACAAAGCCAAACTCTTTAATCTTTTGGTCAAAACGAAGATTCCAGCTTCGAGATGCTTGTTTGAGTCCATAAATGGACTTATTCAGTTTACACACCCTATTAGGATATTTTGGATCAACAAAACCATCAGGCTGTACCATATAGACATCTTCAGAGAGATGCCCATTAAGGAAAGCGGTTTTAACATCCATTTACCATATCTCGTAGTCATAGTACGCGGCTATGGCAAGCAATATCCTGATCGATTTGATCATAGCAATGGGCGAGAAGGTTTCATCATAGTCAATGCCTTGAGTCTGAGTAAAACCTTTCGCAACTAGCCGTGCTTTGTAGGTGTGTATATTTCCATGCATGTCGGTTTTTCTCTTGAAAATCCATTTGCTTCCTACTGCCCGAGATTCGGGGGTAGCTCAACCAAGTCCCAGACTTGATTGTCACACATAGATTGCATCTCGGCGTTCATGGCTTCCGGCCATTTTGCAGATTCTGGATCTGAAATAGCAGATTTGTAGTTAGTAGGTTCGTCATTATACTCGGCTACTAATAGGACTTCGGTACCCTTAAGATGACATAGGTATCTGTCAGGTTCTTTGCGAGTCCTTACACTTCTGCGAACGCTTGTGTTTATGTCTGATTCATCAGCAACAATTTCTTGTTGTTAAGACGCTCCGACTTCTTTAGCGGTTGTTTGTGGTTCTCGAATTTCTTCAAGATCCACTATATTATCTCCAGTTCCTCGTTCAAGAACTTCTTTCTCGAGGAAGTGTCCCTTCCTTTTGATGGAAATAACATTTGCATCAAGATGGTAGAAATAATATTCGCTTCTGTTATAGTATCCGACGAAAAAAACCTTTTAGCCTCTAGGATCGAGCTTGTCATCAGAATCTATGGTGACATATGCTTCGCATCCCCATACTCTAAGGTAAGACAGATTGGGTTTAGACCCATACCATATCTCATATGGAGTCTTGTTTACCTTCTTAGTCGATGCCAGATTGACAATGCGGGCGACGGTCATAAGAGCATAACTCCAGAAGGAGTGAGGCAAGTTTGTTCTACACATCATCGATCGAACCATATTAAGTAGGGTTCGAATTCTCCTCTCGCTCACGCGATTAAGTTGGGGTGTGCCAGGTGGAGTGGGTTGTGAAACTATTCCACGCTCCTTGA
Organism: Smallanthus sonchifolius; assembly: GCA_023525975.1. Taxonomy (NCBI): domain Eukaryota; kingdom Viridiplantae; phylum Streptophyta; class Magnoliopsida; order Asterales; family Asteraceae; genus Smallanthus; species Smallanthus sonchifolius. The sequence goes on from CM042034.1 coordinate 55,754,672, forward strand.
GATGATTGATGAACTCTGTGCTGAGATATTCACGACCTCGATCTGATCGAAGTGTCTTTATCGTTTTACCGAGTTGGTTTTCCACTTCGTTTTGAAACTCTTTAAACTTTTCAAAAGTTTCATGCTTGTGTTTCATAAGATAGACATAAGCATATCGACTATAATCGTCGATGAATGAAACGGAGTATCTTTCATGATTTCTAGGCATGGTTCTGAAAGGGTCGCATACATAAGTGTGTATGAGTCCTAGCAGATCCTTGGCTCGTTCACCAATACCGGTGAAGGATCCTTTAGTGAGTTTGCCAGCTAAGCAAGACTTGCAGTCTTCAAAGGAGTCATGTCCGGTGGATTCAAGGATCCCTTCGAATTGGAGCCTTTTCATGCGGGCCTTGCTTATGTGACCAAGTCTATAGTGCCATAGAAATGTATCATTAATGCTAAATTTGATACGTTTAGAAAGATTGTATATGTTATTATTAGTTTGAATATCAACCTCATAAATACCATTTCGAGGTTTAGCCCCAAAATAGAAAATATCATTTAAGTAAGCAGAAATAAAAATTCTATTGAAAACGTACTTAAAACCTTGTTCAAACAATAAGGAAACTGAAATAATGTTTCTGATTAAACCAGGTGCAAACAAACAGTTATTTAAGATAACTACAAAGTCAGAAGGACATGAAAGGTGAAATGTTCCAGTTGCAAGAACCGGTACTCTCTTCCCATCACCAACGATGAGTTCTATGTCGCCTTGTTTCAGCTTCTTCCACTTTTCAGGCTCGTGCAATACATTAACGATGTGATAAGCACATTCGGTATCAAATACCCATGTGTCGCTAGAGACAGTGAAAAGATCAATAACATAGATATAAATACCCGAAAAGGTGCCTTCACCATTGGCTCTCTTAGATCTCAGCTTAGCTAGATATTCAGGGCAGTTATGTTTCCAGTGCCCCATCTTGTTTCATTCAAAACACTGACGCTCCTCAGGGAGGGGGTGCTTTTGCAACTTGCTTGTTATTGTTGGTGGCATGTTTGGCAGCAACAACAACTTACTTCTTACCTTTGCTGTTATAGCCCTTTTTCTTGGTTTTGGGCTTGTTAACACCAGCAGATTTGACCATCAACTCTTGATTAGTCTCACTTGATATGCTCATCTCGGTCGTCTCCTGCATACCGTGCAGTTCAGGCATAGTCTTCTCCCATGTGTTCATATTTAAGTTCATTATGAAGTTGTCATAAGAACTAGGGAGAGAGTTCAAGATGAGGTTGGTTTCATTCAGTTTTTCATTCTCAAGCAAAGACTTGAGAGAGAAGGAGGAGTGAGATTCTTTTTCAATAGACATCTGTTAAATAAGCAAATTAAATGTTAATTAGTATTTTGGATGTAATAAATTCTATATTAATTACCCATGGCAAGAATAAGAATAAGAATAGAGAATCTGGTTATATCAATTAGTAATGGCGGCTGTGGCACGCAACATTAGTAAGTGATTTAGGCAGACTGACAATAATTGCCAATTGTGGAAAAATGCACAATTTTCGAGTATGAGGCCCCTAAGACAACTCTTGTCTATGCATTGATACGTTTAGCCTCATCTATGTCCACTTTTGGTCTGCATACAGCTGGGGCATGTATTAGAGAGAAAAGTAATAGTCGCCCTAGTACAGGTACATGTGGAAAGGCCGGATGTGTCAACGAAACCCTTGCACCTTGGAGGGATAGGTTACGCACCAAGTGCGGTGCTGTGGCTCCAAACATTGGTGTTTCACGTTATGCCCCAAGTGTTCCTTATAGTAGGATGACATAGACTAAAGATTTTAAATATGGGATTTAATTTTAGTGTTTTACCGAGTAGGGTCAAACACAACGAATGATAAATCATACGTGTGTTGTAAAAACCCGTTTTACTATATATTAGATCGTGACAATGTGATGAACCCTTTCATCTATCAGGACACTTGATTTTAAATAACCTATGAAAACTAAGTTTACCACGATGTAATTAACCAATTAAAAGTTAATAGTTTAAATGAACTATTAAGTTATTAGTTTTGAAAATTTAAAATTAGTTTAAATTACAAAACTCTATTGGTTATCATTTATTTAAAAAAAAACTGTTTGTTTTAATATAAAACATCCACAAGTTGTAAAAAAAAGGTTTAGAACTTGTTATTAATTTGATTGTGAAAAATTTGATTTTTGGTCGATACATTATAACATTTATAAGATAAAAGCAAACACAATAGCAAACACAAAAATATGTAAATCATATGGTAAGAAAAGAGTGTTTGATCTTGCTAGATCCTAATAGCAAGACCAAACTAGGTCACCGGGTCACAATACACAAACAACCATAATGATGGACTTCGTGCATGCATCTAGCTGTTCCGTGTGACTCCCACTAAATCCAAGATCTTGTTTCCGTCTTCAGTTTTTTCTTCGGGTCTTTATCTTTACAATATTTGTACAGAATACAAAAAAATAAAACCATAAGCTATTACAACTTTGAGCCATCAAAGTGGGCCAAAACATAAAAGCTAATCTATTACAACTTTGAACCATCAAATGGGTCAAAACCATAAAACAAAAACAAAAAACACACACAAGACAGGGTCGGACCAGATTTACATATTTATCAAAATCAAACCGGGCAATCCTTTTGGTCAAATAAAATAAATAAAACTTTGACCAAAATAAATAAAAATAAATTGCCCTAAAAATAAATCTAGATCAAAAACTTTAAACAAGTTAAAGTTTGTGATCTATAACCGGTTAAAAGACCGGATCCGATTCGTATGTCGTAACTAAGGCTTTGATACCACTGTTGGGTATTTTCCAGTGGTGATCAGTTAGATTAGTTATAAAAAACGGTTGATAATTAATTATAAATTAATAATAATTACTTAGTAATTATTAGTACGCAGTCGAACGAAACCGATTCAACACAAAATAAAACCCGGCAGGATCTGAGTTACAAAATCATACGAACACGAAATAAATATTAAATCTATAACTACTAATGACATAGATATACTCGGTTAATGGTTAACCGGTTGAGACACCTAGGTACAACGAACCGATGCTAGATTATGAATAGAAACGCGAGAACGGGTAACATCGGGGATCGTCAGACAAGGCGGCAGGCGGTGGCGGCTTTGATGGTCGGAAGTGGCAAAGGGGGAAGCCTTTGTTTTTCTTTTTTTTTTTTGGTCGAGAGCTACTGTAAGCCAAACAGGTCAACGAAAAAAAAATTCTTTCTTTACTTCTTGTTTTTGCGGCTAGCACTCAAAGAAAATTAGGTTTAAAATCAAGAATAGATTTATAACTATTTAAATAATAATCATAAACCCTATTAATTATTTCCAGGCCAAAAGTCTAATACAAGATGTAAAAGCCCGAACTTGTTTTAATGTTTTAATAAAAGATTAAAACAATAAATATAAATTATTATTTATAAAACTGTAAAAATAATAAGTCTCGTGTAACGAATATATATAAAATATATCCTCTCGCTAAAAGTTCGTAATTACCAGTTAATCGGGTTAAATGGATTTAATGTTCGTTGCACTAGATGTAATTCTTACGGGTCACAACTCAGTTAGCAGTGTTAAATAATCAGGACTGTACGTATATCTTCCAACAACAACAACTGCATAATCATGTTGTTTGATTGTTTACAAGTTAGGGGGAAAGTTAGGAAAATGAGGTTTTGTTCAAAGAAAGAAGAACATAATATATACTGAGTCGATTTATATTGTTTACTAGTTTATAGACCCGTGTATTACACGGGTTGTATCCAAGAGCTTGTCCTACATCATAATTAGAAATTATATAAACCATTAAACTTACAATCAGTCTTTTACACCAATTACCCCTAAAAATATGTATCAAACCCTACCACATATGATGTCAACAAAGACAGATTTAGCATTGTGAATCCACTAATCTGCATTTTATATTGATACAAAGAAATTAATAAAAAAAGAGTATACAATAATGGAAAGAGCTACATATATTATTACATGTTGTAGCTAAATTACTTTTATGTTTAAAAATAATTAGCAAACAACTACATAATTTGTACAAAATTTGAGATATCATTTCTTGAAAACAAAATAATTAGTATCTCTTCCAGAAAGTTTGATTAGCATCACAACTTGGTGAACCATTAAAATTTATCCCTGCATACAAATAACTTGTTCTTGTCAAGAAATTAATTTATATAAAATGTAAGCTTGAATCTTTTGCTTTGTGTTTGAGAGCTTATAGAAATCATCAGTAGCCTTCTCAGACAAGGCACGGTTATGGAAGCAGCCACAGTAACAAAGACATTATCATGAAATAATACCAACACGATCCAATCAAACTTAGACTGTTAAAGAGAACACATACTAATAAATTTATAAAAAAAAAATACTCTTAACTGCAATTTAAATCAATGTAAATACCCTTAAACAAAATTATAGCAGATGGGAGTTGACATTGACTATCAAACATTTGAAGCTGCATAAAATCAGGCAAACACTATTGAAATACTCAACTACTATAAATAACTTAACTAATCATATTCGACACACCGATTATTCATCAGAAAACAAAAAAAATGGCCACAAAAAGTTAGGGGGCAATCAAACCTGATCAGTACCTATTAAATCAACTAACATTACACAACCCACCGACCACCCTAACCCATCCATTTCACCACATAAAAATATTCTTATAGTGTAGTACCTGAACATGTCTCCCTTTATTGAGTTGAAAACTGATGTAGTCAACTTAGCAACCGTAATGATTATACACGGGTAATGATTGCAGATTTTGTACAATATGGTTTACATCAATATCACTAAAGAAAAAGAGAAAACACATCGGTAATGATTCAACACCAAAGATAATCTCAATAAAAGCTTTACACTTGAGATAAAAACTAATTCTAGAAAAAGAATGAACTCGCAATTACTAATGATACAGCACCAAGGTAACACTCAGTTCATTTTGGAAAATATAATAAATTTAAATCCCTTACAAAATTCTTGTTAGAATTCCTATCTGCTCATTTTCAGAGCAATGCTTAGTGTCAGAAGAATCTACTTTGAAACAGGCTCAGGAGGAGACAATGCGAGAGGAGACTGGAGACCAAATGGGCTCAGATCAACAGCCCATATGGATGAGATCATTCAAGACTGGGAAGCCCAAAGAATTAGCCTCACCCATTTTTGAGCAACCCAAACAAAGGTGGTATTATCGGGCCGAAGGATACTTAGGCCCAGTATTAAAAAGGCGATATTTTGCATCAGTTCTAGAAGATGGGAGATACGTCACGCATGAGGTGTTTCCCGAAATTATTATAGACAACCGGTTGCTATGATTTCTTCTATGGGACTTACAGTTTTATAACTGTAATTCACATAATAATCATATTTTCCTGATGGCTGTCCCAAAGTTCCCCAATTTTTGTGTCTTCTTGACCCTTTTCTTGGCCTTGGGTTATTTCGTCTTTCTTGCAACTCAGCATCTTCCCATTCATCGAGAGCTGCTTCTCTCAGCGGGTCTCTTTCTTGAACATTAACCTTTTTATAGATCAGTTCCCTGACTTCTACTGGTAACTCTGGTTTTGCGAAGTGCAGGCTTCTTAATAGGTCGAAATCGATGTATTCTGAGAGTACTGCTGCTCCAGTTTCTTGCCTCAGTATCTCCTCTTCTTCGTTTTCTTCGCCTGTTCTTCTGCTTGTCTCTCCTGTTTCTCTGGCTGACTTGTATTCTGAGAATCTTAGAGACAGAGTACCATCTAGCCTTGACCCGGTACTAACTCGTGATGGGACTTTTACTGTTTTCTTCTTTGATGGTTTAAGCAACCATCTTTGTCCTTGGAGTTCAGTTATGGTTCTGGATTCTCCTGACACAGCCTGGATTCCACTGGTCGCCAAGTGTTCAGCGACTCTTTGTATGTTATATCTGAATCCTGCAAAGCTTGTATTTGTCAGCCTTCCTACCATTGCTCTTGTTATCAAGAGATTTGATTCTCCGGTGAACTCTTCATATCCTCTTGTTTGGATGGATATTTGTACATGATTATGGAAATCATGTATAGACATCATCAGATCTGGGGCTATATACACCAGTTGTGTTCCCCTGGTCATATCGACTTCCATAGTTCCAATGATGGCTCTGTCATCTGCCCATCTTGTATCTCTTAAGACTATGAGAACTTGTGTTCCGGCGTCTCTTCTGTGTAAAGCATGGACTCTGATCATCATGAGTCCTAGATGAACATGTTGTAGGCCGCTTCTAATTAGTTCATTGTAGGATTGTTCATTAACAAATCCTAGGTCCTCCTGCTGACCTTCAGCTGTTACCAATATTCTTTCTTCACTATAATGTTGATAGACACGGTGTCTAGTGGCCCTTGATCCTTCATCATATAGTGTTTCTGCTGGGACAAGACTTGCTCTTCTGGCTTGTGATATTCTTAATTCTGCTTCTGGATCTAGTTGGCTTTCAACAGTTCTTCTGAATCCTCCTGTTGGCACCCATCTTTGCACATTATTTCTTATTCTTTGGAATCGTCTGTAGTCTCTGATCTGGTCTTCCTGGTTAGCCACTGTCTCTGTTCTTGGTCTTTCACCAAAAACCGTTCCTTCTCTTCGAATGCTCATTTCTCCCTTTGTTTATCCTGTTCTTCTTTCAGGATTTTGTAGGGATCCTTGAAAACGTAATATGACCCTTTTGGTTTATGTAACTTTTCTCCTCCAATTGAGAGCTTTTCTAACTTCTTATTGAGTTCTTCAAGAAGTTGTTCGTTTTCTACTGTTGGTGCCTTTCCTCGTTGGATTTCTCGTCTTAATTCTTTGACGTCTTCTTTGACCGTCTTGAGTTCTTCCGACAAGTTTGTGATTGCTTGGATGATAAAGTTGTTTTGCTTTATCGTGATCCCCGTTTGCTGTGTTGCAGTACCTACTCCCGATGCTTTTGAGAATCCTACTGATGGTGCTTCTATTGACTCAACTGCTTCAATTATTTGCTTGTAACTTTCTGATTGAGCAGTTATGGCCCAACTCATGAAATCAAGAAAGATTTCACTTCTTGGATCAAGTCTTCAATCTTGCGAACTTGAGCTTTTAATTCTTCCGTTAGCTTTATTGCTTCGTCCTCAATTATCTTTGGTTGTTGAGAGATTTCAACTACCAATTCTCGAACTTGCCTTTTGGTTAATGGCTCGTGTTCCAATAACTGATTTTTGATCTTTTCAAAATTCTCGCTACTCTCTTTTTGGTGTTTTTCAATTTTTTCTTGTGTTATACTTAGGGTTTCTCTCAGGGTATGGAAATGCTTTAGGCTAACTCTAGATAATAGACTTATTCTGTCGAAAATTACGTCTATATTATTAGTAATTCTTAAACACAGATCTACTAATAAGTTTTCTTGACCGTTACTAGACCCTATTTCATGAACTGTTTTTGAACTTTTATGAAAACAATCAAATTTTAACTCTAGGTTTTCTTTTGATTCAAAAATAAGATGTTTTGGTTTTGGTATTTCAAGATTAAGATATTCTAAATCCTTGGATCGGGTTTTCTCATACCAATCTGTAATTGATTTTTCAAATCTTTCAGAAGTCATTTAAATAACATAGTTCATAAATAAACCTCACCAAGAGCTAGCTCAATCGTCTTTTGGTTTATAAACTTGTATATTATTTCAAATCTTTCCTTAAGGTTTTGATAAAAGCCTAAGGCCCTCCAATACTATGCGCTGCAATCTTTTCAGACTGAGGATATTGGCGCTCTTCAAACAATTACCTACTAGCTAAAGATTCTAGTTTTATGAAAACTGGTCCGATTAGTTATCGTTTTTCTAAAAATTTTTAAAATAAAAATAATTTAATCATGATAGTTGCATGGGATACACGGAGTCTTTCTTGATGCTCCTCAACACCCTCTTGGCTATCCCTTTTTTAAATTATTTTTAAAAGAAACTTTCAGATAACTTCAAACTTTTCTTTTAGATTTTCAAAGGTACAACAGATTAAAGTGGCATGATCAACCCTTTCCTGGATCTAGAATTTGAAAATTTAGAGCTCCATCAGTGCAACAGAGCTCTGATACCAAAATGGTATTTTTGCATAGGCGGAAACGTATTAATAAAACACACTTAAAACAAGCTTTTATTATACAATACCTTGATTTATGTTACAACAGATGATTGACTCTAACACTTGAAATACTTGACTTGACTTGGATACTTGACTTGATAAGGAATTTCAGATTTGAGGTATGCTCACCCTGAGAAACCTTGACACACAAATGGCCTTATATAGCCAGCAAAAGCACACAAACTGCCGTTTAGACGGCTACCAAACAAACAAACGGACGTTTAAAGGACAATAATTAGTGCGGGTGCGCATCGTGGGCCCCATAGCCAACAAATTCAATTGCCTTTTTACAAAGCCGCCATAAAACGATAAAATACAGACAAACTGGTGGGACCTTCCCTTTTTAAAGTCGAGATAATGGTGGGGTCCTTCCATCAAAGTCACGATAGTGGTGGATACCTTTACCTTTACTTTTCTTGTCTATAATAATTTCGGGAAACACCTCATGCGTGACGTATCTCCCATCTTCTAGAACTGATGCAAAATATCGCCTTTTTAATACTGGGCCTAAGTATCCTTCGGCCCGATAATACCACCTTTGTTTGGGTTGCTCAAAAATGGGTGAGGCTAATTCTTTGGGCTTCCCAGTCTTGAATGATCTCATCCATATGGGCTGTTGATCTGAGCCCATTTGGTCTCCAGTCTCCTCTCGCATTGTCTCCTCCTGAGCCTGTTTCAAAGTAGATTCTTCTGACACTAAGCATTGCTCTGAAAATGAGCAGATGTCCAAGGATTTCTTCATACTGGTTGCACAAGAGTCTTCGGACTTCATCATGTTGTTCTGCTGCTCTTGCCATATCCACTGGTTCTGCTGATATTGGTGGTAATCCCTGGGCAATGAGATACTGGACACGATATAGACTGAATGGTTGATAATTGATGACAGTGTTCCTGTAAGGAGTTGTTCCAAGGTTTTCATTTTCATAACTGAGTAATTGCAATCCCCTTCTTTCATCAGCATCAATTTGTTGTAGCCTTGCTCCCACTCCTGAAAAATTCCTCCATCTTCTAGACATGAATTCTTCTCTGACTCTATCCCAAGCTGTTTCTCTTCGTCCTGCCATTCTGCATAACAAACAGCTGTTGTTAACCTAGATAAAGCATCTGCCAACTGGTTATGCTTTCCATCAATATGTTCTATTATTACTTGGACTCCAGATCCTGTAACAATGTCCTTAAAACTGGCCCAACGGACCCTAGATGGTTTGTTGTTTGTTGATTTGTTATAGAAACTGATTATAGCCTGGCAATCCGTCCTGATGGTAACTTCTCCTTTGTCTAGATAATAGATCTTGAAGCTTTCCAGCCCATTCATTACTGCATAAATCTCTGCGTCTATGGTTGACTTTAGGCTACTGAATTTTCCACTTGAATATGCACAGACCTTTTCTGTGGATTTTGAATCTTCCTTCTTGTTCTTCCATTTGCAGACTGCTCCCCATCCTTCCATTGAACCATCCGTTTCAATTACTATATGGGCATTTGTTGGTGGGATCTCCATGTCTGGCAGTCTTTCTACTTCCATTTTTACTTTCTTGATCAGCTCCCAATGTTCCTTCTTCATTCTTTTATCCCTATTAGCCCCTGTCTTTGCATAAAGAGGACCTAACATTCTTCCCAGATTTGGTATATAAGACCTTGCATAGTTTAGAATACCTAACCATGATCTTAAGCCTTTCAGAGTTTGAAGATCTTCATCTTTGAAGTCTGCTATCTTCTTGATTATATGGGGTTGAAGCTTTATTTTTCTGTTTCCAATTGTTGCCCCCAAAAAATCAATTTCTTGCACTGCTATCTTCATTTTTGTTTTTGACAACACCAACCCTTCAGCCTTGCATATTGATAACATTATCTTCAGATGTCTGGCATGTTCTTCTTTATTTTTAGAGAAGATCAGGATGTCGTCAATATAGACTGCAATAAAATCCGAATATGCGCCAAAACAGTTATCCATTTTTCTTTGAAAAACCGCCGGGGCATTTTTCAGACCGAATGGCATTACCAGCCATTCATATAACCCTTCTGGTGTTATGAACGCTGTCCATGGAATGCTTGCTTCTTCCATAGCAATTTGGTGAAAGCCGCTTTTTAAATCAAACTTTGAGTAAATTCTGGCATTCCCAATCTTTTGAATTATGGTATTGATACCTGGGAGAGAATACTGATCTTTGTTTGTATTCTCATTGAGTGTGCGGTAATCAAAAACCATCCTTTCTTTTCCACGGATTTCTTTACCAGTTGTTGGATCAACTGATATTCCTGAGTTCACCATCATAGCTCTTGTCCTGTGCCTGCTGCTGCTTTTTCTAATTACTCCGAGTTTTAACAGAGCTTCAGTGTGTCTTTTGAATTGTTCTTTTTGTGCCGGGGTGACTTGTTTCAACGGCTTGTCTTGAATTGTCATGTCTGGGTTGATTATGTCAAGCCTACAAATCACTTGATTCTTTTTCCAATGCTTTAGTGGATCTTCCCCAATAAAGCCTTGTTTTTCCAATTCCTGGAGGATGTTTTGTAGTTCTCTTGGCGTTTCTGATAAGTTGCCAAGGTTGTAAGCAGTATATTCTTCCTGCAATTTGATGTATTCTTCTTCTTCAAGTTCTAGTTCCCCCATTGCCGCTGCTTCATAACTTGTGTTGATTGTAGTTACCGTTTTGTAAAAGGTAACCTGGGAACCTTCAATTCTCAATCCTCCTCCCATTGATCTAATGAAATTGCATCCAACTAGCATTTGGACACCCCCTCCTAACTTCATAGGAAAACAGAACGTAAAGGGGATTCTGAATGAGTTGTTTTCAATTTTCATCGTCCCTTCCTTTAGCTTCTTCCTTGTTGTTTGAACCGAATTAATCCCTGAATATTTTACAATATAGGGACTTGGCTCCATTGCTTCTTTTGGGACAGAATTTTCATCAATACAGCATGAAGTTGCACCAGTGTCAATTATTGCTGAAACTTTAAACTCCTCTTCCCCTGGAATTTTGAAATAAACTATAATGTTATATAGTCTATTTCTTCGTTCTTGTATCTGAAATTGGGAAGTTGAAACGATTTCTTCTTTTGTTTTGTCATCTCCTGCTTCCGTTGTTTCAGCCATTTCTTCGATTTCTTCTAATAGTTCTCTTTCTCTCTCGAGTTGAATCATCAAATCGTCTTTTATGATTGCTTTTAACCGCGAGACTTCCTGTTGTAGCGCCAAGCATTGCTTCATTAGCTCATGTACCAATTCATTCTGATTTATTGCTTGTGGTTTCGGGAGTCTTTGTATGTCTATATCATAGTATGCCTTTGCACATAGCATGCATATGATAAGACCACAATTTTTACAATTTCCCCGAATGTTTTGCCTGATATCACTTTTGCAGATTTTGCAGTTTTCCTTCTGTTGGGGTTGTTCATGTTCCCAACTGTGATAGCATAATTCCTGTTGAAGGGGAAGCTTTACTTCTGGCCTCCATGATGCTTTGTTGATTGTTGTGACATATAATTCTTCATCAACCATGTCATCCTCTATGATGACTACAAAAGCCCATTCTTCTATAACTGAAGCAAAGCTTGTCGGTTCTCCTTCTGACATGCTACAAATTGCATCACTTTCTGGCTCATCTTGATCTACTGATAGAACATCATAGTTGTCAGGCAGATCTAGATTTTGGAAGGCGTTAGCTCTCTCAACATTGCTTATCTTACTTTTGCATTCCCGTGCAAAATGGCCTTCTCTTCCACATATATAGCATTTGCATTTCTTCATGCGGTCACCGTGCTTTGATTTGAACACACGAACATGTGAGTTGTGTGGTTTTCCTTTGTAGGTTTTAGATTTTCTCAGCCCTAGCCTTTTCGTTCTATCCTTGTAACTTCCAGGTATATATACTTCTCTGCAGAATTGTAAGTCTTTGAGTTCTCTCTGCAATTGAGCCTTCTTGCATAATTCTGTTAAGTATCTGTGAGCGAAGTATATTCTGGGCATTACCCCAATTGTTACACCCGGTTTTTCTTTATTGAAGGCTTCTTCAATTTCTTTTCCAACAGCAGGCGGCATTTTTCTGAAGAATTTATCTGATAACTCTGGCCCAATAAACATCCTTCCTGATTTCGCCGCTAAAGTTTTATATTCATTCATGTACTGGAATAAGTCTTTGACTTCATGGCACACCAGTCTTTCAAGGTCATTGTACGCCATTTCTTGTTCTTCAGTACTTCCTTGAGCAGCATCACTGAGGAGAATAACTCTTCTTATTTGTGAAGTAATATTGTGAGTATCATCAGTGATATTTAGGAGCTGTTGGTATTCATCATCATACGCCATTCTCCATTGGATCCATATTTTCTTTTCATCTTCCCCCAAAAGGTTTTCAATACAGTCAACCTTTGATCTAGGTGTTGGCCAAGATTTATTTGGATCATCAATGTAATTTAATGTAATTGACTCCCATCTGTCAATTACATCAGCGTACTTCCCTATGTCAGCTGGCAAGACTAACATTGCACCCGTTGTTGCCTGTGCTGGTGGTAATGACCAATAGTTTTCCACCCTTTTTCCATAGCTTTCAACCTTTCTGTTTAGGTTAAAGCTTGTTGAGCTAATATCTGGGGTTCCTCTACCCGTGGCTGGTGGGTATCCTGGTGGTTGCATTGTTTGATCTTGTGGCGGTCTGTAGGCTGATGTTACTGATGAGGCGCCAACCTCCTGTTTCATTATACTAGTAAGGAGTGGATACTCCATTTCTAGCTCATTTAGTGGTTAGTTTAGCACCTTACCGTCAAATAAGTTTGAATTCAGCATCCATTTTAAAGATTTAAAATAGTGTTCTAATCTCATGCCATATATTAGTTATGTTGATCTTCATGTTGTCTATATGTCCCTTCAAAATCATAGTTTTTGAGTGCAAGACTCATGTTGTTTCAAAACTTTATAGACTCTGAAATTGAAACCTTCAAATTGAAACACGTACAGTTTCCTCCAGAAGTTTATTTTTCAGAAGCAAGTATGCAAAAACACAATTACCAACTCACAAACAAAATCAACAGATGCTTTTTAGCACAACAACAATGAAATTTAACAAAAAAATTAACTATACCTAAACAAAACGAACGTACTTATATCAATAAAAAGAAATCTTTAAACCGCCTTTATTCAATCAAATTCAAATTCTATGGATTAAAAAGTAATGCTTCATTTGGGACTTCTATCAAACACCTAGTGACCATAAAATAAGCAAAATCATTTGCAAACCCATTATGATAACACAAAACCCAAGTTATAGCCTAAATTGAAGAAAGGAGAAAATTTAATAATTATTTTGAGCAGCCTAACAATAATAGGTACAACAGATGCAAATATCACAGTTTTTACCGTAAGCAATCCCAAAATCACTATAGTTCCAAATGATCTCCCACATAAATGGAAAGTAATACAGCTGCTAAGGAGAGTGCAAATGATAAAAGACCAAGTAGATAAGTACACAACAAACGAAAAAATTTCATGAAACCCTAAAAATTCTTAGATGAAAAAACAAACTAACCTATTATATCAGATTGGAGACAAATAGCAGCAGATGAATTTGATGGAGTAACGCTAGGCTGAAAATAGTGAATCAGCCGATTTCAACAAACCAACAAACAAAAATCAAGTCATAATCAAAAGAAAACAGAAGATATGCATAATCAAATATGAAAATTAAACAAACCTATGCGACGATCATAGAATTATCCGCAGTGATTACAATGTAATGAAAGAAAGGGCGATGATGATTGAAAGGGGCGTGAGGTTTCAGATGAGGGATAGCAGAATGAGAACTAAACGGGTAGAAAAGGTCCGCGTTATCAGTTAGTGGGTCAAGAAAAGACCCGCGTGTAACTTATTTTGGTTACAGTGGTTTGGGCGGGAAAAGATTATTGAGATTAAATATAGACTTGACACGTGACAAATTTTGTAATTATTTATTAAGTTAAGGATTTTATAATTTCCTCATCCACAAAAGATGGAAAATTCTAAAAGATTATACCAACTTGACTCTTAAATCATATTTAACGAACACATTGAGAGAGTATTAAAACAATTAGATTTCAAGCTTCACAATTAATTGTTGACATTATACGGACTTTTGGTTCCCTTAGGTTGGGAAAAGAGTGTTGAAGAGAAAACGAGCTTCTTGTCCTTGGTCCTATGGATAACATTAGGTGTTGCTACAAAAATCCATATAGCTAGTACACTATTGAACGGCTTTAAAATGGCATGGCGATTATTGGGACCAGATATGCATTGGAAATTAGATCTTGACATGTGATGATAATGGTATCACACATCTGCAAATGTTTTCGAGTGATGAAAGCTGTAGGTGAGGGAGGAGGATCTTATCATCATGGGAAGCTGAAGATGAAGCAACGGATACGTGTGTCACGTTATAGATCTCTTGCGTGATGAAGCTCCCTTGTAGAAGTTTACAACACCAAAGAAAATGTAAATGTAAAAAGATTGTAATGACCTTTATCGCTATTTTCAAAACCATTAGATGTTTCTAAAGTGAGTTTTTTAAAACCGTCCAAGTGGTTAGCTAGGGAGATTTCAAATGGTTACTTGTAATCTGTTTTAAGTAAAGTAGTTTTGTTTTTTAATTTTATTTATATACTTTCAATTTCTTTTTGGTATGTCTTGAATAAAATCATAACATGTCTTTATAGTTTTGTTGAATAAATTATTTATGATTATGATGTCAACGGGTTTTCAAACCTGGTTCGACCGTTCTGCAGTGAACCTATGGAACATTCGGTTTAATATTCAATCTGACATTCAAAACACTGTATGTAACTTTATTGGTTAATTTTATTTTCCATTCAGAAAAACCACGTTTGAAAAATGAAGTTGGGTTCAGTTTTGATGCCATTGTCTGGGTTACATCATCCAAATAAAGGAGATGCATTCCATGGTATATCTCGTGTTTATTCATAAATGTCAACTATGGGAATATGGGTACTACTTTGATATTTATCCAGTTTCATATATTCAACAAATTCGATGAATCGCTTAAAGATTCAATTAAAAACGAAGCTTCTTGATCTTGGTGCTGGGATTCTGAATATGTCACACCCCTAAGATTCTATTTCTCAGTACTGAACTAAACCACCTTAGACCCTAGACAACATTTGGGGTTGTATCGAATAAGTAACCTTAGGAAGTGGTTCTAGTAAATTTTACTATTTTCTTTACATTTTCTGTGACACGTATTAATATAACCGATAATGATTTTACAATTCGGTTGGGAAGCTTGTTCTACTTGGTTGCTATATGTTTAAAACTTTCTGTGACTCATGTTGATACAACCGTAATGATATTTGATCTTAAAGATAAAGAAATGCCTGGGCAGCCTCAAGACAATATCGCTTAAAATAACCGAAAATACAATCTATTAAATATCATACAAAAACTACGCCAATATGATCCGAACATCATTCTCTCCTACTTAACGATGGCAAAATGATGGTACAAAATAGGCCTCAGCTTCAACAACCATTCCAGTCAAGATCAACATGTTAACATATTTACAAGGTAGCCATCAGAACTTTAGTCGGCTCGCTTTGGGTTCAAAAAGACTTTGCATATGGAAACAAAGTTTTGTAAAATCCCCATGAAAATTGAGTTAATTTTGAGCAATATGTTGGTATATTTGAGGAAGATGTCAAACCTTGACCAAATGTGCATCAGCAATTGAGCAATTAAGGTCTTCTCGAGATTGTGATCGTCTGCTTTGGAGACGCATTTGACCTCGGTGAGGGCCCGAGTAAAACGCACCCATGTTACTGCTACTATCGAATTGGGCCTGACCCAGACTACTTGAGGAAAAACTATGTGCAACACTGCTAGATGATGGGTATAGTGAAGATTCTGCCAGCTGGATATCTGGACCAAAGGCTCTGTTTTGAGCACTTGCCACCGGGCTCAAAGGCATCTTAACTCTTCCTTCCCCTGAGACATCGACACAAATCACAAGTTAAACCCTAGTTAAATAGTTTTTTTTTGTTTAATTTATTGGTACCCATGAGAACCCGTTACTGAGAAACTAACAGGACTTGTCAATGCCATGCTAACCAATGGGATCAAACAAATCGCAGTTTGCGCTGGGCAAGTGGCCTTCAAGAGGTCATGGTAGGAAAACCAGTGGAAGCGGGATTACAACGTGTCACCACTGCTAGAGGGGAATAAAATGTTTACCACTGTACCACCCCTTGAAGGTTTAGTTAAATAGTTGGTGCATATGCAAAGTCTATATTAACGATTACCTGAAATAATAGGACTCCAACGCCGGAAATTAAATGGGCTTGATATGTTAAGAACAGAAGTCCCCGAGGCGCTGTTGTGCCTGAAAAATAGCCTACGAAAGACTCTGGGCCCACAATTACCCGCACAAGATAAGGCACAAACTACAAGAAACAAAGAAACAACCAAAATCACAGGAATGATAAACGGGTTCATCTTCATTTGTAACATTCTGTAATTATGCAGGCCCGCCCGTGTTGATATTGCTTTTCCAGCTTCCAACAATGCAACCCCAGTTGTCCAAGTAATACCGCCAGAACCAATATATACCTGACGGTCTGTTATGTGCAGGCCTTCTCTTAATAGTATAACAATATACGGTGCCCTGAAGCAATATTGTTCTATAAAAGGCTGAGGTGGCACGCTATTCTTAGCATAATCCCATGTTTTTTCACAAAATTCACGACCTTTTTCTAGAACATCATCAAGAGCAACATCAGAACTCAAGTTGAAAAACTTATAGACAACGTAAAATCCAGACATGGCATAGAATTGTCCTTGGGGATGAGGGAAATTTTTTTGAAGTGCACATGGGTTTAAATCACAATCGGTTCCTTGACTTTTAGTTGACCATTCTGATAAATTGACTGTGATTTTCGCTAATGCACTGCATTCCTCCCATTTTGGTGCACCAACTAACTGAACTGGAATCCCTGATTTTCCTCCTTTACCCAAAATTTTCCTTCTACTTGGTTGAAATATAGATTCACATCGGGAACAAATATATTTCTCTTTATACCCAGACTGCAAGCAAGGATGTCGTACGACAGCTTTTCCTTTAAGTAAATTAGATTGTGGAGTTTTCTTTAAAAGATGAACCACTGATTTATCAAATGCGTCATTCAGACCATAACCCGCGAGAGAATAAGCACTTAAGTGATGGTTAAGTGGACCGATTCTTAAGTTTAAGCTCGTCTCATTGTTAACATAATCCTGGCTCTCAAATGTCACCTGTAATGATGAACCACCTAAATCAAGTGCACCAAATGTTTCTTTTTTGGGTTTAGATCCAAGTACATGAGCATGATAATTCAAAGCAATCCACCCGTAATATGCTTCTTCCATACCACTAATGATCTTAATCCACTCTTTTCGACACAAAAAAGATGAATGCTTGATTATGGACCAAGCATATTTCAGAAGCCAGTCTGAGTCAGAACTCGGTAGCCGACGAACACCACCAGTAGCGTAAAGAAAAACTGAAGTGGTCTTATGAGCATGTTTAGGGATTTGTTTTTCTGCCCATTTAAGAAGCGGCTTTATTGCTTGCTTCAAGCCAGATGAATTATGGACCAACCTGTCAAACCCGGGTTCAGTTTCCATACGGTTGTAAGCCCTCCCGCTTTGTGAACTAGGTCTGCTCTGAAGATCCTCTGTTATTGATTTCAATAAAATAGGAAGGGAGTCGGTTTTTTTGTGATTTATGGATGCTTGGTAGACATAAACACGTGTTCCAGTGCTACCACAATCGAGTACAACGTAAAATCGGGCTGCCCCATTAGCCCAGTAGGAATATAAAAATAGCATCCCATAAATAAAAAAAGCTAAAAAAAGAAAGCAGAGAAGAACCATGATTACCCGCACCCATTTTCTTCTTACACCGGGCTGTGATGATGATTTCTCCTTGGAGAAACTTGTCCCACCATTAACAAAATGATGTTGGTTTGTATTTGGTGAGATCTTTTCAATTCCAGGGTTAGAATTGCCATCTTCAGGATCAAGTCGCCGATATGCAGAGAAATCTTGAAGTGACGACGAGAGTCTTAAAAGATTCTTTTGTCTAGAACTTGGAAAACCATAACCATGAACAGAACCACCGAGTGGTGGTAAACCAGATGATACATATGGACCAACAGAGGATTTGGAAGATGTGAAATGATTTGTTATACAGGAAAAGAAGTCTTTAATTCCACTAAATGCCATGTTTGCAGGAATTTTAGATGTTTTAAGCCATGCAACATTCCATCCCAAGACTTAATACCAAAATACACATAAAACCTTGCGTCTCCCCTTTGCAGAGCTTCTGAGAACACAACTGTTCATGTATCCATGCAGTATGCATCACTAGCATTGACAGTTAAAACACAATTGTTCACCTGCAATATCACATTGTGAGCACTAGGTTGTCAAGTAATTGCACTGTAATATTAAAGTTGCATAGCGCACAATCGTTAGACCTCTCACTTTTACTACTCACCTATCCAGTTAGCCTAATAGTATTGCTATTGCATAACATGTTCAAATTCTCACCTCTTTTGAGGATAACCCTATGCAGTCGATATCACCGATATATCAGTGATATATCGGTTATCGGTCCTATGCCAAAATATCGGTCAAAATATCGGTCAAAATATCGGTCCCGATATTATCGGTGATATTTACCGAGATATCGCCGAGATTTTGATTCCATAATATTGGTTGTCTCACCGAGTTTCTCAGTCATCCCAAACAAATGTAGTTCATTGCTACTTACAACATGAAGACAAGACAACCTCTCAAAATACTGCCAATACAAAACTTAATACCTCTTAACACCATATGTAGAGCTGGCAAGACGGGTGGGTCGTGTTGGGTTGGGTAAAGAAAAATGTCATTTTTTTCGGGTCAGAACGGGTTTTGACAAAATATGATATGGGTCGAAACGGGTGAACTTAGAAAAATTATCAAAAAATATAATTTAATACACCTTAAATCAAATAAAATGACAAAGAAATTAATTAATAAGTAATAAAGTAATCATATAACATAAAATTGACACCAACTAAAAACTTTACTTCCAGCAACAATGGCTAAAACTGACACAAAAAAGACAACAATGGCTAAAAGCGACACAAAAAAAAGACGTTGGTTAAGTAATCCATCCTCATCCTTCCGCGGACGATCAGAACCAAAACTTAGGTTTGTCAATCTCTGCTATTTGTGTTTTTTTGTGGTTGATTAAGGACCCGTTCTTTTTTCTAGGTTTACCCATCCTGACCCATTGACCATTTTGACTAATTTAAAATCTGTCCATCTTAACCCCCTTAAGAATTTAGGTTAACCCAAAATCACCCATAGACTTCACTTTCAAACCCCGAAGCAACCCAAATTTATGTATGTGGGTCAAGATTGCAAGTCTAACCATAAGTCTAAATCCTATTGCTACTTTTGAGAATCAAATGTTACTTTCTGATTTCAAAGTTATTATGAACTTGCAGAATCTGTAGGTATGTTAAACGATTAAAGAAACACTGTGAGTGGTAGATCTTCTATACCTAATAAACATGTAATTGGTTGTACCACGTGTCATACTTCTTTGAGCACAAGATTCTTCCAACTTATTTTTTCTCTATCCCAGTGTTATAAATACACCTCAATCGTAGATATAACTAGTAACTATTTAAAGCAATTTCATTCATATCTTATCTTAAAATATCGTTTTATAACTCATAAATCTTCATTACTAAGTATTTAATATTTCCTTTATTCAACCACTGTAATACACGGTTTCTAACCTAGTTTAGTATAAAGAAGGTGAACAAATTCATGTTAACCATAGATTTAAGGAGGTCTAGGGTTGACATTCATAGGTGTAGACTAGTAAGTAATAGTAGTGACCAATTATACATGTTGTCCCCAGAACCGAACTTTTACTTGTTCACATGATCTTTGGAAACCCTATAAATGAAATCAAATCATTCTGACACTTGAAATTAGTCTTCCATCTTATAAATTCCATCTTCCGCCATTTCAGGTTGATTATAACTAAGCTCCTAAAAGCAATTAGCGTGATGACTATACTAAACAATTCAAGCATCATAGCACATCCACAATCATGAAATTCTAAATTACACAAATTCAGATCTCGTAGTAAAGAAAAGTAAATTCAAAAACAAAATAAGATTTGCAAATACTTACAGAATCAAGAGCAATGGGTTTGTTCTGATCATGAGTACAGGAGGACTTTGGATCTCGAGAGATGAGTATGAACAAAGTGACAGCTTAAATCGAATAGATTGAGAGGAAGAAGAATATAAATAATAATTTAAGAAGGAAACTTGGATTTGTCGTTGCGGTTGCCGGAGACCGTGAAGAACCGTCGGCCGTCACCGGATTTTGATTGGATCCAGAAAGGCGATGATAGTCGTATAGGCTAGGCTTTCCGCGTTGAACAACTCCGACGCACACATCATACCAAAGTAATTTTGAACCTTCTTTTTTCTTTGCTATTTACTATCTTACCCCCTTAATTCTTTCAAATGCTTCCCGTCTATATAATTATTAATAAAGTTTTCTACACAAAAAATTTGTTAATCATTAAACCCATACAACACTACTTTAACGGTAGAAAAAAAAAATAAAAAAAATCCAATTTGATGGATAAACCCTGACCCGTTTATTCAAATATTAGCTTAGAACACGCTTATACATAGAATGAAAATAATAATATATAAAATTCTTAAAATCTTTATTTATATATTTTATAGGTATAAAAATGTATTACATATATTAAGAATAGAAAAAAAAATATAAAATATATAAATGAGTTTCTAAAATATGTTAATTACTATTTAATGTAATTTGATTTTCATTTACTATTTGATTGAAAATAAAAGTTAAATAATTAGATTTTAAAGTTTTTAATAATAAGGGAAATTTAAAGTAAATGTGTTTTATTTGAATAATTAGTATTATTAAAAGATAAATGTGTATTTAATAAGAGAGATAAGCGGAAAAAATGATGAGAATGAATATGGATGCGACACATGGCAAAAAAAACATTAGGGGTGTTCGCGGTCCGGTTTTTCACGGTTTTTAGGTCAAACCATAAACCAAACCGTTAGTAACGATTTTTTATCACTAAAAACCAAAACCGAACCGTTGAAAATAAAAACCAAACCAAATGTTTCACGGTTTAGGCGTTGTAGGCCCATTTAGGCAAAACCCATGAATTGTAACTCGAGTTAGGGTAAAAAATCAAATTAGGGAAAAATCAAATTGTGATATTGACTTGCAAAATAGAAACTAAACAAAACTAAGAAAAAAATTCAAATTGTGATATTGACTTGCGCAAAACTCATTTTTTTATTACCGTCCAAAGTCCAAACACCTCAAACTTTGTTAGCTTATTTGTTTCTAAACAGGCCTAAGCCCAAAGTCCCAAACTGTTGAAGCATCTTTTGATGACAGGCACTCTGGATCATGCTAAAGCTTTTGTTATTTATCTTTCAGTCTTGTACTTGTATGTATGTGTATTTGTCTTTGTTGTTTTATATCGAGTTGTAATTTACTTATGTCTAAACTTGCAATTGTATGACGTTTGTAAGTTGTTTGAGTTGTGTACCAAACAAATACGCATGGAAAGGCTTCCTACATATTTGTTAAGTACACAATTAGGTCATGTGCACTTAGGTAAGTATGCATGCAGATTGTTCATGTGTACTTACAAGTACGCATGACCCAGGTCTATATATAGCCAAGTTTGTTTCACATTTCACAACAGATGTAACCCAACTCACAAGTACGCATGAGTCAGTTTAGTATCAGTCTAGAAGTCATTCTCTTGTGTCTGTACTTGTGTTGAAACACATCGTTATAATAGAACGCGTATTTATAGTACGAGCGTTTGTTGTTTGTAATGTTTTTCGTTGTACTTTGTTCATGATCTGACAAACCCACCCGGAGGACCTACAAGTGGTATCAGAGCTTTGCACTTGTTTTCGAGTGTTGTGAGCATGTTAGGAACACTTTCCGACAAAATGTTGTTCTGATTACATCTGTCTTGGTGATTCTCAGAGTCTTATTCCATACACTTATTCATCTTAGAGAAATCCCACATCCATCCTTGTGTTGTTATTGTTTGGATGATCCATTCATCAACAGCTGATTAGATTCAAGGCTCTGATTTGTTCACTATACCGCATTGTTCATAGCTAACAACTAATGTCGGATCAAATGTCCCATGTTTAAGAGTATAGTTTGTATAGTTTTATGTGGTTTACTTTGTATATAGAGTCGGTTTTACGTTGGTATTTGTATTTGAGTGTATTACAGGTTAAAGGTACTAAATGAGCGGATAACGAAACATAATGGAGAAGGCACGAGAGTACAAGGATCAAAAGTATAAAAATGTCAAAGTTCTTGGAAAAACATGTCTTTGCGGTATGCAAAGACTGGGAGGGATTTTCTCGCGGTACGCGAGGAAACAAAAACGGGCTGCCGACTACTTTGTCCTTCACGGTACGCGAAGGACTGAACCCATTCTCTCGCGGTACGCGAGGGCCGACCGGAACAGGAAAAAAACACTAATTCTCATTAAACCCAAAATCAAACCCTATCTCGGAGGTAACTTTCGTTCAGCCGATTTCAGAGAGGAGAGGGGCGATTTCCAAAGTTCCAACTCATTCTAGATCAAAGATTGAAGCTATGTTCTTGTGCCTGACAAGCATGCGTGGCTAAGCTGCATGTGGCTTCCTCCCAACGGATGGTTCGTTTAGGTTCCTTGTTTTATTCAGTTGTTTCTATGTTTGGATCTTGTTAGCTTCTGACAATAGCTTGATAAATTGATGTATTGGTTGAATTAAACAATTTATTTGTATGCCTTGAGTTTATTTGCTTTACAACTTGTGTTCATTTGATGACAAAACCTAGTAGCAGGGTTGGGTGACTAAAGGGGTAACTTGGTATTCATAAATTGCGTGATTGAATTATACTGGTTTGTGACGGAACTGGTTGTATAGGTTGCTGACAACAGCCTGACTTCAATTAATAATTTAACTGATTTTCTAACACTATGTCTATGTGGTGTCCATTGAACGACTGAATATTGCATAAGTCTAGAACTTGAAGTTTGGGAGGGAGTTACATCTTTATTTGATCTGTGTGTTTTCATTCTAGTTACTATCTAAGCAATTTAACTTTCCACTGATTCCTCGTTGATACGACTTAGGTCCAGATTTCACTAATAAATCTCACAAATGATCGATCACCCACACACACAGGCGGAAACAGTGTGTATGGTGGTAAAACAGAAGATAGAAACAGAATCGGTGAAGATAACATGCTAAACACACTCAGAGTCAATCCAAAATAGGTATGAAAGTGTAAGAACAGTGCATAAAACCAATACAAATTGTAATGATTCTTCAAGAGCAATGAAAGAGAAGGTTCAGTGTTACAGCCGCTACTCACACCCTAAACATTCTCTAACTAGGCTATTTATAGTAGTTGACAGGTATCGAAACTATGTCAACCGAAACTACTAGTTTCGGTTGAACATTTACAAGTGATTTAACAAACCTGTCGAAACTACTATCTATTGAAACTACTAGTTTCGAATGAACAAATCTCAATCGAAACTAAGTAGTTTTGATGGCCCAGACTTAGTGTAAGGCCCTATTTTCCGGGTAACCTTACTTATTGGATTTACTCATAAACAAAGCCATCAATACTGAACTTCAAATTAAAACATTCAAACACAGCGGAAGCATTCAACATTTTAAGTACATAACAGCGGAAGTCTTAACTTTAAAACATAAATATTGTCCTAACATAAAATAAAGTGGGATGTCAGTCTCATGCCGGGTAGCCTTCACGCATTCGCACGTCCTTTCTTCTTGCTACCTAAAGTGCATACTAAAAGTCAGCTAACGCTGGTGAGTTCTAGTTTAGAGCAGTTAGGTATAAACATTAATATATATATATATATAAATACACACTTACACATCGTTTGCCTTCATTTAACAATCATTTGCGATTACATAAATATGTATTCACCTTTTCTTTCATTAAACATTCATTGGTCATACACATAAGGGTGATCAACCCATCTTAAGAAAGTCACAAAGACAAACGTTCTTTGAACAACCGTCGTAGCTCCATTACATCCCGTCCGGTTCTAGAAACCGTCCGTCATTACATTAAAACCGTCCGGGAACCTTTGGCCGTCCGTCATACCGTACTACCGTCGTAGTCCGTAATTCGCCTGTCTACCCGAAGGTATCCGTTTCCCATGCAGACTATATATGCAGCCGTGCTTCGAATAAGGGCCTCCGTCCTACCATAGTAGTTCGTATTTAGTCTACCTTTCTAGACTTTATCATATCGTCTGCATACTAGTTACATGGTCGTCCGTCTACCGAAGTAGCCGTTATCATCGAAGCGTCCATAATGTTTACATACATTTATATCGTGCGATATATATAAATATAAGGCAAGAATTCATTCCTTTACGTTATGTCATTCTTTCATTCATTCTTCGTAAACATACGTTTTATTCTTTGTTCATCATTCATTTTCATATATAAATCTATATATATATATATATATATATATATATATCACGTATGATCACATTGGCATTCATAACACTTATTCATTTAGTGTATACACTTCAGCCCTAAAACATTTATAAATCATTTGCACATAACATAAATGGGGCACATAGAACTCACCTGACGGGTGATTTCTGAATACACTTAGCTAGTTTAGGAGCGTCAAATAAGGTAACACACAATCTGTTTTCATTTCCACTTTGTTGCTAAACGTTCCTGAGATGGAGAGCAACGATTCCCGAGCCTTTGAGGCGATTCCTTTACTTTCTCTCTCTAGACCCGGTTCTCTCTTTCTCTCTCTAAGTTGTGCAAATGGTGGAGTTGAGGGGAGGTTATGATGATGCAGCTGACTTGAGGGGCTTTCTTCCTTTGCTCGCGGCCCATAGGCCAGCCCTAGCTCAAGCCCGTCTATTCCTTTTTACTTCGCGTTATTAGTCTCGACCCTTAGTTCTTTTATTCGGGTTTTATAAATTTAGGGATGTTACAAGTCTACCCTCCTTAAAGAGGTTTCGCCCTCGAAACCTGTTATGCATTAAACAGCTGAGGGTATAGTCCCCTCATTTCGTCCTCTTTTTCCCAAGTTGCTTCTGAACCCTTTGTGTGTTTCCATTGCACTTTTACTAACGGAATTGACTTATTACGAAGTCAATTTTCAGCTCGGTCAAGGATAGCTATTGGTTCTTCTACGTAGTTTAAGTTGTTATCCACCTCGATCTCATCATATGGTATATGAGCCGTGTCATCAGCAAGGCATTTGCGTAAGTGTGACACGTGGAATATAGGGTGGATTCCGCTAAGCGCACCAGGTAGATCGAGTTTGTAGGCGACTTGGCCAACTCTTGCTAAAATTTTGAAGGGTCCTACAAACCTTGGACTTAGTTTGCCATGTTTTCTGAATCGGATGATCTCTTTCCATGGTGATACTTTTAAAAGTTCCATGTCTCCTACTTGAAACTCTAAATCTCTTTTTCTCTTATCCGCGTACGATTTTTGTATGTCTTTCACGGCTTTCATTCGAGGTTTGATTTGGTAGAATTTCTCGGAAGTAGCCCTAACCACTCCGAGACTTGCAAAATCTTCCTGTCCAATTTTCCCCCAACAAACCGGGATACAACATTTCAAATAGCGGCATGCCAATAGTTGAATGATAGCTGTTGTTATATGAAAATTCTGCCAATTGCAGGTGACTATCCCAGCTCCCCCCGAAGTCAATGATACAAGCCCGGAGAATGTCCTCCAAGGTCTGGATGGTTCTTTCATATTGACCATCGGTTTGAGGGTGGTAATCGGTGCTGATGTTCAATCTAGTGCCCATTGATTCATTGAATTTCTTCAAAAATCTTGATGTAAATCTAGTATCCCTGTCGGACATGATTGACAGCGGCATACCATGTCTGGTCAAAATTTCCTTGATAAATATTTCTGCTAGCTTTTCAGACGAAGAAGCCTCACGTATTGGTAAGAAGTGAGCACTTTTTGTCAAGCGGTCGACAATCACCCAAATGGTATCATTGCCTTTAGTTATTCGCGGTAGCTTGGTAATGAAGTCCATCGTGATCTCCTCCCACTTCCATTCTGGTATTGGTAAAGGTTGCAATTTACCGCAGGGTTTCTGATGCTCGGCCTTAACTAGTGAACATGTGAGGCACTTGCTCACGTATTCAGTCACATCATTCTTCATGCCGGGCCACCAATACTCTTTCTTCAAGTCTTGATACATTTTGTTCGTCCCGGGGTGGATAGAATAGCGAGACTTATGAGCCTCATCGAGGATTTTGGCTCTAAGTTCACCAATCTTGGGTATCCACATCCGATGAAACCGAGTTCGTACACCGTATGCATTAGTATCCAGATTCCCTTGTTGTCCTACTATTCTTTCTCATTTTATATTCCTTTCTAGTAGTGCTTCCTTTCACTTAATAAATAAATAAATAAATTCGTGTCCGAAAGGAATATAAAACGAGAATACATCTATAAGTGTTTCTGGTCATACCTTAGCGTACAAGCCGTTCTAAGACAATTTAACGTGTCCTAAAAACGTTCTCAAAAGACGTCCCCGATAATTTTTTTAGGTCCCGTGCTACTACCCGACAATACATCTATAAGTGTTTCTGGTAAAACCTTAGCGTACAAGCCGTTCTAAGCGGTTTTGTACGAAAATTTGAGCACGACGCGAGAAGAAAACTTGTTTTGCTCATAACTTGGTCATACAAACTCCGATTGAGGTCATTCAAGCTGCCATGGAACCATCTCGTCGGGCTCCACCAGATGCATGAGTCGCCGTCGCCGGGAAACCGGGCAGTGGACGGATTTGGTGGTTTTTTGCCGAAAAACTCCACTTTTTGGAACCAACTTCTTCGTATGCTTAGATCGGACCTTTAGTAACCCTTTTCTAGCAAAAGCCCCAATTGTTGAGGTCGTCGGAAAAGTGTTTTTGGCCGGAATCTCCACCACCGTCGTGATCTAGTGCAAACCACCACCACCATTGGACTCAAGACATCGTGATCTATCAAGTAAGGTGGTGCACTTGCCACCACTCGTTGGCGCCGCCGTAGGTCCGCTGGAGTCCGGCCACCTGCTCTCCCCTCTCCCATTTTCACCTTTTGTGTGTGCTGGAGTTTTTTTTTTGGATAAATGAGGAAAATGAGGGGTGTTCTAATACTTATAGGTGGGTTTTAACGAGTTTAGTTCACGTAATGAACCCATCTCCGTCATGTTCTTGCGTCGATCAATTCCTCGATTTTTATTTAAAAAAATGCTTAGAACTTTGAAACGTCATTAATAATACCATTTACGTATTTTAAGTCGTGAGTTTTAAGTTTCAGTTGTTGTACGAATCGATACATGTTGGTACCCGCGTTTTCACGCATTCGTTCCTTTTTTTAAACGTTTTTCGCTCCATGTTTATAGAATATTACTTTATTAATGATATTAAAATACTATTTATTATATTTGTCGCATCGAATACGTATCACCATTATTGTTAGTTTTACGAGCATCTAACATGGTTTAACGTTCGTGTATACGTACTAGGAGTGTATTTATCTAAACAGTCTTTCTAGACAAATATTTATAATTAGCATTAATAGTTCGTTGGCTCAAGTAATCGTTCTTTTCCGAGTATCCAGAAATAAAACGATGTCTAATGCGTTAAACGTTAAAATTACTAAGTCGCGTATATGCTTCTGTCATTTCGTAAGTTCGTAGAATTGTGTAACAAGTTGTTAAACGAAATCGAGTGACTAGTATGATATTAGGGTTATGTAATTGGCCCTTAAATGGACTTGAATCCTTATTGGGCTTCAACTGGGCTTGGATTTCTATTGAGCCTAGTTGGGCTTAGCCCAACAGTTAGGTTTTCGATTCTGGGATTTTTACAGGTGTCACAACTTCCTTACGTGTTAGCTTTGTCAATGGCGAGGCTATTCTCGAGAAATCTTAAATGAATCTTCGATAGTAACCTGCCAATCCCAGAAAACTTCGTATTTCCGTTGGGGTCTTTGGAACCTTCCATTCCTTTACTGTTTCGATATTTGGAGGATCTACCATAATACCGTTTGGGTTTATCACGTGACCTAGGAATTGGACTTCTCTAAGCTAGAACGCGCATTTGGAGAATTTGGCATACAGTTTCTCCTGCTTTAGGACATCCAAAACCTCCCTTAGGTGACAGTGGTGAATACCCTCGTTCTTTGAGTAAATGAGGATGTCGTCTATGAAGACTATCACTGATTGATCCAACATTGGTCGACATACTCTATTCATTAAGTACATGAATATTGCAGGTGCGTTGGTTAGACCGAAGGACATCACGAGAAACTTATAATGCCTATACCATGTGCGAAACACGGTTTTTGATACATCTTCCTCCCTTACTTTCAACTGATGGTAACCCGATCTAAGATCGATCTTTGAGAACCAACTCGCGCCTTGTAGTTGATCAAAAAAGTCATCTATTCGGGGTAGTGGGTATTTGTTCTTTACTGTTCTCTTGTTCAATTCACGGTAGTCGATTCACATTCACATGCTACCGTTCTTCTTCTTCTTTACAAATACTACCGGAGCGCCTCATGGTGAGATGCTCGGTCTGATAATTCATTTTTCTGTTAATTCCTCTAGTTGAGACATCAATTCTTTCATTTCTGACGGAGCCAATCTGTAGAGGGCTTTGGAAACGGGCTCAGCTGCTGGCAGTAAGTCAATATGAAATTCTATTTCCTGATCGGGTGGCAAGCCAGGTAGGTCCTCTTGGAACACTTCTGGAAAGTTGCACACCACGGGTACATCTTTAAGTTCTTTCGTTTTCATTCTATCGTCAATAACATATGCCAGATAAGCTTCGCAACCGCGCCTCATGTAACTTTCAGCCTTGATTATCGATATGATGCTTGGCATAGTACCATTCCAATCCCCGTAAACCGTAATTGGACTGCCGTTAGTAGCTTTGAGGTGTATCATCTTTCGTTTACATATGATTTGAGCTTCGTTGGCAGCTAACCACTCCATGCCCAATACTATATCAAATCCTCCTAAGATCAGAAGGAATAATCTTGAAGGAAACTTATGGCCCTCTATTTCTATTACGCAATCTTCGGTCACTTGAAATACCGCAGATTTTTTACCAACTTTGGTTTGTACGCTAAAGGCCCTCACTATGGTGTCAATAATGCAATCTAGTTTACGACTAAAGGCATTTGATATAAAGCTTTTACTAGCACCAGAATCAAATATAATTGCAGCATGTTCATCATTAACTAGGAACGTACCTGAAACGACATCAGGGTTTCCTCTTGCTTCCTCCTCAGTCAGGGCGTAGGCCCGAGTCCTAGCCTTTGGCTGTGCCTGTTCCTTCTCTTTCCCGGAACCAGATTGTCCGATTTTTCTTCAATCCTTAGCCTCGTGCCCAAACCAACCGCAATTCTGGCACTTGAGAATGTTTCTGCAATCCTTGGAAATGTGCCCCGGCTTTCCACATTTAAAACATATGGTTGAGCCTGCCCGATATTCATCGCGGTGTAGTTTCCGACATTTTGAGCATGCTTCGTACTCATCTGCCCTTAGCTTTTTAGTCTCAGATGCACCACCCCTAATCTGTTTCCCCTAGACGGGTTCTCCCACTTTCTTTTCTATGCCTCAGGTGCCGGGTCTTCATTGGCATAGTCGTCGTAGACGATTCCGCTCAGATTCACTACCGACTTGAAAGTCAGGTTTGCTTTTACATGTACACGGACCCGCTGTGGCAGAACCTTCACATAGAATTTGATCAGACGATTTTCAGTTTTTACCAGGTGGGGTACTAGTTGAGCCAGTTCATTAAATCTAGAAGTGTACTGGCGATGGGTCTTGTTACCAGCCTTGAAGTCTAGGAACTCGTTCTCCACACGATCAATCTCGTTCTAGGTGCAGAACTTTTGGATTATAAGCTTCTTCAGGTCTTCCCAAGTCATCCTATGGAGAGCGTTTGGCGACTTAGTCCTTTGAATGTTCCTCCACCAACTTAGTGCCTCGTTGGTGAAAGAGTGAGTCACATACTTAACAGCCTGGTCAGGTCGACACTCGCTTATGTTGATTACGCGTTCATCCTCTCAATCCATTCAAACATAGCCACCGAATCCTTGTTACCATCAAACTTGGGTGGGTCACCGTCCTTGAAACCTTTGTAAGTACACCCTCGAGTGTTTAATCCCACCTTCACTTCATCCCCAACACTGTCATATACTTTCTCTTCGTAGTTTCCTTCACCCTCCTCTTTTCTTTTCTTCAGTGCCTCGGATAGTAGGTCAGGCAATACGTTCTTCAGGGTGAGTACAACCTGGCGGGCAATAGCATCCCTAACTTTGGGTTCCAACTGTAGGACCCTTGATTGCCCTCCCCAGGTGGGGTCACATTAGTGTTGTGTACACTATCATGTGTTCCTCATGCACACTTTCTTCTTATTGTTGCCTTTGGTTTAGTGGTGGCCTACCGACTCTGCCAGTACGACCGCCTCGGCGTCCAGTTCTTCCTCTACCAGCCATAGTTTCTAGTTTCCTGATTGATATAAGGGAATACATCAATGTCATTTCTTCAGATCATAGTTTAGAACAGTATGAGCAAGGTAACTTTTTAATTAGAGTGACCAGTTTGTGATTACTAATTTACATTGCTTTTCGGGTTCAAAACTCTTCACATCAGTTGTGACATTGACATCTATGTGTTCTAGGTTAAGGCATCTATTCCTATCTATAGGCATTAACTTTAGTACTTACTTACCGTGATGGCGTTGGCGTTGGCTACCCATACTGACATCCGTACGTTGGTCCCATTATCAACTTGAGTCCAGACATTTAGGGATGTCTGAATCTCTCAAACTATTGCTCTGATACCAACTTGTAAGGCCCTATTTTCCGAGTAACCTCACTTATTGGATTTACTCATAAACAAAGTCATCAATACTGAACTTCAAATTAAAACATTCAAACACAGCGGAAGCATTCAACATTTTAAGTACATAACAGCGGAAGTCTTAACATTAAAACAAAAATATTGTCCTAACATAAAATAAAGTGGGATGTCAGTCTCATGCCGGGTAGCCTTCACGCCTTCGCACGTCCTTTCTTCTTGCTACCTGAAGTGCATACTAAAAGTCAGCTAACGCTGGTGAGTTCTAGTTTAGAGCAATTAGGTATAAACATTAATTCTTATAAGTATATATATATATATATATATATATATAAATATATAAATACACACTTGCACATCATTTTCCTTCATTTAACATTCATTTGCGAGTACATAAATATGTATACACCTTTTCTTTCATTAAACATTCATTGGTTATACACATAAGGGTGATCAACCCATCTTATGAAAGTCACAAAGACAAACGTTCTTTGAACTACCGTCGTAGCTCCATTACATCCCGTCCGGTTCTAGAAACTGTCCGTCATTACTTTAAAACCGTCCGGCAACCTTTGGCCGTCCGTCATACCGTACTACCGTCGTAGTCCGTAATTCGCCCGTCTACCCGAAGGTATCCGTTTCCCATGCAGACAATATATGCAACCGTGCTTCGAATAAGGGCCTCCGTCCTACCGTAGTAGTCCGTATTTAGTCTACCTTTCTAGACTTTATCATACCGTCTGCATACTAGTTGCATGGTCGTCCGTCTACCAAAGTAGTCGTTATCATCGAAGCGTCCATAACGTTTACATACATTCATATCATGCGGTATATATAAATATAAGGCAATAATTCATTCCTTTACGTTATGTCATTCATTCATTCATTCTTCGCAAACATACGTTTCATTCTTTGTTCATCATTCGTTTTCATATATAAATCTATATATATATATGTATATGTATACCACGTATGATCACATTGGCATTCATAACACTTATTCATTTAGTGAATACACTTCAGCCTCAAAACATTTATAAATCATTTGCACATAACATAAAGGGACCAATAGAACTCACCTGGCGGGTGATTTCTGAATACACTTATGTAAGTCCCAAACTAGATGGATATTCGAATAAACACACAAATAGGAACACAATATCAAGTCTCACAATCAATAGGCGGAAACTATCGATTGTGGTGATTCAAGACACAAAGATTCAAAGTAAAATACTTGGATTGATCAAGAGGATTACAATGAAAAACAAAAACAACCGCTAACACACTAGACGACTTTTCCTCACATGTAACACTCTCAGAAATGTTTTTCTGGCTGCTTGACCTAATTTAGGTTACATAACAAGTATTTATACTAAGCCTAATAACACTAAGCCCAAAATGCATGTTCTCGGCCCATAGCTGACCCAAGACCCAACTCGTGAACCCCTGTTCACGTTTACAAACTCGAATACCCATCAATTTGGTAACACCAATAATTATACTTATTTGATAAGCGTCAATCTTACAAATATTGACCCAACAATCTCTCCCTAGGCTGATGCTATCAAATGATCTTCATAACTCGAATGCAGCATTGTGATCACCACTTACAGCATACAACATTGTCATCAGAATCTATGGTTGTTGATGTGGTGTCGATGTTGGTGTAGATAAGATTCAGCATCTCTGAACTCTCAAACTTGGGTCTCTCTTTCTTCTCTTGGAGTTAAATCCGCATGTGGATCCTAATCAGCACTTGCTTGATCATCTTGCTAAAGAGGATGTGAGAGGAGGATTCCCAACAACTCTTTTCTTTTTCATTCTTTCTCTTTCAAGCAGATTCGCAAGTACTTCTTCATGTGTACCTTCATTCTCGAAATATTAAACCACAT
The DNA here is from genome assembly GCA_023525975.1 of Smallanthus sonchifolius. Taxonomy (NCBI): domain Eukaryota; kingdom Viridiplantae; phylum Streptophyta; class Magnoliopsida; order Asterales; family Asteraceae; genus Smallanthus; species Smallanthus sonchifolius. The sequence goes on from CM042034.1 coordinate 55,787,727, forward strand.
CTTGTTCTTCTGACTCGAGTACATTCTGTTGTGGTGGTACTTCAAGCTTGTCAGCAAATAACAACATTTCAATCTTCTTCAACCGTGATTCTTGATTTGAAATAAATCCTTCAAATTCTTAGAAGTTTTGTAAGCAGACATTTATATGCAACAGGGAATCTAGTATTCACATGAATACCTGGTACATCCATGTACTATCAAACCTTTGAAATTTCAATTCTTTTGACAATAAGTCTTTAAATACAAGAATGGTCAATTTTTTTGTAAAGATAAAAATAAAAGAAAACAAAATATCTAAAACTAAATTAAACTAAACTCAACAAAATAGAGATAAAATAAGAAATAAAATCTTTTTGAAATTTTCTTAACAAATTGTAACTCAATTTAAACAAAATTTTAAACTAACAATTATTAACACAAACTTGTTACAACGAGTCTTTAGAAAGTTTGCAATGTGTAACATTTCTGATTTTACTATCTTTATTTTCAATTCAATGTAACACATTTCAATTCCAAAATCTAGTACATTGGTTTATTTTATTCATACCAACAATTAAACACTAGGTTCCAATGCAAATTCACGAGTTTTGCACTAGTATACATTATTAAAATCCTGTATATATGGATATATCTATGAAAATATCAAACAAATACATAATAACATATATACTTTTATCCAATTAACAAGGAATTACTCGTTTGCTTGAACCCCAAAACATTTGAACCTTAGTTTGAACCCCACACTCTCAAATTTTGACATCGAAACCTCAATTTTGACTTTCCTTTGACTCAATTGACTTTCAAAAGTCAAAGTGGCCAAATTCGTGATAATCCAAGGCTGCCTTCGACGATTTCTGGTTGGTTTGGACTACTTGTGATTACCCAAACAAAAATCGACCCTATCTCGGCCCAAGTAACATCTCATTCCGATCGATTAGGCGGCATATTCAAATTTCGAACGGATTTGACTTTGGATAGTCAAAATCCGTGTCAATCCACATTCAATTCAAGGAATTAACGCGTCCAAATCCCGCGATTCACTCGCCAGTCAACCCCGAGTGTACCTGGACCATTATTATACCCAATTCATTCCCAAATCGATGGATTAACGCGTAATCAGTCACCCGTAACCATTGCGGACAAAATTGAAATCGAATCGGTTATTACACACAAAATTAATCAAATTAAACCTCCCTCTCACTCGCGTATACCTCCACACAAACTCTCCCAACCTCTGTTTAATCCGCATTCCACCTTTGGACGCCTGTCGACCATCAAGAACAGCCATAACAAAATTGTAGTCGTCTGCATTCGTGCCCAAACCAATCAAGTAAGTTCTTACATCATTCGTTTCGTTTTTCAATGCACATCAATATCCCCTTACCAATTCGTGTTCACAGAACATATCGAGACCGATTGGGGCTAGGGTTCATGGCGGGTTGGATCGCATTTGAATTCTGGTTTGTTTTAGTATCGTGTTATAATTATTTAGAATCCGTATTCAATCAGCGAAACCACTTGGTCCGGCCGGTAAGTCACTGCGCCGCCGAACCAGGTGGCGTGGGTTCGAAACCCACAAACACCGGACCTTTTTGCGAAAGCCTCAAACCCAAACCCGGTTCCCATGTAGACCCGTGTTAATACATTTAGGAACCAACCAAGTACACGGGAGTGTCCCCTGGTCTAGTGGTCTTTGCGCACTAACCATACAGAAACCACCCGGGTGGTTTGCATTATTTTTTTAAATCAGTTTTAAAGATCCGAAAATTTTAGAAAAAATATTTTTATAAACTTTACAAATATTAGAACAGATTGAAACCAGTTTTACAATTTTTACATAAAAATCCCTATTTTTATAAAATTATGTATTGAATACTCAATTAAAATTTTGTATTTATTTTGAGTAAATTATTTATAAAAATTGGGGACAATTTTATAAACACTTTATACAAAGTTGTATAAAAATTTAAACTTTATTTTAACACAATAAAATCATATTTATAAACTTTCAATATGAATTCATTTTATTTTGAAATTATAACAAAAAAAGTTTGTACATTAAATAATTAATACAAAAATCTAAATATTTAAATTTATTCGCCAAATAAAAAAAATTGATTTAATAAAATTTATAAAATATTAACTTTATTTAAAACGAGCAAATATTTAATTGTAAATGGTAAATAAATAAATAAAAGTTATTTATTATAAAGGTAAATGTATATTTTACTCTACAAATAATTATTATTTACACAACTCCATTTTTACACATCTTTAAAAATGAATAAATAAAGCAAAATTATTTATTTAACTTATATTTAAGATAATTTACACACTGATTTTATAACTAAATTACTAAATAATAACTATTTAATTTATTTGGTTATTCAAACCTCAATCTAATTATTCTAAGACTATTCATTTAAATTTCTCATTTTATAAAGCACCTCATTCAAGTATGAACCACTAACACCTACAACTTCAACTCTTGATACACACATCCAATTCAATCCTAGACTTAGACATAGACTATTGTACCCACTATTAATTCAATATACATTACACACTAGGTTAACGTGGTGAGTTGCAAGGATCATTTTGCTACCTAGTCTCACGTGCTAGCTACACCTTCGTTTCAAGTGAGTTTACATAGCCCCTTTTTACACTATTTACATTTTTGGGGTCGAACATGAGTACAATTATACAATGTTTACAAACTACACAATACAATTCCACCCTACATTCATGTGTGCAATTTAATCCTTATGTTTGAGTACTAGGTGTGTAAACTACAATTTGTGTGCAATTTACATGTCCAATCATTAACTTCACAAGCCGACGGTTAACAATTATAGATCTATTGAGTCTGACAAACCCACCCAGATTGGGGTGATTGTTACCGACAACACAATTTGCATGCTAGTTACAAAGGTTTGATTGTACTTTGGTTACACAATAGTTACTCCCCATAAATGCCTTATTTTATCATGTAATGCAAGGATTTGATTACTTATATCTATACACTATCTATTTATAAACCTGTGTATGCTCACCAACTTTTTAGTTGACCTTATGTTGTTCATGTTTCAGGTGCTAATGTGTGATTTTGAATCAAGGCTTGCTACACATAAGTTTTAGACCTAGATAATTTTTAATAACGGATTATGTATTTCAATTTTACTTGGTTGATTTTGTTTTGTCTTGAATAATTGTAATGAATTTTAATGATTAATATATTTCAATTTAGTCATCCTTGTGCTCATGAACAGTCTACATGTCCCGCCCCGACGTTTTCGCCGTCGGTTGGGGTGTGACAGATTGGTATCAGAGCCTTGGTTATAGGGAACTAGGTTATTAGAAACCCTTGACCTAGACTATAACTTTAGGACACCTACTTATGTCATGCTTCATGATTATGTGATATGTGCTGCATGCTATGTGTTACATGCTTACTATGATTAGTTATTATCTCTTTTTTTGATGCCTTACTTGTTAAAATTCATGACTTATTAGACTATACTTAAATAATAAATTAAATGAACAATATCCCTACTTATACCTTAAAGCCTCATAACCTTCTTACCTATTTCTCTATCATCACTTTCTTAGCATGTGGAAATTCCATGGATCTAAATCTATAAAATTTCTTTATTTCCTCGTTAAGGCTTTTAAACATTGTTAATTATTTAAGGACACGTACAATCTGGAAGGGTGACACCTGTATTCTGGGTTTTCTGTCTAGGAAAGCATTTCATATAAATCCCAATCAACCGAGGGACCCGTATGCTTTCCTGGGAATTCCCAGGATGAGTGTTTACTTATAGGCTAAAGCATGTCTCCTTGAAAATTATATGAGTTTAATTAACCTTAATGTGTCATAGTATTCAAGTGATTATATCACTATTTGAGTATAATCCAAACTATGATTAACTATTTTACTTGTTATCTTACCCTTTTAAATCCAAGCAATCTTCATAAGTTCTTACATTTTTTCTTGTGTTGTGCAAATCTGTAGAATGCCTCCCCATCGTGCTACCGTGACCAACAACAACACCGACATTGCTGCTATCCTTGCACAACTTGTAACTCAACTCACTCAAGTTAACGGTGCCACAAATGGTAACCATGGAGCTAATGGTGGTGGTGGTGCCAACCCATCACAATGCACCTTCAAACACTTCAACTCATGTATACCTCTTAAGTTCTATGGTACCGAAGGGGCTACGGGACTCCTTCAATGGTTCAAAAGTATTGAGGGCACCTTCCTTAATAGTGACTGCCCCGATAACCTTCGTGTTCGTCATGCCACAAGTGTATTCCAAAAACGGGTACTCACGTGGTGGAATGGGGAAAAAAGAACTAGAGGTATGGAGGTAGCAGTGGCCTTACCATGGGATGAGGTTAAGAGACTAATGACTGAAGAGTTCTGTCTTCAGAATGAGGTGAGGAAGCTGGAAGCTGAGTTTTGGGATCTTACCCAAGACAGTGGTGAAAGTCGGGCTTCTACAACCCGGATTCATGAACTGAGTCTCCTTGTGCCCCACATGGTCACACCTTTATCCCACTGCATTGAGAAGTATATTGGTGGATTACCTAGGCAGATTCAGGATACTGTCTTAGGGAGAAATCCCGCAACACTCGAAGATGATATCCGCCTATCTGCTACTTTAACCGACAACCATGTGAAAGCAGGGACTCTGACTAGAAAAGGCACCAAGAAAGTTCCTGACACCACAACCCCTCCTGCACACATCAAAGAAGCCAAAATTAAACCCTACCACAATAATAAAAAAAAGAAAGTCTAGAAATTTTGATGTGGTCACTTCTGCTATGCCTGTTAACCAAGTTGCTCCCATGGCTCAAGCACCAGTCAAGAAGCCATATGTGGGGACCTACCCACTCTGTGTCACATGCAATTATCACCATCTCCAAAATATTCCCTGTCGCCTTTGCACCCACTGTGGGAAATATGGCCATACGGTTAATGTTTGTAGAGCCAAAGCACTTGCGAGTCAAGTCAACCCACCAACCCGATCTAACCAACAAGTGGCTAATCAAGGTGTTCCCGCTATTGCAAATGGGCGTGCTTGTTATGAATGTGGCAACCCAAATCATTCCCGCGACCAGTGCCCAAAGTTCATCAATGCTAGACAAGGCGGAGCTCGTGGGCGTGCTTTCAACATAAACGCCAATGAAGCTCAAGCCAACAATGATGTGGTCAAATGTACGTTCCTTGTTAATAGTCAACATGCCTCCATTTTATTTGATACCGGTGCAGATAAAAGTTTTGTGTCACTTAACTTTGAACCCTTACTTGCAAAAACACGATCCAAATTAGAGAAAACTTTCAATGTCGAAGTAGCAAATGGTGACTCCCTTACAATTGACTCCGTTATCCACGACTGTTCTCTAGAACTTAATGATCATACATTTCCAATCAACCTCGTGCCAATGCCACTAGGAAGTTTTGATATCATCATAGGCATGGATTGGCTGTCAAATCACCATGCCGAAGTCATCTGTTTTGAGAAGTGCATCCAAATACCCCTTCTGTCGGGGGAAACGTTAAGAGTCTTTGGTGAAAAGCCTTGCAAAGGGCTCAAGTTAATGTCATGCACTACCGCCCAAAAGTACCTACGAAAGAAGTACATTGCCTTCCTAGCCCATATTGTTCAAAAGGATGTCAATGAGAAGAATATTCAAGACATCCCCATCATCCGGGACTTTCCCGAAGTATTCCCCGAAGACTTATCCGGTCTTCCACCCGTTTGACAAGTAGAATTTTGCATTGACCTTGTACCCGGGGCTAACCCCGTGGCTAGGGCTCCATACCGTCTTGCACCTTCTGAATTGCAAGAACTTGCAAGCCAACTCCAAGAGCTCTCCGACAAGGGCTTCATCCGTCCAAGTCATTCACCGTGGGGTGCACCCGTCTTATTCGTCAAGAAGAAGGATGGATCATTCCGCATGTGTATTGACTACCGCGAACTCAACAAGCTTACCATCAAGAATCGTTATCCATTGCCTAGGATTGATGACCTCTTCGATCAACTTCAAGGCTCTACTTGCTTCTCGAAGATTGATCTTCAATCTGGTTATCACCAACTCCATGTACAAGAGGAAGATATTCCAGAAACTGCCTTTCAAACAAGGTATGGTCACTACGAGTTCATGGTCATGCCTTTTGGGCTAACCAATGCACCCGCGGTTTTCATGGACCTCATGAATCGTGTGTGCAAACCGTACCTTGATGAATTCGTGATCGTCTTCATTGATGATATCTTAATCTACTCTAAGACTAAATCCGATCATGAGCAACACCTTAGGTTGGTTTTGGACGTCTTGAGGAAAGAGCAACTATATGCCAAGTTCTCCAAATGTGAATTTTGGCTAAAGGAGGTTCAATTCCTGGGTCATATCGTCAACGAAAAAGGAATTCATGTTGACCCTGCTAAGATCGAAGCCGTTAAGAATTGGAATGCCCCTAAGACCTCCACCGAAGTTCGTTCATTTATTGGTCTTGCGGGATATTATCGTCGTTTCATTTCAAATTTCTCTAAGATTGCTGTCCCTTTCACCGCTTTGACCCACAAGGGTAAACCTTATGAATGGGGACCAAAGCAAGAAGAAGCTTTCCAAACTCTCAAGCAAAAGTTGTGCAATGCTCCTATTTTGACTCTCCCTGATGGGAATGATGATTTAGTCATCTACTGTGATGCCTCCAACCAAGGTCTCGGTTGTGTCCTCATGCAACGAGGCAAGGTAATCGCTTATGCATCGAGGCAACTTAAGATTCATGAGAAGAATTATACAACGCACGGCCTCGAATTGGGTGCGGTTGTATTCACATTGAAGATTTGGAGACATTACCTCTATGGCACAAAATGTGTGGTGTTCACCAACCATAAAAGTCTCCAACACATCTTCAACCAAAAAGAACTCAATATGAGGCAACGACGTTGGGTTGAACTCCTTAACGACTATGACTGCAAGATTCGTTATCATCCCGGTAAAGCGAATGTTGTAGCCGACGCTTTGAGTCGAAAGGACCATGTCATGCTTCATTGTGTCCAAATTCAAACCAACATGCAGAATCGTATCCTAGAAGCTCAACACGTCTCGGTCACCGAGGGTAACATGTACAAGGAAATGTCGTGTGGTGTTGAACTTCAGCTCGAATCAAAACCCAATGGCTTACTTTATTACTTGAACCGTATTTGGGTTCCCGATCGTGATGATCTCCGTGCATTTCTCATGAACGAGGCCCACAAGACTCGTTATTCTATCCATCCTGGTGCGGATAAAATGTACCAAGATCTTCGCCATCAATATTGGTGGCCCGGTATGAAGAAAGACATTGCCCTCTATGTTGCCAAATGTCTAACTTGCTCCAAAGTCAAAGCCGAACATCAACGTCCTTCCGGTTTACTTGAACAACCGGAAATTCCCGTGTGGAAATGGGAGAACTTAGCTATGGATTTTTTTACCAAACTCCCTCGCACCTCAAGTGGTTATGATAGTATATGGATGATCATTGACCGCCTCACCAAATCTGCTCATTTCTTGCCTATCCGTGAAGACTATCGGGTTGGGAAATTGGCCTAAATCTACATTGACGAAATTGTGAGCCGTCACGGTGTTCCCTTATACATAATCTCCGATAGAGATGCTTGGTCCACCTCCCGTTTCTGGCAATCTCTCCAAACTGCTCTTGACACGCGATTGACTTTGAGCACGACTTACCATCCCCAGACTGATGGTCAGACCGAGCGTACAATTCAAACTCTTGAGGACATGCTTAGAGCTTGTGTAATTGATTTTGGTGGTAATTGGGATTCACATATATCCCTAATTGAGTTCTCTTACAACAATAGCTACAACACAAGTATCAACATGGCTCCATTTGAAGCTCTCTATGGTCGTAAGTGTCGTTCTCCTATCTGTTGGAACGAGATTGGTGAAGCACAAATCACCGGTCCCGAGCTAATTCAAGAAACATCCGACAAGATTATCCAAATACGTGACAACATTCGAGTAGCGAGGAGTCGGCAAAAGAGTTATGCCGACAAACGACGAAAACCCTTGGAATTCCAAGTCGGTGACCTTGTTCTTCTAAAGGTGTCTCCGTGGAAGGGTGTGATCCGTTTTGGAAAAAAAGGCAAGTTAGCACCTCGCTATGTGGGTCCATTCAAGATCCTTGAAAGGATTGGGAAAGTGGCTTACAAACTCGAGTTACCTCCATCACTTGGCAATGTGCATCCTACATTTCATGTGTCTAATCTGAAGAAATGCCTTGCTGATGAGAATCTACATATACCTCTTGACGACGTGCGCATTGACGAAACGATGCACTTCGTTGAGAGACCGGTAGAAATCATGGATCGTGAGATCAAGCAGCTCAAGCGAAGCCGTATCCCTATTGTCAAAGTTTGTTGTGAATCAAAACGTAGTCCTGAGTTTACTTGGGAATGAGAGGACCAAATGAAGCTCAAGTACCCCCACCTCTTTGCTGATGCAGTTGCCCCAACTAGCTAAATTTCGAGACGAAATTCCCTCAACATGGGGATACTATAACATTTCTGATTTTACTATCTTTATTTTCAATTCCAAAATCTAGTACATTGGTTTATTCTATTCGTACCAACAATTAAACGCTAGGTTCCAATGCAAATTCACGAGTTTTTGCACGAGTATACATTATTAAAATCCTATATATATGGATATATCTATGAAAATATCAAACAAATACATACTCACATATATACTTTTATCCAATTAACAGGGAATTACTCGTTTGCTTGAACCCCAAAACATTTGAACCTTAGTTTGAACCCCACACTCTCAAATTTTGACTTCGAAACCTCAATTTTGACTTTCCTTTGACTCAATTGACTTTCAAAAGTCAAAGTGGCCAAATTCGTGATAATCCAAGGCTGCCTTCGACGATTTCTGGTTGGTTTGGACTACTCGTGATTACCCAAACAAAAATCGACCCCATCTCGGCCCAAGTAACATCTCATTTCGATCGATTAGGCGGTATATTCAAATTTTGAACGGATTTGACTTTGGATAGTCAATATCTGTTTCAATCCACATTCAATTCAAGGAATTAACGCGTCCAAATCCCGTGATTCACTCGCCTGTCAACCCCGAGTGTACCTGGACCATTATCATACCCAATTCATTCCCAAATCGATGGATTAACGCGTAATCAGTCGCCCGTAACCATTGTGGACAAAATTGAAATCGAATCGGTTATTACACACAAAATTAATCAAATTAAACCTCTCTCTCACTCGCGTATACCTCCATACAAACTCTCCCAACCTCTGTTTAATCCGCATTGTCGACCATCAAGAACAGCCGTAACAAAATTGTAGCCGTCTGCATTCGTGCCCAAACCAATCAAGTAAGTTCTTACATCATTCGGTTCGTTTTTTAGTGCACATCAATAGCCCCTTACCAATTCGTGTCCACAGAACATATCGAGACCGATTAGGGCTAGGGTTCATGGCGGGTTGGATCGCATTTGAATTCTGGTTTGTTTTAGTATCGTGTTTTAATTAGTTAGAATCCGTATTCAATCAGCGAAACCACCTGGTCCGCCCGGTAAGTCACTACGCCGCCGAACCAGGTGGCGTGGGTTCGAAACCCACAAACACCGGACCTTTTTGCGAAAGCCTCAAACCCAAACCCGGTTCCCATGTAGACCAGCGTTAATACATTTAGGAACCATCCAAGTACACGGGAGTGTCCCCTGGTCTAGTGGTCTTTGCGCACTAACCATACAGAAACCACCCGGGTTTGAACCAGGTGGTCTGCATTATTTTTTTTAAATCAGTTTTAAAGCTCCGAAAATTTTAAAAAAAATATTTTTATAAACTTTACAAATATTAGAACAGATTGAAACCAGTTTTACAATTTTTACATAAAAATCCCTATTTTTATAAAATTATGTATTGAATACTCAATTAAAATTTTGTATTTATTTTGAGTAAATTATTTATAAAAATTGGGGACAATTTTATAAACACTTTATACAAAGTTGTATAAAAATTTAAACTTTATTTTAACACAATAAAATCAGATTTATAAACTTTCAATATGAATTCATTTTATTTTGAAATTATAACAAAAAAAGGTTTGTACATTAAATAATTAATGCAAAAATCTAAATATTTAAATTTATTCGCCAAATAAAAACAATTGATTTAATAAAATTTATAAAATATTAACTTTATTTAAAACGAGCAAATATTTATTTCTAAATGGTAAATAAATAAATAAAAGTTATTTTTTATAAAGGTAAATGTATATTTTACTCTACACATAAATATTATTTACACAATTCCATTTGTACACATCTTTATAAATGAATTTCATTTTTATACATCTTTATAAATGAATAAATATAGCAAAATTATTTATTTAATTTATATTTAAGATAATTCACACACTGATTTTATAACTAAATTACTAAATACTAACTATTTAATTTATTTGGTTATTCAAACCCTAATCTAATTATTCTAAGACTATTCATTTAAATTTCTCATTTTATAAAGCACCTCATTCAAGTATGAACCACTAACACCTACAACTCCAACTCTTGATACACACATCCAATTCAATCATAGACTTAGACATAGACTATTGTACCCACTATTAATTCAATATACATTACACACTAGGTTAACGTGGTGAGTTGCAAGGATCATTTTGCTACCTAGTCTCACGTGCTAGCTACACCTTCGTTTCAAGTGAGTTTACATAGCCCCTTTTTACACTATTTACATTTTTGGGGTGGAACATGAGTACAATTATACAATGTTTACAAACTACACAATACAATTCCACCCTAAATTCATGTATGCAATTTGATCCTTATGTTTGAGTACTAGGTGTGTAAACTACAATTTGTGCGCAATTTACATGTCCAATAATTAACTACACAAGCCGACGGTTAACAATGATAGATCTATTGAGTCTGACAAACCCACCCAGATTGGGGTGATTGTTACCGACAACACAATTTGCATGCTAGTTACAAAGGTTTGATTGTACTTTGGTTACATAATAGTTACTCCCCATAAATGCCTTATTTTATCATGTTATGTAAGGATTTGATTACTTATATCTATACACTATCTATGTATAAACCTGTGTATGCTCACCAACTTTTTAGTTGACCTTATGTTGTTCATGTTTCAGGTGCTAATGTGTGATTTTGAATCAAGGCTTGCTACACACAAGTTTTGGACCTAGATAATTTTTAATAAAGGATTATGTATTTCAATTTCATGTACTTGGTTGATTTTGTTTTGTCTTGAATAATTGTAATGAATTTGAATGATTAATATATTTCAATTTAGTCAACCTTGTGCTCATGAACAGTCTACATGTCCCGCCCCAACGTTTCCGCCGTCGGTTGGGGTGTGACACAATGGGATCATATCATTCTATAGACAGGCCAAGGAACATTTTCCAGCACGTATTTTTACCCAGACAGGTCAAGTAGATTGCCAATATAAAAATCCCTCTAAACTCATACTTTAGCTTCAAACTGAAGTTTTTCCCTATGATTTAAATTAGTTATGACTTAATGGGTCTCACACTCATATCTCAGAAACCTGTAATTAAATGAAAGTGAATTGATTGAATTCTTGATGAACTTTAACGGACCCCACAGCTTATCAGGTAAACCTTCCCTTTCTCATGACCTTTTGAGCACCTAAATAATAACTAATAAGCATAACTAGCACGGGTTTATGCAACTTTTCATGGAATCTCTGACAAAATTTAATCGATAACATAGCACTACGGGCTTACATGTTAAGAATCAGCAAAAACTCAGGGTCATAGCACTACAGACTTAAATGACTTGATAAGAGATTCGTCCCTAGTCACATATTCCCAAAAAATAAAAATATTTACAATAATAATATGTACGTCTTTAGACATATCTTTTTGATGTATTACATTGCATATCTTTTGATTTTATTTCTAGAGCACGACATTAACATTGCGTGTCTTTTTGCTCAGAATTCTGCTTTTGCAGATTAACTTTGCACTATCATTGAGTGTCTTTTCACATATTGCATGCCAATGCATGTCTTTTAACTATATAGATATATAATATTTACAGACTTGTATCAAGTCAAGCTCGCAACCCCTTTGTGAAGGATCCCGGTTAGTGCAATCCTAATAGAGCAAGGGTTATCCACAGTTCATCAACCTTTATGTTTAAGTTCTCGATAATTAACAGGAATAGCAACTTACACTAATCTATGAGATGTTCCCCACTAAGGCCATAATATTATTTTGTTCAAGTGTATCACATGCAGAGTCTATCAACATATCCAACATTAATCCTAGCCTTTTCAATTTAATGCCTTACATGTGTTGATCATATTCTTAAGAAACAAACATTCATATCACTTCCCATTTAATTCCAAACTCCCGACTCAAACACAAACAATATTTTTGTTTTTTTTGTTAAATAACCTTAAAAGCAAACTCCTTTTCAATTGTTCTTGACTCTTGGAAATTTAAGACAAACTCTTTGTATTTTCTTGACACTACTAAACTTTAAAAAACACTCTTTTTGTATTTTTCTTTAAAAACACTCTTTTTGTATTTTTTTTTCATATCTCCCCATAAATTTGTGCATTAATTAAAAAATGTACAAATTTAAACTATAAAGAAAAATCTTTTTGTAACCATTCTCAAATTTTAAAAACTCATTATTTTCAAAATATAATGTACCAAAGTAAATTGCAACTTTATTGCTGATCTTACCTCCCTTATCTCCTACAAAGGAAACATCCCCTTCGTTAAAGTATTAACGTTATGCAACAGAGAGATGTCACCCGCCATGTGCTCCATATCAACATACCATGCTGATTATTGACAGTCCTCCTTGGCTGTCCCTACACGAAAGAGAAGATTAGTTAGACATAGGTACCCAAGCCATTGTTGACATAGGCATTCTTGAAGCATTAATGTAAGACAATTCCTGCAAACACATATCATTTTTAGAATCAAGGACAAGTTTTGCCACAACATTTTCCTTAGCCTTCCATACAGGCTTTGATTGAACAGACGGTTTTGTCTCTTTTGAAAATGAGACTTTAGGTTTTACTGTTTGCTTATTTTGTTTAACCTTTTGTCTTTCAAAATAAGCTTGTCTGTTTCTCTTTGCAGCATTCCAGTCACCATTAGAGGGCTTAACTCTAGGAGACGAACTCGTCATTGCCTTAGGATGATTTGCCTTCATTTGCTTAGAGTAAGTTCTATCCCTTGGTGTAGTCCTCTGATTGTTCATGTAATAAGGCTCATAAGGACGATGCATGCAATTTCTTGCGATGTGACAGGCTTTGCCACATGTGTAGCATGTCTGCTTCCTAGCATAAGCAGTATATCCTGATATGTTTGACCATGATGACAAAGATGATGATGAAGATGATGATGATGATGATTGTGAGTGATAAGATTGATGATCACATCTTCTCTTTGAGCAGCTTGCATACTTCATGTTTTTCTAAGCATGGTCTTGTTCAAACCTCTTATGATGATGATCATACTTTGTATAAAACTCAGCTTTGATGAAATGCTTAGGTGAAGCACTTGAGGTTTGAACACTGACCCTTGGTTTTTTAACCTGCTTGGTTTTCTTGTTCAACTTGGACAGGTCCCTGTTGAAATACTTAGCAACATTGTTAGTGACAGGTTTAACAAATCTGGTTTTTCCATCACTATATGCTAATAATTTTGAATTTTTAGAAACATTTTTCCAAGCCTGAACATAATGTTTGTTGCTTTTAGAAGTAGTGCCCTTAGAAGTTTCAGTTTTATTTCTGTAACCAGAATTAACATTAGTTTTATTCTTGCAAAAACAAGTCTCTTCATACTCCTCATTTTCACTATCACATTCCTCAATCTCTACTTCTTCTGCACATGAAGTAGAAGCATCATAATTTTTCACACATTTAATCTCAAAATCTAAGGATGAAGACTTAGATTCTGAAGTGTCTGACAGATTGCCAGAAGAGAGCACCACATACTTTGCTACTTGTTCTTCAATAGATGGAGGAACAGTGGTGAAATTTCTATTAAAAGGAGGAGGCATGTTGTTATACCCAATCCCTTTTAACCCATTCCCAGGTTTATGAACTTGGGTTTCCATCATATACCAAAAAATTCTACTTTAAACTTTGCTTCAGCAAAATTTGATTTGGCTTGTTCTAATTTAGCAGTTAACCTTTTAATCTCTTCTTTAGCATCTGTTAACACACAACATTTTTGACTTAGTTGTTCTTTGAGAAGTGAAATATCTTTCTTACTAGCTTCTATTACTTCCTTATATGCTTTCTCAGTTTTAGAAAACTTTGATTTATGATATTTACGATTTTCAATTTCAAACTTCAAATCAACATTTTCTTTTCTGAACATCTCCACCTTATCAATACATAATTGACAACAGAGATTAGATGTTACCTCAGGTGGAATTGAAACTGAAGATGATGAAGTTGTTCCTGCTGCTCCAAATGTAGAAAACATTTTATCAGATACTTGTGAACTGGCTTGACAAGATGTATTTTCCCACCAAAATTTTCACTAAAAATCTTATGTTGTCAACTCCTGAAATATTTTCCCGCCAAAAAACTCTTTTTTTTGCAAAGAAAAAAGGGAGATAAAACATTTTTTTTTGAAAATCTTATGTTGTCAACTCCAAAGTGTCTATCACACAAACGTGCTCTAACAAACTCCCCCTTGACAACAGCTCTGGATTGTCTTCGGTCTTCAACTTCCTCGAGTTTAGCTTCCCATCTTCAGCTTGTAGTCAAGACAGAACTTGACTAGCTTGTCATATCTTAATGCTTGAAGCTTTGTCCACTCATCCGTGTAAATGCAGTATTTCTCGTTGCGAACCGTCAAGTCTTTAACAGAGAAATTTATGAAAGTGATTTCATCAAAAACCCTGATTAGCTCCTTAGGTTCCAAGCTTCCACTTGCGGACCTAACTCTTCCAATTACCACCGCCTCGCCCATCTTTGGGTCCACGTACCAGTACCATATGTTACCAAGGATATCCCGAGATAACTTGCTCATGGGAATCTTGGTTTCACATAGCACTGGCTTGAAAACCAGCTTCTTTAAAGTCCAGTTAGTCACGGGATGTTTAACACTCTTATCCCGGACTCTCTTAGACATTTGTGGCGTGAAAACCTTCAAGTTTCCTGATCTCCCCTCTCGTTGTAGTATTCCCCACAAACCCTTTGCTACTGCGTGACTTGTGTCACCCAGCAGCTCACAATTTGCAAGGTTCACCAGATCGTACTTCGGCAGGGAGCTGAACGCCTCGCTGGTAGGTTTCAAGTATTGAACCCCACCAGCTCGTTTGATGGTGAACAACTTCTTGTCGTCGTCGAACTTGACATACAAGATCATACCCGTGGCTCCGTGTTTGTCTACGATTGATGTCTTTTGCAAGACAGGAGCTTGATAATTAGTAAACCATCCGCAAGGATATTTACTCTTCCATTCTTCAGGATCAACAGGTTTGGGATCGGTGGGAGATGCTTTAGTCGAGGTTGCTGCACAACCAGCCTCAGCAATAGTCTCAGGCTCGACTGAACCTGTGTTGAAAGTAGCTTCAAAGGCTGGAGCTTCAAAGATCTCTCCATCCTCAAGCTCGTAAACTCCTTCACCGTCCCCCTTTGGAAACTCCACCACAACGTCTTCATCCTCCACATCCCATTCGTCATCAGACTCGATCTCTCATTCTTCTAGATTGCTGAGAGCATCGATCTGAGCTTCTTTGGAATAGTCTGGCTCAATCAGTAGAATGACCTCATCAGATAGGTCCTGAAGAACATCAGCCATAGACTTTCCTTTACCACCTCCACTACCAGAAACATCACCTTCATGTTGAGTAGACTCCCCCTCAGCCATAGGCACATCAGAAATAGGAACAATCGCTAACGCTTGTTGCGAACTTCCACTAGGACCGGCTTCAGGATCCTTGTCTGTGTCTTCATCTTTAGTCAAGTCGACTAGGTGACAAGCCTCATCACTACTTGGCTTTGTAGGCTTCTCCTTTTCCTTCAGCAACTCTTGAATCTTCTCCCCCTGAGCAGCAATCGTTTTAGTAATATCACAGACCAACTTAACCATCATTTCCTGCTCTTTACGCTGCAACTCATCAACTGTCTGTTGTTTCCTTAAAGCGGCTACTTCATCAACCAACGAATTAATCTGACCTTGTTTCTTCTCAGACTCTTCCCTTGATTTCCGTACCGTCTCAAGTAAACCAGCTACTTGAGTCTCTAGAGTAGCAATCCTTGCATCATGTGGATCAGGATCCCTAGACGTAGTGGCTTCAGCTGTATGATTGGGAAAGGTGAAGATCTCATCAAAGTCGAATCCGTGGGTGAAATCACCATATGAAAAAGGGTTCACTGATGGGTTGAAAGGTGGTAGTGGGAATAGTTGTTGGGATGGTGGTGGTTTCAATGGTGGTTTCAATGGTGGTTGGGGTGATAGTAATCGACTCTGTTTGAATTGGACTCGACACCATCACCTGTTGGACATAATGAAACGGGAGGGATACTATCACAGGAACCTCCTTTGTGACAATAGTGGGAGGCACATCAGCAGAAACCCGTGGGTGCTGCCTCCTTCTATATAGATGGGTAGAGGTCAAAGTAGAGGTTGAGGCAGTGCTCATAGCCTCAGTGATTGGCTGCTGTGACACATAAGCCTCAACTTCTCTAAGGATAGCCGCAAATGGCCTACCCCCTTCTGCTTTACTCTTCTCTCTCTCCTCTATTTTTGTACTTCAATATCCAACTCAGGATCATACTCACTGTTGGCATTGTCTTGTCTTTGTCTTTTAGAAGACGACTCGGGAAGGGAAACCTTCGTCGTCCTTCTGGGGTGTGAATGATCTGGTGCATCATCAGAGTCGGATGAATCAAATTCTGTAGCTTCAGAATCCGACTCTTCAGCACCATCTCCTGCTGCTTGTTCTTCATCACCGCCATCTTCAGAATCATCACTCTCAGAACCTTCATCACCTTCCTCTTCCTCCTCTACTTGTTCATCTGATTGTTCACTTAGTTTAGGCTTAGATTCAGCACTTAACCATCCGAGATCTGGAGGGGCCACATATGCTTCATTGATAAGATGGCCAAAGAGAGGAGTGTGCACAAGGGTAGGTTCTACACTGCCTGGCGTTAGGAATTGTGAAAACACTCTCTTGGCCACCGTCTTGACTTGTAGTCTTTCTCCAATTGCTGGAAGATTTGGCAAAGGGTACAACGGGAATCTAAACTTCTTCGCTGTATTGATCTGATCGGTTATAGCTCTGTAGATATATTTGGAGAAGTTGTAGCCCTTGTTGAGAGACAACCAAACCATTGCAGCTGCCAGGTCGTGACCCATGGCATCCTTTCTTGCTTTCCTTGAAGAGATGCACATAATCATGACGTGCGCAAAGTAACGCCACAGGTCTAGTAACCACATCTTCTTATATGACGCATAATCCCTTGCACCGACATAGCCCATTCTCTGTCTCCAACATCCATCAACGAAGTAGTCAGGATAAGTAATTGGGTCAGTGGCTAGATCCCTGAACTGCAGCACTCGTCTAATGGTGTCTTCAGAAATAGCAATATCATGACCCGCTACAGTAGCCCTAATGAAGTTTGGGGTTACCGTACAGTCATGATCAGCTGTTTCCCAGAACTGTTCCAGGTACGGTCTTGAGACGATTGGATTAGCATAAATGGCATAGCTAATCTTTGAGCGATTCAGAAAATCAACTATCTCCCTGTATTGTAGTGCAGCACACTTCCATTTTGGATGCGTGAGAGCTAGAAGATTGAACTCACTAGTAAAAGCACGAGCCATCACTACAAGAACAAAAAATGAACACTATAAGAACAAATAGACTCATTGGAATTGAACAGACATGACAAGGTATAGCACATTCACAAAGACTGAATTTCTAGACTTAGAAAAATTTCAAGTTTAACCTTCCTGTGTACTTGACAAGTATGCAAGGTTTATGTCTTGCGTACTTAGCAAGTACGCAGGAGTTATCTCTTGCGTACTTACTAAGTGCGCAAGTCTTAACACTTGTAAAACCTAGATAAATTTCTGGAATCCATGAATGAGAGATTTTGATGTGGGTTTGAGTCTCCACAAGGTCGAAAAACAAATACAAGACCTATGGGACCAATACCAACATCACAAACTTGCTAACCCTCAGTCATATTGACCTAGGCCTGGTTCGACGCAAACCTACAGTTACCCAAGGGGTCAAAATCAAAATCAATGCTTGTTAAGAACTAATTTGTGGTACTTGAGCTTAGATTAATGAGTTTAAATAGGTTTTAGGTCACAATTTTGGTTCCAAACACCTACAATCGGTCGAAACATCATAATCAAAACCCTAGTTCTTGAAAGCCAAGAAATTGGTCTAAAACAGTCGATTTTGTGGATGAAACTAAGATCGGGATGAAAAACGAGTTTAGGAAACAAAAAATTTTGAGGAAAAATGAGCAGAGGTAAAAACACAGTGTACGTTCGTTTGAATGAGATAAAACCTTGAAAATTTTCTAACACCTGTATTTATACCCTTCACATATGGGTCTTGCGTACTTGTAAGTACGCAAGGTTTAATTCCTGCGTACATGCTAAGTACGCAGAAACACTTGTGATCAAATTTCAACTCAATTTATGATGAATGTTAAGTCAAATAGTAAACCGGATATGAACATTCAATCTAGAGGTTTCAAAAGCAATTCAAGGAAGTTAAACACAAATATTTTTGGCTTTTCTTAATCTTTTTGATAAGCTGTATAGAAAATTGAATTGTTCATAAACATAAACTCTTTTTGATCTTTTTCCGAATGAAGATATACAGGGATATACACACAAGCTATTTTTGGTCAAAGTCATGAGCAGAGAATCATATCAGACTACTATAAGCAAAAATGATACAATATAAATATCAAAGAATATGGGATCATGTCATGGATTACTACTAATTCATACGTAATAAACAATATAAACAAGTAATTCAAGTTGGCGATATTATAAGATTTGAAACCATAAGCATCGTTGTATCATGTTCTTATGTGTTAATGAATTCATTATAAGTATACAACGTGTACCCCACTGTTATGCTACCTAAATTTAAAGTTGCAATATCTCAAGGAATCTAAGATTTTCCCAATGATTTTTAAAATTTCTAGAATGAAGTTATATCAATTAGCATAGAAAAATCAATCAGAATCCATAAGGATTATCAGGAATCAAAAGATTCAGAATCAAGTGATTCATATGTCTTGGTTTCATAGGATTTCTTTTGTGAATATCAGTATGATGATTCAGGATAATGAATATGGTGAGGATTTAGGTGAGGGGATCCAACTTTTATCTGGATTTGATTTCAATGAATCAGGAATGATTAAAGGGTGAATATATGCTCAAAGGTTAATGTCAAGACATATCTTGGTTCAATCTGTCATTGCATACTTGTGAGTATGGGCAGTGAGATGAACCAAAATATTTGTGCTAACGACCTAACCCGAAACTGGTTTCATAAGAAAATACTTGCCAAAATCTTACATCCTATATCTGATAGCGATCTTTTGCATTCTTTTACACACACACACACTAGCAAACATGGGTTCAAATTACAGTTGTAGTATTGATTTAATTTCCACACTACTAATGATTCAAAGACGCTTACAGCCTACCGACATTTCAAATTACTTGCAAATATTTAGATTGTTGAACCCCCCAATCAAAGCTGTCGTCATGCTGAACCACTATAGCACTTGACGTTCCACCTTGACTCTGATTGCGGTTATTCTGATTGTTGAACCCTTGGTAGTTTCCTTGGTTGCTTCCCTGGCTTGGTCTGGTAAAACCCGAAGCTGGTGCTTTGTCCTTTTGACATTCCCTTGCGAAATGTCCAAAGTTATTACATTTGTAGCACTTGGCCTTGGATTTATCAAATCGAACTTTGGCATTTGAATGACCACCAATAAATTTCCTGCCAGTTCTGTTCAGGAAACGCTTAGCCTTTCTCAAGATCATGGCCATATTCCATTGAATATCCATGTCCTCCATGTCCTCCATGTCATCTGGATCCACCTGATTGAAGTCTTCCTCAGTGGTCTCAGGATTCGTTAGCTTCCCACCAATGAAGTTCTCGTATGCAAGCATACATGATGAGAATTGTAGGTCCACATGACTCATCTCAGATCGATCTCGTGACAGGACGTCTTGATAACACGGAGTGCGGAATCCTTCGTGTTAATGTATGTATATCAATTGACAATAGAAACAGCATGTAAATAAACTTTCTCTTTTATATCACCAAACAGAGTTTACAGAATACTTGTTCGTTCATTCGTACTAAACAAACTCTGTAAACTCTCTATTTATAGACACACGTTCTGCAATAGGCGAACTTAACAAGTTTGTCACACCCCGACCGATAGCGGAATCATCGGGGCGGGACATGTAGACTGTTCATAAGCACAAGGTTGACTAGATTGAATATATTAAACGTCAAATTTCATTGCAAGTAATCCAAACACAACCAAATCCAAGATAGAAACTAAAATTGAAATACATAGAATTCTTTTATTTAATTTAACTAAGTCCAAGCCTATGTGTAGCACATCTTGATCAATCTCACACATTAGAACCTGAAACATGAATAAAATAAAGTCAACTAAAAAGTTGGTGAGTATAACACAGGTTTATATAGATAGCATATAGTTTGTAAAACAAATCCATACATATCATGATAAATAAGGCATTTATGAGGAGCAGCTATTGTGTAACCATGCACAATCAAACCTTTGTAACTAGCATGCAAAATTGTGTTGTCGGTATCAATCACCCCAATCTGGGTGGGTTTGTCAGACTCAATAGATCTATCATTGAAAACCGTCGGCTTGAATAGTTAATGATTGCACATAATCGCATACAAAGGTTAGCACACCTAGCACTCGGGCATAAAGCTCAAATTGCACACATGAATGTAAATAGGATTTGTACTTGTGTTGTTTGTGTAAATGTAAACATGTAATTTGAATAATGTTCAAGTTTCACCCCAAAAGTGTAAAAGAGTAAAAGGGGCTATGAAATACTAACTTGGTTTGAAGGCGTTGCGAACAAAGGTACTAGATAGAATAAAGATCCTTGAAATGCACAAGTTAACCTAAAGTGTAATGTATATGGTATTAATAGTGTGCACCAATGTTTAAGTCTAAAGTTGCATTTGGAATTGTGTAATGAGGTCATTGATTTGTAATTGGAGGTATTGAATAAAATATATAAAGTTTGAAAGAGTATTTTTAGAACATTTTGATTAAGGTTTGAGTTTAAATAATTAAATAAGTAATATAAATAATTTTTGTTTATGAAAACATTGTAAGTATTAGTTATAAGTTAGTATAATTAATTAATCATTTTTGTTTAAATATAAATTAAATAAATATTTATTTTATTTATTTATTTATTTATAAAATGTAACTTAACCATTTAAATACTTTTTAAATGAAAGGTTTAACAATAATTGTAAATTAAATTTTATAAACTTTAAATAATTAATTTTTTCATTTATTAAATATTTGTTCTTTCTAAATAATATTAAATGCAACTTTTATAAAATTCAACTATTTTTATTTTATAATTCAATCAGAATATTTGTGGTTTGAAAAATATATAAAATTTATCATTCTGCCAAGATTTTAACTCACACACGACCGTGCCTGGGAAGGGCACGATCGTGCTCGAACCACGGGCGCGACCATGCTAATTAGGGCTCGACCGTGTTGATCAAACAGAGGCTTAAACTGATTAAATCGTTAGGCACGACCGTGCCTTGGACAGGCACGATCATGTCTATGATTTCAAGACACGATTGAGATTAGCCAAAGGGCATGATTGGGTCTGGTCAGGAGGACACGACCGCGCTGGTAATCGGCACGACCGCGTCTAATGAGGCACGACCGCGCTAGATGATTAGCGCGACCGTGTCTCTTCCAAAACAGACACGAATTGACTGATTTTTATATTGTTACTGCTGGGAATCATAGGGCTTTTATTTACCGTGCTATTACGAGTCTGGTTATATAGATTAATTGTATGTAAGTCATGTTTAGAACTGGGTTCGATTAAATCGTTTTTGAACAAAACTCAGATTCGGGTTTCGGACTAATTCTATATTGAGAGCCTAAATTAATATGAGGCTTTTGATCTATAGGCTAAATAGACTGTAGAATGAGTTTCAATTACCCGGATAGACGAAGAATTGATAGATGACGGTAGGAAAGGAGTTCCGGCGTCGACGAGTTCGGTCTCCGGCGTCTTCCACTGCACTTCCGGCTAAACCAGTGTGTTCAGGGGTTTCAGAGAGATTCTATGGAGCGATTGATCGAGGGAATTGCACTTTAGAATAGGAGGATTTTGGTTCAAGTGAATGATTTTTTTGTTTTCTTTGAGATGAATCGATTTCTGTTGTCAGTTGTTACGATTGATAATATTATTGTCTTTGATAACGAAAGTGAAACGTATATCGGTTACGAAACTCAACGATTCTCGCGTTTAAAACTGATTTTACGTTTCAACTGATACTAGGCGCGACCGTGCCTAAACGAGGCGCGACCGTGTTAAGGCACCAGGCGCGATCGTTACAAAGCAAGTCGTGCGACCGTGCCAGAACGAGGCGCGACCGTGCCTATTAGGGTTTCTTGTAAATCTTCAACATCAGACCTTGTAACTTTGGTCTTTGACATATTTGTATAAATAGATACTTATGTAATGTTTTAGTAGGTTATAACCGTGTAAAATTTGCGGGTTAACATTGAAATGTAGTACTTAATTGATGGTACGAATAGAACAAAACAGTGCACTAGAACTTGGGTTTGAAATGCATTACATTGAATTGAAATACGGATACTAAAAAATCAGAAATGTTACAGTCTCCCCGTGTTGAGGGAATTTCGTCCCGAAATTTAACTAGAGGAAACTACGGCATCAGTGAAAAGATGGGGGTACTTGAGCTTCATTTGGTCCTCTCGTTCCCAAGTGAATTCAGGACCACGCTTAGACTCCCAACGAACTTTGACAATAGGAATACGACTTCGCTTGCTTTGCTTAATTTCACGATCCATAATTTCTATCGGTTTCTCAACGAAGTGCATCGTTTCATCAATGTGCACGTCATCCAGCGGTATATGGAGATTCTCATCGGCGAGACATTTCTTCAGATTAGATACATGAAATTTAGGATGCACATTGCCAAGAGAGGGAGGTAACTCGAGTTTGTAAGCCAGTTTCCCAATCCTTTCAAGGATCTTGAATGGACCAACATAGCGAGGGGCTAACTTGCCTTTCTTTCCAAAGCGGACCACACCCTTCCATGGGGACACCTTATGGAGGACAAGGTCACCGACTTGGAATTCCAAGGGTTTTCGACGTTTATCGTCATAACTCTTTTGCCGACTTCTCGCTGTTCGGAGGTTGTCACGAATTTGGACAATCTTGTCGGATGTTTCTTGAATTAGCTCGGGATCGGTGATTTGTGCTTCACCAATCTCGTTCCAACAGATAGGAGAACGACACTTGCGACCATAAAGAGCTTCGAATGGAGCCATCTTAATACTTGTGTGATAGCTATTATTGTAAGAGAACTCGATGAGGGATAAATGTGAATCCCAATTTCCACCAAAATCGATTACACAAGCTCTAAGCATGTCTTCAAGTGTTTGGATTGTCCGCTCAGTTTGACCATTAGTTTGGGGATGGTAAGTCGTGCTCAAATCTAATCGTGTGCTAAGAGCGGTTTGGAGAGATTGCCAAAATCGAGAAGTGAACCGGGCATCTCGATCAGATATTATATTCAAGGGAACACCATGACGGCTCACGATTTCATCAATGTAAATTCGGGCTAGTTTCTCAACCCAATAGTCTTCACGGATAGGCAAGAAATGAGCAGATTTGGTGAGGCGATCAATAATCACCCAAATGCTATCATAACCACTCGAGGTGCGAGGGAGTTTGGTAATGAAATCCATGGCTAAGTTCTCCCATTTCCACACGGGAATTTGCGGTTGTTGAAGTAATCCGGAAGGACGTTGGTGTTCGGCTTTTACTTTGGAGCAGGTTAAACATTTGGCAACATAAAGAGCAATGTCCTTCTTCATACCGGGCCACCAATATTGTTGGAGAAGATCTAGGTACATTTTATCCGCACCAGGATGAATAGAATAATGAGTCTTGTGAGCCGCGTTCATGAGAAATGTACGGAGATCATCGCGATCGGGAACCCAAATACGGTTCAAGTAATAAAGTAAGCCATTTGGTTTAGATTCAAGCAGAAGTTCAACACCACACGACATTTCCTCGTACATGTTACCCTCGGTGACCGAGACGTGTTGAGCTTCTAAGATGCGGTTTTGAATGTCGGTTTGAATTCGAACACATTGGAGCATGACATGGTTCTTTCGACTCAAAGCGTCGGCTACAACATTCGCTTTGCCGGGATGGTAACGAATCTCGCAGTCATAGTCGTTAAGGAGTTCAACCCAACGTCGTTGCCTCATATTGAGTTCCTTTTGATTGAAGATGTGTTGGAGACTTTTGTGGTCGGTGAACACCACGCATTTCGTGCCATAGAGATAATGTCTCCAAATCTTTAATGCAAATACGACCGTACCCAACTCGAGATCGTGCGTCGTATAATTCTTCTCATGAATCTTAAATTGCCTTGATGCAAAAGCGATTACTTTGCCTCGTTGCATGAGGACACAACCGAGACCTTGGTTAGAAGCATCACAGTAGAAAACTAGATCATCACTCCCATTAGGGAAAGTCAAAATGGGAGCATTGCACAATTTTTGTTTGAGGGTTTGGAAAGCTTCTTCTTGCTTTGGTCCCCATTCATAAGTCTTACCCTTGTGGGTCAAAGCGGTAAGGGGGACAACAATTTTTGAGAAGTTTGAGATGAAACGACGGTAATATCCCGCAAGACCAAGAAATGAACGAACTTTAGTGGGGGTCTTCGGGGCATTCCAATTCTTAACCGTTTCGATTTTAGCAGGGTCAACATGAATACCCTTGTCGTTGACAATATGACCAAGAAATTGAACCTCTTTTAACCAAAATTCACATTTGGAGAATTTGGCATATAGTTGTTCCTTCTTCAAGAGATCCAAAACCAATCTAAGATGTTGCTCATGGTCAACTTTAGTCTTGGAATAGATTAAGATGTCATCGATGAAAACTATCATGAACTTATCGAGGTACGGTTTGCACACACGATTCATGAGGTCCATGAAAACCACGGGTGCATTGGTTAGTCCAAAAGGCATAACCATGAACTCGTAATGTCCATACCTTGTTCGGAAGGCAGTCTTTGGAATGTCGTATTCTTGCACACGTAGTTGGTGATAACCAAATCGAAGATCAATCTTTGAGAAGCAAGTAGAACCTTGAAGTTGATCAAAGAGATCATCAATTCTAGGCAAAGGATAATGGTTTTTGATAGTAAGCTTGTTGAGTTCGCGGTAGTCAATACACATGCGAAATGATCCATCCTTCTTTTTGACGAATAGGACGGGTGCACCCCACGGTGAACGACTTGGACGGATGAATCCCTTGTCGGAGAGCTCTTGAAGTTGACTTGCAAGTTCTTGCATTTCAGAAGGTGCAAGACGGTATGGAGCTCTAGCCATGGGGTTAGCTCCGGGCACAAGATCGATGCAAAATTCTACTTGACGAACAGGTGGAAGACCGGATAAGTCTTCGGGGAATACTTCAAGAAAATCTCGGATAATGGGGATATCTTGAATACTCTTCTTTTTGACATTCTTTTGAACGATATGGGCCAAAAAGGCCACGTACTTCTTTTGTAAGTACTTTTGAGCAGTAGTGCATGACATTAGTTTAAGCCCTTTACAATGCTTTTCACCAAAGACTCTTAGTGTTTCTCCTGATGGTAGAGGTATTCGGATGCACTTCTCGAAACAAATGACTTCGACATGATGATTTGATAGCCAATCCATGCCTATGATGATATCAAAGCTTCCTAGCGGCATTGGAACAAGGTTGATTGGGAATGTATGATCATTAAGTTCTAAAGAGCAATCATAGATAATGGATTCAATTGTAAGAGAGTCACCATTTGCTACTTCAACGGTAAATGTTTTCTCTAAAAGGGATCGTGTCTTTACAAGTAAAGGTTCAAAGTTAAGTGACACAAAACTTTTATCGGCACCGGTATCAAATAAAATGGAGGCATATTGACTATTAACAAGAAACGTACCATTGACCACGTCATTGTTGGCTTGAGCTTCATTGGCGTTTATGTTGAAAGCACGTCCACGAGCTCCACCTTGTCTAGCATTGACTAGCTTTGGGCATTGATCACGGAAATGGTTTGGGTTGCCACACTCATAACATGCTCGCCCATTTGCAATAGCGGGTACACTTTGATTAGTCACTTGGGTGTTGGTTTGGTTTGGTAGGTTGACTTGGCCCACAAGAGCTTTGGCCCTACAAACATTAACTGTATGGCCATATTTCCCACAATAAGTACAAAGGCGACATGGGATGCCTTGGGGATGATGGTAGTTGCAGGTGGCACAAAGTGGGTAGATTCCTACATATGGCTTTTCGGCCGGTGCTTGAACCATAGGTGCAGTTTGGTTAACAGGAATAGCTGGAGTGACCACAGCATAATTTCTAGTCTTCCTTTTCCTATTATTGCGGGAGGGTTCAGTTGTGGCTTCTTTGTTGTGGGTAGGAGGGGTTATAGTGTCAGAAACTTTCTTGGTGCCCTTTTTAGTAAGGGTCCCCCCGCCTTCACGTGATTATCGGTTAAGGTAGCGGACAAACGGATGGTATCTTCAAGTGTTGCGGGATTCCTTCCTAGGACAGTATCTTCAATTTGCCTAGGTAGTCCCCCAATATACTTTTCAATGCAGCGGGACAAAGGAGTGACCATATGGGGCACAAGAAGACTCAACTCATGGAACCGAGTTGTGTATGCCAAGTTTTCACCACTATCTTGGGCAAGATCCCAAAATTCGGCTTCAAGTTTCTTTACTTCATTTCGAGGACAGAATTCCTCGGTCATTAGCCTTTTAACCTCATCCCAAGGTAAGGCCATTACTACATCCACACCCCTATTTCTTTTCTCCCCATTCCACCACGTGAGTGCCCATTTTTGTAGGACACTTGTGGCATGACGAACACGAAGGTTGTCGGGGCAGTCACTATTGAGAAAAGTATTCTCAATGCTTTCAAACCATTGAAGGAGTCCGGTAGCTCCTTTGGTACCATAGAACTTGAGGGGATTGCACGAGTTGAAGTGCTTGAAGGTGCATTAAGGTGGGTTGTTACCACCATTTCCACCATTACCAGCATTACCACTATTACTACCATTTCCACCATTATTGTCATTGGTGGCACTATTAGCTTGAGTGAGTTGTGTCACGAGTTGTGCAAGAATAGCAGCAATGTCGGTATTGGTGTTGGCCGCGGGAGCACGACGAGGAGGCATTCTACAGATTTTCACAAGATAAGAAAAGATGTAAGAACTTATGAGAATTGTTTGGATTTAATAGAATAAGATAACAAAATAGATAGATAATCATAGTTTGGATTGTACTAAAATAGTGATGTAATCACTCGAATACTATGACACATTAAGGTTAATTAAACTTATATAATTTTCAAGGAGACATGCTTTAGCCTATAAGTAAACACTCATCCCGGGAATTCCTAGGAAAGCATACGGGTCCCCCGGTTGATTGGGATTTATGCGAAATGCTTTCCTAGACAGAAAACCCAGAATACATGTGTCACCCTTCCAGATTGCATGTGTCCTCAAATAATTAACAAAGTTTAAAAAAAACCTTAACGAGGAAATAAAGAAATTTTTATGAATTTAGCTTCATGAAGTTTCCACATGCTTAGAAAGGTAAAGATAGAGAAGAAGATAAGAATATTATGAGGTTTTAAGATATAGGGAAGGATATTGTTTATTTTAATTTATTATTTAAGTATATACTAATAAGTCATGGATTTTTAATAAATAAGTCATCAAATAAAATAATAACTAATCATAGTAAGCATGTAGCACATAGCATGTAACACATAATATATAACATATAGCATGTTGCATATAACATGTAATCGTGAAACATAGCATAAGTAGGTGTCCTAAAGTTATAGTCTAGGTCAAGGTGTCTAATAACCTAATTTCCTATAACCAAGGCTCTGATACCAATCTGTCACACCCCGACAGATGGCGGAATCATCGGGGCGGGACATGTAGACTGTTCATAAGCACAAGGTTGACTAGATTGAATATATTAAACGTCAAATTTCATTGCAAGTAATCCAAACACAACCAAATCCAAGATAGAAACTAAAATTGAAATACATAGAATTCTTTTATTTAATTTAACTAAGTCCAAGCCTATGTGTAGCACATCTTGATCAATCTCACACATTAGAACCTGAAACATGAATAAAATAAAGTCAACTAAAAAGTTGGTGAGTATAACACAGGTTTATATAGATAGCATATAGTTTGTAAAACAAATCCATACATATCATGATAAATAAGGCATTTTTGGGGAGCAGCTATTGTGTAACCATGCACAATCAAACCTTTGTAACTAGCATGCAAAATTGTGTTGTCGGTATCAATCACCCCAATCTGGGTGGGTTTGTCAGACTCAATAGATCTATCATTGAAAACCGTTGGCTTGAATAGTTAATGATTGCACATAATCGCATACAAAGGTTAGCACACCAAGCACTCGGGTGTAAAGCTCAAATTGCACACATGAATGTAAATAGGATTTGTACTTGTGTTGTTTGTGTAAATGTAAACATGTAATTTGAATAATGTTCATGTTTCACCCCAAAAGTGTAAAAGAGTAAAAGGGGCTATGAAATACTCACTTGGTTTGAAGGCGTTGCTAACAAAGGTACTAGATAGAATAAAGATCCTTGAAATGCACAAGTTAACCTAAAGTGTAATGTATATGGTATTAATAGTGTGCACCAATGTTTAAGTCTAAAGTTGCATTTGGACTTGTGTAATAAGGTCATTGATTTGTAATTGGAGGTATTGAATAAAATATATAAAGTTTGAAAGAGTATTTTTAGAACATTTTGATTAAGGTTTGAGTTTAAATAATTAAATAAGTAATATAAATAATTTTTGTTTATGAAAACATTGTAAGTATTAGTTATAAGTTAGTATAATTAATTAATCATTTTTGTTTAAATATAAATTAAATAAATATTTATTTTATTTATTTATTTATTTATATGGTAATCAGGGCGCGACCGTGTTGATCAAACAGAGGCTTAAACTGATTAAATCGTTAGGCACGACCGTGCCTTGGCTGTAGACTGTAGAATGAGTTTCAATTACCCGGATAAACGAAGAATTGATAGATGACGGTAGGAAAGGAGTTCCGGCGTCGACGAGTTCGGTCTCCGGCGTCTTCCACTGCACTTCCGGCTAAACCAGTGTGTTCAGGGGTTTCAGAGAGATTCTATGGAGCGATTGATCGAGGGAATTGCACTTTAGAATAAGAGGATTTTGGTTCAAGTGAATGGTTTTTTTGTTTTCTTTGAGATGAATCGATTTCTGTTGTCAGTTGTTACGATTGATAATATTATTGTCTTTGATAACGAAAGTGAAACGTATATCGGTTACGAAACTCAATGATTCTCGCATTTAAAACTGATTTTACGTTTCAACTGATACTAGGCGCGACCGTGCCTAAACGAGGCGCGACCGTGTTAAGGCACCAGGCGCGATCGTTCCAAAGCAAGTCCCGCGACCGTGCCAAGGCACTCGGCGCGACCGTGCCTATTAGGGTTTCTTGTAAATCTTCAACATTAGACCTTGTAACTTTGGTCTTTGACATATTTATATAAATAAATACTTATGTAGTGTTTTAGTAGGTTATAACCGTGTAAAACTTGCGGGTTAACATTGAAATATAGTACTTAATTGATGGTACGAATAGAACAAAACAGTGCACTAGAACTTGGGTTTGAAATGCATTACATTGAATTGAAATACGGATACTAAAAAATCAGAAATGTTACAAAGTTCGCTTCAAAGATTCTTAGGCGAACTTAACAAGTTCGCCTCTAATAGACTAGGCGAACTTATCAAGTTCGCCACTAGCAGAACTTGTACTAATACTTAGACAAAAACTAAACAATTACATAAAAACATAAAGACAATAAGACCTAAACTATTACAAAGCTTTTGTTATACAATCTATGTCCTAACAGACTCCCCCTTGACAATAGCTTGATCTTCTGTCTTCAGTCTTTATGACGAGCTCTTCCAGTTATCTGGTAATCTGCTTCCTGCATGCACTCCATATCTCTGACTTATCTCCAACACTCTTTTATACTGCAATCCTTGTTCTCTCCATTCATCAGTGAACATAATCTCATTATTTCTTAACGTCCTCTGATCTTTCTTTGAGAAGTTAATAAGATTCATTGCATCATAGAAACTAACAATGACCTTATTATCTTTTTCATCAATCCTAGTTTCACCAGTATTCACATCTACATACCACCATTTCATATTCCCCAGAAAATCTTGTGGAATTTTCTTCAATGGTATCTTCTGTACAGCACGTACTGGCTTGAACTTATACTTCCAAGTCACATTCTTAGTCTTTTGATCTACAATTTTCACTCTTTTTCCCTTCTGTGGTTTCAACCTTTCATACTTCCCTGATCCGCCTTCTCTCTTTATCAAATTGGCAATCACATCGGCTAATCCACACTTAGATGTCACACCCCCAAATTTCCACTAACGGAGTTTTACCGTTTTGGGGCGTGACTGGCCAGGATCTCACACATCAGTTATATCAAACGACTCTACATGGGACTTAAAAACATAAATCCATGAAAAAATCAAAGTTCAGAGTAATAAATGTGCGGAAGCATAAAGTAAAAGTACATGCGCAAAAACACGCGCCCAAAACCAAAGTTCAAAACCAAAGTTCAATCCAATGTATAAAGTGTTCATCAAATCACAAATCATAATGAAATCAAGCAATGCATGATCCTAGCGTGTCCTGGAGTGCCAACCTGAGAAAGCATTTTGTAAGGCCCCTTTCCTGGGTGACCTCACTTGTTGGATTTACTCATAAACATAGCCATAAATACTGAACTTAAATTAAAAACATTCATCATTCAATTACATTACATAACAGCGGAAGACTTAACAATTAAAAACACAACATTGTCTTAACAAACAAAAGTGGGATGTCAGTCTTGTGCCGGGTAACCTTCACGCCATCGCACGACCTTTTCTTCCTTTACCTGAAATGTATACTAAAAGTCAGCTAACGCTGGTGAGTTCTAGTTTAATGCGATTTGATATAAACATTCTTTTCTTTACTTTATAAGTATGCATTACTGTATAGTCATTCATATAAATACGTATTCATAACTTTTGCCTTTCTTTCATCTTTCTTTTCTGTATTTTTGTGATTTCATATATATTTATATGCATTCACCCTTTTCTTTCTTTTCTTTCTTTCTTTAATTTCATGGGTCATACTCTATAAGGGTGATCAACCCGTCATTTGCTTACGAATGTCACAAAGACAATCGCCGCGGTCCATCGTCATGGCCCGCCTATACTTACAACCGTCCGGCAACTAGTGCCGTCCGTCATTTTATTCTTACAACCGTCCGACAACCTTTGTCCGTCCGTCATGACTTACAACCGTCCTACCGTCGTAGGCCGTAATTCGCCCGTCTACCCAAAGGTATCCGTTTCCCATGCGACTATTATTTATACAACCGTTCTACTATAATATGCCAATTGCTTCGACCGTCCATTAATGGCATTCGTACGTCCTAGCTGATGAAGGAACGCACTTGTCCCGGTTGTAAAATAATCACAAGGTCGTCCGTCTACCGAAGTAGCCGTTATCATCGAAGCGTCCATAACATTTTCTGTACATGGCAAGCAATATATACATGGATATAAAGCAGGATTTCATTCTTTCATATTGTGTTATACTTTCATTCATTCTTTATAATCATGCTTTTCATTCTTTATTCATAATTTCTCTTTCATGTATAGGTATATATATATATATATACTTATATAACACATATGATCACATTGACCTTCATAACATTTATTCACTTAGTGTATACATCTCAGCCCCAAAACATTTGAAAACATTTGCACATAACATAGAAGGGGCACATAGAACTCACCTGATGAGCTACTCTAGGTTGTCCTAAACAAAGGTCCAACAGCGTCACTTCTGATCTGGATTAGGTAGTTAAATACACATTAGACCCAACCCCGACTTTAATGGTTTAATCATTCTAAACTTACTGACTTTACTTAACCAACCTGCTGCCTGCTGTCTGCTGCCTGCGCACTTAGTAAGTGCGCAGGGACTTGCTCTTGCGCACTTGGCAAGTGCGCAGGAGCCTTCCTCCTGCGTACTTGGTACGTACGCAGAGTCTGCATCCTGTGTACTTGGTAAGTACACAGGGATTCCCTCCTACGCACTTGGTAAGTGCGCAGGACCTGGTTCTTGGACCAAAAATCCGAAGTTCTTGCATGCAAACCCGATCGTGCCAATCTTACAATTTTCTTTGATCAAAACATGCGGTTTTCGTTCTAGATGCTATTTCTAAGCTTATTATCAAGTTTCATCCGTAAAAACATCATCTATTTAGCTAAAACTCGAGAAACCCCAAAATGAACAAAAACTCAGATTATGTATGAATCATTACCTGGATTGAAGTTTTGATTCGGAGGTTTTGCTCACGAGCTCAGCTGTAACGTGCTCCTCTAATCTCGTGACGATCCGTCGACTTTCTCTCTCTAGACCCGGGCTCCCTTTCTCTCTCTAGAAGTGGTGAAATGGAGGTGGAATGAGCTAGTGGGCTGCCTTGCCCCTTTTATACCTGGGCTTCCCTCGGCCCGTTGGAGCCGAGCTCAAGCCCATCCGTTCTCATTTCGTTTTATGACGTTTAAATCTCTATCGTATTATTATTTACTTATTTACTATTTTCGGGATGTTACAAGTCTACCCCCCTTAAAGAGGTTTCGTCCTCGAAACTGTTTATACGTCAAACAATTGAGGGTATAGTCCCCTCATCTCGTCTTCTTTTTCCCATGTGGCTTCTGATCCTTTTCTGTGCTTCCATTGTATTTTGACTAGCTGAATCGACTTATTGCGTAGTCGTTTCTCAGCTCGATCAAGGATGGCTATTGGTTCCTCTACATAATTCAAACTGTTATCCACCTCGATCTCGTCGTAAGGTATGTGAGCTGTGTCGTCAGCTAGGCACTTGCGTAAGTGCGACACGTGGAACGTAGGGTGGATTCCACTAAGCTCGACGGGTAGGTCGAGTATGTAAGCAACTTGACCCACTCTTGCTAGAATCTTGAAAGGTCCGACAAACCTTGGACTCAGTTTGCCACGCTTCCTGAATCGGATGATTCCTTTCCACGGTGATACCTTTAACAGTACCATGTCCCCTACCTGAAACTCTAAATCCCTTCTCCTCTTGTCCGCGTATGATTTCTGCCTGTCCTTTGCGGCTTTCATTCGAGCTTTGATTTGATCAAATTTCTCGGAAGTAGCTTTGACCACTTCGAGACTTGCAAAATCTTTCTGTCCAATTTCCCCCCAACAAACTGGGGTCCTACATTTCCTCCCATACAACATTTCAAACGGCGGCATGCCAATAGTTGTGTGATAGCTGTTGTTATATGAAAATTCTGCCAATGGTAGATGGCTGTCCCAACTCCCACCGAAGTCAATGATACAGGCCTGGAGCATGTCCTCCAAGGTCTGAATGGTCCTTTTCGATTGTCCATCGGTTTGAGGGTGGTAAGCGGTGCTGATGTTCAACCTAGTGCCCATCGCTTCATTGAACTTCTTCCAAAACCTTGATGTGAATCTAGTATCCCTGTCAGACACGATCGATAGTGGCATACCATGTCTACTTACAATTTCCTTGATAAATGTTTCTGCTAACTTTTCAGACGAAGAAGTCTCGCGTATTGGCAAGAAGTGAGCACTTTTCGTCAAGCGGTCGACGATCACCCAAATGGTGTCATTGCCTTTAGCTATTCGTGGTAGCTTGGTAATGAAGTCCATCGTGATCTCCTCCCACTTCCATTCCGGTATTGGTAGAGGTTGCATTTTACCGCATGGTTTCTGGTGCTCGGCCTTAACTAGAGAACACGTTAGGCACTTGCTCACGTATTCTGTCACATCATTCTTCATGCCAGGCCACCAGTATTCTTTCTTCAAGTCTTGATACATTTTGTTTGTCCCGGGGTGGATAGAATAACGAGACTTATGGGCCTCATCGAGTATTTTGGCTCTAAGCTCGCCAATCTTAGGTATCCACATTCGGCCAAACCTAGTTCGTACACCGTATGTATTTGCACTTAAGTTCCCTTGTTGTCCTACTATTCTTTCCCGTTTCACATTTCTTTCTAACAGTGCTTCATATTGTGCCTTTGTTATTTCGCCCATCACATCTGGCGTTATTATTAGCTGACACGCTTTGATCCGGATAGGTGCCGATTCTTCCTTTCTACTTAAAGCGTCAGCCACAACATTTGCCTTGCCTGGATGGTACAATATTTCACAGTCATAGTCTTTCAGTAGCTCTAACCACCTCCTTTGCCTCATGTTTAATTCTTTTTGCTCGAAAAAGTACTTCAAGCTTTTATGATCGGAGTAGATGGTGCATTTAACTCCATACAAATAGTGCCTCCATATTTTCAATGCGAAAACTACTGCTGCTAACTCGAGATCGTGCGTTGGGTAGTTAACCTCGTGAATCTTTAGTTGTCGTGAGGCATAAGCAATTACCTTTCCCCGTTGCATAAGTACGCAACCTAAACCCTGCCCCGAAGCGTCAGAGTAGACTACCAAGTCTTCATTTCCCTCAGGTAGAGTCAAGAATGGAGCTTGGGTTAATCGTGTCTTAAGTTCCTCAAACGCGTTATTTTGGGTTTGACTCCATTCATATTTCACTTCTTTCCGTGTCAGTTTAGTTAGTGGCGAGGCTATCCTTGAGAAATCTTGAATGAACCTTCGATAGTAGCCTGCCAATCCAAGAAAACTTTGTATCTCTGTTGGTGTCTTTGGGATGTTCCATTCCTTTACTGTTTCTATCTTTGCAGGATCTACCATGATGCCGTTTGGGTTTATCACATGACCTAGGAATTGGACTTCCCTAAGCCAGAACGCGCATTTGGAGAATTTCGCGTACAACTTCTCCTGCTTTAACACTTCCAGAACTTCTCTTAGGTGACAGTGGTGATCACCCTCGTTTTTCGAATATATCAGTATGTCGTCTATGAAAACTATCACTGATCGATCCAACATTGGTCGACATACTCTATTCATCAAATCCATGAACGCTGCTGAAGCGTTAGTCAATCCGAAGGACATCACGAGGAATTCATAATGTCCATAACGCGTGCGAAACGCGGTCTTTGGTACGTCTTCTTCTCTTACTTTCAACTGATGGTAACCCGACCTAAGATCGATCTTTGAGAACCAACTCGCACCTTGCAGTTGATCAAAAAGATCGTCTATTCTAGGTAGCGGGTATTTGTTCTTTACTGTTCTCTTGTTCAATTCGCGGTAATCAATGCACATGCGCATGCTGCCGTCCTTTTTCTTTACAAATAATACCGGAGCGCCCCATGGTGAGATGCTCGGTCTAACAAATCCTTTTTCTGTTAGTTCCTCTAGTTGAGACATCAATTCTTTCATTTCTGACGGAGCCAATCGGTAGGGGGCTTTGGCAACGGGCTCGGCTCCTGGCAGTAAATCAATCTGAAATTCTATTTCCCGATCGGGTGGCAACCCAGGTAGATCCTCAGGGAATACTTCCGGAAAGTTGCACACCACGGGTACATTCTTGAGTTCTTTAGTTTTCATTCTATCATCAATAACATATGCCAGATAAGCTTCGCAACCGCGCCTCATGTAACTTTCGGCCTTGATCATCGAAATGACGTTTGGCATTGTGCAATTCCAATCCCCATAAACCGTAATTGGACATCCGCTAGGAGCTTTGAGGTGTATTCTCTTACGTTTACATATGATTTGAGCTTCGTTGGCAGCTAACCAATCCATACCCAATACTATATCAAATCCTCCTAAGGTGAGAAGGAATAATCTAGAAGGAAACTTATGACCCTCTATTTCTATTATGCAATCCTCTGTTACTTGGAATACTGCCGAATTTTTACCAACGGCAGTTTGTACGCTAAAGGCCTTTACTATGGTGTTGATAGTGCAATCTAGTTTACGACTAAATGCACTGGATATAAAACTTTTACTAGCACCAAAGTCAAATAAAATAGCAGCATTTTCATCATTTACTAGAAACGTACCTGACACAACATCAGGGTTTCCTCTTGCTTCTTCTTCAGTTAGTGCATAGGCTCGAGTCCTAGCCTTTGGCTGTTCCTTTTCAGCTTCCTTTTCCCTTCCGGCACCGGATTGTCTGGTTTTTCTGCAATCCCTAGTCAGGTGACCAAACAGTCCACATCCTTGACATTTAGTGTCTCTTAAGCAGTCACGAGAATAGTGTCCCGCCTTCCCACACCTGTAACAGGTGGTAGTGCCGACCCGGCACTCGTCAAAATGTTGTCTTCCACATTTCTTGTAGGCTTCATAGTTATCCGACCTTGGTTTCTTAATTTCAGTTGTTACGTTCCCTCTTCCGGTGCCTCTAGACGGGTTCTCCCACTTTCTCTTTTGTGTTTCTGTTGGTGGGTCCTCATTGGCATAATCGTCGTAGACGATTCCGCTCAGATTCACTACCGACTCGAAGGTCGAGGGTAGGTTGGCTTTCACGTGGACACGGACCCTTTGAGGTAGGCCCTTCACATAGTATTTGATCATACGTTCTTCGGTTTCCACCAAGTGTGGTACCAGTTGGGCCAGCTCGTTGAACCTTGAAGTATATTGGCGATGAGTCTTGTCGCCCGCTTGAAGTTTAGGAACTCGTTCTCCACACGATCAATCTCATTCTGTGGGCATAACTTTTGGATTACGAGCTTTTTCAAGTCCTCCCATGTCATTCGGGCAAGAGCATGTGGCGACTTTGTTCTTTGAATATTTCTCCACCAACCTAGTGCTTCATTGGTGAAAGAATGAGCAACATATTTAACCGCCTGGTCTGGTCGGCACTCGCTGATGTTGATTACAGCGTTCATTCTCTCAATCCATTCCAAAGTAGCCACCGAATCCTTGCTACCATCAAACTTGGGTGGGTCTCCATCTTTGAAACCTTTATAAGTGCACCCTTTAGTGCTTGGCCCCACTTTTATCTCATCCCCGTCGCTGTCATATACTGTCTCTTCGTGGTTTCCTTCATCCCCCTCTCTACTTTTCTTTATTGCCTTGGATAGTAGATCAGGCAATACCTTCTGCAAAGTGAGCACAACTTCACGGGCAATAGCATCCCTGACTTCAGGTTCCAACTGTATAGGCCCTGGACTGTTGTCCCTAATTGGGGTCACTTCTGTTTCGTGCACACTTTCGGTCTGGATTGTTAAAAGGGAATACATCAATGTCCTTTCTTCAGATCATAGTTTGGAACAATACGAGCAAGGTAAATTCTTAATTACAGTGACCGGTTTGTGATTACTAATTTACATTGCTTTTCGGGTTCGAAACTCTTCAAATCAGTCGTGGCATTAACATCTATTTGTTCTAAGTTAAGGTATCTATTCCTATGCAAGAGCATTAACTTTACGACTTACTTACCGTGCTAGCGTTGGCGTTGGTTACCCATACTGACATCCGTGCGTTGGTCCCAAAATCAGTTTGAGTCTAGACATTTAGGGATGCCTAAATCTCTCAAACTATTGCTCTGATACCAACTTGTAAGGCCCCTTTCCCGGGTGACCTCACTTGTTGGATTTACTCATAAACATAGCCATAAATACTGAACTTAAATTAAAAACATTCATCATTCAATTACATTACATAACAGCGGAAGACTTAACAATTAAAAACACAACATTGTCTTAACAAACAAAAGTGGGATGTCAGTCTTGTGCCGGGTAACCTTCACGCCATCGCACGACCTTTTCTTCCTTTACCTGAAATGTATACTAAAAGTCAGCTAACGCTGGTGAGTTCTAGTTTAATGCGATTTGATATAAACATTCTTTTCTTTACTTTATAAGTATGCATTACTGTATAGTCATTCATATAAATACGTATTCATAACTTTTGCCTTTCTTTCATCTTTCTTTTCTGTATTTTTGTGATTTCATATATATTTATATGCATTCACCCTTTTCTTTCTTTTCTTTCTTTCTTTAATTTCATGGGTCATACTCTTTAATTTCATGGGTCATACTCTTCGACCGTCCATTAATGGCATTCGTACGTCCTAGCTGATGAAGGAACGCACTTGTCCCGGTTGTAAAATAATCACAAGGTCGTCCGTCTACCGAACTAGCCGTTATCATCGAAGCGTCCATAACATTTTCTGTACATGGCAAGCAATATATACATGGATATAAAGCAGGATTTCATTCTTTCATATTGTGTTATACTTTCATTCATTCTTTATAATCATGCTTTTCATTCTTTATTCATAATTTCTCTTTCATGTATAGGTATATATATATATATACTTATATAACACATATGATCACATTGACCTTCATAACATTTATTCACTTAGTGTATACATCTCAGCCCCAAAACATTTGAAAACATTTGCACATAACATAGAAGGGGCACATAGAACTCACCTGATGAGCTACTCTAGGTTGTCCTAAACAAAGGTCCAACAGCGTCACTTCTGATCTGGATTAGGTAGTTAAATACACATTAGACCCAACCCCGACTTTAATGGTTTAATCATTCTAAACTTACTGACTTTACTTAACCAACCTGCTGCCTGCTGTCTGCTGCCTGCGCACTTAGTAAGTGCGCAGGGACTTGCTCTTGCGCACTTGGCAAGTGCGCAGGAGCCTTCCTCCTGCGTACTTGGTAAGTACGCAGAGTCTGCATCCTGCGTACTTGGTAAGTACACAGGGATTCCCTCCTGCGCACTTGGTAAGTGCGCAGGACCTGGTTCTTGGACCAAAAATCCGAAGTTCTTGCATGCAAACCCGATCGTGCCAATCTTACAATTTTCTTTGATCAAAACATGCGGTTTTCGTTCTAGATGCTATTTCTAAGCTTATTATCAAGTTTCATCCGTAAAAACATCATCTATTTAGCTAAAACTCGAGAAACCCCAAAATGAACAAAAACTCAGATTATGTATGAATCATTACCTGGATTGAAGTTTTGATTCGGAGGTTTTGCTCACGAGCTCAGCTGTAACGTGCTCCTCTAATCTCGTGACGATCCGTCGACTTTCTCTCTCTAGACCCGGGCTCCCTTTCTCTCTCTAGAAGTGGTGAAATGGAGGTGGAATGAGCTAGTGGGCTGCCTTGCCCCTTTTTTACCTGGGCTTCCCTCGGCCCGTTGGAGCCGAGCTCAAGCCCATCCGTTCTCATTTCGTTTTATGACGTTTAAATCTCTATCGTATTATTATTTACTTATTTACTATTTTCGGGATGTTACACATTTAAAGAAAACAAGTCAACATAATGTTGGTGAGTTCACAGGTTTGAATCATTCAAATAATATAAAGTGGTGGTTTCAATGTACATTCAATATAATTATCAAGGGTAGCTAACCACTTATACAAGTAGATTAATGCGCTCGACACCGTAGACTGACAGTTTAAGTTTGTGCCTCCGACCAGGCCTATCCACCATGGTCAATGTTTAGGTCAATATTACACCCGTTCGACCTCCAATCGAGTTAGCGCGACTAACGCGGGTGGGGTTTGTCAAACCCAGTAGTACTACTCAACATACCTCGCTATTATACAATATTTAAACGGTTCGATGTGAGGACTTTTCATGATAGAGCTACGCACAATCATACAAGCGATAATATATGAATTACATGAAACAAAAAGTGTTTATAAAGTAAAGGCTTTCTCCCCCAAATAAAAACCATAAAAAGGGGCCGTGAAAGACTCACCTGATTTTGAGTGAAAGATCGGGTCACGTTGTAGAAGTTGAAACCACGGGTGTAAGTCTTAAACGACTTACGTGTGACCTAACAATATAACACAACAATTAGGGACGATTCGGGACTTGTGACGATGACACGGAAAGTTAGAGTATCCTAACTCGTTCTATGGATTTAAATTAAACGAACGCGTCGAACGTCGACAATGGATAATAATAGGATAATTATTTTCTTTTGTTCGAGTCGTTTACGAAGGTTAGGAAATAATATAATATATATATATATTATTTTAAATACGAAAGATTAGTCAATTGATTCTCGGAGTGGAAAATAATAATTTATATTATTTTTAAATCGGATAAATAACGTAGGTAAATAATATACTTTTATAAAATATATTATTTAGTTTAAAACAATAGTTACATACGGTCACGAACGGATTGAAAAACAATATAACACTTATATTATTTTAAAAAATATTTAATACGGGTTTAAAATAATATAATCATATTATTTTTCACGGGGTTGCGGTTTGGAAATGCGTAAAGTTTATTATTTTAAAAAACGGTAAAAATAATATAATTTTTCCCTAAATTCAAACCCGAGTCCTCAGGTCAATTCTCGGGCTAAAACGCGTTTAAACGGGATTATAACAATATAGGTTTAATTTATATTTAATTTTATTTAATAGAAAATTGTTCAAAAAAATTAGTGTGGGAGCCCGGTCTCGAACCCGGGTCTCTCCCACACCCGCACACTGCCTTAACCATCTCCGTCCGCTAGGGTATCGCGAAGGATACCGGGCTGAGATGGTTTTAACACCCGGCTCTCGCGAGTTCTTCCCCTTTTGCGCGAACCGAAGCCAAATCCAGACAAAATCTAACAATTTCGATATTGTTATGAATCTATGGTATAGAAGTTTTGTTAGTCGATCGATTTCGAATCTGTGGGATCATTTAATTGCAAAACTAACAAGTTATGGACCGTTTAATTGTAGAAAAATGAGCCGAAACTCTGGTTTAAGAACATGGGATTGATTTGTTTAATTCTTGTGATAATTGATGCTGGATTCATAGGGCTTTCGGTAAGAGGATGATTACGAACCTAACCGTATTGGTTAATTGGATTGATATGGTGTTTAGGCTATGATCCGATTCAACAGTCCCTATGATGAACCCTAGAATCGGTCTATCGTTGATTTGATTTTATGAGCCCTTGGATTGATAGGGCTTTCGATCTAGACTTCGAGACGAGTCTGAGGGTCTGCTTAATTTCATTATCTGATATCGAATTCATAGGGTTCGATTAAATTGGAAACGTATGAACCCTAGAAATTGGTTCGCGATAAAATCGATATTAGGAGCCCTGATAATCATGGGGCTTTCAATGAAGACACAGAGACGAAACTGAGGGTATGATTAGTTACCAG
This sequence comes from Smallanthus sonchifolius, assembly GCA_023525975.1. NCBI lineage: Eukaryota > Viridiplantae > Streptophyta > Magnoliopsida > Asterales > Asteraceae > Smallanthus > Smallanthus sonchifolius. Next base: position 55,829,316 of record CM042034.1, read on the forward strand.
AAAGAACACCGAATTGGTAGCTCTCGACTAAAACATGTGCCGGCTGTGACCAGTCCAATTTCCGGCGGCTTCTGCTGTTGTTCCGACCAATGTAGTATGTGCAAAAGTCTTAGGAGTGCTCGACGATCGAATTCAGAGTCACAATTCGTAGTATTAACATCGGGTTAAGACGAATTAGATGATGATTAGATCGTGGTCGACGGTTACACATTAATTCTCAATAATTATCGTTAATTCGATTAATTTGGCGGCGTTTAATGACTTAAAGATGCTCGTTAAGATCATAGACGTGCAAAACGGTTTTGATTCCAACGAATATCGATCTGAAACGTCCTGATTTTGGGATCAAACCGCGATTTTGACTTTAGGAGTCAACAATCCTGTTTTAAGAAATGGCAGAAAAGGTCCCTGAGGTTTTGCTGAGAATTGTAGTTCGAAACTTGGCAGATTTGATCCCTCTAGTTTAAATGAAGTTAACTCATGGTTAATTTTGACTTTTAAAGTCAACAAAGTGGATTTTGACTTTTCAAAAGTCAACAGAATAGTTTAGGCTTATGACATAACTAGTCCTTGAAGTTTAAGTTTGGAATATTGACAGAAATAGTCCCTGAAGTTTGAATAAAGTTAATTTCAGTTAAGTTTAACTGGATTTTACTAACGGAGTTAACTGGAAAAGTCCGGATTGTCACATTAGATCTATTAATCAATGGTTTCGTAGCTAGACCATTCATTTTACACCTTGGCAAGGTATTGAAATACTTGATCCTATGCTTTAAGTATTGAACACCATCAGATCTTTTAAGAGCAAACAACTTAGTGTCATCATCATAAAACCAACTTATGATCTTTTCAATACACCTCTCTTTATTCACATATCTTTCTTTCTGAGCAGGTTGTATAGGTGACTTTGGTAGTACTTTCATCCAAATATTAACTACTTCTCTCCACTGTTCTCTAGTCATTCCTGTATTTCTATACATCACAAGTTCTTCATTCAACTTAGGAGACACAGTATGAGTAGCATTAACATCATAATCTATCTTGGATTGAGCAGTATCATCAGGTGTAGTGATGTCTTCAACAGAGTCCATAGAATCTGTTACTCCATCATAAGAAAACTCAAGAATAACATCATCTTGGATGAAGTTATACGGAACATTCAGACCATCACTCCCTTCATATGTAACCTTAGATTTACTCTTTTCAATCTCAATTTCTATAATCTCTCCTTCTTCAACTTCGTTATCCAACACATCCTCTTCATCATTATCAAATAATTCGTCTATATGATCCAGACATTCTAATTTCTCAGCTTCTTCTTCTTCTTCAGAATCTTGAAAGAATTCCAATAATAATATTTCTTCATTCACTCCAGAATCATGCTTGGTTCCTTCAATAGTATGTGATGTCGACTCCCCCTGAGCTCTTAATATTGGATTCATGTCAGCGTATTGACGATCACCCTCAACATTACCACTAGGATCATTGTCATCATTATATTTTCGTTGAATTGATTCAGCATGACACATATCATGTATCCTTAACTCCCCCTGAGCGTCAAGACGCTCAACAAGCTTAAACACCAATAACTGCATGTCAGCAATCTGTGTAGCTTGAGCTTGAAGGACCAACTGTCTCTAAGAATCAGTAGACACAATAGTATCTACTTGAGTCTGTAAAGCTAGCACCTGTGATTCAAGGAATGTAATTCTTTCAGAATTAGACGGCTTTGAAGGACCAGCTTCAGATGTGTGTGGAACATGTGGAGAAAACACTGGAGATGTATGTTTAGAAGCAGGAGGTGTAATCAATAAGGAAGCGACAAAATTAGCATCCTCAACACCTTGAGATGAATGAGCAGCAGCAATAGAAGCAGACATAAGCTTCTAAGCTTTAGGAACTGGAATAGCATCACTATCCGAGTCAGAACTCTCATCTATTAAAGTTCTCTTGCCAAGTACTGATCCAGAAGGAGGATTCCGAACAGACTTACGCCTCGGTTTTCTGGATTTAGATTTAATACGTTTCCCCGCATTAGCTAATGGTAACGTAGCCAACCTCTCATAATGATCTGAGCTAAAATCTCTAGATGAATCAGAATCAGTAGCTTCAGAACCAGGTAAGATAGTATCACCGGAACTCGTATCTACAACATTGCCTCCAGCTTCATGAATAGGTGAGTTCACAGCTTCATGATCAAAATCATCCATATTCATACCCAAATCTTGGTCATTATCTTGAGCAATCTCATCTTGAACTGGTTCATTAACAGGAGTGTGAACCTGTTCTTGTGGAATAGGAACTTGTTGTTGTTGTTCTTGAACTGATTGTTGAATTGGAACTTGATTCTGGACTTGTCCTTGTACTAACTCCTCAGGATGAAACCATTGATCATTAGGTGGCTCAACATAATCAGGATTGATTAAGTGAATAAACAAAGGAGTTAGAACAGGAATTAGAGCAGCATTTTGTTGTTTCACCTTAGTACAATCAGTAAAGATTCTTTTTGACAAAGGAGTCAAAGTCAAATGGATTGGATGCTGAGGTAAATCTGGAATTAAATGGTTCAGAATCATTTGCACGAACCTAGGATACATAAGGAACCCTTGACCTTCTAGAGGATTGATTTGCATGACCAACTCACGATAGATATATAAAGCAAAGTTAAACCGTTTGTTGAGGGTCAAAGCAACCATAGCAGCTTGTAATGCACTCTTCAAACCATCAGTACCAGCCTTTCTTGGAGACAGGCATTGTATGATGACGTGCATAAAATACCTCTATTCACCAACTAAACCTCCTTTTCTTGCTTGTGTATCATTTGGTCTTCCTCCGCTGAAAACACCCCATAATCAGTGTTCCAGGATATGATATAGGATCATCAACAACACCTCCTAATGCCAAAGCAGCACGAATAGTTTCTACTGAAATAGCTACCTTCGTATTATTCACTGTAGCACGAAGTACATGAGGTTCAACATCTGTATCTTGATGAACGGTATCCCAGAATTGTTGAATATATGGTAAACTGATGTACGGATTAGCAGATAATGCAACATGCAAACGTGAACGATTCAGAAAGTTGATAATTCCTTGAAAATTCACAGCTTCAGACATATTCGGATCTAATAACGCCACTTGATTATGTTTATACTCAACACGACGAGCCATCTGTAAATGTAGAGGACAAAAACACATTGGAAAACAAAACAAACAAAAAAATAAAAAAAATTTCAACACAAAAAAAAAAAAATCACAAGTCCAAAACACTCCTGAGCCCTTAGGCGAACTTAATAAGTTCGCTTAGTGTTGCAAGAGGCGAACATAATAAGTTCGCCTAAACAAGTTCGCTTAAACAAGTTCGCCTGAACCAGTTTGTCGATACAACTTCTACATCACAATCGCAAACATGTCTAAATCACGTATAAAATCTCAATTCAAGCATAACACTAGCATGGATTAACACCTACGACACAAGTTTAAGCATCAATTTCAAGTTTTAATCCAGAGAATTTTTTCAAATATCAGAAAAACGGAAAAACTTTCAAACCGAAAAACACAGAGTCAAAAGGACAAATTCCTGACGATTTAACGGATAAAATTCTTTGAAATTACCTTAGAAATACTCGCAATCAAAAACCGATCCAGAAACAAACACAAACAGGTCAAATCAGAAACCCTAGATCAGAAAACACAAGTTCGCTAAACAGTCCGTATGTTCGCTCTATAAGTTCGCTCTCACAGTGAACAATATAAATGAATAAGTTCGCCTGAACACAATATTAAATCACAATTAAGTTCGCTTCATTAGGCGAACTTATTAAGTTCGCTTCATTAGGCGAACTTGTTAAGTTCGCTTAACAAGCCTCAGGCGAACATATTAAGTTCGCTTAATCAGAACCAGGCGAACATATTAAGTTCGCTCCAAACCTTTTCCTTTGAACAAAATCCTTCACTTTCAACACGACACATTCTTGTGAACTTCCATCTGTAGCATGTATCCGATCCAATCCCGAATCATTTTAATAATAAAAAAATTAAATTCTCATGGAAGACAGAAACAAAATATTTTTGGATTTTATCTGTACAAACGGAATCCAATATTTTTGGTTTTTATCTGAGCAAACTGAAACACATATTTTTGGATTTTATATAAGCAAGCTAAAATACATATTTTTGGATGAACATCATGAGCAAGAAGATCATATCAGTATATGAGCAATTCATCACACAGTTTATTATCAACTATAGGTAACCTATGATATGAAACAATCAAACTCATACTTATGTAACTCAATATTTTTTTTTAATTTTATGTAACTTTTGCAATCAATTTGAATAATACTTGAAATGATACACGATAAATTTCAAAGTAAACAAGATCAGGTTATGAAATGCTCAATTTTCATTCCGAATTTGCAATACAAAGCTTGAATTTTTAAATTGTCAATATTATATGATTTGAGACTATAAGCATTTTTCTTCCAAATTCATGTGAGTTAGTACCATTTAGATGAAAACATCGTGTACCCCACATATATGACAATAGAAATTAAATTTGTATTATCTTCAAGACATACACAGTTTATTGAAAGATTAGATCAATCCCTCTATTAACACAAGTATAGAATAACAGATCCCAAAGGATATAAGAATCAGAATGATTCAGAATCGAAAGATTCTAATGAATTGACTTTATAATGAGAATCAATAGATTCAGGTAGGAGGATCCAACTATTATCTAGATAAGTTTTAATGAAATCAGAATAGATGATGTATCTAACTGATTCAAGGGTGAATATATGTTCTAACAGAAGTTGTTAGAAACATATCTTAGTTCAGCAACACATTGCATGTTTTTCGGGGCATGGGCAGTGATCTTTTACACACACACTCAGACATATAATGGATTCAAATCACAGATGTAATCATATCATATATTAATTTTCATACTACTATTGGTTCAAAAACGCTTATAGTCTATTGACAATTCAAGTTTCAAACTCATATTCAAATTAAAACATATTATCAAGATTAGAGCAATCAAAACACTATCATTTCTCATTTATGCAGACTTTGACATTTAGATCAAATCAAATTACTTTAAACTATCATATATCAAAGGTCTACTGAGGTCATTTGTAATGAACTATTCACTGATGTATTATCATTTCTTTTATAACTTCAAATGATGTCAATTTTATATTTTTCATTTTGTTTTGAATTTTTATAAATAACAATTTTTGACTGAAATTTAAAATACAGAAATGTAACAAAGCAATAAAAGAACTTTAAAACAAAATCTCCCATGAAAATTGTTTTGAAAAACTTTTATTCGGGATTAATCATACCGATCATTTTTATCAGAAATTCAAACCTGGTACGATCAAATGCTTTGGTAAAAAGATCAGCAAAATTATCATTTGTATGTACCTTTACCAGCTCAATCAACTTCTTATCTGCACAATCATGAATAAAATGATTTCTAATTTCAATGTGCTTTGTTTTACTGTGCTTGACATGATTATTTGTAATACACATTGTAGCATTTTATCAATAAACATGGGGGTTCCTGTAAAGTTCAAACCGTAGTCTCTTAATTGCTGTTGGATACACAAGATCTGTGAACAACTTGCAACAGCAATGTATTCTGCTTCACATGTTGAAATGGAGACCTTAGTTTGTTTTTTGCATTGCCAGGAAACTAGACGATTACCCAAGAACTGGCAACCACCTGTAGTAGATTTCCTGTCCAAACAACAACCACCAAAATCAGAATCAGTGTAAGCATTGAATTCAAAGTTAGAACCATGAGAAAACAATAGTCCCAATCTTTGTTTCCTTTCAGATAATGAAAGATTCTCTTTACTACAATCAAATGAGACTCTTTTGGTTTTGCTTGGAACCTGGAACAAATACACACAGCGAACATTATATCTGGCCTTGAAGCGATTAAGTACATGAGAGATCCAATCATTGCACGGTAGAGTCGGCAATCAACTTCTTTTCCATCTGGGTCAGAATTCAATTTATGATTGACCCGAATCGGAGTATCATATGGGGTACAATCCTCCATCTTGAATTGGCTCAAGACGTCCTTTACATACTTGGACTGATGAATAAAGAAACCATTTTCCTTTTGATTAACTTGAAGACCTAGGAAAAATGATAACTCTCCCATAGCTGACATCTCAAACTATGATTTCATAATACTCTTAAACTCTTTGCACAACCCTTCATTTGTAGAGCCAAAAATAATATCATATACATATATCTGTACCAGTAGGTATTCTCCCCCTGCTTTCTTAATGAATAAAGTCGAGTCAATATGTCCACGAACAAAATCATTCTCCATAAGATGTGTAGACAACGTTTCATACATGCTCGAGGAGCTTGATGAAGACCATAGAGAGCTTTATCAAGCTTGAAAACTTTAGACGGATTAATTGGATCTTCAAACCCCGGCGGCTGACACACATAAACTTCCTCCTTGACTTTACCATATAAGAAAGCACCTTTTACATCTAATTGAAACACCTTAAACCCGTTGTATGAAGAAAAAGCAAGAAACAACCTTATAGCATCAAGCCTAGCAACAGGCGCATAAACCTCGGTGTAATCAATTCCCTCTTGTTGATTGAAACCTTGTACAACTAATCTCGCCTTATTTCTCACCACAACACCTCGATCGTCTTTCTTGCATTTAAACACCCACTTTGTACCAATTGGATACACACCATTTGGAAGATCTACAAGATTCCAAACTTTAAGTTTGTTAAACTGAGCAAGTTCTTCCTGCATGGCCTCTATGAAATTGTTATCACTTAACGCCATTTCGACATTCTTTGGTTCGACCTGAGAAATAAAACAGGAATGTGAGCATACATCAAAAACACCATTATCTTTAAAACTTGTATACAAGCAAGTGTTGTCAAGAGTAGAACGCGTTTGCACTCCATCACGCAAATCCCCAATGATATTTGAAATCGGATGAGCTTTGAGTTCCTTGATTGATGCAACCTCAGGAAACGACAACACATCAACTTGAGTTGTATCAGATTGATAAAACAGATCTTGATTAATTGGTAACTCCGAGTCCAGATTTGTAGGAATCTCCCCCTAATCCTGTGTCAAAGTAGAAGGTTCATCAACTATCAAAGGATCAGCAGAAGAATCTTGGAAAATAACATTTTCATCATCACTATCAGACTCTTGTGTTCCTGAACAAGAAGCAGCATTAGGATCTGGAGCAGATGTAGAAGGAACAGATGATTGTGGAACCACAGTCGGTAGAAAACCACTATTCTGTGCATCTTGACATGAATCATATAAAACAGCAGCTTCCGCAGGAGAAATATCAGAAGGTAATTGAAAAGACTTGAATAAATTCTCATAATCAAAAGCCCAGTCTGGTCCAATCGCCATTTGAGGTAAAGACCGATTAGAACAGTCAATATGAAACCATTCTTCAACCTGGCGAGTCTCTTTGTTATAAACCCTCTTGGTAGTAGAATTAGCAACATACCACAGAAAGATCCCTTCAATAGCTTTAGCACTGAACTTGGTTGGGACATCTCAAACTTTCAAAAGGGTGCATGGATTACCAAAAGGAAGTAAATATTCCAGATTCGGTTTACGATTATTAAGCAACTCATAGCATGTCTTGTTGTGGCGCTTAACGGTCAAGAGTCGGTTCAAAACATGACACGCAATATTCACAGCCTCAGCCCAAAAAGTTACTGGAAGCTTAGAATCAGCAAGCATCGTACGTGCCATTTCAACTAAAGTCCTGTTCTTTCGTTCAACAACTCCATTTTGTTGAGGTACATATGGCGCACTGAATTCATGATGAATTCCTTTTGAAGACAAAATAAACCCATCTTGCTATTTTTAAATTCACTACCATTGTCACTCCTAATTCTTCTGAATTTCTGTTTGAATAAATTCTCTAAACCCAGGATTAAGAATTGTACCAACTCTTTGGTTTCGGCTTTAGAAGGAAGGAACTTAACCCATGAAAATCTAGAGAAATCATCTGTTACTACTAGACAGTAAGATTTACCGCCAATGCTCCTGATACTAATCGGTCCAAACAAATCCATATGAAGTAGCTCCAAAGGAGTTACAATAGAATTCTTTGTCTTAGATTTGTGGGACTTCGAAATACAGTCATCAGGAACTGAAAATTTCATTTTCGGAAGACCAAAAACCAGATCATTCTTCACAAGATAATTCATTTTCCGATAATTGATGTGAGCAAGTTTCCTGTGCCATAAAATAGAATCCGACTCAGATGCCTTGGAGAGTAGACAAGTAGGAATTGAATCTGTAGTAGTAGCAACACTCATGTCTAGTACATATGTATCATTTCTCCTTGGAGCCTTCATGAGAATCCATTCGTCAGGAATCACAAAGCCCGGTTTCAAGATATAACACTCAGAATCATTGAAATGAAATGAAAATATCTTGTCACACACTTGAGATACACTTAAAAGATTATGTTCAAGTTGCTCCACATAGTTCACTTTCTGAAATTTGACTTTTTCGTTCTTTAAAGTACCCTGACCAGTTATGTACCCGCCTTTATTTCCAGCAAAAGCGATATAACCACCATCAATATTAATCACATCTTCCAACAAACGAATATTCCCTGTCATATGTCGAGAACAACCACTATCCACATACCACGTATTGTTGATAGTACTCCTTGGTTGTCCCTACATAAACAAAGAAAATCAGTTAGAAATTGGAACCCAAGCCATTGTGGTCTTGGGTCGTCTAGATGGAACAAAATAAACAACTTCAAGCAATTCACAATCAACATTGTCATCAACCTTTAGAACATAAGATTTACAATTAGACCTTCTCAAAGAAGACATATTATGATTTGTTGGAAAAACATTATTAGATTTATGATTATCAGATTCAGGTATTTCCAAAAATTTTGTTAGTTTTCTATTACGTCTTCTTCGTTGTGGTCTAGAAAGTTTGACCTCAGGTTGAGACTCTTTTGGAATTCCAACATGTGGAATCTCAAACTTCTTTTGAAAAACAACGGGTTTAAAAATACGCCTATCATGTTGCTTAAATCCCGAAGATTTAGCAAATGAGTGACAATGTATTTTCTTTTCAACAACAGATGTAGTCTTTTCCACATGTTGTCTTTTCAGAATCGTCACAACTTGTTTTTGTGAGGAATCACTCTTTAATTTGCCTTGATTCTTATAAGGACAGTGAACCAGAATATGACCAGCCTCATTACAATGAAAACAAACTCTTCTATCTTGATGATTTTTGATATAAGGAGTTTTTCTTGAATTTGATGACCCGTCTGATGAACAAGCTTCAGAAGATTTTTCTGAACAGTTGACTAGCTTATTTGGAACAAACACTTGTTTAGTCACCGTTGATAAATTCTTCTTCTGATAACCAGCAGCAACAAAACCACTTGATTGTAACATTTTGGAAAGTTTAGGTTCAACTTTCACCTCATCCGGTTCTGTTAAAATGCATCTATCACGGGTAACATTTTTCACTACCTTTGGTTCATTAAATTGCACTTCCTTTGGAATACCTTCAACCTCATTATCATCAAAAACCTCATCCTCAGAATCAGAATCATAGATCATATCTTCACCAATAACTGGATTTACTTTCAACACTGTCTTTGGATCAATTTCCTCTTCATGAATAATTTTTGGTTCAACCACATAATTTGCATTGAATGGTGGAGGAACAAATCCAATTCCAGCAACCCTCTTAGTAGGATCAGCATTAGCATTAAAGTAATCCAATACCACAGATGAATTTTCAAAGTTTTCCAGATTTCTATGTAATTTGACCATTTCAGATTCTTTATCAGAAATTTCTTTGTTCTTCTGAGCGACAATTTCATTTCACTTCTCAATCTCAGCATAATCCATATCCAGATGATAAGCTTGTTCCTTATATTTCAATCCCAAAGAGTTCAAATCTCTTTTCAACGACTCAATTCTATCTATACACAATTTATAATTATCTTTCAATTTTTGATTCACTAAATGCATCGATTTCATATCACAAATTAAATTTGTGTTATCATCCATTACTTTTTGCATTTTATCTTTTATACTTATGAAATTTGAGCAATAAATGTGACAGACATAATCTTTTACCTTTGAAGGATCTGACATGTCCGCCATGAAGACTTTTGCAATTGGAATATTTTCAGAATCATCACCATCAGAAGAATTTTGAGTTAAAACAATATCATCTTCAGATACACCAGATGCAATATTAGATTCAACATTATGTACTTGATCACGCTCTTCATCGGCACTAGGCAAACTCTCACCATCACTTGAGCTATCATCAACAGTTAACTCTTCAGATTTTGTAGAATGAATCTCTGATACAAACGCTTGACTTACCGAACCAACCAAATCTTCAAGATGAATACCCCAGTCATAATTATCATCATTCTGAGCAACCAAAGCAGATGATGCAGATGCATGATTAGAATTTCCAGAGCCAGAGGAGCCATGTGACTGATTACGATTGTTCTAAAAGTTATTAGGCTTCTTCTGAGAATCAAATTCAACTTTCGGTTTCACACATTCTTTGGCAAAATGACCATACTCCTGAAAATTATAGCAACGAACTTTGGTTTTATCAAATCCCATATGTGAACGACTGTTAGACCCAATATACTTTCTTCAAGTCTTCTTCAAAAAATCCTTTGCTTGTCGCATCAGCATAGCCATGTTCCGTTGAATGTTCATCTCTTCCAGATCAACATGATCAATCTGTCTGAAATCCTCCTCAATAACATCTGGATCATGAATCTTTCCTCCAATAAAATTTTCATAAGAAGCCATAAAGGAAGAAAACATCGCTAAATAATCATCAGCAACTCTTTGATTCATATTATGTGTTCCAAATGATGAAGAAGTTGTATTTGCAGAGAAACATGAATGACTTGGAACCCTAGAACAATGATCATGAGAACCATCTTGAGTATCACCAGAAAAGAACGCAACCCCTGCACCAGTTTTGCCAGAAGACTTAGCAAAATACATTGAAGGATCTTGAATATGCTCCATATTGGTTTCCTTCTTCTTCATATTCAAATCATGTGATTGAATCTTGCCAAGAACCTCTTCAAGAGACATAGTTTTATACTTGACATTCTCTTTTATCAAAACCGTATACACATCAAATTTAGATGGTAATGCCTCGAAGAACTTATGTAACATCCCAAAAATAAAACGACAGTTATAATAACGGAATAAACGAACGAGGCATGACGGGTCAGGTCGGATGAGTCAGCTGGCTATAAATAGCCTATGCCACCCTTTTTCTCTCATTTGCAACTTTTAGAGAGAGAAACCGTAGAGAGAGAAAGTTGGCGGATCGACCCGAGACTTCAGCAAAGTGTTACTCCATAACTCGTGAGAAGAATCTCCGGATCAGAAACTCGATTCAGGTAACGATCCGACCTAAATCTGAGTTTTAGTTCGTTTTTGGGTGAAAAGGTAAGGTTTGAACGGATGAAACTGAAAGATAATCATGGATTTGAGTTCCTTAATGGAAAACGAACGTTTTGAATGCAACAGGTTCGGGATCTTGACATGATCAAACCCGAATGCGAAAGTTAGGGTTTTTCGTGAAGAACAGGTCATGCGCACTTGCTAAGTGCGCAGGAGGAGGGACATGCGCACTTGCTAAGTGCACAGGAAGCATGGTCTGCGCACTTGCTAAGTGCGCAGGCAGCAGGGTCTACGCACTTGCTAAATGCGCAGACATCAGAACTGATTAAGTGAAGTCAGTATGTTAGAGTGGTTAAACCGTTAGAGTCGGGATTGGTCTGATGTGTATTTAACTAATCCATTCAGATCGGAAGTGACGTTGTTGGACCTTCGTTTAGGACAACCCATATTAGCGTATCAGGTGAGTTCTAGAGCCCTCTTTTAAATGTTTTGTTAAATGTTTTGGGCTGGTGTGCATACTTACGAAATGATGTTTTAACGAAATGAAGTTTTAACGAAATGAAGTTTTAACGAAATGAAGTTTTAACGAAATGATGTTTTAATGAAACGATGTTTACGAAAGGAAAGGTTATGAAGTGTTTTTGCCAAAAAGGTTTACGAATGTTTAAGAACGGTCTAAATGAGGAAATGTTTAATGAAAAGGGAAAGAGGTAAAGGTTTAAAGAAGTCATTACAAATCTAATATGTCGAATGAATGGAATTGACGAACGAAGTCTGGGAATGTGATTCCCAGCCTTGTGGTAGATTATGGACAGCGAGCCATAGTTACCATAAGAACAACAGGGCAGTGTCTTGGTGGCCTGTCTATGGTTTTGATGTTGTACAACTGGTAAGGGAGTAACGACGGTTACTCGGGTGATGACGATCATCCTAAATGAATAAGGTATGGGAAATCAATGACGACGATACGTAACGGTTGATTTCCAAAGGAAAGATGCGTGTTGGGCAATGACGACGATACGTAACGGTTGACCCCACGTAGTGAATGGTTGGGCAATGACGGCGATACGTAACGGTTGACCCCACATAGTGTATGGTTGTGGCAATGACGGCGATACGTAACGGTTGCCCACAACACCAAAGGTTCCTTCGGGGACACTGTGACGCGTAAAGTAAGACACAGATTTAGATAATAATGTATGACTTAAATGAATGTTAAAAGTTTTAATGAACGATCCGTTTAACGGTGTTTATGATTATGATGTTGATGATGATATGGGTACGAAACCTTTTTAAAGATGTTAGATTATTACATGCTTTTGTGAAAGGTTTTTACTAAATGAATGATACGTTTTTGGAAAATGTTGATGTTAAAGTTTTTATGAAATGCTAGAACTCACCAGCGTAGCTGATTTTTTAGTATGCACATTCAGGTTAAGGCAGGTATGGACGATGGACGGTGATGCTTGGCAAGCGAGAAGAGTTACCCGGTCGATCATGAAGACTGGCATCCCGTTATGAGTTGTTTATGTTAAGTTTATGTAATTATGTTTTAACCAATGTTTACGCTTCCGCATGTATGAACAATGATGACGTTATGTTTGAATGAAATTTTCCGCTGCGTTATTTGATATTCATGTTTAAGAACTGTTTGTGAATGAGTAAATCCAACGAGTGAGGCCTCCCGGGTTTGGGGCCTTACAACTTATCATTTATCTCTTCAGTCTCATAAACCACTGAAGGACTTGACAATTCACTCAGCAAATGATAGAATCTCGTTGCAAGATCATCTAAAGATTCATTTTGAAAGTGCTTGAATACTAAGAACTGCTTCTTTAGTAATTATTTTCGGCTTTTCTTAACATTCAAACTACCTTCACACCTCTTTTGCAACGCATACCACAATTGTTGAGAAGTCCTGAATTGTTTAAAGTTGTGATAAATTTCTTTAGGAAGAGACATTGAGATACTAGCCATTGCCTTCTTTTCTCTATCAAACAATAATTTTTCTTCTGTGGTTAACGCAGATACTGATTTAGGAACATCATCCTTTCCCATCCATGTATATGTCGGATGCGTATAACCTTCCAAGATTGGAATCCATAAACTTGTATCAGTAAAAGATACGAATTGATCAAACCGATATTTCCAGTTTGAATAATCTGCAAGACTTAACAATTTGGGCGGTTTCTAAGATGTACAAATCTCGTTGTCGTAATTTAACATATTAGTCACTTGCACCATATTTGCCATTTTCAGAAAAAAATTTCAAGTGTTGAACAAAAATCCCCTTAGGCGAAGATAATAAGTTCGCTTCACAACTAAACAAGCGAATTTGATATCGAGCGAACTTGATAAGTTCGCTTACCCAAGAAACTTCAGTAAGTTCGCCTACTAAGTTCACTTAAACTGAGAGAAGCGAACATAATAAGTTCGCTTGCTAAGTTCGCCTGTAACAACTTTTAGCAAGTTCGCTTACAGCAGCTGAATCAAACTCAGCAAGAACTTTAACCCAAACACGAACAAACAGCACCAAAAATCATCATTTCTCACAGATTAGAAGGAATTTGAAGAAATTGAACCGCAGGATTAAGTATTTTATGAATTAGAACACTTCTATCGGATTAATTTCACCAAAATCAACTTCAAATCCACGAATTCAGCAGTAAAATCAGCTTCAAGAACTTGAAAACTCCATGGATACAAAAACTTAAAATTGTACACAAAAACGTCTCTAATCACCAAGAATCAAACACAAATCACGAGCAATAGCTCTGATACCACTTGTAGGTCCACATGACTCATCTCAGATCGATCTCGTGACAGGATGTCTCATTAACACGGAGTGCTGAATCCTACCGTATTAACGTTCATATACTAATTGACAATAGAAACAACAGGTAAATAAACTTCTCTTTGTATTCCACAAAACAGAGAGTTTACAAGTTTCACTGATTACAATCGATTCAGTCCCTCTACTGTTGCTTACTTTTCGTCATACTAAACAGATTCTGTAAACTCTCTATTTATAGACACACGTTCTGCAATAGGCGAACTTAACAAGTTCGTTTCTAAAGATGCTTAGGTGAACTTATTAAGTTCACCTCTCTATGAACTTGTACAATATTCCTTAGGCGAACTTAACAAGTTCGCTCCTAAAGATGCTTAGGCGAACTTATTAAGTTCGCATCTCTATGAACTTACATAGAATTTTATCAACATTTACAAAACATGTCCTAACAACTATCTATGGACATAGTTATTTGTTAGCAACACATACGTGAAAAAAATAGTTACGAATTAAGTGATTTTGTGTTACCCCCTTGACCCACACACACAATGGGATGAACTATACGAACCATGCGATGATTTGGATAATTACGGGTGCACACGTAATTATAAAAATCAGTGCATGGAAAACATAACAAATTATGTCGTGTGTTATGACATGAAACCTATCATGATATATAATAAAGAAACTAATAATAAGGGCATGGTGGATACGCCGCTGTTACTTCCTATATATAAGTGTTCATGTCGTATTATCAGAAGTAGCGTTATTCGTGTCACGTAATGTTTTATGTTGTTTGACGGGGCCAATGTTTGTGAAATATCTTATCCACTGACAATTCCTGAGCATAATAGAAGTCATCTTAAACAAACCCTAATCGTCAAATTCCCACCAAATCCATTCCATGTAATGCATTGCACCTTTAAATTCTTTGACAATTGTCTCCTTAACTCTCTTGAAACTAAAATCCACTGATATCATTCATACTTAACTTGAGAAACAGACATGAATTGTGTTATCAGTTATACTACTCAAACCGACAATCAAAAGATCATTGGGAACTCAAACTCAACTCCCTAAATTAGTGACCTCCACTAGTTAAATTTCGGGACGAAATTCACTCAACATGGGGATACTGTAACATCCATGATTTTCAGGCCATAAATTTTCTTTAATAATTTTATTATTTAAGCACTTGAAATCCCGTACTTGCCCAACACCTCATGCCACATTAATTATTATCTTAATCGTGTATTAATTTGAAATTTCATCCTTTCAATAATATATTATTTTCTATTATATATACATATATATAACATGTGTATGTATAATTATATAGATATACACATATATATACATTTAATTACAAATATATATGTAAATATATATATGGTTGTATTTTTATTTAATAAACCATTTGTAATTTTATAAAAAAATGGAGTTCCTATATAAAATAGTTTAAAATTAAATAAAATAATGTTTTAGACTTTATTACAAGTTTTATAAAAACTATTTTTATAACAAAATTTCAATTTATTAAGTCTTGAACCCCCACACTTAATTTGACCCTTTTGACCATCAATTTTGACCCGATTCCCTTGCTTTGACCTATTTTGATTTTTGAAGTCAAACAAACCCAAAATCTTTGCAATTCAAGTCAAACACCAATTTATTCCAACTGTTTTGGGATCCCTTTTATTTTCAATTCGAATATCGACTGGTTACAAGTCCTGTTAACACCTCAATTCGATCTATACGCTCTTTGATTCGAAATTTAAATGGTTTGACTTCTTAGAGTCAAACCGAGCCAAATCAAACTCAAATCAGGAAATTAACATGCGTTTAATACCCGCAAATCATGCCTCGATTGACCTCACGTGTATTCAGACCCAAAGCATGACCCAATTTATCCTCATTCATTAAACTAACGCGTGATTCGTTCTACAGCTGTCAGCCACAAACCCCGAATCAAATCGTGTAATTTAGATGAAATTGAACAAATTAAAAGACCCTCACACCTTCTCTGAGACCATTACGAACTCTCATAACCTTCAATCCAACCGCATTACATCCGTGGACACCGATCGAGTACCAGAAGTTTGTATATGTTTCCTCTAGCCGACAGCACCCAAATCTTGACCAATTCAGGTATGGTTTGTGTCAATAGATTCGTATTCACATAACAAACGAAAACCTTCGGTCAATTTCCTAAGACAGAGGGCATCAATCACAATCCCCACTCAAATTTGAAACCTGTTCATACGAGGATTCAATTTCATTTCCTTTTGTGTATTTAGAATTGTGGGATTCGTATTATACCAGCGAACCCACTCGGTCCAACTGGTTAAGTCACTGCACCATTGGACCTAGTGGCGTGGGTTCGAAACCCACAACCCAGGCCCTTTTTAAGCGAGCCTTGAAACCAGACCCGACTCCACTGTATCACCATGTTAAAAGTTTTCGGGCTTGTTCTGTGTCACGGGTTGAGCCCCTAGTCCAGTGGTAAAGCGCATTTACAACACAGAACCCACCCGGGTTCGAACCGGGTGGCGTTCTTTTTATTTTAAAAACATTTTAAACAGTAATTAAATTATAATAAAATTATTTTATTAACCTAACGTTATCTAGATCTGATTTGTATATAATATACAATTTTAAACATAAAACATTTATTTTTACAATTTAAATGGTTTAAAAACCCATTAATCGTTATAAAAACAATTTAAAATTTTATTTTAAATTAAGACACTAAACTAAAAAATGATTACCTGATTTATAAAATATTACTAAGATTTTATAAAATACTTATTCCACGTTTTATGAAACCATAAATCATTTTTATCCATTTAAAGATTTAAAGTTCTATAATTTTGCTATATTATTATATTAATAAGTGTAGTCTCTTTTGCTGATTACAATAAATAAATAAAGAGAGAATTTATTCATCCTATATTTTGACACGTTATTTTTGAAATAAATAGATAAAATAGGTTTACTTATTTTAATAAATATAATATCATATTTCTCTTAAAGACGTATTATTATTTAAATTTAAACCCTAAGATAATTATTATTTTTCAAACATACTTTGAATTTACATTTTCATACCAAACCTTTATCTAAAAAAATATAACATACAAATTCCCTTTTACATGAAACGACTAAACTCTTGTACAAACCCACACATATCAACACACGATGAAAATTTGATCATGACTTAGACTTTGAACACAATATTAATACAAGTTCATGCATTACACTCTAGGTTATCTTGTGATTTTGAGAATCACTTATGCTACAGAATTACTCATGTTACCTACACAATTGATACAAGTGAGTTTACATAACCCTTTTTTTCCTTTTGTACATTTTTGGGGTGAAACATGAATTACTCAACAAACACTATTTGTAATTACACACGTACAATTCTACAATATGATCATATGTGTTTATTTGTGCTTTATGCTTGCATGCTATTTGTTAAGGCTACATATACATGACATATACGTGCAATCACTAATGCATTACATCAAGATAACATGTGTTGTTATGTCTTACATCAGGATAACATGTGTTGTTATGCCCTACATCAGGATAACATATGTTGTTATACCCTACAACAGGATAACATGTGTTGTTATGCCCTTCAGTTACAAGGTTTCATTTGTGCAACTAGCTTAACTTAGATTATCCATAAATGCTTTATAAACAATGTATCATATGAATTGTATACAAAATATTTGAACTCTATTTGTGGTGTCAAAACCTTTGTATAATCACAAACTTTGTAGTTAACCTCGTTCTTTATCAAGTTTCAAGTACGGATGTTTGAGTTAAGATTCAAGTTTCTTCACTTAGGATTGAGGACTTAGTATTTAAATCAAATAATTTATTGATGCAATTTCCAATGCAAACCAAGGTGGTGCTCGTGGGCGTGCCTTCAACATAAACACTAATGAAACTCAAGTCAATGCCGAGGCAATAGATGAAACCAATTGAAGCTAGTGCAAGATGGAGCCGAATAGGGATCTAGTCTGGGAGAAATTATGCATTGTAATCCTTTATGTTATTTTTGTCATTGTCGGAACTATTTACACCTACTACAGTTTGTCACTATAAACTTGAGCTTGCTAGCCAACTTCAGAAAGTGAATCATTTCGTCATTAACCACTAACGAATTTAAAAGTTAAAACTAATCTACCTACATTGTGCATGAACGCCAAGTAACACACCTGATCGCCTACAAAATCCAATAGTTTCCAATACGCATAAGACTCAATACATATTCATAAAATACATAATACTAGAGTGATCACATTATATGTATTTGGTTATACATGATATTAAATTGTTCACACTATACATGAAACCTATTTGCTTACAACATGCCTAACACTAGATCATATATGAAACATGAGTGCTTACATTATACACGGAATTAGATTGTTTACATTGATGCAATTGACTAAGTACACCATACACAAGGCATGACTATTCACCCTATCCATGAAAGCTACTCGGGGTTTGACGTATTCTTGTTCAAACACGAGGAAGCTATGGAACCCTAAATTATGCCACGTTATTACTCTTTAGTACCTGATTGACTCTACTATCTATGGACATAGTTATTGTTAGCAACACATACGTGGAAGAAATAGTTACGAATTAAGTGTTTTTGTGTTACCCCCGGACCCCACACACATTGGAATGAACTATGTGGACCATGCAACGATTTGGATAATTACGGGTGCACACGTAATTATAAAAATCAGCGTATGGAAAACATAGTAAATTCTGTCGTGCGTTATGACGTAAAATTTATTGGGATATACAGTAACAAAACTAATGTGATATGATGAGGCATGGTGGATACGCCGCTGGTACTTCCTATATATAAGTGTTCCTGTCATATTATCAAAAGTAGCGTTATTTATGTCACGTAAAGTTGATGTTGTTTGACGTGTCAATGTTTGTGAAATCTCCTATCTACTAACAATTCATTAACATATTAGACTACATCCTAAACAAATCTTGATTTTCAAACTCCCATCGCTCCCATTTCAAGTAATGCATTTCATCTATAGAATCCAAATTATTACTCGATAGTTTTTCTCCTTAAATTCATTTCAAAAACTAAATCTGTTGTCATCATTCGTGTCTGACTACGAGAAACAGGCTTGAACCTTGTTATCAGCTATACTCCTCAAACCGACAATTCATAACTCGTGGAGAATCCAAACTCATCTTTTCCTGATTTAGTAACCTCCACCAGTTCAATTTCGGGACGAAATTCCCTCAACTTGGGGATACTGTAACATCTATGATTTTCAGGCCATAAATTTTCTTTAATCATTTTATTATTTAAGCACTTGAAAACCCGTACTTGCCCAACACCCCATACCACACTAATTTCTATCTCAATGTGTATTAATTTGAAATTTTCAACCCTTCAATAACATATTATTTTCTACTAAATATATATAACATGTATGTATAATTATATAAACATATATAAACTTATGAATATATATATATATATATATATATATGTAAACTTATATATGGTCATATTTTTATTTATTAAATCATTTGTAATTTTATAAAAAGTGGAGTTTCTATATAAAGTAGCTTGAAATAAATAAAATAATGATTTAGACTTTATTACAAGTTCTACAAAAACTATTTTTATAACAAAATCTCAATTTATTAAGTCTTGAACCTCCTCATAAACCTTTGAACATTTGGAACCCTCAATTTGAACCCATTGTAAGTGTACCCACTCCTTTGACTTCCTGAAGTCAAACAGAAACACAATTTGTACAAATTCGAGTCTCAATCGGACACCCCCGGTTTATATGGACTTGTTGTTCATATAATTGATCCTCGATCATTTTCCTAGACCAAATAAACGTGTTAATTTAACAATTTAAGTCGTTGATTTCAAATTCAAACACGTTTTGACTTTCGTGAGTCAAACCGAGACAAATTGATCCTCAAATCACGGGATTTAACACGTTTAGAGGCCGCAAATCTCGGGCAGAGGACACTCGCATGTTTACAGACCCAAATCACGACTAAATTCATTTCGAATTGAATAAATTGATTTGAATATCATTCTCGTAATCGTTTTCTGTCAAACCCGAATTAATTGAGCTTTTAAAACAAAATTGAATGGTAAGAATCAGTCACACACCTTCGCCATCTCCATTTCGAACTCCCTGCACCAAAATAACACCCCACATCATCTCTGTGCGTGAATCGAACCTCAAGAAACCAGACCTCTGACCGGTTAGTCGACAGCACTCTACGCCCCACCATATCAGGTAATACTTAGTTCATTCGAATCGTAAATGGGTCCATATCAATAGTCCCATGCCAATTTTTGTTGGCAAAATCTGTCGAACACGATTTGAATTAGGGTTCTTACCTGTTTTTACGTATTCTTGAATTGGGGTTGATTTTTGGTTCTCTATTTAATCAAACGGAACCTCTTTTAGACCAGCAAAACCCCCGGTCCAACTGGTTAAGACACTACACCGTTGGAACGAGGGGCGCGGGTTCGAAACCCGCATATCCGACCCTTTTTGCGTGTTCCTTTTGACCAGACCCGACCCCCTGTTGCCTTCTGGTTAATACCAAACGACCCGGGTCTACAACATGGATTAACCCTTTGCTACAACGGTTAAGACCCTAAGCCTCTACAGAACCCACCCGGGTTCGAGCCGGGTGGTGTAAACTTTATTTTTTAAAGCCTCAAAAAATTTATAAAGAATATTTTTATAAACCTTACAATATTTGTAACAGAATAAAACCAGATTTGTAAATTTTCAATATAAATTCAGTTTTATTACGAATTTCGTTGTTCAAATTGTATATTAAATAATTAAAACAACAATTTAGATATTTAAATAATTAAATAAAATTAACTTCCAAATAAAATATTTGTTTTTATAAAGAAGAAGTTGGAGGCGGAGTTTTGGGATCTTATCCAAGACAGTGGTGAAAGTTTAGCCTACACAACTCGTTTCCATGAGTTAAGCCTTCTGGTACCCCACATGGTCACCCCACCGACTCGGGGTATTGAGAAGTACATCGGTGGTCTACCCATGAAAATCCAAGATACAGTCCTAGGAAGAAATCCAGCTACTCTTGAAGACGCTATCCGCTTAGCTGCCACATTAACTGATAACCATGTGAAGGCGGGTACACTAACAAGGAAAGGCGCAAAGAAAGTCACTGAACCAACAACCTCTTCTGAACCCTCTCAGGAAGACAAACCCAAACCCCCTCACTCCAATAAGAAACGTAACTTTGCTGTCATTACCCCTGCTGTACCAATCAACCAAGTAGCTCCCCTAGCCCAAAACCATAATAAGAAACCATATGCGGGCAACAACCCTCTGTGCAACACGTGTAACTATCACCACTTCCCAAACATGCCATGCCGTCTATGTGCCAACTGTGGAAGGTATGGTCATGTAGCGAACACTTGTCAATCCAGATCACATGTTAGTCAAACCCACCAAGGGAACCGAGCCAATCATCAAGTTACCAATCAAGTCGTACCAGTCATTTCTAATGGGCGTGCTTGTTATGAATGTGGTAATACAAACCACTTCAAAAACCAATGCCCAAGGATAGCCAATGCAAACCAAGGTGGTGCTTGTGGGCGTGCCTTCAACATAAACACTAATGAAACTCAAGTCAATGCTGAGGCAATAGATGAAACCAATTGAAGCTAGTGCAAGATGGAGCCGAATAGGGATCTAGTCTGGGAGAAATTATGCATTGTAATCCTTTATGTTATTTTTGTCATTGTCGGAACTATTTACACCTACTACAGTTTGTCACTATAAACTTGAGCTTGCTAGCCAACTTCAAAAAGTGAATCATTTCGCCATTAACCACTAACGAATTTAAAAGTTAAAACTAATCTACCTACATTGTGCATGAACGCCAAGTAACACACCCGATCGCCTACAAAATCCAATAGTTTCCAATACGCATAAGACTCAATACATATTCATAAAATACATAATACTAGAGTGATCACATTATATGTATTTGGTTATACATGATATTAAATTGTTCACACTATACATGAAACCTATTTGCTTACAACATGCCTAACACTAGATCATATATGAAACATGAGTGCTTACATTATACACGGAATTAGATTGTTTACATTGTTGCAATTGACTAAGTACACCATACACAAGGCATGACTATTCACCCTATCCATGAAAGCTACTCGGGGTTTGACGTATTCTTGTTCAAACATGAGAAAGCTATGGAACCCTAAATTATGCCACGTTATTACTCTTTAGTACCTGATTGACTCTACTATCAATGGACATAGTTATTGCTAGCAACACATACGTGGAAGAAATAGTTACGAATTAAGTGTTTTTGTGTTACCCCCGGACCCCACACACATTGGAATGAACTATGTGGACCATGCAACGATTTGGATAATTACGGGTGCACACGTAATTATAAAAATCAGCGTATGGAAAACATAGTAAATTCTGTCGTGCGTTATGACGTAAAATTTATCGGGATATACAGTAACAAAACTAATGTGATATGATGAGGCATGGTGGATACGCCGCTGGTACTTCCTATATATAAGTGTTCCTGTCATATTATCAAAAGTAGCGTTATTTATGTCACGTAAAGTTGATGTTGTTTGACGGGTCAATGTTTGTGAAATCTCCTATCTACTAACAATTCATTAACATATTAGACTACATCCTAAACAAATCTTGATTTTCAAACTCCCATCGCTCCCATTTCAAGTAATGCATTTCATCTATAGAATCCAAATTATTACTCGATAGTTTTTCTCCTTAAATTCATTTCAAAAACTAAATCTGTTGTCATCATTCGTGTCCGACTACGAGAAACAGGCTTGAACCTTGTTATCAGCTGTATTCCTCAAACCGACAATTCATAACTCGTGGAGAATCCAAACTCATCTCTTTCCTGATTTAGTAACCTCCACCAGTTCAATTTCGGGACGAAATTCCCTCAACTTGGGGATACTTTAACATCTATGATTTTCAGGCCATAAATTTTCTTTAATCAAATTATTATTTAAGCACTTGAAAACCCGTACTTACCCAACACCCCATACCACACTAATTTCTATCTCAATGTGTATTAATTTGAAATTTTCAACCCTTCAATAACATATTATTTTCTACTAAATATATATAACATGTATGTATAATTATATAAACATATATGAACTTACGAATATATATATATATATATATATATATATATATATATATATATATATATATATATATATATATATATATATATATATATGTAAACTTATATATGGTCATATTTTTATTTATTAAATCATTTGTAATTTTATAAAAAGTGGAGTTCCTATATAAAGTAGCTTGAAATAAAATAAAATAATGTTTTAGACTCTATTACAAGTTCTACAAAAACTATTTTTATAACAAAATCTCAATTTATTAAGTCTTGAACCTCCTCATCAACCTTTGAACATTTGGAACCCTCAATTTGAACCCATTGTAAGTGTTTGAACCCATTACCCACTCCTTTGACTTCCTGAAGTAAAACAGAAACACAATTTGTACAAATTCGAGTCTCAATCGGACACCCCCGGTTTATATGGACTTGCCTTGTTCATATAATTGATCATCGATCATTTTCCTAGACCAAATAAACGCGTTAATTTAACAATTTAAGTCGTTGATTTCAAATTCAAACACGTTTTGACTTTCATGAGTCAAACCGAGACAAATTGATCCTCAAATCACGGGATTTAACACGTTTAGAGGCCGCAAATCTCGGGCAGAGGACACTCGCATGTTTATAGACCCAAATCACGACTAAATTCATTTCGAATTGAATAAATTGATTTGAATATCATTCTCGTAATCGTTTTCTGTCAAACCCGAATTAATTGAGCTTTTAAAACAAAATTGAATGGTAAGAATCAGTCACACACCTTCGCCATCTCCATTTCGAACTCCCTGCACCCAAAATCACACCCCACATCATCTCTGTGCGTGAATCGAACCTCAAGAAACCAGACCTCTGACCGGTTAGTCGACAGCACTCTACGCCCCACCATATCAGGTAATACTTAGTTCATTCGAATCGTAAATGGGTCCATATCAATAGCCCCATGCCAATTTATGTTGGCAAAATCTGTCGAACATGATTTGAATTAGGGTTCTTACCTGTTTTTACGTATTCTTGAATTGGGGTTGATTTTCGGATCTCTTTTTAATCAAACGGAACCTCTTTTAGACCAGCGAAACCCTCGGTCCAACTGGTTAAGAAACTACACCGTTAGAACGAGGGGCGCGGGTTCGAAACCCGCATATCCGACCCTTTTTGCGTGTTCTATTTGACTAGACCCGACCCCCTGTTGCCTTCTGGTTAATACCAAATGACTCGGGTCTTCAACATGGATTAACCCTTTGCTACACTGGTTAAGACCCTGAGCCTCTACAGAACCCACCCGGGTTCGAGCCGGGTGGTGTAAACTTTATTTTTTAAACTGTTTTTAAAGCATCAAAAAATTTATAAAAAATATTTTTATAAACCTTACAATATTTGTAACAGAATAAAACCAGATTTGTAAATTTTCAATATAAATTCAGTTTTATTACGAATTTCGTTGTTCAAATTGTTTTCATAAAATGAAAATGTAAATTTTCAATATAAATTCAGTTTTGTAAATTTTCAATATTAAATAATTAAAACAAAAATTTAGATATTTAAAAAATTAAATAAAATGAACTTCCAAATAAAATATTTGTTTTTATAAAGTTTATAAAATTTTAACTTTATTTAAATCAAATATTTATTTTTAATGATAAATAAATAAATAAGTTTATTTATTATAAACTACAAAAAAAGCAGTTAAAGGTATATTTATTATAAATAAATATCATTTTCACGTCATTATAAATAGATATCATTTTCACATCTTTATTAATAAATATCATTTTCACATCCTTATAAATAAATATTATTTTTACACATTTCTATGAATAAATAAATAAAACAAAATTATTTATTTAATTTATGTTTAAGATAATCCACACACTATTTTCATAACTAAATAACTAAAATTATTTTGTTATTCAAACCCAAACTCCAATTAAAATATTTTAAAGCTATTCATTTCAAATCTTTCATTTTATACAAAACCAATTCAAGAACAAACCACAGTTTCCTACACTCATGTACATACTACCACTCTTTGTACACACAATCAATTAAATCCAAGACTTAGACCTAGACTATCGTACACATTATTAATTTGATATATATTACACACTAGGTTAACGTGGTGAGTTATAAGAATCATTTTGCTACCTAGTCTCGCGTGCTAACTGCACCCTTGTTTTCCATGTGAGTTTACATAGCCCCTTTTCCGTATTTACACATTTGGGGTGAAACATTATTACATTCAAATACTATTTGCAATTACACACGTACAATTCTACAATATGATCATATGTGTTTATTTGTGCTTTATGCTTGAATGCTAATTGTTAAGGCTACATATACATGATATACACGTGCAAATACAATAACTTCAGGCTAACATGTGTTGTTAGGCCCTACATTAGGATAACATGTGTTGCTATGCCCTACATTAGGATAACATGTGTTGTTATGCCCTACATTTACATCAGGATAACATGTGTTGTTATGTCCTATATTAGGATAACATGTGTTTTTATGCCCTTCAAGTACAAAGTTTCATTTGTGCATCTAGCTTAACTTAGATTCTCCATAAATGCTTTATAAACCATGCATCATATGAATTGTACACAAAACATTTGAACTTTACTTGTGGTGTCAAAACCTATGTATGCTCACCAACTATTTATAGTTGACCCTCTCATTTTACCATGTTTCAGGTACATTGTTTGAGTTAAGATTTCAAGTCGCTTCACTTAGGATTGAGGACCTAGTTTTAAATTTAATAAAGTTATTCATGTATTTTTATTCTTGTAAGAGTTGTACTTGATTACTTGAGCTATGAAATGAAAGTTATTGTTTAATTATCACAACTTTAGCAAACCATGAGCTTATGAACAGTCTACATGTCCCGCCCGACGTTTTCGCCGTCGGTTGGGGTGTGACATGTGACAACCCATTTGTATGAGTTCTGTAGTGGCGGCGACGACTCTAATTTCTCAACCAGAGCTACTGTACCTATCCAACTCCTGATTCCAATGTTGCATCTGCATCTGGAACTCATAAAAGTGATAACGAGTATGCTATTCATGTTGAAGGAAATGACGCTCCAGCTGATCCTAACACTCATGTTGAAGCACTTTCCTATGACAAACACTCTGGATAGATAGAGTCTTAGTTTGTATTTTAATGTCTGTAATTGTATTTGTATGTAAGAGTCTTTATGTATTAGTTTATCGAGTTGTATTTACTTTTACATATTGAATGTTGCATTTTTCTCTAAGTGTTTTGCGCACTTGTATGTGCGCAGGAGAAAGCTCCTGCGTACTTAGCAAGTACGCAAGAATACCTTTGCGTACTTGCTAAGTACGCAAGAGCATTTTGCCCTGCACACTTGCTAAGTGCGCAGGCATCAGGTCTTGTATAAATAGGATAGGTTGACAGAAGTTAAGTACGCAGACATAGGCAGTCACAGTAGCAAATATGCAGATTTTAATCTCAGTGCTTCTCTCTGTAACCTTCAAGTGTTTATAATACAAAGAACGTTTAAAGTGATTATCTTGTCGGTTTACTTTGTTTAGTTAGACTCTCCACCTAGTCACGGGCATTCCGCACCCAGTCCGACTAGTAGACCCACTTGCATGTGACGATCCGCCACACCTGAGGGACCTACAAGTGGTATCAGAGCGTTGCTCCTGATTTCGAGTGTTGTGAGTGAGTTTGGAGAGTTTCTACCGAGTTTTTACAAGCAAAAAGAGATATTTTTGTTGATTTTTATGAAAAATAGGGGTAGCTCTTGAGCACTATTTTAGAAGCAAAAATCACTCAAAAACTGATTTTTGTTATGTATTTGAGTGTTTTGATCATCAAACGTTGGTTAGAAACAAGTCTCTGACCCTTTGCCTCATTTGCATTGTTCATCAGTCCAACTTTTACCATCTCCGGCGATTTTCCAGTGACCGGAATAGTTAGGTGAGATTTGCTGAAAAGGTGTTGTGCGTACTTACCATTTCTGGCAAAAAGTTCAGTTCTGGTGCGTACTTACTAAATACGCAAGACTAATCTCCTGCGTACATACAAGTGCGCAAGATTGATCTTGTGCGAACTTAAGTTATATCATGCGTACTTATCATTTACTCCTGCGTACTTATCAAGTACGCAAGAGCAAATCTAAATACGCAAGACTATTTCTCAAGTGCGCGAGGCCAAAATCAAGTGCGCAACTGTGTCTGATTTTTCTGAAATTTGACTAAGTGTTCACTATGTCGAACCTTCAGAATCTCGGAAACCTGTTAAACTATGATAATGAGATCGGTACACCACAGAAACCGCCAAAGTTGCTGAACGTAAATGATTATTCTAATTGGAAAGCACGTTTTGAGCACTACATTTCTTATACCGACTCATCGCTATGGATACCAATCCTTGAGGGATATAAGCATCCCACACACATCTATCTTGATGAAGCCATGCCCAAACCTATCTCTAAACTTTCTGACGAAGAAAAGAAAGCTTATGATCGAGAAAACAAGGCACTTGGTTCAATCACTATGGCATTAACTCGGGAATTGTTACACAGTTTCCGAGGTTATGACAATTCTAGGGATCTTTGGAAAGCTTTACGGAAACGATTTGAAGGAAATAGTGATATCAAGAAGAGTAAGAGGGATCTTCTCAGGAAGCAGTACAGTGCTTCAGATTTTTAGAGAACGAATCTTTAGATGACCTCATCTCTAGATTCTATCGTCTACAGACTGAGTTGAAGGCTTTTGAACTCAGGTATCCAGATGAAGAGATGGTGGAAAAGTTTTTGGATGCTTTGCCACCCAAATTTGAGATGTACACAACCTTGATGAGGGAAAATCCAAAATTCTATGAGTTGACAGTAGAGGAGGCAATAGGAAAGGTTCAAGCTCATGACATGAACCTAAAAAGAAAGGAGAGCTCAGGACGACCTCAGATACAAGTCCCTTCTATGTATCATGGGACGACTTCTACATCCAAGTCATCGGGCTCTGGAATTGCCCTTTTCACTGGAAACTCTACTGATGAAGACCACTCAAATGGTTGTGGTGGTCATGCATGCTATGCATCTGGATCAGGGTTGGGGTCTCATCATCAACATACTCATAAAAGTGATAACGAGTATGCTGTTCATGTTGAAGGAAATGACGCTCCAGCTGATCCTAACACTCGTGTAAGAAATGAAGCTCTAGTCGATCCTATTAACATTGATTCTTCTTCTGGTACACATGATATGGGGGAGTTAAGCACAAACCTTGATTCAGATATCCAAGAACCTAATGTACCAGAGACGAGAATGCATAAGAATCCTCCAATGGACAACATTATTGGTGATCCTCATGCAGGTGTTCAAAATCATCACAGAACCATTACCTAGAACACCAGTTTGTATGCTGAGATACTTGACACAGGTATCATGGAAACATTCTTGCATGCTGCATTTGTATCCCAATTGGAGCCGAAGAATGTGAAAGAGACTCTCGCTGACAACTGCTGGTTATAGGTGATGCAAGAAGAATTGTCTTAATTCCAAAAGGTGCATGTGTGGGATTTAGTTGATCTTTAGATGGGTATGCATCAAATTGGAACCAGATGGGTGTTCAAATGCAAAACGAACGATCGACATGTTGTGGTGAAAAACAAAGCAAGGTTGGTTGTTCAAATTTTTTATCAACAAGAGGGCTTGGATTACACAGAGGTATATGCCCTAGTTACTAGACTTGAGGCCATTCGACTATTTATGGCTTATGCCTCCTTTGTCGGCTTCAACGTCTATCAACTTGATTTGAAAAGTGCTTTCCAATTTGGCAAAGTTCATGAAGAGGTCTATGTTACTCAACCACCAGGTTTTGAAGATCCGCATAATATCAATAAAGTGTACAAGCTAGATCAGGCACTTTATGGTCTTCATCAAGCACCTAGGGCATGGTATGAGACGTTATCAAAACATCTATTGTCCAATGGTTTCGATCGAGGACAAATTGACCCGACTCTCTTCATACGGAAAGCATGAGGTGATATTCTACTTGTGCAAGTGTATGTCGACCACATTATCTTTGGGTCTAGCAATGAAGAGATGTGTAGGGAATTCGAAAGGGTGATGAAGTCCAAGTTTGAAATGAGCAACATGGTTGAACTGTCATTTTTTCTGGGTCTACAAGTCACTCAAAGGAAGGATGGAATTTGTCTACACCAAACTAAGTATGTACAGGACATTTTGTCAAACTACAAAATGAATGATTGTAATGATTGTAGTACTTATGGCACACCGATCCCAATCTATCATTGTTTACATCCAGACAAAGATGGAAGGATGTGGATTGTAAATTGTACCATGGGATGATCAGATCGCTTATGTATCTCACAGCTTCAAGGCCCGACATTATGTTTGCCGTATGCTTGTGCTTGAGATTTCAGTCATAACCGAAAGAATCTCATTTGATAGCTGTGAAGAGGATCTTCATATACCTGAAAGGGACCCGATTGGGTCTTTGGTACTCCAAGCAGCAGTCATTTGAATTCAAATCCTATACCGATTCTGATTATGGCTGTTGTAACCTTGATAGGAAATCAACTTCAGGTGGACGTCAATTCTTAGGAGACAGGCTGGTCTCCTGGTAGTGTAAGAAGCAGTCAACGGTTTCTGTCTCAACAAGTCAAGCAGAGTACATTGCTGCCGCGAGCTGTTGTTCTCATATATTGTGGATCCAACAGCAATTGAGAGATTATGACTTGAACTACAATGGAACCCCTTATTCATTGACAACAATGCCACCATGTCTATCACAAATAACCCGGTGAAACATTCAAAAACTAAACACATTGAGATTCGTCACCATTTCATCCGTGATTGTGCTGAAAAGCGCTTGGTTGAACTTGTAAACGCTCACACGGTTGATAACTTTGCTGACCTTTTCACTAAGGCAATTGATCGTACCCGTTTTGAACATCTTGTCAACATGATAGGAATGTTCAATCCTGAGTGAAAATTCTCTTTCAAATCAAAAAGTTTTCATGGAAGTTAAAGTTTATTTCTTTTTTGTTTCTGTATAGGTTCTTTCAACTTTAAAATATTTTCCAAAAATATAAACAAAATAGAAATCAAGAAAATTTTAAAGTCATTTAAAGAAAAGTGGAAATGATAGTACACCAGTAATGATCTAAACGTCTTAGATTGCACATATGGGAAATGATTGGGTTATTGCACATAAAGAAAAGTTGTTTCAGTTTTTAATTTGAATATTTGCAAGTCATTTGAATTGTCAGTTGGCTATAAGTATTTTTGAATCATTAGTAGTGTGGAAACTAAATCAATATACAACAACTGTGATTTGAACCCATGTTTGCAAGTGTGTGTGTGTGTAAAAGAATGCAAAGAGATCATTATCAGATAAAGGATGTAAGATTTTGGCAAGTATTTTCTTATAAGACCAGTTTTGGGTTATGTCTTTAGCATAATTTTTTGGTTCACTTCAATGCCCATACTCACAGGTATGCAATGGGAAGTTGGGCCAAGATATGTCTTGACATCAACCGTTGAGCATATACTACCCCATGGATCACATCTGATTCCATTGAAAACATATCTAGATAACAGTTGGATCCCCTTACCTAAATCCTCAGACACCATACTTATTATTATGAATCATCAATATGATATTCACAAAAAAAAATCCTATCAAACCAAGAAAAGTGAATCACTCGATTCAGAATCTTATGATTCCCGATAATCATTATGGATTCTACTTGATTTTTCTATGCTAATTGGTGTAACTTCATTCTGGAAATTTTAGAAAACATTGGAAAAATCTTAGATGTTTTGAGATAGTGCAAATTTAAATTTCTGTAGCATAACTGTGGGGTACACGTTGTATATCTATAATTAATAACTTAACAAACAAGAACGTGATGCAAAGATGCTTATGGTTTTAAATCTTATAATATTACCAACTTGAATTCACTTGCTTATATTGCATATTACGTATGAATAAGTCATAATCCATGACATGATCCCATATTCTTTGATGTTTATTGTGTATCCTTGCTTATAATAGCCTAATATGTTCCTCCACTCATGACTGTGAACAAAAATAGCTTGTGTGTATATTCCTGTATATCCGGATCTGTATCTTGTACATTTTATCTTTATTCAGAAAAGAGCAAAAAGATTCTTAGTTTCAGTACAGTTCAATTCTTGTCAAAAATGTCAAAAAGATTTTCAGTACAGTTTATTAAAAGTTAAGAAAAGCTAAAAATATTCGTGTTTAACTTCCTTGAACTATTTTTGAAACCTCTTGATTGAACGTTCATATCCAGTTCGCTATTTGGCTAGACAATCTTCATAATTTGAGTTGAACTTCAAGTGCACAAGGGTCTCTGCGTACTTGTCAAGTGCGCAAGAGTTAAACCGTGTGTACTTAACAAGTAAGTGTTAGGACATGTTTTGTAACTGTTGATAAAATTCTGTGTAAGTTCATATAGAGGCGAACTTAACAAGTTCGCTTGGTTTATCAGAGGTATAGGTCCAGATTTCTCTTATAAATAACTGATTTGATCGATTACACACACACAGGCGGAAACTGTGTGTATGTTGGTGAAACAGATGATAGAAACAGTGTTGGTGAAGATAACCGGCTAACCACACTATGAATCAACACGCAAATGGTATGAAAATGTAAGAGCACAGTGCATAAACACCTGCAAATTGTATTGATTCAAGAACAATATGAAAGAGAAGGTTCAGGGTTACAGCCGCTACTCACACCCTAAACATTCTCAAACTAGGCTATTTATAGTAGTGACAGGTATCGAAACTATGTTCAATTGAAACTACTAGTTTCGATTGACCATTTACAAGTGATACACAGACTGTCGAAACTACCATCTATCAAAACTACTAGTTTCGATTGAACAAACTCAATCGAAACTAAGCAGTTTCAATGGCCCAGACTTAGCTAATAAAGCAGTAAGTTACAGAAAACTGAAATTACATTTAATGAAATGACATAAAGTAAACTAGTCTAAAACTGTTTAAACATACAATAAATGACAACAACTTATACCGAATGTGAGACGTTATCTGCAAGAATACACATTAATCGTGAGTTCAAAGATGATAGAGATGTATGCAAACACGGATAAGCACAAAAACGACTGTTATTATGAAGATTTCGTTGAACAAATTTTAAACTTTGAAATCCTAGGTCTGCCGATTTGCAAAACTCATCCAAAATGAAGTAGTGAGACGTTACCTGATGATGGAGACGATGGTGACAACGGGGGAAAATCAGGTGATTAACGCTGATATCTTGCAACTCAGACCGATGGTTTGAGAGATTTTGCGAATGACAGAGAAGATGAAGAGGGTTTGAAAAAGATGAGTGAATATCAGTATGAAGGGAGGGATTGCTTATGAATGCTTTTAATTTTATGAGACAAAAGACAAAAATGCCCCTGTCGAAACAACTAGTTTCGATAGGACAAACTAGTTTCGATAGGACAAACTAGTTTCGATATGAACAACTAGTTTCGATAGTTCAAAGAAGTTTCGATATGCACAAAGTAGTTTCGATATGTCAAAGTAGTTTCGATATGCACAAAGTAGTTTCGATATGCACAAAGTAGTTTCGATATGTCAAAGTAGTTTCGATATGCACAAAGTAGTTTCGATAGCTCAAAGAACAGAAATAAGACTAACATATATACACTGTTAAAATAGACTTACTATAGAAATGAAATTATACACAAGATATTTACACTTATCTTCTTGAAAAAGATCCAACATGAGATCAGATCTGGTCAGTCTCTTGAAACACTTCCTTTTGCAATTCACTACTGTGAGTCCCTGAAGATAGCTGATATTTGTGCAAAGTAAACCCGAACATTTGTTTGTACTAAGATTTCATGTGATTAGAAGGTACCATTTAAGCAATATACAAGGTGTACCCCACATATTAAAATAAAATGATTTTGAAAACCTATCAATACTCAAGAAGTACCCATCTTCATCCTATAATCTCTTTCTGATTAACCAAGGTACCGTCTTAGTAATGTCAAAGTACCACCAAAATAAAATAAGATATCCAAGTGATTTAGAAAATTAAAATAAAATATATCCAAGTAGATATTAAAAAGGTACGAACATTCTAGATCTTTGCGTAAGCAAAACAGAAGAAGTCGTAAAATTATCCAAGCGGATAGAAAAATGTTGAATACCCGAGATCTTTGCGTAAGCAAAACAGACGGGGTGGATGGGAAAAGGATGAGCACCCGAGATCTTTACGTAAGCAAAACATACGGGGTCATCGGTGGTAAATATCGTTATATTGACGGTCACTTGGCGTATGAATAGGAATCCAATACGTAAGCCTGTATCTGATTGAATTGGTTTTCTTAGATATAAAAATGGGTTAGATGTTTCAATAATGGGTTCAAACACACAAGTATGAGATATATATATTAGGTTTTCACACTACTTACAAGTTTTAACCATATGTCGGGCCTACCAGCTATACCTTAGTAAACACCATCGCTTTTGGTCTATTCCATGTTCAAGAGATGAGATCAGATACTATCATTTCTCAAAGGTCATATTCAATTTTTCCTGCAATTCAAAACCACTTGAAGATTATATACACAACAATTCTTTTCAACATTAAAATATTATATTTCTCCCCCAAAAGATTTGCGTGGATACTGTACATAAAAATAAAATCTTTTTGGAATTTTCTTTGTTAATTAATCAAAATTTAGAAAATAAACTACTATTCACACAATTTACTGAAAGTTAATCATTCCAAGCATCTCTATTAGTTGGGCAAATCTGGTAGAGTCAAAAGCCTTTGTAAGATGTCTGCGGTTTGTTTGTTGGTTTTGACTTCAACGATTTGAATATGTTTCTTTTCAACACAGTCATGAATAAAATGATGTTTAATTTTAATGTGTTTTGTTTTGGAATGCTGAACTGGGTTTTTGGTGATATGGGGAACGACAGTGTTGTCACACAGAATGGGTGTCTCATGGAATGTGATCCCATAGTCAAGCATCTGATGTTGTATCCATCTGACTTGGGAACAACAGAGGGATGCGGCAATGTATTCGGCTTCGGCGGTGGATTGGGAAACGGTGGATTGTTTCTTACTTTGCAATGAGACAAGGCGGTTGCCAAGGAATTGACAACCTCTAGAAGTGGATTTTCGGTCTAAGTTGCAACCCCCGTAGTCCGAATCTGAGTAAGCCACAAGATCAAACAAGTCAGTTTTAGGATACCACATACCCAATTTTGGCTTATACCTTAAATATCTTAAAATACGTTTGACAGCAGATAAATGAGAGAGTTTAGGATTAGCCTGAAAACGTGCACACAAGCACACTGCAAACATGATGTCGGGTCTGCTGGCCGTGAGATACATGAGAGATCCTATCATAGAGCGATAGAGATGCTGATCAACGCTTTCAACATCCACATCAGGAGTCAAACAATGTCGAACTTCCACAGGAGTTTTTACTGGATGTGAATCAGCCATTTTGAACTTGGTCAAGGTTTCTTTTACGTATTTTTCTTGATGGATAAGGATTCCTGACTCAGACTGATCAACTTGTAGTCCCAAAAAGAACTTCATTTCCCTCATGAAGCTCATTTCAAACTTAGATCGCATCACTTCTTCAAATTCTTTGTAGAGACGGGGATTTGTAGATCCAAAAATGATATCATCCACATAAAATTGCACCATGATTGTATCCTTTTCATTCTTCCGTTTGAACAAAGTTTGGTCAATTGCTCCTCGCGTGAAACCATTCTCAAGCAGATGCTTCAATAAAGTTTCATACCACGCACGAGGTGCTTGGTGAAGACCGTACAATGCTTTATCTAACTTGTAAAAACGGTCTGGAAAATTAGGATCAATGAAACCCGACGGCTGCTTGACATAAACTTCCTCTTGAAGTTTGCCATATAAAAATGCGCTTTTTACATCCATTTGATGAACGGTGAAGTCTATGTAGGCTGCATAGGCGAGAAACATTTGGATGGCTTCGAAACGAGCCACTGGTGCAAAGTCTTCCTCATAGTCAATCCCTTCTTCTTGATAAAAACCTTGAACCACCAGACGAGCTTTATTTCGAATCACAGTGCCGCCTTCATCCTTTTTGTTGCGAAAAACCCAACGAGTGCCGATTGGAACTTTGTTCTTGGGAAGATCTACCAAATTCGACACATGCAACTTTGAGAATTGCTGTAGCTCTTCCTGCATTGCTTCCACCCAGCTGTTTTCTAGTAGAGCTGCTTTGATGTTCTTTGGTTCAGCTTGAGAAATGAAGCAAGAAAACATGCTGTTTTCAAATGCTTCACAGGCACTTCGGGTACTAACACCCACATTGAGTGGTCCAATGATGTTATTGGTGGGATGAATCTTGTGAATTCACAGTTGAGGAATTTCATCTTCTTCCTCGACTTCCTCCAAATTGGTAAGATTTTCAGCAGGAGGATCGGCAATATCATTAATAGGATCTTCAGCAGGTGATTGTGGTGCAACATCTACTATTGGAATGGAGTTGTCTTCAATAGTTTCACTTGTTGCACTAGAACCGGAAGACTCCATATCAGATTCAGCATTAGCAACCACAGGAATTTCAACCTGAGCAGATGAGGAAGAGCCTTGATCATTTATGTTCCCTTGATTGTTCACAGAGAAGTAAGGATTAGCATGAGTTGATTCAATTGAGAAATCAGGAAGATTAAATGACTTAAAAACTGAATCGACGTCAAAGAGCCAATTAGGACCGTCTCCTGCGTCCGTATGATTGTTTTCATGCCAATTGATATCAATGGACTCCATCACTATCCTTTTCTTCTTATGGTAGACACGAAAAGCACGTTGATTGGATGAGTAACCAACAAAATAACATTCATCAGCTTTGGCTTCAAACTTGTTGAGCTGATCTGAAGTGTTCAGCATTGTGCACACACACCCAAATTTTCTGAAGAAATCAATAACTGGCTTGCGCTTGTACATGATCTCATAAGGTGTCTTGTTGCAATTTTTAGTGATAAGAACCCGATTTTGCACAAAACATGCAGTGTTGACCGCCTCAGCCCAGAAAGTCACGGGAAGCTTAGAGTCAACAATCATAGTTCGTGCAGCTTCAATTAAAGTGCAGTTTCTTCTTTCAGCTACACCGTTTTGTTGAGGAGTATGAGGTGCACTAAATTGTCAAGAAATTCCTTTGCTTTCACAGAAGGAATCAAGAGTTGCATTTTTGAATTCTGTTCCATGATCGCTTTGGATAGTCTTCACACTTAGATTGAAGAGGTTCTCAATTTGAAGCAGATAGGTTTTTAAAATCTCTGGCGTCTCATCTTTCTTGGCTAGGAAAAACACCCAAGTGAATCGAGAAAAATCATCTGTTACTACCAGACAGTATGACTTTCGTCCAAGACTCATGACACTCACTGGACCAAAAAGATCCATGTGAAGCAATTGGAGATGAGAGTCAATGAAATTGGTGGTTTTAGGTTTATGTGAAGATTTGTGCTATTTTCCCTTGGAACATGAGATACAGTGTTCCATAGGAGTGAAATCTTTGAGAGGTAATCCAGTGACTAGGTTGCCTCGAACCAGTCGGTTCATTGTTTTGAAATTGACATGTCCCAACCTTTTATGCCATAGGAAAGATTCATCTTCGGAAGCCTTTGAGAGAAAACATGATTCAATGCCTGATGGGTTGTTCATATCCAAGCTATATGTGTTGTATCTTCTGGGAGCACGCATGAGAATAAGTTCTTCCGAAATCACTACTCCCGGCTTCAAGATAAGACATTCTTTTGAATTGAATAAAGCACAAAATTCCTTGTCACAAATCTGTGAAACACTCATCAGATTGTATTTCAACTGAGGAACAAAGTTGACAAATTCCAGACTATTTACTCCATTTGATACTGTTCCTTGTCCTTCAATCTTTCCTCCTCTTGGGTTTCCAGCAAAAGCAACATACTCTCCATCAATTTGATGATAATCTTGCAACAAGTTAAAGTGCCCAGTCATATGTCTTGAACATCCACTATCTACATGCCAGATGTTATCGCCGGTTCTTCTTGATTGACCCTATACACAACGAATCATTTATACGATTTGACCAAAATTGTTTCAATCAAGAGATTTTAGTGTAAGGATATGACATCTCATTGGAATCAGAATTACGACCATCATTTGATGAAGCACGGTCATCAAATAGAACATTATTTTTAATTTTCCAAGTTCGTTTTAAATAACTTTTAGCATTTTTAATTCTTTTACGCCTAGATTTCCTACTGTGAGAAGACTTAGGCAACACATATGAATTTAATGAACTTTTGGAAGGCGATTCTTCATTAGAATTTGTGGTTGTCAATTTACAACTTTTTGAAACATGATTTGAGGCACCACAACTAAAACAAACGTTTTCACAAGATATCTTAGCCTGATAATAGTCATCACAAGATGAAGATGATTGTGATATTGAGGAATCTGAACATGAGACGGTTCTCTCATCAATAACTTTGTCTTGAAGACGATGTGCTTCCTTTAATCTGAAAAAGTCCATGTTGCTCATGGTTTCACGTGCTACATCATTCACAATAATTCCTGCACTTTTAAACTTGGTAACACATGGCATAACATTCAAAGATTTAGGAACAAAAGGCAAAGCATTTTTAAATTTAGAAACATCACATCCTAAACCCGTATGCTCAGCAGGCATAGAATTAAAATACAAGTTTTCAACGTGTTCACAAATATTTAGTTTAGACACGGACATATTATTACATTCATCCAACTCAAGTTCTTTTAAAATAGTTCTGTCATTGGTACTCTCATCACAATCATCTTCGGAATTTACACAATTTAATTCTGCACAAGAAGCAAAACTGTCAGAATCAGAGGACATAATATAATCATCAGGAGATAATGTGCAAACAAAAGGTGTGGAAACATGTGGAGTTGGCATATCAGCAAATCTCCCTGATTTAGAATAAGGAGGTGGATGAGAGTTATACCCAAGACCTTTTGTGCCTTTTCTATTAAATTGTTTATCAATTATTCCAAACAGAATTTTCTGATCCATATCCATGTGGTCAACCTGTAATTTGGCTTTTTCTGCCTTTTGGACTCTTTCAGTTAAAATCGTGTTGTTAATAGTTTGAGTATTGAGTTGCACAATTAAAGAACGATTTTCACCAGATATGTCACAAATTTTCTTTAAGTAAAGTTTCTCATTTTTGGCAACAGAGTCATACATCACCTTAATGTGATTTCGTTCATCAATCAAGGCTTGATTGATGAATCTGTATTTTTGAATTTCATTCTAGCAAGATCTAGAATTACACAGTTTAGAAATAACCTCAGCAGGCACAGCAGTGAGATCCTCAGCAGGTTCAATCATGACACACTTGCCCGTGTCCTCCACATCAGCCATCAAGGCTTTATCAGCAGCTTCCTCAGCTTGTTCTCCCCAATGATAGTGTCCATCAGCTTGACACACAAGAGCTGTGGAACTTGAAGATGTGTTTGTCTTTGGAGGATTGGCAGCTTGTTTTCCAGAGGAAATCTTCTTTTCTTGCTGATCCTTGGAGGATGGCTCCTTGCAGTTTCTGGCAAAGTGACCCAGCTGATCACAATTGTAGCATCTCACCTTCTTGATATCAAAACCAAGTGTCTTTCCCTGCTTGAATCTGTCTATGCTAGTCCTTTTGATGAATCTTTTGGCTCTTAATGTCAACATGGCCATGCACCAATCAATGTCCATTTTCTCCAAATCATCAGGATTAATCTGCTCCAAGTCATCAGGTTAAAAGCTAACCGGTGTTAGATTTCCAGAAATCAGTGCATCATAGCATGACATGAAAGCAGTCATGATTGGGACATAATCATCAGGAATCATGGTGACAGTCTTTTGAGGAGCAGAGGAGCTGGTAGAATTAATTGCAGCAGCTGAAGGAGGGACATCAGTCTGAAAGTATGGGCTACCGGATGAGCTTGATCCAGCAATAAGAGCTGTGTTTCCAGACTGATTTGACGGGGTGACTGCTCCCTTCTTAATCTCAATTTCATAAGATTCAAGAATGCTATAGACTTCCTGTTGAGACAGAGCACTCAGATTCTCAGTCTTTCTGATCATGATTCGATACATATTCCATTCCTCAGGAAGAGAATCTAGGAGTTTCTTGTTTAGATCAAGAGTAGGGTACTCAACTCCCATTACTTTCAACCTTGATACAATGCTTGAGAAACGGTTGATCAAATCAGATATTGATTCTCCCCTTACACCGCTGAACATCGCATATTGTTTCTTGATCAGATCTCTTTTGCTTTCCCTGACATCCTCACTTCCCTCATATCTTGTGCACAATGCAGCCCATAAGTCTTTGGCAGTTGTGTACTCAGCAAAGATGTTGAAAATATCCATAGGAAGAGCCATGACAATAGTCCCGTAGGCCTTGTTGTCTCGGGCAATCAAGGCAAGATCTTTCTCATCATACTCAGATACTAACTTAGGATGTTGAACATCAGCAGTGGTAGTTACGGGCTTGTGGGGACCATCGGTGATAGAACTCAACAAAGTATAATCGTGAAATTGAAAGAAAAGCTTCATCTTCTTAGTCCAATCATCAAATTCTCTTGTGGACACAAGAGCAGGTGGTCTATTTACCCCAGAATGTTCTGTTGAACTTGAAGTGGCCATAATATTCAGAATCGAAACTAAAAAAGTAACTAGTTTCGATTGAACAACTTTTATCGAAACAACTAGTTTCGATAGGACAACTTCTATCGAAACAACTAGTTTCGATAGGACAACTTTTATCGAAACAACTAGTTTCGATAGGACAACTTTTATCGAAAAAACTAGTTTCGATACTGTAAATTTCACAGGCAAGTTTCGATAACCACAGTTTCTATAGAGATAAGACAAAAATCTAGTTTCGATAATACCTTCTCCCGACAAAACGTAGACAAGAAGTTTCGATGATCAACAAAAAATCAGAAACTGTCCCCAGTAGTTTCGATGCCTTCGTCTAACACTCCTGATCACTAATCCAACCTCCGATTCTTGAAATCACGAACAAAAATCCTTGAAAAACGATGAAACAGTACGTCTGAGATGTTATGTGCAGATTCCAACAAAAACCTAAAAATACCTCACAAATCACCTAGAATCGATCACAAAACCTGATAACACTAAAAAAAACACTAGAGCATATAGCTCTGATACCAATTGTAGGTCCAGATTTCTCTTATAAATCACTGATTTGATCGATTACACACACACACAGGCGGAAACTGTGTGTATGTTGGTGAAACAGATGATAGAAACAGTGTTGGTGAAGATAACCGGCTAACCACACTATGAATCAACACGCAAATGGTATGAAAATGTAAGAGTACAGTGCATAAACAACTACAAATTGTATTGATTCAAGAACAATGTGAAAGAGAAGGTTCAGTGTTACAGCCGCTACTCACACCCTAAACATTCTCAAACTAGGCTATTTATAGTAGTGACAGGTATCGAAACTATGTTCAATCGAAACTACTAGTTTCGATTGACCATTTACAAGTGATACACAGACTGTCGAAAATACCATCTATCGAAACTACTAGTTTTGATTGAACAAACTCAATCGAAACTAAGTAGTTTCGATGGCCCAGACTTAGCTAATAAAGCAGTAAGTTACAGAAAACTGAAATTACATTTAATGAAATGACATAAAGTAAACTAGTCTAAAACTGTTTAAACATACAATAAATGACAACAACGTATCCATAAGATATGACTCTACAAGAGGCGAACTTGTTAAGTTCGCTTAGTCTATCAGAGTAGACTTGAGTGAGACCAGAGAGAATTCTGTGAATCTTGTAACCTGATATTGTGGTGGAAATACGAAGAGTTTATTTACACCGTTGTTGTTGATTGAGTTACACGAGCACGTTGATCATGGATTCTGCACGTTATAACCTTGTCGTACTGCGAGTCTAGAGATCCGTCACACACCGAATTAGGGACCTACAAATTCTTCTGTTGTTTTGGATTATTTTAATTCAAATGCTGATCCTACTAAATGGGTTGCTGGGATTGGATTTGTTCCTCCAACATTTAATGCAAATTATGTGGTTGAACAGCTGATGCAGGCGAACTTAGAGAGGCGAACTTAATAAGTTCGCTTGGTGCAGATTAGGCGAACTTAATCAGGCGAACTTAACAAGTTCGCTTGGGTCAAGTTCACTCGGGTCAAGTTCGCTTGGGGTCAAGTTCGCTCAGTCAGGCGAACTTATTAAGTTCGCTTAGACAGTATCAGGCGAACTTAGCTAGTGTTCTTAAAAAAAAAGAATATATGGTTTTAAAGAATTTCATGAAACCAATATCGAATTATATCTTTAGCACAAATCTATTTCAGTTCACATTACTGCCCATGCCCCGAAAAACATGCAATGTTTTGTTGAACTAAGATATGCTTTCAAAATCTGTTGAAACATATATTCGCCCTTGGATCAGTTAGATACATCATCTAGTCTGACTCCATTGAATCTTGTCCAGATAATAGTTGGATCCTCATACCTGAATCTGTTGATTCTCATTATACAGCCAATTCATTAGAATCTTCTGATTCTGAATCATCATGATTCTTATATCCTTTGGGATCTGCTTCTATACTTGTGCTAAATGAGATAATTTCATCTTGGAAATTGATCAAATCTTAAAACAAACTGTATATGTCTTGAAGATCTTGTAGGTCCTCATGGCACTTCTACAGATCGTTCTCGTGATGAGACGTGTCGTTAACTCGGAGTGCGGAATCCAACGAATCAACGATAGCATATACAAAAGACAATAAAGACAATCAAGTAAATAAACTTCATGCTTGTATTCCAATTCCTAATAGAGTTTACAGACTAGTTCTGATCGATCCTGTTCTGTTCTATTCTCTGTGTGCAAAACTGACTCTGTAAACATCAATATATAGACTATTGACCTGCATTAGGCGAACTTAACAAGTTCGCCTCTAAAAGACTAAGCGAACTTAACAAGTTCGCCTCTGTTAGACTAGGCGAACTTAACAAGTTCGCCTCTAGCAACTTGCATAAAAACACTTAGAACATTAATACATTAACAAAACATAAAGACATTAGATCTAAACTATTACAAAACCTTTGTCATTACAAACTATGTCCTAACAGACTCCCC
This sequence comes from Smallanthus sonchifolius, assembly GCA_023525975.1. NCBI lineage: Eukaryota > Viridiplantae > Streptophyta > Magnoliopsida > Asterales > Asteraceae > Smallanthus > Smallanthus sonchifolius. The sequence continues at coordinate 55,872,024 of CM042034.1, forward strand.
CTTGACAATAGCTTGATCTTCAGTCTTCTGTCTTCATGATGAGCTCTTCCAATTATCCGGCAATCTGCTTCCTGCATGCACTCCATATCTTCTACATATCTCCAACACTCGCTTGTACTGCAATCCTTGTTCATTCCATTCATCAGTGAACATGATTTCATTCTTTCTACGTGTTCTCTGATCTTTCTTTGAAAAATTGATAAGATTCATTGCATCATAGAAACATACAATGACCTTATTCTCTTTGTCTTCAATCCTTGCTTCACCAGTATTAACATCGACATACCATCATTTCATATTCCCAAGGAAGTCTTGAGGAATCTTCTTCAATGGTATCCTGTGTACAGCATGTACTGGCCTGAATTTGTACTTCCAGGTCACTTTCCCAGTCTTGTGATCTATGTTCTTTACTCTCTTTGCTTTTTGAGGCATTAGCCTTTCATACTTCCCCGAACTACCTTCTCTCTTGATCAGATTTTCTATCACATTAGCTAATCCGAACTTGGATCTATTAATAAGTGGCTTTGAAGATAGACCATTCATTTCACATCTTGGCAAGGTATTGAAATACTTGATCCTCGGCTTTAAGTACTGAACACCATCAGATCTTTTAATAGCAAATAGTTTTATGTCATTATCATAAAACCAACTTATGATTCTTCCTACACACCTCTCTTTCTTCACATAATTTTCTTTTTGAGCAGGTTGTGCTTGAGACTTGGGTAGCACCTTCATCCAGCTATTAACAACTTCTCTCCACAGTTATCTGGTCATACCTGTATTTCTATACATCACAGGTTCTTCATTCATCTTTGGAGACTCAGTGTGAGTAGTATTAGCTTCAGCATCTGTATTGGATTGAATGTTTTCTTCATCAGTATCAATCTTAGAATCAGCAGTATCTTCAGGCAGTGTGATATCTTCCAATGAGTCCATAAAATCTGTTGCTCCTTCATAATTAAACTCAGGAATAACATCATCTTGGATAAAGTTATAAGGGACATTAAGACCATCACAGCCTTCATAAATCACTTTATCTTGACTTTTCTCTATCTCTATCTCCACTATCTCTCCTTCTTCTATTTCAGTATCTGACACATCATCTTCTATGTCATTGAATAATTCATCTATGTCATTAAGATATGCTATCTTTTCAGCTTCTTCCTCCTCAGACTCTGCAAAGAACTCCAATAATAAGATTTCTTCTTCATCAACTCCAGAAGTATCTTTGTTTCCATCAATAGATTGAGATGTCGACTCCCCCTGAACATTAGAAATAGGATCAACGTCAGCGTACTGACGATCACCCTCAATATTACCTGAAGGATCATTGTCTTCATCATCATGTCTTTGAATAGACTCAGTATGACATGCATCACGTATCCTTAACTCCCCCTGAGCGTCAAGACGCTCAACAAGCTTGGATACTAATGCCTGCATAGCAGCAATCTGTGTAGCTTGAGTCTGAATCACCAGCTGTCGTTGAGTATCATTAGATAGAAGAGTATCCACCTGAGTTTGTAAGGCAAGCACTTGCGATTCAAGGAAAGTAATCCTTTCAGAATAAGAAGGCTTAGAAGGACCACCTAGCGATTGAGGAACGGAAGTACTGGTAGTAGGAATCACTGGAGGAATAGGAGTGTGAACAGGAGATTGTTCCTTAGAACCTGGAGTTGTGACAATCAGGGAAGCAACACAAGTAGCATCTTCCACACCTTGTGAAGATTGAGCCGCAGCAATTGAAGCAGCCATAAGTTTTTGAGATTTGGGATCTGGATTAAAATCACACTCAGAACTCTCATCTATTAATGTTCTCTTACCAAGTACGGATCCGGAAGGAGGATCCCGAACAGACTTACGTCGTTTTCGTTTGGCTGTAGATTTAAGGCGTTTGCCAGCATTAGCTAAAGGTATACGAGCCAATCGTTCATAATGATCTGTGGAGAAATCCCTAGACTCATCAGAATCGGTTTCTTCAGAAATAGGTAAGATTGTATCACTTGTGCTAGAACTCAACTCATTCTCAGTCACCACATTCCCTTCAGCTTCATGAATGGGCGAGTTCACAGCGTCATCAACAAAGTCATCCATATTCATTCCTAGATCTTGTTCATGGTCATGAACGACCTCTTCTAGAACAGGTTCATTAACAGGTATATCAACCCGAGCTTGTGGAATTGGAACTTGTTCTTGAATAGGAATTTGTTGTTGTACGGGAACTTGTTGTTGTTGTTGTGGAACTTATACTTGTGGAATAGGTTGTTGTTGTTGTTGAACATTTTGACCTTGAACTTGAGCTAACTCATTAGGATGAAACCAATTATCATTTGGTGGTTCAACATAATCAGGATTGATTAAGTGACCAAACAATGGAGCATTTACTGGAATCAATGCTTGATTATGTTGTTTCACTTTAGTGCAATCCGTAAATATACGCTTAGACATCGGTGTCAAAGTTAATCTTATCGGATGTTGTGGGAGATCAGGAAGAATATGATTTAGAATCATCTGGATAAACCTAGGATACATCAAAAATCCTTGACCTTCAGCAGGTGTAATTTGCATAACCATCTCCCTATAAATATATCTTGAAAAATTGAAGCGCTTGTCCAATGTCAAAGCTACCATTGCAGCTTGTAAAGCAGTTTTTAACCCATCAGTACCATCTTTACGAGGAGAGAGACACTAAATAATCACATGCATGAAGTATCAATTCACCCACTAAACCACCTTTACGTGCCTGAGTATCATTAGGGCGTCCACGGTAACCCATTCTTTGAAAGCATCCCATGATCAAAGGATTAGGATATGATATAGGATCTTAAGCAGCACCACCTAATGCAAGAGCAGCACGAATAGTGTCTTCAGATATAGCGATCTCAGTATTGTTGACAGTGGCACGAAGAACATGAGGTTCTACGTCAGTATCTGAATCTACGGTGTCCCAAAATTGTTGAATATACACCAGACTGATGTATGGATCAACAAATAATGCGACACGTAGTCGTGAGCGATTCAGAAATCCTATATTCCCTTGAAAGTGTATGGCCTCTGACATGTTAGGATCTAACAATGCCACCTGGTTGTGCTTGTATTCGACACGACGAGCCATCTGAAAAATATTTGGACAACAAACACATATTAGACAAATAACAAAACACAAACAATATGAACAACAAATTTGAAACAAAAAACAAAAAAAAAAATTGAAAAAGAAAAAAAATTTCAAACACAATTTTTTTTTTCACAAGTCCAAAACTCCTCTGACCCCTAGGCGAACTTAATAAGTTCGCTTAGTGTTTCAAGAGGCGAACTTATTAAGTTCGCCTAGACAAGTTCGCTTGAAAAAGTTCGCCTGAACTGTCTGTCGATTCAAATTCAAACCAGAAATCAAAAACTTTCAATCTGTGATAAAATATTGAAATGAGCATTGGAAATCAATCGACGTGTACTACTAAGTCAATATCCATGAACAATTTCACGATTTAACACTGGAATATCCACAATTTGGGCAAAAGCAATCTCGGGATGAAAACCGGGACAAAAACTTCGATTTCCTCTCAATTTAACGGATGAAAAACGATGAAAATACCTTGGTTAGATCCGCAATCCAATTTCGATTCAGTAGATACTGATTAACAACCCAATAACCACGTAATTTGAAATTTCAAAAAATTGGACAAGTTCGCTTAACTGTGAAAACGATGAAGTGGATAAGTTCGCCTGGATAAACCCTTATACAGAATAAGTTCGCATAATTAGGCGAACTTGTTAAGTTCACTTAACAAGCCCTAGGCGAACATAATAAGTTCGCTTCACCAATTTTAGGCGAACATATTAAGTTCGCTTCACCAGAAGAAGGCGAACTTAATGTCTTCAACATTTGCCTTGATAAAATTTTTTACCAACTTTCAATCCGTCACGTCTTGAACTTCCGTCAGCAGCATGTATTTGATCCAACCCCGAACAATTTAATAAAAGATTAAGATTTTCATGGAAAACAAAAAACAAAATCTTTTTAAATTTTATCTATACAAGCGGAAACACATATTTTTGGATTTTTATCTGTACAAATGGAAACACATATTTTTGAATTTTTATCTGTATAAACTGAAATCACATATTTTTGGATTTTTATCTGTCAAAGGCTCTAAGACTAAGACATAATATCTTCAAGCTCGTTGTCACCAGAATATGCTCCAACAAACTCCCCCTTGACAACAACTTTAGAAGATTGTCATCCATCTTCATATATCTTCAAGATCTTTTGTTAAATCCTCTGGATTTAAACAGCAGGATAAATTGAACTCTAAATCATTTGTGTGTCAAGAGAAACTTGAGATTCCTCATGTTGGAATTTCAAAGGATTCTCAATCTGAAGTGAAATTGTCTAGACCTCAAAGGAGAAGACGAAACAGAAAATTGAAGAAAATTTTGGAAACATCTGAATCTGATAATAAAATATCAAATAATGTTCTTTAGAATAATAAAAAATTATCTCATTTGAAAAAAGTCTGTTGGTAAAACTTTTATTACAAAAGTTAATGATAACATTGATTGTAAATTACTAGAAGTTGTTTATTTTGATCAATCTGGACGACCCAAGACCACAATGGCTTGGGTTCCTATTTCTAACTGATTTTCTTTGTTTATGTAGGGACAACCAAGGAGGACTATCAACAATACATGGTATGTGGATAGTGGTTGCTCTCGACATATGACAGGGAATATTAGATTGCTTGAAGATATTAAAAATATTGATGGAGGTTATGTCGCTTTTGCGGGGAATAAAGGCGGGTACATAACTGGACAGGGAACTTTAAAGAATGATAAATTCAAATTTGAGAAGGTGAATTACGTGGAGCAGCTTGAACACAATCTTTTGAGTGTATCACAAGTTTATGACAAGAAGTTTTCGTTCCATTTCAATGATGCTGAGTGTTATATCTTGAAACCTGGTTTTGTTATTCCTGACGAATGGATTCTCATGAAGGCCCCGAGGAGAAATGACACGTATGTCCTTGACATGAGTGTTGATACTACAACGGATTCATTTCGTACATGTTTACTCTCCAAGGCGTCAGAATCAGATTCTATTCTGTGGCACAGGAAGCTAGCTCACATCAATTATCGAAAGATGAACTATATTGTTAAGAATGATCTGGTTCTTGGTATTCCGAAGATGAAATTCTCTGTTCCTGATGATTGTATTCCTTGCAAGAAGGGGAAACAACGGAAGAAATCACACAAATCTAAATCGAAGAATTCTATCGTAACTCCTTTGGAGCTGCTGCATATGGATTTGTTCGGTCCAATTAGTATCAGGAGCATTGGTGGAAATTCGTATTGTTTGGTAGTAACGGATGATTTCTCTAGATTTTCATGTGTTAAGTTTCTTTCTTCTAAGGCTGAAACCACTGAGTTGGTACAATACTTAATCCTAGGTTTGGAGAATTTGTTCAATCTGAAGTTCAGAAGAATTAGGAGTGACAATGGCAGCGAGTTTAAGAATAGCAAGATGGGCTTATTCTGTCTACAAAAGGGAATTCATCATGAATTCAGTGCGCCATATGTTCCTCAACAAAACGGTGTTGCTGAACGAAAGAACAGGACGTTGGTTGAAACGGCACGCACGATGCTTGTAGATTCAAAGCTTCCAGTTACTTTTTGGGCTGAAGCTGTGAATACTGCGTGTCACATTTTGAACAGTGTCTTGACCGTCAAGCGACACAACAAGACTTGCTACGAGTTGTTGAATAATCGAAATCCGAATCTGGATTATTTACTACCTTTTGGTAATCCTTGCACCCTGTTGAAAGTTCGAGATGTCCCAACAAAATTCAGTGCTAAGGCTATTGAAGGGATTTTTCTAGGGTATGTTGCCAATTCAACTACCAAGAGGGTTTATAACAAAGAAACGCGCCAAGTTGAAGAATGGTTCCATATTGACTGTTCAAATCGGTCTTTACCTCAAATGGCGATTGGACCATATTGGGCATTTGATTATGAAACTTTATTCAAGTCTTTTCATTTACCTTCTAATATTTCTCCTGATGAAGCTGCTGTTCTCTATGATTCTTGTAAGGATGCACAGTACAATGGCTTTCTACCAAATACAGTTCCAAATTCGTCGGTTCCATCCACTTCTGCTCCCGATCCTAATGTTGCTTCTTGTTCGGGACCACAAGATTCAGAGAGTGAGGAAGACAATGCTATTTTTCAAGATTCTTCTGCTGATCCTTTGTTGGGTGATGATTCATTACCTTCGACACAGGATTTGGGGGAGATTCCTACAAATTTAGACTCGGAAATTCCAATTAATCATGGTTTATCTTATCAATCTGATACAACTCGTGTTGAAGTGTTACATGTTCCTAAGGTCTCTTCCATCAAGGAACTCAAAGATCATCCAGTGACGAATATAATCGGAAATTTGCAGGATGGAGTGAAAACACGTTCTCTTGTTGACAATACTTGTTTGTATACATGTAATAAAGATTCTGGTGTTCTTGATGATTGCTCACATTCATGTTTTATTTCTCAGGTCGAACCCAAGAATATTGAAATGGCTTTAAATGATAACAATTGGATAGAGGCTATGCAGGAAGAACTTGCTCAGTTTGACAAACTTAAGGTTTGGAATCTTGTAGATCTTCCGAAGGGTGTATATCCGATTGGTACTAAATGGGTGTTTAAATGTAAGAAAGACGATCGAGGTGTCATGGTAAGAAACAAGGCAAGATTAGTTGTCCAGTGCTTCAATCAACAAGAGGGAATTGATTACATCGAGGTTTATGCGCCTGTTGCAATGCTTGAAGCTATACGACTATTTCTAGCTTTTGCTTCTTATAAAGGTTTTAAGGTGTTTCAATTGGATGTGAAAAGTGTATTTTTATATGGTAAGGTCAAAGAGGAAGTTTATGTTTGCCAGCCGCCGGGGTTTGAAGATCCACTTAATTCGAATAGGGTTTTCAAGCTTGAAAACGCCCTCTATGGTCTTCATCAGGCTCCTCGCGCGTGGTATGAAATGTTGTCTGCACATCTTTTGGCAAATGATTTTGTTCGTAGCAAGATTGACTCGACTGTCACACCCCAACCGACGGCGGAAACGTCGGGGCGTGAAGCGTGCAGACTGTTCATAGCTCATGGTTTGCTAAGGTTGAAGTGATTAAACATGCAGTTTTCATTGAAATCAAACAACAATCCAACAAGTACACGAAACATAACAAAATACATAACAATGTTTATTTTAGAGCCTTTTTAACTAGGTCCTCAAACTAGGTGGAAGCAACTTGTAATCATCTCAATTGTTAGCACCTGAAACATGATTTAAAAACAAGGGTCAACTAAAAAGTTGGTGAGCATACATAAGTTTTGACACACAAATAAGAGTTCAAAAATGTTTATACAATTCCCTGATTCGCATGGTATATAAGACAAATATGGAGAATCTATAGTTATACTAGGTGCACAATCAAACCTTGTGACTGAGGCATAACACGCAGGTTACCCAAATGTAAAGTCGGTAACAAACACCCTACCCGGGTGGGTTTGTCAGACTCAATAGTACTATCCTTGTTTACCGTTGGCTTGTACAGAGTTAATGATTGCACGAGTTGCGTCATGTATGTATAGTAATAACTCATAGCATTCAAGCATATTGCACAAATAATTCATGTAATCAAGTAAGGATTGTACTATGAAAGAGTTGCAATTTGTTTAATGTAAATCATGTCCACCCCAAAGGTGAAAAAGAGTAAAAGTGGGGTTATGTAGACTCACTTGTGTTGGAGAGTGTAGATTGCACAACCAAGTAAATGTTAAGTGTTTGTGGGTCACGGAGCTTGACCTATCGAGTAAATGTATGACGTGTATTAATGCGGTGTATAAGGTTTAAAGTAACTATAGTGTTTCAGTGTATTGCAAGCGTAAGGATTTGCACTAATGAATTGTATCGTTTAGTTATGTATTTAAAATATAAGGTAGTGTGGTATATATATTTAATTGAATGTAGTATAAACAGACGAATTCGTTTTATCTACTTATTTTAGAAAACGTCACAAAATATAAAGTAGTTTATATTTATATAAGTTTTATTTGATGTAACTAGGATTTATACAATTGGTTTAAAACAATTTAATCGATGAAAATAATTGTTGTGCTTAATAATGGTGAGATTCTGTTTAAACAGTTAAGTTTATAACATAAGTTTTATAAAAATCATCAAATCTGAGAAACTGTAAAGATTCAGTTCTGACTGAGCACGACCGTGCTCATCAACGGCATGACCGCGCTCGCCTCCGGGCGTGACCGTGGTGGTCTGGAGCGCGCCCGTGGTCGAGTCAGAAGGCTACAGAGGTTCTGGTCATGGAGCACGACCGTGCTCGTGTCCGGCACGACCGCGTCTAGTGTTTGTTTTTGGTCAAGACTTGTTTGCTCGGTAAGCACGACCGGGCCTTACTCGGACCACGACTGTGCTTGGTTGGGCACGACCGCGCTCAGTGATGAGCGCGACCGTGTCGGGTCTTTTCCAGACTCAATTCGCTCGATTCTTATATTAAACACTTCTGGATTCTTAGGGCTTTCATTAGTGGATGATTGCGGAGCTATCTATAAGGTTTAATTGGATTTATTTCGTGTTTAAGTGGTAGTTCGACTAAAAGTGTAGTTTCGTTTTCTAGTTCAAAAATCTGGTCGATTTGAGTGTTTCTACTACGAATTAGCATAGGGCTTTCGTAGTAGGGGGTGATACGAAGCTAGTGGTGCATTACTTACTTGTTATAATAGGGCAATTTAATGCAGTCGGCTACGGGTCGACGGCTTTGCTTCTCGGCGATCAATCGGACGACAGAGGTTGTATGAGTGTCGAGTGAGAGTTCTGGGTGATTGTGTGGATGCATATGAGGGTGTAGGAAGCGTGCAACTGGCTCTATATCGGCGAATTCGTGAGTCATGATTGTGGTGGGTATGGGATTAAACAAATCTGTAAATTGGAGTGTAATTGATGCGTGTTGCAGGTTGTATTCAGTCAAGTATGGTCTGACGCGCGAAAACCGGCTTTGACCATTCATTAAATTTTGCAAAATCGTCGAGTATGGCTGTGATCTGACTTCTACAGAGTCACGTGGTTTCAGCAGCGCGACCGTGTCTGTATTAGGCACGACCGTGCTTAGGTCTTCAGGCGCGACCGTGCCTAGTCCTAGGCGCGACCGTGCTTGCCTAGTTTTGTAGTTTTTGAGTTTTGTCAGTTTTGGTCCTCGAGGTTTGTGAGATGATGGCGTTTTCAGTTGTTATTGTAACATAATGTATTGTATGTGTAATTGCATTACAGTTGTAGCACACGAATTGAAATTGAAATACTCGTTTATTGCATCAAAACGTTTACATGGTAAAAAAAAAAAAAAAAAAAAAAAAAACAGAAATGTTACAGTCTCCCCATGTTGAGGGGATTTCGTCCCGAAATTCAACTAGTTAAGGTTGCAGAATTGGTGAATAGGTGAGGATACTTGAGTTTCATTTGGTCTTCACGTTCGCATGTAAACTCAGGACCGCGTTTAGAATCCCAACGGACTTTGACTATAGGAATGCGGCTGCGTTTGAGTTGCTTGATCTCACGGTCCATGATTTCCACCGGTTTCTCGACAAAGTGCATCGTTTCATCAATGCGCACGTCGTCAAGAGGTATGTGGAGGTTCTCATCAGCAAGACATTTCTTCAGGTTGGACACGTGGAAGGTTGGATGAACATTGTTGAGTGCTGGAGGTAGCTCAAGTTTGTAAGCCACTTTCCCGATTCTTTTAAGGATCTTGAACGGGCCTACGTAACGAGGTGCTAGCTTGCCTTTCTTTCCAAAGCGGATCACACCCTTCCAAGGGGATACTTTGAGAAGCACAAGGTCGCCCACTTGGAATTCCAAGGGTTTTCGTCGCTTGTCGGCATAGCTCTTTTGTCGACTTCTCGCTACTCGGATGTTGTCACGGATTTGAAGGATTTTGTCGGATGTTTCCTGAATTAACTCGGGACCGGTGATTTGTGCTTCACCAATCTCGTTCCAACAGATGGGAGAACGGCATTTGCGACCATAAAGAGCTTCGAATGGAGCCATGTTGATGCTGGTGTGGTAGCTGTTATTGTAGGAGAATTCAATAATTGTCAAGTGTGAATCCCAATTGCCACCAAAGTCTATGACACAGGCTCTCAGCATGTCTTCGAGGGTTTGGATTGTTCGTTCAGTCTTGCCATCAGTTTGGGGATGGTAGGCTGTGCTTAAATCCAATCGTGTGCCAAGTGCCTTTTGCAGAGATTGCCAAAATCTGGAAGTGAAACGAGCATCTCTGTCGGAGATTATGTTCAAAGGTATACCGTGTCGACTCACAATTTCGTCAATATAGATTCGGGCCAATTTCTCAACCCGATAGTCTTCACGGATGGGCAGGAAGTGTGGGGACTTTGTGAGACGGTCGATGATTACCCAAATGCTATCATAGCCGTTTGAAGTACGGGGGAGTTTAGTAATGAAGTCCATGGCTAGATTTTCCCATTTCCACACGGGGATTTCTGGTTGTTCAAGTAAACCGGAAGGACGTTGATGTTCGGCTTTGACTTTAGAGCAGGTTAGACATTTTGCAATATAGAGTGCAATGTCTTTCTTCATACCAGGCCACCAATACTGTGGTCGAAGATTGTGATACATTTTATCCGCACCGGGATGGATAGAATACCGAGACTTGTGTGCTTCAGTCATGAGGAATTCCCGGAGGTCATTGCGATTGGGAACCCAAATACGATCCAAGAAATAAAGCAAGTCATTGCTTTTAGTCTCTAGTTGGAATTCAGCACCACACGACATTTCCTCATACATATTGCCCTCGGTAATCGAGACGTGTTGAGCTGCTAGAATACGGGTTTGAATGTCGGAATGAATCTTGACACTTTGGAGCATGACACGTTCTTTACGGCTCAGCGCATCGGCTACTACGTTTGCCTTGCCGGGATGATAACGAATCTCGCAATCGTAATCATTGAGGAGTTCAACCCAACGTCGTTGCCTCATGTTGAGTTCTTTTTGATTGAAGATGTGTTGGAGGCTTTTGTGGTCGGTGAATACCACACATTTTGTGCCATATAGATAATGTCTCCAAATCTTCAAGGCAAATATGACTGCACCCAACTCCAAATCGTGCGTCGTATAGTTTTTCTCGTGGATCTTGAGTTGCCTCGTTGCATAAGCGATTACCTTGCCTCGTTGCATGAGAACACAACCAAGGCCTAGGTTAGAGGCATCACAGTAGACGACTAGATCATCGTTTCCTTCGGGAAGAGTCAGAATAGGAGCATCACATAACTTCTGTTTAAGAGTTTGAAAAGCTTCTTCTTGTTTCGGCCCCCATTCATAAGGTTTACCTTTATGAGTCAAGGCGGTGAGGGGAACAACAATCTTGGAGAAATTGGAAATGAATCTTCGGTAATAGCCCGCTAAACCAAGAAACGAACGAACCTCGGTAGGGGTTTTAGGAGCACTCCAGTTCTTAACAGCTTCGATCTTGGCGGGGTCGACATGAATTCCCCTTTTGTTGATAACGTGACCCAAAAATTGAACCTCCTTTAGCCAAAATTCACATTTGGAGAACTTGGCGTATAATTGTTCGGTTCTCAGGAGATCCAGAATTAGTCTAAGGTGCTGTTCATGTTCTTCCTCAGTCTTGGAATAGATCAAGATGTCGTCGATGAAAACGATCACGAATTTGTCAAGGTATGGTTTGCACATGCGGTTCATGAGATCCATAAAGACAGCAGGTGCATTGGTCAACCCAAAAGGCATAACCGTGAACTCGTAATGACCATATCTTGTTCGGAAGGCGGTCTTTGGAATATCTTCTTCTCGGAAACGCAGTTGGTGATAACCAGATCGAAGATCAATCTTCGAGAAACAAGTAGAACCTTGGAGTTGATCGAAGAGGTCGTCAATCCTAGGTAACGGGTAGCGGTTTTTGATTGTAAGCTTGTTGAGCTCTCGATAGTCAATACACATGCGGAATGAACCATCCTTCTTTTTAATAAACAAGACCGGTGCACCCCACGGTGAATGACTTGGCCGTATGAAACCTTTGTCAGCGAGTTCTTGAAGTTGACTTGCAAGTTCTTGCAATTCGGAAGGTGCAAGCCGGTACGGAGCTTTAGCCACAGGGTTTGCTCCGGGTATGAGATCGATTCGAAACTTTACTTCCCGAACAGGTGGAAGACCGGGTAAGTCGTCGGGAAAGACTTCGGGAAACTCCCGAATGATGGGAATATCTTCTATTCTTCTCTCCTTGTCTTCTTTTTGAATCACATGAGCTAGGAAAACCATGCACTTCTTTCAAATGTATTTCCGGGCAGTTATGCATGACATCAGTTTGAGTCCTTTGCAAGGTTTCTCGCCAAAGACTTTCAATATGTCTCCCGGTGGAAGAGGTATTCGGATGTACTTTTCAAAACACATGACTTCGGCGTGGTTTTTAGACAACCAATCCATGCCGATGATGACGTCAAAACTCCCTAATGGCATTGGTATTAGGTTGACTGGAAATGTGTGACCATTGAGTTCTAGTGAGCAGTCATGGACAATGGAGTCAATAGTGATGGAATTTCCATCCGCTACTTCAACGGTGAAGGTTTTCTCTAGTTTGGATCGTGTTTTTGCAAGTAAAGGTTCAAAGTTAAGGGACACAAAACTCTTATCGGCTCCGGTATCAAATGGTATAGAAGCATATTGGTTATTCATAAGAAACGTACCGTTGACCACATGATCGCTGGCCTGAGCCTCGTTGGTGTTGATGTTGAAAGCACGCCCACGAGCTCCGCCCTGATTATTGTTCACAAGTTTTGGACATCGGTCTCGGAAGTGGTTTGGGTCGCCACACTCGAAGCAAGCATGCCCATTACCAATAGCTGGAACTGCTGGATTAGCCCCGTTTCCACGGTTGACTTGATTACCAGTTGGATTACTTCTGCAGGTGTTAGCTACATGCCCATATCTTCCACAGCTGGCACATAGGCGGCAGGGTACATTTGGGAAATGGTGATAATTGCAGGTGTTGCACAACGGATTGTTTCCCACATATTGTTTCTTGACTCGGTTCTGAGCCATAGGAGCAACTTGGTTGACTGGGGCAGCCGGAGTGATCACAGCATAGTTCTTAGCTTTCCTCTTCCTCGTGTTGTGGTTCGGTTCGGCTTTGACCTCCTTGACATGAGCAGGAGGTGTTGTGGTGTCAGAAACTTTCTTGGCCCCCTTTCTGGTAAGAGTACCTGCTTTAACGTGATTATCAGTCAAAGTAGCAGCCAGACGAATAGCATCCTCCAGGCTTGCAGGATTTCTTCCCAAAACAGTGTCCTGGATTTGTCTCGGTAGGCCACCGATATATTTTTCAATACACCTAGACAAAGGTGTAACCATGTGAGGTACCAGCATGCTCAGTTCGTGAAAACGGTTGGTGTATGCTAAGCTTTCACCACTATCTTGGGTAAGATCCCAAAATTCTGCTTCCAGCTTTTTCATTTCGTTCCGAGGACAGAATTCCTCGGTCATGATCCTTTTTAGCTCATCCCATGGCAGAGCCATTGCTACTTCTACTCCCCTTGTTCTCTTCTCCCCATTCCACCAGGTTAGTGCCCGTTTTTGGAAGACACTAGTGGCATGGCGAACACGCAGATTGTCCGGACAGTCACTATTGAGGAAGGTGCCCTCAATATTTTCGAACCATTGAAGGAGTCCCGTGGCTCCTTCGGTACCATAAAATTTCAGGGGATTGCAAGAGTTGAAGTGCTTGAAGGTACATTGTGGCGGGTTGGCACCACCGCCACCACCAGTATTAGCACTACCACTGGCGTTCCCATTGTTGTTGTTATTGGCTTGAGTTAGTTGAGTTACTAGCTGAGTGAGGAGAGCAGCAAGGTCGGTATTATTGTTGTTGTTGGCATTGCCGGTATTGGTGTTGGTGCTATTGTTGGCGTTGTCTGTGTTGTTGCGGTTGATGTTACGACGAGGAGGCATTCTATAAAAAGAGAATGATACAAAAGTGTTGTGAGAATTTAAAAAAAATCCGTTGAAATTTAGGATAGGAGGAATAATAACACATTTATTTCATAGTTCGGATTGTTTTCAAGTAATCACATTTCTACTTGAACTCAATGACATATTAAGGTTAATTAGACTCATATAATTTTCAAGGAGACGTGCTTTAGCCTATAGGTAAACACTCATCCCGGGAATTCCCAGGAAAGCATACGGATCCCTCGGTTGATTGGGATTTATATGAAATGCTTTCCTAGACAGAAAACCCAGAATACAGGTGTCACCCTTCCAGATTGCACATGTCCTTTAATAATTAACAGAGTCTAAAACCTTAACGGGTATATAAAAATATTTTTGATAGACTAATGTCTACGAGTATGAGTTTTTCCACAAGTTATGGCGATGATGACATAGAAGCAGTTAAGGAGGATATGCGGCTTATGGTACGGGTATGGATACGATTTATTTAATTTATTATTTACGTATGCTTATTAAGTCATGTAGTCTAAACAATTTTAGTATCAAATAACTAACACATAAAGCATGTGACATATAGCAAATAGCACGTATCACATAAAACATGTAGCATGGCATTGTTGGGTGTCCAAAAGTTATAGTCTAGGTCAATGGTGTCTAATAACCTAATTCCCTATAACCAAGGCTCTGATACCAATCTGTCACACCCCAACCGACGGCGGAAACGTCAGGGCGTGAAGCGTGCAGACTGTTCATAGCTCATGGTTTGCTAAGGTTGAAGTGATTAAACATGCAGTTTTCATTGAAATCAAACAACAATCCAACAAGTACACGAAACATAACAAAATACATAACAATGTTTATTTTAGAGCCTTTTTAACTAGGTCCTCAAACTAGGTGGAAGCAACTTGTAATCATCTCAATTGTTAGCACCTGAAACATGATTTAAAAACAAGGGTCAACTAAAAAGTTGGTGAGCATACATAAGTTTTGACACACAAATAAGAGTTCAAAAATGTTTATACAATTCCCTGATTCGCATGGTATATAAGACAAATATGGAGAATCTATAGTTATACTAGGTGCACAATCAAACCTTGTGACTGAGGCATAACACGCAGGTTACCCAAATGTAAAGTCGGTAACAAACACCCTACCCGGGTGGGTTTGTCAGACTCAATAGTACTATCCTTGTTTACCGTTGGCTTGTACAGAGTTAATGATTGCACGAGTTGCGTCATGTATGTATAGTAATAACTTATAGCATTCAAGCATATTGCACAAATAATTCATGTAATCAAGTAAGGATTGTACTATGAAAGAGTTGCAATTTGTTTAATGTAAATCATGTCCACCCCAAAGGTGAAAAAGAGTAAAAGTGGGGTTATGTAGACTCACTTGTGTTGGAGAGTGTAGATTGCACAACCAAGTAAATGTTAAGTGTTTGTGGGTCACGGAGCTTGACCTATCGAGTAAATGTATGACGTGTATTAATGCGGTGTATAAGGTTTAAAGTAACTATAGTGTTTCAGTGTATTGCAAGCGTAAGGATTTGCACTAATGAATTGTATCGTTTAGTTATGTATTTAAAATATAAGGTAGTGTGGTATATATATTTAATTGAATGTAGTATAAACAGACGAATTCGTTTTATCTACTTATTTTAGAAAACGTCACAAAATATAAAGTAGTTTATATTTATATAAGTTTTATTTGATGTAACTAGGATTTATACAATTGGTTTAAAACAATTTAATCGATGAAAATAATTGTTGTGCTTAATAATGGTGAGATTCTGTTTAAACAGTTAAGTTTATAACATAAGTTTTATAAAAATCATCAAATCTGAGAAACTGTAAAGATTCAGTTCTGACTGAGCACGACCGTGCTCATCAACGGCATGACCGCGCTCGCCTCCGGGCGTGACCGTGGTGGTCTGGAGCGCGCCCGTGGTCGAGTCAGAAGGCTACAGAGGTTCTGGTCATGGAGCACGACCGTGCTCGTGTCCGGCACGACCGCGTCTAGTGTTTGTTTTTGGTCAAGACTTGTTTGCTCGGTAAGCACGACCGGGCCTTACTCGGACCACGACTGTGCTTGGTTGGGCACGACCGCGCTCAGTGATGAGCGCGACCGTGTCGGGTCTTTTCCAGACTCAATTCGCTCGATTCTTATATTAAACACTTCTGGATTCTTAGGGCTTTCATTAGTGGATGATTGCGGAGCTATCTATAAGGTTTAATTGGATTTATTTCGTGTTTAAGTGGTAGTTCGACTAAAAGTGTAGTTTCGTTTTCTAGTTCAAAAATCTGGTCGATTTGAGTGTTTCTACTACGAATTAGCATAGGGCTTTCGTAGTAGGGGGTGATACGAAGCTAGTGGTGCATTACTTACTTGTTATAATAGGGCAATTTAATGCAGTCGGCTACGGGTCGACGGCTTTGCTTCTCGGCGATCAATCGGACGACAGAGGTTGTATGAGTGTCGAGTGAGAGTTCTGGGTGATTGTGTGGATGCATATGAGGGTGTAGGAAGCGTGCAACTGGCTCTATATCGGCGAATTCGCGAGTCATGATTGTGGTGGGTATGGGATTAAACAAATCTGTAAATTGGAGTGTAATTGATGCGTGTTGCAGGTTGTATTCAGTCAAGTATGGTCTGACGCGCGAAAACCGGCTTTGACGATTCATTAAATTTTGCGAAATCGTCGAGTATGGCTGTGATCTGACTTCTGCAGAGTCACGTGGTTTCAGCAGCGCGACCGTGTCTGTATTAGGCACGACCGTGCTTAGGTCTTCAGGCGCGACCGTGCCTAGTCCTAGGCGCGACCGTGCTTGCCTAGTTTTGTAGTTTTTGAGTTTTGTCTGTTTTGGTCCTCGAGGTTTGTGAGATGATGGCGTTTTCAGTTGTTATTGTAACATAATGTATTGTATGTGTAATTGCATTACAGTTGTTGCACACGAATTGAAATTGAAATACTCGTTTATTGCATCGAAACGTTTACATGGTAAAAAAAAAAAAAAAAAAAAAAAACAGAAATGTTACATCGACCTTATTCATTAAGAAATCAGGGGGAGATTACCTACTGGTGCAGATATATGTGGACGATATTATTTTTGGCTCAACAAATGAAGGGTTATGCAAAGATTTTGAGAGTGTAATGAAGTCGAAGTTTGAAATGTCTGCTATGGGAGAGTTATCGTTTTTCTTAGGTTTACAAGTAAATCAAAAGGAAGATGGTTTCTTTATTCATCAGTCCAAGTATGTCAAAGACATCTTGAGCCAGTTCAAGATGGAAGACTGTACCCCATATGATACTCCGATTCCGGTCAATCATAAGCTGCTTTCTGACCCGGATGGAAAAGATGTGGATTGTCGACTTTACAGAGCAATGATTAGATCTCTCATGTACTTAACCGCTTCAAGGCCAGATATAATGTTCGCTGTGTGCATTTGTTCCAGATTCCAGGCAAAACCAAAAGAATCTCACTTAATCGTTGTAAAAAGAATCTTTCGTTATTTGAAAGGAAAACAAAGATTGGGACTATGGTATCCACATGGTTCTAACTTTGATTTCAATGCTTATACTGATTCTGATTTTGGTGGTTGTTGTTTGGACAGGAAATCTACAACAGGTGGTTGCCAATTCTTGGGTAATCGACTTGTTTCCTGGCAATGCAAAAAGCAAACCACAGTCTCCATTTCTACATGCGAAGCAGAATACATCGCTGCTGCAAGTTGTTGTTTAAAGATTCTGTGGATATAACAGCAATTAAGAGATTACGGTTTGAATTTCACAGGAACCCCTATTCTTATTGATAATAATGCTACAATGTCTATAACTAATAATCCTGTTAAGCATAGTAAAACAAAGCACATTGAGATTAGATATCATTTTATTCGTGATTGAGCAGAGAAAAGGTTGATTGAGCTGGTAAAGGTTCACACTGATGATAACTTTGCTGATTTGTTTACCAAGGCATTTGATCGTACCAGATTTGAATTTCTAATCAAAATGATAGGTATGATCAATCCCGAATAAAAGTTTTTCAAAATCAGATTTTCATGGAAAATTTTGTTTTTTAATTTCTTTTATTGCTTTATTACATTTCTGCATTTTAAATTTTCAGTCAAAAATTTGTTAATTTATAAAAAATCAAAACAAATTAAAAAAATATAAAATTTGACATCATTTGAAGTTAGAGAAGAAATGATAGTACATCAGTGATTAGTTCATTTCACATGACCTTAGTAGACCTTTGATATATGATTGATTAAACTGAGTTGATTTGATCTAAATTTCAAAGTCTGCATAAATGAGAAATGATAGTGTTGTGCATGCTCTAATCTTGATAATCTGTTTTCAAATTTGTGTATGAGTTTTGAAATTTAAATTGTCAATAGACTAAAAGCGTTTTGAAAGTAATAGTAGTGTGAAAATTAAGTATGATATGATTACATCTGTGATTTGATGCCATTATATGCCTGGGTGTGTGTGTAAAAGATCATTATCAGATAAAGAATATATGGTTTAAAGAATTTCATGAGACCAATATCGAATTATATCTTTAGCACAAATCTATTTCAGTTCACATTACTGCCCATGCCCCGAAAAACATGCAATGTTTTGTTGAACTAAGATATGCTTTCAAAATCTGTTGTAACATATATTCGCCCTTGGATCAGTTAGATACATCATCTAGTCTGACTCCATTGAAACTTGTCCAGATAATAGTTGGATCCACATACCTGAATCTGTTGATTCTCATTATACAGCCACTTCATTAGAATCTTCTGATTCTGAATCATCATGATTCTTATATCCTTTGGGATCTGCTTCTATTCTTGTGCTAAATGAGATAATTTCATCTTGGAAATTGATCTAATCTTAAAATAAACTGTATATGTCTTGAAGATAGTGCAAATTATATTTTTGTTTGGCATATATGTGAGGTACACAATGTTTTTCATCTAAATGGTACTAAATCACATGAATTTGGAGAATAAACGCTTATAGTTTCAAATCATATAATATTGACAAATTTAAGAATTCATGCTTTATATTTCAAATTCGGTATAAATAAAAGAGCATTTTATAACCTGATCTTATTTACTTTGGAATTTATCGCATATTATTCAAATTGAATGATTTATAAATACTGAAAAAGATACATAGAGTACAAGATGAGTTGGATTGTTTCATATCTTAGTTTACCCTTGGTTATTGCTCAAATGTATGATGAATTACTCGGATACTGATATGATCTTCTTACTCATGATGTTCATTCAAAAATATGTGATTTCAGTTTATACAGATAAAAATTCAAAAATATGTGTTTCCATTTGTACAGATAAAAATCCAAAAATATGTGATTTCAGTTTATACAGATAAAAATTCAAAAATATGTGTTTCCGTTTGTACAGATAAAAATCCAAAAATATGTGTTTCCTTTTGTATAGATAAAATTCAAAAAGATTTTGTTTTTTATTTTCCACAAAAATCTTAATCTTTTATTAAATTGTTCGGGATTGGATCAAATACATGCTGCTGACGGAAGTCCAAGACGTGACGGATTTAAAGTTGGTAAAAATTTTGATCAAGGCAAATGTTGAAGAAATTAAGTTCGCCTCCTTATGGTGAAGCGAACTTAATATGTTCGCCTGAAATTGGTGAAGCGAACTTATTATGTTCGCCTAGGGCTTGTTAAGCGAACTTAACAAGTTCGCCTAATTAAGCGAAGTTATTCTGTATAAGAGTTTATCTAGGCGAACTTATCCACTTCATCGTTTTCACAGTTAAGCGAACTTGTCCAATTTTTTGAAATTTCAAATTACGTGGTTGTTGGGTTGTTAATCAGTATCTACTGAATCGAAATTGGATTGCGGATCTAACCAAGGTATTTTCATCGTTTTTCATCCGTTAAATTGAGAGAAAATCGAAGTTTTTGTCTCGGTTTTCATCCCGAGATTGCTTTTGCCCAAATTGTGGATATTCCAGTGTTAAATCGTGAAATTGTTCATGGATATTGACTTAGTAGTACACGTCGATTGATTTCCAATGCTTATTTCAAGATTTTATCACAGATTGAAAGTTTTTGATTTCTGGTTTGAATTTGAATCGACAAACAGTTCAGGCGAACTTGTCTAGGCGAACTTAATAAGTTTGCCTCTTGAAAAACTAAGCGAACTTATTAAGTTCGCCTAGGGGTCAGAGGAGTTTTGGACTTGTGAAATTTTTTTTGTGTTTGAAATTTTTTTTTCTTTTTCAATTTTTTTTTGTTTTTTGTTTTTTGTTTCAAATTTGTTGTTCATATTGTTTGTGTTTTGTTATTTGTCTAATATGTGTTTGTTGTCCAAATATTTTTCAGATGGCTCGTCGTGTCGAATACAAGCACAACTAGGTGGCATTGTTAGATCCTAACATGTCAGAGGCCATACACTTTCAAGGGATTATAGGATTCCTGAATCGCTCACGACTACGTGTCGCATTATCTGCCGATCCATACATCAGTCTGGTGTATATTCAATAGTTTTGGGACACCGTACATTCAGATACTGACGTAGAACCTCATGTTCTTCGTGCCACTGTCAACAATACTGAGATCGCTATATCTGAAGACACTATTCGTGCTGCTCTTGCATTAGGTGGTGCTGCTCTTGCATTAGGTGGTGCTGCTGAAGATCCTATATCATATCCTAATCCTTTGATCATGGGATGCTTTCAAAGAATGGGTTACCGTGGACGCCCTAATGATACTCAGGCACGTAAAGGTGGTTTAGTGGGTGAATGGAGATACTTCATGCATGTAATTATTCAGTGTCTCTCTCCTTGTAAAGCTGGTACTGATGGGTTAAAAACTGCTTTACAAGCTGCAATGGTATCTTTGACATTGAACAAGCGCTTCAATTTTGCAAGATATATTTATAGGGAGATGGTTATGCAAATTACACCTGCTGAAGGTCAAGGATTTTTGATGTATCCTAGGTTTATCCAGATGATTCTAAATCATATTCTTCCTGATCTCCCACAACATCCGATAAGATTAACTTTGACACCGATGTCTAAGCGTATCTTTACGGATTGCACTAAAGTGAAACAACAGAATCAAGCGTTGATTCCAGTAAATGCTCCATTGTTTGGTCACTTAATCAATCCTGATTATGTTGAACCACCAAATGATAACTGGTTTCATCCTAATGAGTTAGCTCAAGTTCAAGGTCAAAATGTTCAACAACAACAACAACAACCACAACAACAACAACAACCAATTCCACAAGTACAAGTTCCACAACAACAAACACAACAACAACAACAAGTTCCCGTACAACAACAAATTCCTATTCAAGAACAAGTTCCAATTCCACAAGCTCAGGTTGATATACCTGTTAATGAACCTGTTCAAGAAGAGGACGTTCATGACCATGAACAAGATCTAGTAATGAATATGGATGACTTTGTTGATGACGCTATGAACTCGCCCATTCATGAAGCTGAAGGGAATGTGGTGACAGAGAATGAGTCAAGTTCTAGCTCAAATGATACAATCTTACCTATTTCTGAAGATACAAATTCTGATGAGTCTAGAGATTTCTCTTCAGGTCATTATGAACGATTGGCTTGTATACCTTTGGCTAATGCTGGTAAATGCCTTAAATCTACAGCCAAAAGACAACGACGTAAGTCTGTTAGGGATCCTCCTTCCGAATCAGTACTTGGTAAACGAACATTAGTGGATGAGAGTTCGGATAGTTATTTTAATCCGGATCCTAAAGCTCCAAAGCTTATGGCTGCTTCAATTGTTGTTGCTCAATCTTCACAACGTGTGGAGGATGCTACTTTTGTTGCTTCCTTGATTGTCACACCTCCAGGTTCTAAGGAACAATCTTCTGTTCACACTCCTGTTCCTCCAGTGATTCCTACTACCAGTACTTCTGTTCCTCAATCGTCAGCTGGTCCTTCTAAGCCTTCTGATTCTGAAAGGATTAATTTCCTTGAATCGCAAGTGCTTGCCTTACAGATTGGATACTCTTGTATCTAATGATACTCAACGACAGCTGGTGATTCAGATTCAAGCTACACAGATTGCTGCTATGCAGGCATTAGTATCCAAGCTTGTTGAGCGTCTTGACGCTCAAGGGGAGTTGATGCATGTCATACAGAGTCTATTCAAAGACATGACGATGAAGACAATGATCCTTCGGGTAATATTGAGGGTGATCGTCAATACGCTGACGTTGATCCTATTTCTAAAGTTCAGGGGGAGTCGACATCTCAATCTATTGATGGAAACAAAGATACTTCTGGATTTAATGAAGAAGAAATCTTATTATTGGAGTTCTTTGCAGAGTCTGAGGAGGAAGAAGCTGAAAAGATAGCATGTCTTGATGACATAGATGAATTATTCAATAACATAGAAGATGATGTGTCAGATACTGAAATAGAAGAAGGAGAGATAGTGGAGATAGAGATAGAGAAAAGTCAAGATAAAGTGATTTATGAAGGCTGTGATGGTCTTAATGTCCCTTATAACTTCATCCAAGATGATGTTATTCCTGAGTTTAATTATGAAGGAGCAACAGATTCTATGGACTCATTGGAAGATATCACACTGCCTGAAGATACTGCTGATTCTAAGATTGATACTGATGAAGAAAACATTCAATCCAATACAGATGCTGAAGCTAATACTACTCACATTGAGTCTCCAAAGATGAATGAAGAACCTGTGATGTACAGAAATACAGGTATGACCAGAGAATAGTGGAGAGAAGTTGTTAATAGCTGGATGAAGGTGCTACCCAAGTCTCAAGCACAACCTGCTCAAAAAGAAAATTATGTGAATAAAGAGAGGTGTGTAGGAAGAATCATAAGTTGGTTTTATGATAATGACATAAAACTATTTGCAATTAAAAGATCTGATGGTGTTCAGTACTTAAAGCCAAGGATCAAGTATTTCAATACCTTGCCAAGGTGTGAAATGAATGGTCTATCTTCAAAGTCACTTATTAATAGATCCAAGTTCGGATTAGCTGATGTGATAGCAAATCTGATCAAGAGAGAAGGTAGTTCGGGGAAGTATGAAAGCATAAAGCCTCAAAAAAGGAAAGAGAGTAAAGAACATAGATCACAAGACTGGGAAAGTGACCGGGAAGTACAAATTCAGACCAGTACGTTATGTTCACAGGATACCATTGAAGAAGATTCCTCAAGATTTCCTTGGGAATATGAAATGGTGGTATGTCGATGTTAATACTGGTGAAGCAAGGATTGAAGACAAAGAGAATAAGGTCATTGTATGTTTCTATGATGCAATGAATCTTATCAATTTTTCAAAGAAAGATCAGAGAACACTGAGAAAGAATGAAATCATGTTCACTGATGAATGGAAAGAATAAGGATTGCAGTACAAGAGAGTGTTGGAGATATGTAGAAGATATGGAGTGCATCCAGGAAGCAGATTGCCGGATAATTGGAAGAGCTCATCATGAAGATAGAAGACTGAAGATCAAGCTATTGTCAAGGGGGAGTCTGTTAGGACATAGTTTGTAATGACAAAAGCTTTGTAATATTTTAGATCTAATGTCTTTATGTTTTTGTAATGTATTAATGTTCTAAGTGTTTTTATGCAAGTTGCTAGAGGCGAACTTGTTAAGTTCGCATAGTCTGTTAGAGGCGAACTTGTTAAGTTCGCCTAATGCAGGTCAATAGTCTATATATAGATGTTTACAGAGTAAGTTTTGCACACAGAGAATAGAACAGAACAGGATCGATCAGAACTAGTCTGTAAACTCTATTGTGAATTGGAATACAAGCATGAAGTTTATTTACTTGATTGTCTCTATTGTCTTTTGTATATGCTATCATTGATTTGTTGGATTCCGCACTCTGAGTTAACTACACATCTCATCACGAGAACGATCTATAGAAGTGCCATGAGGACCTACAGTACGCAAGAATTAAGTCATGCATACTTACTAAGTACACAGGAGTTAAGTCATGCGCACTTGACAAGTACGCAAGGCTTGTGTGTGCAGTGTATATATGGGTGTTAGAAAATTTTATCAGTTTATCACATTCAAAACCTCTCTACACTGTTGTATACCCGCTACTTGATTTTCCTCAAAATTTCTTTTATTTCCAAAGAGATTTTTCATCTCGATCATAGTTTCAACATCATCTAACTAACATTTGGTGAGAATCTAAGGGCATTTCATCCACAAAATCACCCATTTTAGGTCGATTCTTTGAATGTTTAAACCTAGGGTTTTGATAGTAAAATTTTGACTGATCTTGGATGTTCTTGATGAAAATTAAGACCTAAAACTAGTTTTAAATCACTAATCGAAGCTTCTTGACACCGAAATTGTCTTTAACAGGGTTTGATTTTGTTCTTGACCTCTTGGTTGGTCGTAGGTTACCATCGGTCAAAGGCTAGGTAAAAATGACAAGGTTTTAGCAAGATATTGATGGTGGTTTTTGTCCCATAAGTTCTAAAGATGCTTTTTAACCATGTGGTGATCATAACCCACAACAAAATCACCCATTCCTAGATTTTGGTTTTTGAAAAATGGCTAAGTGCAAGTTCCTGCGTACTTAGTAAGTGCGCAAGAATTAATTCCTGTGTACTTATCAAGTACGCAGGAAGTGCATTTATTAAATTTTTCTAAGTCTGAAAATCAGTTCAATGTGCAAGTGCTATACCAAGTCATGTTTGTTCCATTCCATTGATTCTATGTGTTCTTATATTGTTCATCTTGTGTTTTTGCAGTGATGGCTCATGCGTTTACCGATGAATTCAATCTGCTGGCTCTCACTCATCCAGGTTCGAAGGGTGCTGCACTAGAGTATAGAGAGATTGTGGACTTCCTTAACCGATCCAAGATCAACTATGGTATCTTTGCTGATCTAATTGTTTCACGACCTTACATGGATCAACTCTGGGATGCTACTAATCATGACTACACAGTAACCCTGAATGTCATTAGGGCTACTGTGGCTGGTCATGAGATAGCCATTTTAGAAGACACCATCAGGAGAGTACTACAATTTGGGGATCTGCTAACTGACCCAGTCACTTATCTTGATTACTTTGTGGATGGTTGCTGGAGACAGAGAATGGGTTACGTGGGGAAGACAGACTACGCATCTTACAAGAAAATGTGGTTACTTGATCAGTGGCGTTACTTTGCACACGTCATGATCATGTGCCTATCTTCTAGGAAGGCGGGCAAAGATGCTATGGGTCACGAATTGGTGGCTGCAATGGTTGGACTCTCTCTGAATAAGCGCTACAACTTTTCCAAGTACATCTACAAGTCTATGACCGATCAGATCAATGCGGCGGAGAGGTTAAGATTCCTATTGTACCCGAAATTCGTACAACTGTTGATCAATGATGATGTACCTAATCTACAACATATTGGAGAGAGATTGCAAGTCAAGAGGGTAGACAAGAGTTTGTTCATCCAATTCCTAAAGCCAGGCAGTGTAGAACCTAGCCCTGAGTATACACCCCTCTTCGGCCACCTGATTAATAAAGCATATGTGGCCCCTCCTGATTTCAGATGGTATAATACTGAATCTGAGCCAGAGCTAAGTGAACATTCCGATGAACAAAGTGAGGAACCGTTAGAGGAGGAAGAGGAATAAGTAGTTGGTTCTGAGGATGATGGATCTAGTGATGGAGGTGATGAAGAAGTAGCAGGAGATGGTGCTGAAGAGTCGGATTCCGAAGCTACTAAATCTGATTCATCTGACTCTGATGAGGCACCAGTCCATCAAGTTATAGTGGCGACGCCCATTCACTGAGTCGTTACTATCACCCCAACCACCTTTGAAACAACCATAATTCCAACCTCCATCCCAACCACTATCCCCACAACCACCCTTCAACCCATCAGTCAACCCTATGCCTTTGGTGATTTCACCCAAGGGTTTAACATTGATGAGCTATTCTCTTTTCCCACCCATACAGCCAAAGCCTCTTCATCCAGGGATCCTCATCCCTGTGATTCCCGAATAGCTACCCTAGAGTCTTAGGTGGCTGGTTTACTTGAAACTGCTTGGAAGTCACGGGAGGAATCTGAGGCTCAACATGCTCAGATAAATTCTTTGGTAGATGAAGTAACCATACTAAGAAACCAAAGCACAGGGACTGAAGAGAGGCTTAAGAGTCTGATGGCCCAGAATGAATTGTTGATCAAGACTAATGAAATGATTCTGGCACAAAGGACGCTTTGGAGCTGGGGTTTGATATGCAACGTGACATGTTAGTCAAGTTGATCTGTAACTTGACTGACAAGCTTGCTGACCAGGGGAAGAAAGGAAAGGAGAAGGAGAAGCATTCAAAGCCTAGCTATGATGAGGCTTGGCATCCGGTTGATCTAATTAAGGATGATGACAAAGACAAGGATCCTGAAGCCGGTCCAAATGGAGGTGAGTAACAAGCGTTGGCATTTTGTTCCAATCTCTGCTGTGTCTATGGATGAGGGGGAGTCTACTTAGCACAGTGGTGGAGGTGATACTTTTGGTACTGGTGGGAGTGATAAAGGAAAGTCTGTGGCTGAGGTGTTATATGACTTTCCCGATGATGTCATTCTGATGATTGAGACAGACTATTGTAGGTCCCAGCGGGTCTACTGATCGATATCTGCTATAAAACACGTAATACGAACACGAAGTGCGGAATCCTATCGTATACGTACGTCTCGAATAATACCGAAAGTAAAACAATCACACAAGACACGATTTCGATGAAAACTTCTTGTATTATCTCGCAAATAGTACACACGAATGAATCCTCAGTTCTTCTCCTCTTCTTCTTCTTCTTCCTCTTCCTACAGATCTGAATCACTCATGAACTATTTATAGCCACACACTTTGCACCAGGCGAACTTGTTAAGTTCGCCACTCTTAGGCCAAGCGAACTTGTTAAGTTCGTCTCTCTTAGTCCAGGCGAACTTGTTAAGTCCGCCTCTCTTAGTCCAGGCGAACTTGTTAAGTTCGCTTCAACTATACCAGGCGAACTTGACAAGTTCGCCTCTGCAAACTTACACTTTTACAATACAAAACAAACAAAACGTTAAACATAAAGACTAATCTATTACAAGGCTTGTTGTCACAAAACATGCTCCAACAGACTCCCCCTTGACAACAACTTGGTCTTTATCTTCAAGTCTTGTTCTTCCAATTCTTTGACAAATAATTCCCTGCACATATCCTCTGAACTAGATGTTTTGTGTTGTACTTCCTTTAATCAAGTATTATATTGGGAGAAGGACCCCATATAAACTTGCAACCTATATAGCAGTCTTAATCCAAAGTTATAAGAATTTTTCAAGAAAGATTAAAACAAAATCTTTTTGAATTTTTCTTAGAAAAGATAAAAGAAAAAGTAAAGAACATATATATATTTTTTTAAATTTTAAAATTTTGAGCTAAAACTCACTAAAATCTTTTTGAATTTTCTTAATGAATTAAAGTAGTAACACTATATCAACTAAAATCAAAATCTTTTTGGTTTTTCTCTGTACATACAGAATCACATATTTTTGGTCGAAACACTACGAGTAAGAAGATCATATCAGTATCTTTGATGTATCACATACCTATTTTGAATATAAAATCCCTAGCAGATCTAAGGGTTAACCTATGGCATTCTGCATATACACAAATATTTTGCTCAACTAACAACCAATTAAATCTTTTGAAAATATCTATTCATTCACTAACCGCTCACAGATATCACATCTTTATTTTTCATAGTCTTTGAATATTGACCTTTTCCTTTTTCTGAAATTTATGAAATGATGCGCGATAAACTTCAAAGTAAACAAGATCCGATCATGACATGCTACCTTATTCATACCGAATTTGCAATATATACTACATGTCAATTCAAACTGTCAACATTATAAAATTTGAAACTACAAGCGTTTTAATCCCTCATTCTTGTGAGGTAGTACCATTTATTTGAAGACAATGTGTACCCCACAAATATGCCAACAAAAATATAAAATTTGCACTATCTTCAAGTTTAGATCAATCTCTAGGATGAGACTATCTCAATTAGCACATCAATGAAATCAGATCCCGAAGGATATATTGAATCAGAATGATTCATATAACTTGGTTTGGATGAAGTATCATGATTCATAGTAACAGAAAGATTGATCGAGGAATCGATTGATGTACTATCATTTCCTCTTTAACTTCAAGCAGTGTCGATTTTATCTTTTTCAATTTGTTTGGGTTTTTCAGAAAGAAAGAAAACTATCTATAAGTAAAGCATAAAACTATTTACTGTTAAATAATCTATAAAACAAAAAAAATTCCATGAAAAACCTTTTTGTAAAACCTTTTTGTCATGTTGGATTAAGCATACCAATCATTTGAGTAAGAAATTTAAACCGTGACCGATCGAATGCTTTGGTAAATAAGTCAGCAAAATTGTCATCTGTATGAACTTTCACCAAATCAATCAGCTTCTTTTCTGCACAATCACGAATAAAATGATGCCGAATCTCTATGTGCTTTGTTTTTGAATGTTTAACAGGATTTGTTGTGATCAACATGGTGGCTGTGTTATCAATCATCATTAGTGTCCCTGTAAAGTTCAAACCATAATCCCTTTACTGTTGTTGAATCCAAAGGATCTGGGAACAACAACTGGCTGCTGCAATATATTCCGCCTCATAAATTAAAATTGCAACTGAAGTTTTCTTTTTGCATTGCCAGGACACAAGTCTATTCCCTAGAAATTGACAACCACCAGATGTTGATTTTCTGTCCAGACCGCAACCTCCATAATCTTAATCTGTAAAAGCTTTAAAATCAAATTCAAAATTAAATGAATACCATAAACCCAACCTTGGTTTACCCTTTATGTATCTAAAAATCCGCTTTACAGCAACTAAATGAGATTCCTTCGGCTTAGCCTGAAATCTTGAACACAAGCATATTAGGAACATGATATCTGGACGTGACGCTGTCAAATACATCAAAGACCCGATCATTCCTCGGTATAATCGACAATCCACCTCTTTCCCTTTCAGGTCAGAATCTAGTTTGTGATTAACTGGAATTGGAGTGCTGGAAGCTGAAGCATTTTCCATATTAAACTTCTTGAGAATATCAGCAACATACTTTGTTTGATGAATATAAAAACCATCATCTTTCTGATCAACCTGAAGACCCAAAAAGAATGATAATTCTCCCATGCTGCTCATCTCGAATTTCAACTTCATCATTCTTTCAAATTCTTTAAATATATCAACATTCGTCGAACCAAAAAATATGTCATCAACATAGATTTGAACAAGTAATAAATCTACCCCTGCTTTTCTGATGAAAAGGGTAGAATCAATTTGACCACGCTCAAATCCATTTTCAAGTAAATGCACCGATAGAGTTTCGTACCAAGCACGAGGAGCCTGATGAAGACCTTACAACGCTTTATCCAATTTAAAAACCTTTTCAGGAAACTTGGGATCTTTAAAACTAGGCTGCTGTTTCACATATACCTCTTCCTTTACCTTTCCATACAGAAAAGCACTTTTTACGTCCAATTGAAAAACTTTGAAACCCTTGAAAGAAGCATAAGCTAGAAACAATCGGATCGCCTCTATCCTCGCAACTGGAGCGTAAAATTCAGTGTAATCAATGCCTTCTTGCTGATTAAAATCTTGAACAACAAGTCTTGCCTTATTACGTACCACAACTCCACGATCATCACGTTTACATTTGAAACCCATTTCGTGCCAATAGATCTTGAACCCTTGGGGTAAGTCAACCAAATCCCAAACATGCAATTAATCAAATTGAGCCAATTCTTCCTGCATGGCCTCAATCCAACAATCATCATCCAAAGCCTCAACCATATTCTTTGGTTCAGTTTGAGAAATAAAACAAGCATGTAAACACGTCTCCAAAATACATGTATCCACATTCTGAGTATACAAACTTGAATTTTCTGCAAGAGTACGATGCCTCGTTTGAACACCCGCATTCAAATCTCCAATAATATTGTCAGTTGGACGAATCTTATGCACACGAGATTGAAGAATATCTGAAGCTTGAATAACAACATCAAGATTTGAAGTCAACTCCCACACAACTGATGGCGATGCTGATGAATCATCAACTATGTCCTGGAAATCAATTGAAGACTCATGAAACACATTTTCATCATCATCCGAGTCATCATGTTGTTTTGTACCCGAAGTTGAAGTTACATTAGGATCAACTGAAGGAGTATCCACAATCGGAATAACCGAACGAGGATCAACAATTGAATCATCATTGTTGTAGGACTGATAGAGTATTTCAGCTTCAGCAGAAGAAAGTTCAGGAGTCACATTGAAAGATCTGAATAAAGCATCATAATCAAATGCCCAAGAAGGACCTTTTGCATCCTGAGGAACATAACGGTTATCACATTCAATATGAAACCACTCTTCAATTTGACGTGATTCTTTGTTAAACACTCTCTTATTATGAGAATTAGCAACATATCCCAAGAAAATTCCCTTAATCGCCTTCGAGCTGAATTTCGTAGGAACATCACGAGTCTTTAACAAGGTACATGGATTTCCAAAGGGAAAAAGATACGACAAATTAGGCTTTTGAATGTTCATCAATTCATAACAAGTTTTGTTGTGTTTCTTCACGGTTAAAACCCTATTGAGAACATGACAAGCTGTATTTACGGCCTCTGCCCAAAAAGTAACCGACAACTTTGAATCAGATAACATAGTACGAGCCGTCTCAATAATCGTTCGATTCTTCCGTTCAGCAACACCATTCTGTTGAGGAACATAAGGAGCACTGAATTAATGATGAATACCCTTCGTCAAACAGAATAAACCCAAATTTCCATTCTTGAATTCTGTGCCGTTGTCACTCCGAATTCTCCTGACTTGCAAATTGAATAATTTCTCAAGGCCCACAATTAAGAACTTAAGAAGTTCAGCTGTTTCATCCTTAGAAGCAGGAAATTTTACCCAAGAAAACCTCGAGTAATCATCAGTCATAACCAAACAATAAGATTTGCCTCCTTCACTCTTGACACTAATAGATCCAAACAAATCCATATGCAACAACTCTAGAGAAGTCACAATTGAATTAATCAACTTTGAAGGATGAGACTTCCTGTGCTGCTTCCCTTTCTTGCATGGAATACAGTCTTCATTCACATGAAATCTCATAACTGGGACACTAGAAATCAACCCATTCTTGACAAGATAATTCATTTTTCTAAAATTAATGTGAGCCATTTTCCGGTGCCACAAAGTTGAATCGGATTCAGAAGCATGCGAAAGAAGACACGTTGGAACAGACGACGTTGTCGTTGTTGTGCTCATATCAAGCATGTATGTATCATTCTTTCGAGGAGCTCGCATAAGTATCCAATCTTCTGGTATCACAAATCCCGGCTTTAGAACCAAACATTCTGACTTATTAAAATGAAATGAGAAATCTTTATCACAAACTTGCGAAACAGATAACAGATTATGCTCTAACTGCTCAACATAGTTGACTTTCTCAAATCTCAATCTTCCATTCGATACAGTTCCTTGGCAAGAAATATTTCCTCCTTTCTTACCCGCAAAGGCAACATATCCGCCTTGAATTTCTTTCACATTTTCCAATAAATTAAGATTACCCGTCATATGCCGAGAACATCCACTGTCAACATACCAATGGTTGCCAACAGTCCTCCTTGGAGTTCCCGGCATACAAAGAGAAACAATTATTTAGTAATAGAGACCCAAGCCATTACGGTCTTGGGTCGTCCTGATTCATCAAAATAAACAATTTCCTTCAATACACAATCAAATTTCTCCTGAATTTTACGAGATGTTGTCTCCGAACTAGAAATAGTAGATTTTGGTTTCCATTTTGGTGTAACCGGAACCTTGTCAATCTCACTCACCACCTCAACCTTGTCATTTACCACTGATTGTTCAAGAAGTTTTCTCAGACGTTTATTTCTTCGACGTCTTTGTGGTCTAGACAAATTTTCTTTTGGATGAGTAGTCTTCACCTTCTTCACAACTTTCACAGACTCAACTTGCACCTACTTAGAAGCAGAATGAACATTTGGCTTCTTCACATCACTATCCACAGTCATGTTGTCACACCCCGACCGATGGCGGAATCATCGGGGCGGGACATGTAGACTGTTCATAAGCACAAGGTTGACTAAATTGAAATATATTAAACTTCAAATTCCATTACAATCATTCAAACAAAACAAAATCCAAGATAGAAACAATATTTCAAAACATAGACTTCTTTATTTAAATTAGCTAAGTCCAAAGCCTAAGTGTAGCACATCTTGATCAAACTCACACATTAGTACCTGAAACATGAATAAAATAAAGTCAACTAACTAGTTGGTGAGTATAACACAGGTTTGTATATAGATAACATATAGTTTGAAAAACAAATCCTTACATAACATGATAAATAAGGCATTTATGGGGAGCAGCTATTGTGTAACCAAGTACAATCAAACCTTTGTAACTAGCATGCAAATTGTGTTATCGGTATCAATCACCCCAAGCTGGGTGGGTTTGTCAGACTCAATAGATCTATCATTGAAAACCGTCGGCTTGAATAGTTAATGATTGCACATAATCGCATACAAAAGTTAGCATAACTAGCACTCGGGCATAAAGCTCAAATTGCACACATGAATGT
Organism: Smallanthus sonchifolius; assembly: GCA_023525975.1. NCBI lineage: Eukaryota > Viridiplantae > Streptophyta > Magnoliopsida > Asterales > Asteraceae > Smallanthus > Smallanthus sonchifolius. Next base: position 55,904,756 of record CM042034.1, read on the forward strand.
AAATAGGATTTGTATTTGTGTTGTTTGTGTAAATGTAAACATGTAATTTGATAGAGTTCATGTTTCACCCCAAAAATGTAAAAGAGTAAAAAGGGGCTATGAAATACTCACTTGGTTTGAAGGCGTAGCTAACAAAGATACTAGATAGAATAATGATCCTTGAAATGCACAAGTTAACCTAAAGTGTAATGTATATGGTATTAATAGTGTGCACAAAAGTTTAAGTCTAAAGTTGCATTTGGACTTGTGTAAAAAAAAGTCATTGATTTGTAATTGAAAGTATTGAATAAAATATAAAGTTTGAAAGAATATTTTTAGAATATTTTGATTAAGATTTGAGTTTGAATAATTAAATAAGTAATGTAAATGATTATTGTTTATGAAAACATTGTAAGTATTAGTTATAATTTAGTATAAATAATTAATTATTTTTGTTTAAATATAAATTAAATAAATAATCATTTATTTATTTATTTATAATATATGTAACATAACCACTAAAATACTCTTTAAGGTTTAACAATAAATGTAATTAAATTTTTATAAACTTTAAATAAAAATTTTCTATTTATCCCAAGATTAAATATTTGATCTTTCTAAATAGGATTATATGCATTTTTATAAAACTCAACTATTTTTATTTTGTAATTTAATCAGAATATTTATTGCTTGAAAAAAAAAATATATAAAATTATAATTCTGCCAAAAATTTAACTCACACACGACCGTGCCTGGGAAGGGCACGATCGTGCTCGAACCACGGGCGCGACCATGCTAGTCAGGGTGCGACCGTGTTGGTCAAACAGAATGCACAATTGAGTTGTTCTCTACGCACGATCGTGTCCTGGACTAGGCACGACCGTGTCTAGGGTTTTGAGGCATGACCAAGTCTAGTCAAAGGAATGACTGGGTCTGAGTGTGTGAGGCACGACCGCGCTGGTATTTGGCGCGACCGTGCCTCATGAAGCACGACCGCGCTATATGATTAGTGCGACCGTGTCTGTTCCAAAACAGATTCAATTTGACTAATTCTTATATTGTATATGTTGGAATTCATGGGGCTTTCACCCATTAGATCATCACGAATCTTTTTGTAGAGATTAATTATATTTAAAGTGTGTCTAAGATTCGATTCGATTAAATCTATTTTGAACGAAAACTAGATTATGGTTCGTGATGATTCCCGTATTGTAAGCCCAAATTAGATTAGGGCTTCTGATTAGTAGACTAAAGCGTAAGTGTGAGAGGTTTCAATTACCCGGAAGGACGACGAATTGATAGTGTTCGGTAGAGAGAAATTCCGGTGACGACGGGTTCTGTCTCCAGCGTCCTCTGCTGCAATTCCATCTAAACCAGCGCGTCCAGGAGCCTTGTAGAGGATCGATGGTATGTTGGCTTGGAAGAATTGTAATCAAATTTGTGAATTTGGTGATTTCGTGAGAGAATTTGGTGATTATGAGGTAATTCGATAAAAATAAGTTCATTTGTTGTAATGGTGATGATTAAAGGGCTTAATGGAGTTGGTTAACGACGAAAACGTGTAAAACGGTTATGAAACTGAACGTTCCTGTGATTAAAGGTTGTTTTTATGTTTCAACTGCTGAGAGGCGCGACCGTGTCCGTTTAAGGCGCGACCGTTCCGAAGCTGGTCGCGCGACCGTGCCAAAGCACTTGGCGCGACCGTGCCAGAACGAGGTGCGACCGTGCCTATTAGGGTTTCTTGTAAATTTTCAACATCAGGCCTTGTAACTTTAGTATTTTGACGTATTGGTATAAATAGATACTTATGTAGTGTTTTAATAGAATATAACCGAGTAAAATTTTGTGGATTTGCATTGAAGTATGGTATTTAATTGATGGTACGAATAGAACAAAACAGTGCACTAGAATTGAGTTTGAAATTCATTACATTGAATTGAAATACGGATACTAGATATCAGAAATGTTACAGTCTCCCCATGTTGAGGGAAGTTCGTCCCGAGAAATTTAGCTAGAGGAAACCACGACATTAGTAAAAAGATGGGGGTACTTGAGTTTCATTTGGTCCTCTCGTTCCCAAGTGAATTCAGGACCACGCTTAGACTCCCAACGAACTTTGACAATAGGAATACGACTTCGCTTGAGTTGCTTGATTTCACGATCCATAATTTCTACCGGTTTCTCAACGAAGTGCATCGTTTCATCAATGCGCACGTCATTAAGTGGTATATGGAGATTCTCATCAGCGAGACATTTTTTCAGATTAGATACATGAAATGTAGGATTCACATTGTCAAGAGATGGAGGTAACTCTAGTTTATAAGCCACTTTCCCAATCCTTTCAAGGATTTTGAATGGGCCAACATAGCGAGGGGCTAACTTGCCTTTCTTTCCGAAACGGATCACACCCTTCCACGGGGACACCTTAAGAAGAACAAGGTCACCGACTTGGAATTCCAAGGGTTTTCGACGTTTGTCGGCATAACTCTTTTGCCGACTCCTCGCTACTCAAATGTTGTCACGGATTTGAATGATTTTATCAGATGTTTCTTGAATTAGCTCGGGACTGGTGATTTGTGCTTCATCAATATCATTCCAACAGATAGGAGAACGACATTTGCGACCATAAAGAGCTTCAAATGGAGCCATGTTGATACTCGTGTGATAGCCATTGTTGTAAGAGAACTCAATGAGGGATAAATATGAATCCCAATTGCCACCAAAATCGATTACACAAGCTCTAAGCATGTCTTCAAGAGTTTGGATTGTTCGCTCGGTTTGACCATCAGTTTGAGGATGGTAAGCCGTGCTCAAATCCAATCGTGTGCCAAGAGCAGTTTGGAGAGATTACCAAAATTGAGAAGTGAAACGAGCATCTCTATCGGAGATTATGTTTAATGGAATACCGTGATGACTCACGATTTCGTCAATGTAAATTCGGGCCAGTTTTTCAACCCGATAGTCTACACAGATAGGCAAGAAGTGAGCAGATTTGGTGAGGCGGTCAATGATCACCCAAATGCTATCATAACCACTCGAGGTGCGAGGGAGTTTGGTAATAAATCCATGGCTAAGTTCTCCCATTTCCACACGGGAATTTCTGGTTGTTCAAGTAATCCGGAAGGACGTTGGTGTTTGGCTTTGACTTTGGAACACGTTAGACATTTGGCAACATATTGAGCAATGTCCTTTTTCATACCGGGCCACCAATATTGTTGGCGAAGATCTTGGTACATTTTATCCGCACCAGGATGAATAGAATAACGAGTCTTGTGAGCCTCGTTCATGAGAAATGTACGGAGATCATCGCGATCGGGAATCCAAATACGGTTCAAGTAATAAAGTAAGCCATTGGATTTTGATTCGAGTAGGAGTTCAACACCACACGACATTTCCTCATACATGTTACCCTCGGTGACTGAGACGTGTTGAGCTTCTAAGATGCGGTTTTGAATGTCGGTTTGAATTCGAACACATTGAACCATGACATGGTCCTTTCGACTCAAAGTGTCGGCTACAACATTCGCTTAGCCGAGATGGTAACGAATCTCGCAGTTATAGTCGTTAAGGAGTTCAACCCAACGTCGTTGCCTCATATTGAGTTCCTTTTGATTGAAGATATGTCGAAGACTTTTGTGGTCGATGAACACCACACATTTTGTGCCATAGAGATAATGTCTCCAAATCTTCAATGCGAATACGACCGCACCCAACTCGAGATCGTGCGTCGTATAATTCTTCTCATGAATCTTAAGTTGCCTTGATGCATAAGCGATTACTTTGCCTCGTTGCATGAGGACACAACCGAGACCTTGGTTAAAAGCATCACAGTAGACAACTAGATCATCATTCCCATCAGGGAGAGTCAAAATGGGAGCATTGCACAACTTTTGCTTAAGGGTTTGGAAAGCCTCTTCTTGTTTTGGTCCCCATTCATAAGTCTTACCCTTGTGGGTCAAAGCGGTAAGGGGAACAACAATCTTAGAAAAGTTTGAGATGAAACGACGGTAATATCCCGCAAGACCAAGAAATGAACGAACTTCAGTGGGAGTCTTCGGGGTATTCCAATTCTTAACCGTCTCGATCTTAGTAGGGTCAACATGAATACCCTTGTCGTTGACGATGTGACCAAGAAATTGAACTTCTTTTAGCCAAAATTCACATTTGGAGAATTTGGCATATAGTTGTTCTTTCTTCAAGAGATCCAAAACCAATCTAAGGTGTTGCTCATGATCGGCTTTAGTCTTGGAACAGATTAAGATGTCATCGATGAAAACGATCACGAACTTATCAAGGTACGGTTTGCACACACGATTCATGAGGTCCATGAAAACTGCGGGTGCATTGGTTAGTCCAAAAGGCATAACCATGAACTCGTAGTGACCATGCCTTGTTCGGAAGGCAGTCTTTGGAATATCGTCTTCTTGCACACGGAGTTGGTGATAACTGGATCGAAGGTCAATCTTCGAGAAGCAAGTAGATCGTTGAAGTTGATCGAAGAGATCATCAATCCTAGGCAAAGGATAACGGTTTTTGATAGTAAGCTTGTTGAGTTCACGATAGTCAATACACATGCGGAATGATCCATCTTTTTTTTGACGAACAAGACGGGTGCACCCCACGGTGAATGACTTGGATGAATGAATCCCTTGTCGGAGAGCTCTTGAAGTTGACTTGCATTTCAGAAGGTGCAAGGCGTTATGGAGCTCTAGCCACGGGGTTAGCTCCGGGCACAAGATCAATGCGAAATTCTACTTGTCGAACGGGTGGAAGACCGGATAAATCTTCGGGGAACACTTCGGGAAAATCTCGGATAATGGGGATGTCTTGAATGCTCTTCTTTTTGACATCTTTTTGAACGATATGGGCCAAAAAGGCCACGTACTTCTTTCGTAAGTACTTTTGAGCAGTAGTGCATGACATTAATTTAAGCCCTTTGCAAGGCTTTTCACCAAAGACTCTTAGTGTTTCTCCCGATGGTAGAGGTATTCGAATACACTCCTCGAAACAGATGACTTCGGCATGATGATTTGATAGCCAATCCATGCCTATGATGATATCAAAACTTCCTAATGGCATTGGTACAAGATTGATTGGGAATGTATGTTCATTAAGTTCTAGAGAACAGTCATAGATAATAGACTCGATTGTAAGTGAATCACCATTTGCTATTTCGACAGTGAAGGTTTTCTCTAATTGAGATCGTGTCTTGGCAAGTAAAGGTTCAAAGTTAAGTGACACAAAACTCTTATCGGCACCGGTATCAAATAAAATGGAGGCATATTGACTATTTACAAGGAACGTACCATTGACCACGTCATTGTTGGCTTGAGCTTCGTTGGCGTTTATGTTGAAAGCACGCCCACGAGCTCCACCTTGTCTAGCATTGGAAAATCTTGGGCATTGATCACGGAAATGGTTCGGGTTGCCACATTCATAACATGCACGCCCATTTGCAATAGCGGGAGTACCTTGATTAGTCACTTGGGTGTTGGTTTGGTTTGGTGGGTTGACTTGGCCCGCAAGAGCTTTGGCCCTACAAACATTGACCGTATGGCCATATCTTCCACAATGAGTACAAAGGCGACATGGGATGCTTTGGGGATGATGGTAGTTGCAGGTGGCACAAAGTGGGTAGATTCCAACATATGGTTTTTGGCCGGTTCTTGAACCATAGGTGCATCTTGGTTAACAGGAATAGCAGGAGTGACCACAGCAAAATTTCTAGCCTTTCTCTTCTTATTATGCCGGGAGGGTTCGGTTATGGCTTCTTTGTTGTGGGTGGAAGGAGGTGCAGTGTCGAAGACTTTCTTGGTGCCCTTTTTAGTAAGAGTCCCCGCCTTCACATGATTATCGGTTAAGGTAGCGGACAAACGGATCGCATCCTCAAGTGTTGCAGGATTCCTTCCTAGGACAGTATCTTGAATTTGCCTCGGTAGTCCCCCAATATACTTTTCAATGCAGCGGGACAAAGCAGTGACCATGTGGGGCACGAGAAGACTTAACTCGTGAAACCGAGTTGTATATGCCAAGCTTTCACCACTATCTTGGGCAAGATCCCAAAACTCAGCTTCAAGTTTCTTCACTTCATTTCGAGGACAAAATTCCTCGATCATTAGTTTTTTAACTTCATCCCAAGTTAAGGCCATTGCTACATCCACACTTCTATTTCTTTTCTCCCCATTCCACCACGTGAGTGCCCGTTTTTGTAGGACACTTGTGGCATGACGAACACGAAGGTTGTCGGGGCAGTCACTATTGAGAAAGGTATTCTCAATGCATTCGAACCATTGAAGGAGTCCAGTAGCTCCTTCGGTACCATATAACTTGGGAGGATTACACAAGTTGAAATGTTTGAAAGTGCATTGAGATGGGTTGTTACCACCATTTCCACCATTACCACCATTACCACTATTACTACCATTTCCACCATTGTTGCCATTGGTGGCACTATTAGCTTGAGTGAGTTGTGTCACGAGTTGTGCAAGAATAGCAGCAATGTCGGTATTGGCGTTGGCCGTGGGAGCACGACGAGGAGGCATTCTACAGATTTTCACAAGACAAGAAAAGATGTAAGAACTTATGAGAATTGTTTGGATTTAATAGAATAAGATAACAAAATAAATAGATAATCAAAGTTTGGATTGTACTCAAATAGTGATGTAATCACTCGAATACTATGACACATTAAGGTTAATTAAACTTATATAATTTTCAAGGAGACATGCTTTAGCCTATAAGTAAACACTCATCTCGGGAATTCCCAGGAAAGCATACGGGTCCCTCGGTTGATTGGGATTTACGCAAAATGCTTTCCTAGACAGAAAACCCAAAATACATGTGTCACTCTTCCAGATTGCACGTGTCCTCAAATAATTAACAAAGTTTAAAAATCTTAACGAGGAAATAAAGAAATTTTATGGATTTAGCTTCATGATGTTTCCACATGCTTAGAAAGATAAAGATAGAGAAGAAGATAAGAATATTATGAGGTTTTAGGATACAGGAAAGGATATTGTTTATTTAATTTATTATTTAAGTATATACTAATAAGTCATGGATTTTTTTAATAAATAAGTCATCAAATAAAATAATAACTAATCATAGTAAGCATGGCATAAGTGGGTGTCCTAAAGTTATAGTCTAGGTCAAGGTGTCTAATAACCTAATTCCCTATAACCAAGGCTCTGAAACCAATCTGTCACACCCCGACCGATGGCGGAATCATCGTGGCGGGATATGTAGACTGTTCATAAGCACAAGGTTGACTAAATTGAAATATATTAAACTTCAAATTCCATTACAATCATTCAAACAAAACTAAATCCAAGATAGAAACAATATTTCAAAACATAGACTTCTTTATTTAAATTAGCTAAGTCCAAAGCCTAAGGGTAGCACATCTTGGTCAAACTCACACATTAGTACCTGAAACATGAATAAAATAAAGTCAACTAACAAGTTGGTGAGTATAAGACAGGTTTGTATATAGATAGCATATAGTTTGAAAAACAAATCCTTACATAACATGATAAATAAGGCATTTATGGGGAGCAGCTATTGTGTAACTAAGTACAATCAAACATTTGTAACTAGCATGCAAATTGTGTTGTCGGTATCAATCACCCCAATCTGGGTGGGTTTGTCAGACTCAATAGATCTATCATTAAAAACCGTCGGCTTGAATAGTTAATGATTGCACAAAATCGCATACAAAAGTTAGCACAACTAGCACTCGGGCATAAAGCTCAAATTGCACACATGAATGTAAATAGGATTTGTATTTGTGTTGTTTGTGTAAATGTAAACATGTAATTTGATAGAGTTCATGTTTCACCCCAAAAATGTAAAAGAGTAAAAAGGGCTATGAAATACTCACTTGGTTTGAAGGCGTAGCTAACAAAGATACTAGATAGAATAATGATCTTTGAAATGCACAAGTTAACCTAAAGTGTAATGTATATGGTATTAATAGTGTGCACAAAAGTTTAAGTCTAAAGTTACATTTGGACTTGTGTAAAAAAAAGTCATTGATTTGTAATTGAAAGTATTGAATAAAATATAAAGTTTGAACGAATATTTTTAGAATATTTTGATTAAGATTTGAGTTTGAATAATTAAATAAGTAATGTAAATGATTATTGTTTATGAAAACATTGTAAGTATTAGTTATAATTTAGTATAAATAATTAATTATTTTTGTTTAAATATAAATTAAATAAATAATCATTTATTTATTTATTTATTTATTTATAATATATGTAACATAACCACTAAAATACTCTTTAAGGTTTAACAATAATTTTTATAAATTTAAATAAAAATTTTCTATTTATCCCAAGAATAAATATTTGATCTTTCTAAATAGGATTAAATGCATTTTTATAAAAATCAACTATTTTCATTTTGTAATTTAATCAGAATATTTATTGCTTGAAAAAAAAATATATAAAATTATAATTCTGCCAAAAATTTAACTCACACACGAATGCACAATTGAGTTGTTCTCAGGGCGCGTCCATGCTAGTCAAGGCGCGTCCGTGTTGGTCAAACAGAATGCACAATTGAGTTGTTCTCTTGGCACGATCGTGTCCTGGAATAGGCACGACCGTGTCTAGGGTTTTGAGGCATGACCAAGTCTAGTCAAAGGAATGACTGGGTCTGAGTGTGTGAGGCACGACCGCGCTGGTATTTGGCGTGACCGTGTGTCATGAAGCACGACCACGCTATATGATTAGCACGACCGTTTCTGTTCCAAAACAGATTCAATTTGACTAATTCTTATATGGTATATGTTGGAATTCATGGGGCTTTCACCCATTAGATCATCACAAATCTTTTTGTAGAGATTAATTATATTTAAAGTGTGTCTAAGATTCGATTCGATTAAATCTATTTTGAACGAAAACTAGATTCTGGTTCGTGATGATTCCCGTATTATAAGCCCAAATTAGATTAGGGCTTTTGATTAGTAGACTAAAACGTAAGTGTGAGAGGTTTCAATTACCCGGAAGGACGACGAATTGATAGTGTTCGGTAGAGAGAAATTTCGGTGACGACGGGTTCTGTCTCCGGCATCCTCTGCTGCAATTCCGACTAAACCAGCGTGTCCAGAAGCCTTATAGAGGATCGATGGTATGTTGGCTTGGAAGAATTGTAATCAAATTTGCGAATTTGGTGATTTCGTGAGAGAATTTGGTGATTATGAGGTAATTCGATGAAAATAAGTTCATTTGTTGTAATGGTGATGATTAAAGGGCTTAATGGAGTTGGTTAATGACGAAAACGTGTAGAACGGTTATGAAACCGAACGTTCTTGTGAATAAAGGTTGTTTTTATGTTTCAACTGTTGAGAGGCGCGACCGTGTCCATTTAAGGCGCGACCATGCCTAGGCACCGGGCGCGATCGTTCCGAAGCTGGTCGCGCGACCGTGCCAAAGCACTTGGCGCGACCGTGCCAGAATGAGGCGCGACCGTGCCTATCAGGGTTTCTTGTAAATTTTCAACATCAGACCTTGTAACTTTAGTCTTTTGACGTATTGGTATAAATAGATACTTATGTAGTGTTTTAATAGAATATAACCGAGTAAAATTTTGTGGATTTGCATTGAAGTATAGTATTTAATTGATGGTACGAATAGAACAAAATAGTGCACTAGAATTGAGTTTGAAATGCATTACATTGAATTGAAATACGGATACTAGATATCAGAAATGTTACACATGTGTACAGATTCGATGGATTCACAAAAGAACATGCCAACCTAGGATTTTCCATACGTTTTCCTAAGTTTTTGTTTGCACAGTCTTTCATGATATGACCAACAGTGTCACAATGAAAACAAGAGCATTTTTCCTTGTAAACACGCATGTACGTTTCTTTCTGAACCTTGAAAGAATTAGATGATGAACACTGAGACATAATGTTTGATGAATGAACAACCTTATGAGAATCCTCAGCAAGTTTCTTTTTACAAAAATCAATATTTGAGATATTCTCAATCTGGTTTGTCTCTTGGGAATCAAAACCTCCACTTACAAAAGATTTAACTGGTTTAAAAATAGATTTAGGTTTTGGTTGTTCAGTCACAACATCTGGTTCAGTTAGAATTTACCTGTCTCTGGTCACTGTTTTCACCACAACAGGTTCCACATACTTACCTTCTTTTACTGTGCCTTCAACCTTGTCTGAATCAAACACATCATCATCAGTTGAATCATCATACACTATGTCATTTCCAGAAACAGGATTCATGCTCAACACAGTTTTGGTTCCAGATCTTCAATCAAAACTTCCTCAATCACACTCGGGGTATAATTTGCATTAAACGGTGGACAATAACCAACACCACTCTTAGTCTCACTATCATCATCATTAGGACAAAACCAACCCACCAATAACCTTTTCTCCCCGAAGCTTTAACATTATAATAATCCAACAAGAAACTAGAATTCTTATAACATTCAAGCTTTCGTACCAATTTTGTTACTTCAGACTGTGACACAGAAAGTTCATTAATCTTCTTTTCATATTCAGCATATGACACATCGAGACGAAAAGCTTGGTCATTTACTTTGTTTTGCAAAACTTTGATATCATTTCTCAAAGAGTCAACTTTAGTTTTCAAAACAGTTTCATTTTCCTTTAACTTTTGGTTCGATGTGTACATTGATTTCATGTCATAGATAAGATTAGTGTTATCATCACACAATCTTGTAACTTTGAATTCTAAATCAATGCATTTTAAACATGAGTCAAGTTGTTGTACCTGCTTAGAATCAATGAAGAATGCATTTCCTTTAGGTAACATCTCTGCAATCTTTTCAGTAACCTTTCCAGCAGCTGCATTAGTTAATAATTCTTCACTAGAAAACTTTGGTGCACTTTTCTGAGGCAGTGACTCTTCATTTTCATTTATACTCCTAGAATCTACAGAGTCACTATCAGAAGTACAATTTTCACTTCCATCTTCCGGATGAACCTCAGCCATAAAAGCTTGACTAACATGAGCCACTATATCTTCCAAATGAATACCCCAGTCATAATTTTCATCTTGCTGAGATATCAAAGCTGTAGAAGTACTTGGTTTGGATGGATTACCTTGAGAGTTTGAATGCCCTTGATTCTGATTTTTGGGTTTAGTACACTCTCGAGTAAAATGGCCAAATTCCTGACAGTTATAACACTTCACCTTTGACTTATCCATGCCCATTTTGGTCTTGCTTGATGCCCCAATAAACTTCTTCCCAGTCCTCTTCAAGTGATCTTTTCCTTGTCTCAACCACAAAGCCATGTTCCACTGAATATTCATTTCCTCTAAAGTATCTTTATCCAATTGTTTAAAATCCTCCTCAATCATATCAGGATCAATGATCTTACCACCAATAAAATTTTCATAAGAGGTTAAAAATGAAGCAATCATTGCCATCATATCATTTGCTGCAGATGAAGATAATTTAGTAGAACACGAATGATTATCATTCTTGCTATGAGCTGAACATCCAGAGTTTGAAGCAACAAAACATGTATTCCCTTGAGAAGAACTATCCGTAGGAACATCAAACGATTCACATGAAAACAAAGCAACTCCACCAGATTTTGATGTACCTTTCTCAAAATAAATGCTTGGATCTTGATAAACTGTCTTTCTTTTGCTTGTGCAAATCATATGATTGAATCTTTCCCATCAAATCTTCAAGACTATGATCATGAAATCCAGATTGTTCTTTGATCACTATTGTGTACATCTCAAAATGTGCTGGTAAAGCATCTAAGAATTTTTCAAGAATCTTCATGTTTTTATAGGTAATGTCATTGTTGACCATTTCACCTAGAAGATGATAATATCTTGTCATGAGTTCATCCACTGACTCTCCCTCAAAGTGTTTAAAAGCACTGAACTGCTTTTTTAACAATTCCTTTCTGCTCTTTTTGATATCTGTGTTTCCGTCACACCTTTTAGCCAAACCTTCCCAAAGGTCACGAGAAGTCTTGAACTTCTTAAAAGTATGATATATATTCAGAGGTAAACACATTGATAAAGTTGCAAGAGCTTTCTATTCACTATCATACAGCTTCTTTTCATCATCATCAAGAGATGAAATTGTTTTTGGTGCATCCGACACATCTATATGACTATGAACAGGATGCTCATATCCCTCACTGATAGGAATCCAAAGACTTGTATCATTGATATTAACATAATTCTCAAACCGACTCTTCTAATTTGAATAGTCTTTGAGATTCATAAGTCTCGGTGGCTTGGTTATAGTTCCAATCTCATTGTCATGATTTAATAAGTGAGTCATATTGGTTACTTGACTAGAAGTAGACGACATCCTTGAACACGTCAACACTTAGAAAAAATTTAATAAGTTTCTGGGTGAAGCGAACTTAATAACTTCGCCTGACAAGTTCGCCTAACTTGACTGAAGCGAACTTAATAACTTCGCCTGACAAGTTCGCCTAACTTGACTGAAGCGAACTTAATAACTTCGCCTGACAAGTTCTCCTAACTTGACTGAAGCAAACTTAACAACTTCACCTAGCTTGAATGAAGCGAACTTAAAAAGTTCGCCTCTTAAGTTCGCCTAGTTCAAATCCAGCGAACTTAATAAGTTCGCCTCTGACAAGTTCGCTTGTAACAGAATGACAAGTTCGCCTGCATCAGCTGAAGAACAAGAAGGATATCCCAAACGCACGAACAAGTCTAAAAATCTCCATAAATCATGATTTTGAATGAATTAGAGAAATTCCTTTCGTAGGATTCTTCAAATATCAATTTACAATGCTTCTATCGGAACAATTTTGGTAAAACAACACCAAAAATGAAGGAATCAATCAAAATTCAGTCCAAAAAATAGCAAACTTTTAAGAACACAGAAACTTCCGAAAATCTCCATCTTGTAGTGAAAAATCGATCGAGACGATGTCAAACAACAGTAGCTAATCAAGAGCAAAATCTCTGATACCATTTGTAGGTCCCAACAGGTCTACTGATTGATATCTGCTGTAAAACACGTAATACGAATACGAAGTGCGGAATCCTATCGTATGCGTACGTCTCGAATAATACCGAAAGTAAAACAATCACACAAAACACGATTTCGATGAAAGCTTCTTGTATTATCTCACAAATAGTACACACGAATGAATCCTCAGTTGTTCTCCTCTTCTTCTTCTTCTTCCTACAGATCTGAATCACTCATGAACTGTTTATAGCCACACACTCTGCACCAGGCGAACTTGTTAAGTTTGCCTCTCTTAAGCCAGGCGAACTTGTTAAGTTCGACTCTCTTAGTCTAGGCGAACTTGTTACCTCAACTATACCAGGCGAACTTGACAAGTTCGCCTATGCAAACTTACACTTTTACAATACAAAACAAACAAAACGTTAACATAAAGACTAATCTATTACAAGGCTTGTTGTCACAAAACATGCTCCAACAACTATTCCAAGGAAGCACAGATCGATGGTCTCAGCAATCTTGAGGAAGGAGAGATCGAGTCTGATGACGAGTGGGATGTTGAAGATGTAGATGTGGTGGTGGAGTTTCCCAAGGGTAACGATGAGGGAGTATATGAGCTTCAGGATGGAGAGATTTTTGAGGCTCCAGTACTTTCAACACATGTTCAGTCGAGCCTGAAAATGTTGCTGAGGCTAGTGGTGCAGCAACATCGATTGAAGCCTCTCCCACCGATCCCCAATTTATTGATGCTGAGGACTAGAGGAACAAGTATCCTCAAGGATGGTTCAAAAGGGATCAGCTTCCTGTTGGCAAAAGACGTCAATCCTAGACAGGCCTGGAGCAACATGTATGATCTTATCTGTCAGGTTTGACGACGACAATGTAAGACCCCAAACCCGGGAGGTCCAACAGTTGGCAATTCATAGCATGACATTACAGTTCAATAAGGACATCATAAAACCATACAATCTAAAGCAGCGGAAAGTTAAGAATCCCAAACAAGCAGGAACAATCTCGTACAAAGAATAACAACTTAAACAAAAGTCCAAAGGTCTCTAAATGGAAAAGCCGGTCTTCGTCAAGCGGGTAGCCTCATTAAATACGGCAAGAGATCCCACGCAAGCTATTATACCTGAAAATCAATCTAATGTATATGCAAAAGTCAGCGATGGCTGAGTGAGTTCTAGTTTTAGCTAGAAAACATAGTTGGTCATTAAGAAGAAGTATCAATATTCTTTAAAAGTAAGCATTCATTTAAAAGTTCTTCATACATTCATCTATTAGTTATTCATTCTTTAAATCATTAAATCCTAGGGTCGTATGGATTAATGGTTGCCCTAAGGACTGACCAAACACTAAGTCATGGTACAGTTAGGGGACTCTGTGTTGTCATGATCAGGGACTCTGTGATACCTCATAAAGAGGATTCTGTATTGCCTCAAGTAGCGAACTCTGTGATGATCCGACCCATGCATGTTTATTAAACACAAATCACATAATCTTTCATAGCATTGTCTTATTCACAAAATCTAACTTTAAACTATCAAGCAACAATCTATACATTCATTCTCATAAACCATATATAATAGAAATCAGATTTCATCAACATACTATAAGTCGTATTTTGAGCACATACATTAACCCTAAAGTTGTGAAGAACATTTAAACAAGGGCGTCTAGAACTCACATTAATGCTCTAGGTGACGCCACACAAGCTAGGGCTTCAAATTCAAGAGGTACGGGTCCCGGGATGAAGTTAGGAACCTAACATAATTAGAATATACTAAACATCAAGTAGGATTCAAGTGGAATCGCTTAACGGGTCAAATGGGTAACATTCCTTGCAATCCCTTCTACCTGTTTGCATGTAATCCAAAACGACCCGTTAAGGACCTAAACTTCCATATCATTCACATGTGACTAAACCCTCATATGAAATCATCTAGTATACTACTTAACGGGTCACTCAAAGTAGTAGACCAGAACTCATGAAATTCCCATGCAAATTCCATGCATGCATGCAACAGGTCTGCATGGGTTTAGGTTTTAAGGCATGTACTTTGCCAAGATATTAAGGACTAGAGTGTGTACCTTAGAGGCTGTTTAGGGGCTATCCAAACTTGTGTAGAGGCTTTAGAGGCTGTGCATAAAAAAGCCCTGCACCAATAACAAGCAATTAGTTGGATAAGGACAAGAAAACCGTAATCAGGTCGTATACTCACTCATTATCCACCTGTCCATCCCAGCGCCTAACCAATAGATTTCAACATGAGTTAAGAGCCAATCATCATCATGAACATACATGGATCAGAAGTTCTTGGATCGGTCAGCTCCTTCTCCACAATAAGACTCGTTTTGTTCCAACTCCTAAAACCGGCAAGACAATAATCGCAGCCGTGAACGAGGCATTTTGAGGGCTGTAAGGATGAGTCAAAGCTGTATTAGGGCAAATACTAACCTGGGGAAAAGCTTGAATGCTGGCCCCGTCCTTCACCTTGCGCGCGATTCCAATCAAGAGTAACCAAATGCCCGAAAACTCTAGAACAAGAAACACGCAACGTGAGGGCTGTCACAAGTCTAAAAATGATGGAATGGAGTTTAGAACATGAATAATCAAGAGACACGAACCTGAGATACTCCTTAACAGCGTGTTCCTTCAATGGGTCAGGTCTCGACACCAACAAAAAGGCTATGGCAGATTTCACACGTTAACGTTTAGAACATGGAGGAGTAGATTGAAGGCTAGATGATGGAGGTTCTTACCTTTCTTTAGCGAGCTTAGAACCTTACGTCAGGGAAGAGATACTCTCACAGCCTACAATCAACACAAGGAAGAAAATAATGGAGGTGAATGTCCATAATATGTAATCATCGGGCCCCCTTAGGGTTTTCATGCGCAACAAGATTCAAGACTTGGCATCTAGGCCCCTTCAAATGTTCAATCTCGAAATTATATCCCAAAAGATAGGGAACTTCCATCCTAGGCCCTTCATTACCAGAATCCAAAGTAGACAAACCAGAATTTACGTAAACGTACATAATTTACAAGGGTTAAAAGCTAGAAATCGGGATGTTACAAGTCTACAAACCTAAAGGGAGGATTCGTCCTCGAATCCTGTTGCGTAGAAAATAACTGCGGGTAGAGTTTCATCATCTCCGTTTCAGATTCCCAAGTTGCCTCGGAACCCTTTCTATGCCTCCACTGTACTTTCACTTGTCTAACAATTTTATTCCTCAATTGCTTCTCTTTCCTATATGTAATGGCGACGGGTTCCTCAACATAATTTAATTTATCATCAATCTCGATATCATCAAGAGGCACGTAAGCCTCCTCATCGGCCAAACACTTCCTGAGATGCGACACGTGAAAGGTAGGATGTATGCCGCTGAGTTCATCAGGCAACTTCAACCTATAAGCAACAGTTCCCACCCGTGCCACAATCCAGAATGGTCTAATAAACGTTGGACTCAGTTTTCCCCATTTGCGGAATCAGATAATCCCCTTCCATGGGGAAACCTTCAACATGACTTTGTCACCAATATCATATTCTATCGGTCTACACCTTTTATCAGCATAAGACTTCTGTCTATCCTGAGCTGCCTTCATAAAGGCCTTAATCTTATCAAGCTTCTCAGTCGTCTCCTCAACCACTTCCAAGGTTCCTAGTTGTCTCTACCCAATGGAACCCCAACAGATAGGAGTCCTACATCTCCGCCCATATAACATCTCATAAGGCGACATCTTGATACTGGCTTGGTAGCTGTTGTTGTAGGAAAACTACCCCAAAGGAAGGTGGTTATCCCAACTACCCCCCAAAATCAATGATACATGCCCGTAACATGTCCTCAAGTGTTTGGATGGTCCTGGACTGACCATCCGTCTGAGGGTGATACGTCGTACTAATGTGCAGCTTAGTTCCCATCTCCTCATGGAACTTCTTCCAAAACTTGGAAGTGAAACGCGTGTCTCTGTCAGAAACAATAGATACAGGCACCCCGTGCCTTGAAACAAGTTCTCAGATGAATAACTCCGCGAGTCTCTCGGAGTTGTAAGTTTCCATCATTGGTAAAAAGTGAGCACTCTTGGTCAATCTCAGCGCCAAGAACAAGCAATTAGTCGGATAAGGGCAAGAAAACCGTAATCAGGTTGTAAACCCACCCATTATCCACCTGTCAATCTCAACGCCTAACCAATAGATTTAAACATGAGTTAAGAGACAAACATCATCATGAACATACCTGGACCAGAAGTTCTTGGATCATTCAGCTCCTTCTCCACAAGAAGACTCGTTTGGTTCAAACTCCTAAAACCGGCAAGACAATAATCGCAGCCGTGAGCGAGGCATTTTGAGGGCGGTAATGATGAGTCAAGTCTGTATTAGGGTAGATACTAACCTGGGGAAAAGCTTGAATGCTGGCCCCGTCCTTCACCATGCGCACGATTCCAATCAAGAGCAACCAAATGCCCAAAAACTCTAGAACATGAAACACGCAACGTGAGGGCTGTCACAAGTCTAAAAATGATGGAATGGAGCTTAGAACATGAATAATAAAGAGACACGAACCTGAGATACTCCTTAACAGCGTGTTCCTTCAATAGGTATGGTCTCGACACCAACAAAAAGACTATGGCAGATTTCACATGTTAAGGTTTAGAACATGGAGGAGTAGATTGAAGGATGGATGATGGAGGTTCTTACCTTGCTTTAGCGAGCTTAGAACCTTATGGCAGGGAAGAGATACTCTCACAGTCGACAATCAACACAAGGAAGAAAATAATGGAGGTGAATGTTCGTAATATGTAACCATCGGGCCCCTTTAGGGTTTTCATGCTCAACAAGATTCAAGACTTGGCATCTAGGCCCCTCCAAATGTTCAATATCGAAATTATATCCCTAAAGATAGGGAACTTCCATCCCAGGCCCTTCATTACCAGAATCCAAACTAGACAAACTAGAATTTACGTAAACGTACATAATTTAGAAGGGTTAAAAGCTAGAAATCGGAATGTTACAGACAAGAAGTTGTTTTCAATAAAACGAGCTGGTGGGGTTCAGTACTTGAAACCAACTAGTGAGGCATTCAGCTCCCTGCCGAAGTACGACCTAGTGAAGTTAGCAAATTGTGAGCTGCTTGGTGACACTAACCTTTGTGGGGGCACTAAAGAGAGAAGGAAGATTAGGGAACTTCGAGGTATTCAAGCCTCAAATGCCCATGAGAGTCCGGGAAAAGAATGTTAGACATCCCGTGACAAACAGTAGTCTAAGGAAGTTGGTATACAACCCAGGGCTATGTGAAACTGTTAGACCTAGACTGTTTATAATTAAGCTTTTGTTTTTGCATTTCTGAAACCGTGAACTAGGTTCACGGTTTTGGTATTTTGGGCCGGCCTTAGGCCCGAGTACGTGTATAAAGGCCTAGTGGTTTAGACTAGGTATAAATATATGTATTGTAACACCCCAAGATCCGAAAAATAATTTAGGACAAGTGTCGGTAAAGAAACATGACACTTGAACATAACTAGACACGAAAAGAAAAGACGGTTCGACCGGAAACAGCCCAAAACTTCATATAAGCATATCTCGGGCTAGAAAATAAGTTACGGGATCCATAATATTTGAAAACGACGTTTCTCGACGAGGAACAGATGAAAAGCATATAAGTTAAGCCGGTAGCGGACCGCTACCCATAGCTTAACGGTCCGCTACTCGAGCAAGAAGCAAAAACTCCGGATCTGACATGTGGCATGTTGACTAGACACCCTGAGGCGGTGTAGGACCGCTACCAGAACCCGTAACGGTCCTCTAAGGGTCCAGAATCAGCCTATAAATAGCGTTTGAAGGATTTGAGTTGAGATATCAAGTCTAGTTCTTCGGGAACCGTATATTTTGAGAATCCCGATCTTGATATACCCCTTTGGGTGTTACAAGCAAGTCGTTTTTGGAGCAAGGGATGAGGAGACTCTACATCAACGTGCCGTAGATAGTCTTTCAGTAAGTCCTCTCCCTTAGTTAGGAATGGGTGGCCTCGAGGGTTGGGACGGGCATAAGGGGAATGCCCGAGAAGTGCCAACTAGTAAAGGCTATACCTAGAGGGTTGGCATGGGCATGGGAAATGCCCGAATAATGCCAACCATAGATAGTTATTAGGACAGGGAGGGCGAAGCTTCCCTGAGGGGGGATTATATTATCTAAGATATAGACTAAAATAGTATTGTATTTCCATAGGATCGTGTGATTACTAGAGCTAGTTCCGGTTCTGCTCGATTATAGACTTAAACGAAGAGACACTGTTAAGGTGAGTTCTATGAGGCCCTTTTTAAATGTTTTACTTTAAATGTTTTGGGTTTGTATGCATGCTAGAAAGATTTACATAAATGTTGTATACCGTGATTTAAATATTTGGATTAGCATTCATGTTGCAAGAGGTTATGTATAAAAGATGTCTAAAACTTAAAACTAAGTAACAGAGTATTCATGAGATATCAAAGAAGTATTGGGTAACCGTCTAACTGGTATATAGTTATCTAGCAAACAGAATGTTCTGTCTAAGGAAAGTGTGGTGCATAAATCCCTCCTGGACCCGTCACTCTTTCCTGGTAACATTTCTATTGGAGGTACCACTCTGGAAAGATAACCACCTTATTTCTTTGATATACCATGGAGAAACCTTTACAAGGGTTTGAGATAAAGACTGATTTTCAAAGAAAGAGGGAATTGAATATTTGCCTTTTGGTATGATTCATAAAGTAAAGATCCGAGAAAGAAAATGGTTTTGACACGTAAAACGTTTTAGAGTTATTATGGTGTGCCCGGATAAGTAATGTTAAAGAAGTCAGGGTTTACCTTGACTTATAAAGGTCTTGACAATTATTGTCTTGACAAAGAGTAAAGAGAAAGAGATATAGTTTTTGGCATGATTGCCATGTCAAAAGTTTTGACCATATTGGTCTGTAAAGAAAGGTTTTTTTGTCACGTCTGGCCAAATGCCACATAATATCTTGCAACTTAAGACGTAAACACGTATAACATTCCTTTGTGGGATACAGTATAGACACCTTATGCAAGGGTATGTATAAGTGGTGACGACCACTTGGAGGTTAACGTGACCTCGGAAGGAAGACAGGTGTGCAAGTATAAAATATTATGTTTGGGCAAGAAATTAATGTGATGTTTTACTACGTGTCATATAAACCCATTTATGTATGAGACAAAGGTCAAAAATATTTTGACTAAAAACTTATAACTCACCAGCGTAAGCTGACATATGTTTTAAGCATGTGTATCAGGTAAAGATGTAGCCTCCTGCAGTAGAGGCAAGGGACAAGAGTAGAGGCATCATGCAGGCTATCTGGCATCCTCTCATGAGTTGGCATTAGAATAGTTATGTTGTACTTTCTTTAGAATGTACGTTAATACAAGTTTTATGATATAAATGTAGTATTTTTAAAGGCTTCCGCTGTGTATGATCTTTGTTTACTGTATGTTCATGAGTAAATCCGACAAGTGGCCGGCATCGCTAGTGATCCGGGATGTGGGTGTCACAAGTTGGAATCAGAGCTATAATTTAAGAGATTTAGATACTTGCCCAAGTATCTAGACTTAAAATAGGATTAAGGGACAGTAAGAATGCTTGTAGAGATGCCGGTCAAGATAGGATGATGCCAAGGGTAAAGAGAAAGGTATGAGTATTTTAGTACGAACATAATAGAAGGATAATTTGAGCACCGAAAGTGGCGTAAATGATTAATTTCATTGTGGCCACAGTTATTAAGGTTCACAATACACTTGTGTTCTAGCTATCAATCTATCATGCGAATACTAAAACACTCCATGTCTTTTGTAGAAAATGGTTGGTAGAGGTAGAGGAAAAAGAGGAGGAAGGGTTAATCCCAATACCTCCAGAAAGTAGACGCGGTCTACCGCCAATGCTGAACCAGAAATAAGATAAGTATACAGAGAAGATAATGTAGAGGAACCTGTGATAGATCCTCAGCTTAAAAAACTTGTAGACTTGGTTGTTGCAAAAGCATTAGACACAACTCTGCCAATTTTATTAACAAGCTTAGAGGAAAATGGAAAGAAGAATGATGAAACTCAACCGACAGAAAGAGCAAATAATCCAGATGACGAGGATGAGGATGATTGAAGACTTTTCGGTCTGCTGTGCAACTTTCTTCGACAATGTATGATGAATTCTTCGGTTCCCACGCTGTGGAATCAAAGAGAAAATGGTCTGATATTTCTAAAAATCACAATTAGAAGAATGGAGGAAAGAATTAGGAACAGAGTGGTGGTTCTAAATGTACCAAATGTGGTAAACTACACACTTGAGAACGCAGGTATGGGATAAATACTTTCTATAGTTGTGGTAAGCCAGGACATATAGCCACCAATTGTCTAAGTAAGTCGGGACTAAGGTGTTTAAGTGTAGAGAACTTGGACACTGAATCATAGAATGCTCAACCCTGAAGATTTCAGCACCAGTAATGATTAAAGATGGAAAGGAAAAGGAAGCTCCCTGTTAGGACATAAACTGTATGACAAAATATTTGTAATAATTTATGTCACACCCGACCGATGGCGGAATCATCGGGGCGGGACATGTAGACTGTTCATAAGCACAAGGTTGACTAAATTGAAATATATTAATTGTCAAATTCCATCACAAACATTCAAACAAAACAAATTCCAGGAAAAGAAACATAATTGAAATACATAAGTTCTTTATTTATTTTAACTAAGTCCAAGCCTATATGAAGCACATCTTCATCAATCTCACATATTAGGACCTGAAACATGAATAAAATAAAGTCAACTAAAAACTTGGTGAGTATAACACAGGTTTGTATATAGATAGCATATAGTTTGAAAAACAAATCCATACATAACATGATAAATAAGGCATTTATGGGGAGCAGCTATTGTGTAACTAAGTACAATCAAACATTTGTAACTAGCATGCAAATTGTGTTGTCGGTATCAATCACCCTACCTGGGTGGGTTTGTCAGACTCAATAGTTCTATCATTGAAAACCGTCGGCTTGAATAGTTAATGATTGCACATAAGTGTTCACAAAAGTTAACACACATAGCACTCGGCATAAAGCTCAAATTGCACACATGAATGTAAATAGGATTTGTTCTTGTGTTGTATGTGTAAATGTAAACATGTAATTTGAATAGTGTTCATGTTTCCCCCCAAAAATGTAAAAGAGTAAAAGGAGCTATGTATACTCACATGGTTTGAAGGCGTAGCTAACAAAAGGCACTAGATAGTAATAAGGATCCTTGAAAAGCACAAGTTAACCTAAAGTGTAATGTATATTGTATCAATAGCGTGTACAAAGTTTGAGTCGAATGTTGAACTTGGATTTGTGTATAAAGCCATTGATTTATATTTGAAAGTATTGAATACGATATAAAGTTTGAAATAAATATTTTTGGAACATTTTGATTAAGGTTTGAAATTGAATTGCTAAATAAGTAGGTTAAATAATTTTTGTTTATGAAAATAGTGTAAGTGTTTGATGTAACCAAGTATAAATAAATAATTGTTTTTATTTAAATATAAATTAAATAAATAGTCATTACCTTATTTATTTATTTATAAAATATGTAACTTAACCATTAAATACTTTTTTTTAAATGAAAGGTTTAACAATAATTGTAAACTTAATTTTTATAAACTTTAAATAAATAATTTTCTATATTCCAAGATTAAATATTTGATCTTTCTAAATAGAACTAAATGCATTTTTATAAAAATCAACTATTTTTATTTTGAAATTTAATCAGAAATATTTATTGTTTGAACTCACACACGACCGTGCCTGGGAAGGGCACGATCGTGCTCGAACCACGGGCGCGACCGTGTTAGTCAGGGCGCGACCGTGTTGATCAAACAGAGACATAACTAGACAAATCACTAGGCACGACCGTGCCTTGGCCAGGCACGATCGTGTCTATGATTCTAAAACACGACTAAAATTAGCCACAAGGCATGACTGGGTCTGAACAGGAGGCATGACCGCGCTGGAAGCCGGCATGACCGTGTCTCATGAGGCACGACCGCGCTAGATGATTAGCGCGACCACGTCTGTTCCAAATCAGGAACAAATTGACTAACTCTTATAATAACTGGGTTGGAAATCATAGGGCTTTCACCCATTAGATTATTACGAGTCTTTTTGCATAGATTAATTGGATTTAAAACATGTCTAGAGTCGGATTCGATTAAATCATTTTTGAACGAAAACTAGATTCGGGTTTAAGATGATTTCAATATTAGAAGCCCAAATTATCATGGGGCTTTTGATCTAAAGACTAAATCGATAGAGGACAAGGTTTCAATTACCCGGAATAATGGCGAATTGATAGCGAATGGTAGGAAGGAGTTCCGGCGTCGGCGAGCTTGGTTTCCGGTGTTCCTTGCTGCGATTCCGGCTGTCTCAAAGCTTTCGGGAGTTTCTGAGAAGGTCGATGGAGCATTTGGTTGGGGGAATTTCACTCCAGGATAGAATAATCGATGTTCAAGGGAGAGGATTTTCAAATTAGGAGGTTTTGATTTTCTTGAATCGGTTTTCTGATGTTAATTGTTATTATTGATAATATTATTGTCTTTGATAACGAAAGTGAAACGTATAACGGTTACGACAATCAACGATCTCGCGTTTAAAACTGGTTTTATGTTTCAACTGGTACTAGGCGCGACCGTGCCCAAACTAGGCGGGACCGTGCCGAGGCACCGGGCGCGATCGTTCCAAAGCAAGTCGCGCGACCGTGCCAAAGCACTTGGAGCGACCGTGCCAAAACGAGGCGCGACCGTGCCTATTAGGGTTTCTTGCTATTTTTAAACATCAGACTTTGTAACTTTAGTCTTTGACGTATTTGTATAAAGAGATACTTATGTAGTGTTTTAATAGAATATAACCGAGTAAAACTTGTGGATTTGCATTGAAGTTTAGTATTTAATTGATGGTACGAATAGAACAAAACAGTGCACTAGAATTGTGTTTGAAATGCATTACATTGAATTGAAATACGGATACTAAAAATCAGAAATGTTACAATTTAGGTCTTATTGTCTTTATGTTTTTATGTAATTGTTTAGATTTTGTCTAAGTATTAGAACAAGTTCTTCTAGAGGCGAACTTGATAAGTTCGCCTAGTCTATTAGAGGTGAACTTGTTAAGTTCGCCTTAGCATCTTTGAAGCGAACTTGTTAAGTTGGCCTATTACAGAATGTGTCTCTATAAATAGAGAGTTTACAGAATC
Source organism: Smallanthus sonchifolius (assembly GCA_023525975.1). Classification (NCBI taxonomy): domain Eukaryota; kingdom Viridiplantae; phylum Streptophyta; class Magnoliopsida; order Asterales; family Asteraceae; genus Smallanthus; species Smallanthus sonchifolius. The sequence goes on from CM042034.1 coordinate 55,928,980, forward strand.
TGTTTAGTACGAACGAACAGATAAGTGAGAGTTGAACTGTAAACTTCTATGTGTTTGATGATATAAAAAGAGAAGTTTATTTACCTGTTGTTTCTATTGTCAATTGATATACGAACATTAATACGGTAGGATTCTGCACTCCGTGTTAACGAGACGTTCTGTCACGAGATCGATCTGAGATGAGTCATGTGGACCTACAAGTGGTATCAGAGCCAGGTTGAAGAATGGTTTCATATTGACTGTTCTAATCGTCTTTACCTCAAATGGCGATTGGACTAGACTGGGCTTTTGATTATGAGAATTTATTCAAGTCTTTTCATTTACCTTGTGATATTTCTCCTGAGGAAGCTGCTGTTTTATAATATTTATGTCAGGATGCATAGAATAGTGGTTTTCTACCGACTGTGGTTCCAAAATCATCTATTCCTTCTACATCTCCTCCAGATCCTAATGCTGCTTCTTGTTCGGGAACACAGGAGTCTGATAATGAAGATGAAAATGTTATTTTCTAAGATTCTTCTGCTGATCCTTTGATAGTTGATGTACCTTCTAATTTGTCACCGGATCAGGGGGAGATTCCTACAAATCTAGACTCGGAGATACCAGCTAATCAAGATCTGTCCTATCTATTTGATACAACTGAAGTTGATGTGTTGTTGGTTCCTAAGGTTGCATCAATCAAGGAACTCAAAGCTCATCCAATTACAAATATCATTGGGAATTTGCGTGATGGAGTGCAAACACGTTCTATTCTTGACAACACCTGCTTGTATACAGGTTTTAAGGATACTGGTGTTTTTGATGTATGCTCACATTCCTGTTTTATTTCTCAGGTAGAACCAAAGAATGTCGAAATGGCGTTACGTGATAACAATTGGATAGAGGCCATGTAGGAAGAACTTGCTCACTTTAACAAACTCAAAGTTTGGAATCCTATAGATCTTCCAAAGGGTGTGTTTCCAATTGGTACGAAATGGGTGTTTAAATGCAAGAAAGACGATCGAGGTGTTGTGGTGAGAAATAAGGCAAGATTAGTTGTACAAGGTTTCAATCAACAAGAGGGAATTGATTACACCGAGGTTTATGCTCCTGTTGCTAGGCTTGAAGCTATACGGTTGTTTCTTGCTTTTGCTTCATACAAAGGGTTTAAGGTGTTTCAATTAGATGTAAAAAGTGCTTTCTTATATGGTAAAGTCAAGGAGGAAGTTTATGTGTGTCAGTCGCCGGGGTTTGAAGATCCACTTAATCCGTCTAAAGTTTTCAAGCTTGATAAAGCTCTCTATGGTATTCATCAAGCTCCTCGAGCGTGGTATGAAACGTTGTCTGCACATCTTTTGGAAAATGATTTTGTTCGTGGACATATTGACTCGACTTTATTCATTAAGAAAGCAGGGGAGAATATCTAATGGTGCAAATATATGTAGATGATATTATTTTTGGCTCTACAAATGAAGGGTTGTACAAAGAGTTTGAGAGTATTATGAAATCAAAGTTTGAGATGTCAGTTATGGGAGAGTTATCATTTTTCCTAGGTCTTCAAGTTAATCAGAAGGAAGATGGTTTCTTTATTCATCAGTCCAAGTATGTAAAGGACATCTTGAGCCGGTTCAAGATGGAGGACTGTACCCCATATGATACTCCGATTCCGGTCAATCATAAGTTGAATTCTGACCGGGATGGAAAAGAAGTTGATTGCCGACTCTACCGTGCAATGATTGGATCTCTCATGTACTTAACCGCTTCAAGGCAAGACATAGTCTCATTTGATTGCAGTAAAGAGAATCTTTCGTTATCTGAAAGGAAAACAAAGATTGGGACTATGGTTTCCACATGGTTCTAACTTTGAATTCAATGCATACACTGATTCCGATTTTGGTGGTTGTTGTTTGGACAAGAAATCTACTATAGGTGATTGCCAATTCTTGGGTAATCGTCTAGTTTCTTGTCAATGCAACAAGCAAACTACGGTCTCCATTTCAACATGTGAAGCAGAATACATTGCTGCTGCAAGTTGTTTGTAGGTCCCTCGGGTGTGTCGGATCGTCACATGCAAGTGGGTCTACTAGTCGGACTGGGTGCGGAATACCCGTGACTAGGTGGAGAGTCTTACGAAACAGAGTAAACCGACAAGATAATCACTATAAACGTTCGTCTATTATAAACACTTGAAGGTTATAAAGAGAAGTACTGAGATTACAAGTTGTGCATATTTGCTACTGTGACTGTCTATGATTGCGTACTTATCTACTGCCAACTATTCCTATTTATACATGACCTGATGCCTACGCACTTAGCAAGTGCGCAGGGCAATTTGCTCATGCGTACTTAGCAAGTACGCATAGGTATTCTTGCGTACTTGCTAAGTACGCAGGAACTACTTCCTACGCACATACAAGTGCGCAAAACACTTAGAGAAATCTGCAACAGTCAATATGTAAAAGTAAATACAACTTGATAACTAATACATACAGACACTTACAAACAAAGACAAATACATACAAGAGAGTACTAAACTAAGACTCTAACTATCCATAATCTATCCAGAGTGTCTGTCACAGGAAATTGCTTCAACAAACTCCCCCTTGACAACAGCTCTGGATCATCTTCGATCTTTAGTCTTCAGTCTTCGGTCTTCAATCTTCACAGTTATGCATCTTTAGCTTACATCTTCTTCTTATAGTCAAGGCAGAACTTGATCACCTTGTCATATTTAGAAGCAAGGAATTTTGTCCATTCATCCGTATGCATGCAATACATGTCTGCTAGTGCCTCCAGATCTTTCACAGAAAAGTTAATGAAGCAGACTTCATCAAATACTCTGATTAGTTCCCTCGGAACTAAGCATCCACTTTCTGACCTCACCTTTCCAATCACCACAGCCTCGCCCGTCTTTGGATCTACGTACCAGTACCACATGTCACCGAGGATATCCTGAGATAACTTGCTCAGGGGAATCTTGGTTTCACATAGCACTGGCTTGTATACCAATCTCTTTAAGAATTTCTTAGTTACATGATGTCTTGCTGTCTTATCCTTGACTCTCTTGGGCACTTGAGGATTGAACATATCAAACTTCCCAGATCTTGCTTCCTGCTATAGAACCACCCACAAACCCATCGCCACTGCATGATTAGAATGACCCAGCAGCTCTCGGTTTGCTAGGTTCACAAGGTCGTATTTGGGTAAGGAGTTGAACGCTTCTCTGGTTGGTTTCAAGTATTGAACCCCCCCAGATCTTTTGATTGCGAACAGCTGCTTATCCTCCTCGAACCTTACAGCCAAGATCATCCCTGTTGCCCCTTGTTTGTCTATGATAGACGTCTTTTGCCAAACCGGAGCTGGACCCTTAGATGAAGTAGAAGGCATATCTTTTTCTTTTGGTGCCTCCGGATCCACTAGTGTAGGGTCAACTGGGGAGGCTACAGTCAAGGCTTCCACATTACTAGCATGCTCGACTGAACCTGTGTCGAGCTGAGCTTCGAAGGATGGAAATTCAAAGATCTCTCCATCTTCTAACTCATACTCTCCTTCCCTGTCGCCCTTGGGAATTTCAATTACTACATCCTCATCATCATCATCATCCCAGTCATCACCAGAGTCGATCTCTCCTTCTTCTAGGTTAAAGAGAGCATCGATCTGTGCTTCCTTGGAATAGTCAGGCTCTAAGTATAAGATCTCATCATCAGATAGATCCTTAAGCACCTCAGCCGCTGACTTTCCTTTATCACCACCACCAGAGGTATCACCACCCTCTTGATGAGTAGACTCCCCCTGAGCCATTGGAATAGCATAGATGGGCACAATTGCTAAAGCTTGGTGCTCACCTCCACTAGGACCGGCTTCGGGATCCTTGTCTTTGTCGTCATCCTTAGTCAATCAACAGGATGACAAGCCTCATCACTAGTAGTTTTCTCCTTCTCCTTCTCCTTCTCCTTATCTTTCTCCCCCTGATCATCAAGCTTCTTGGTCAGATCAGCAATTAGTTTGACCATCAGCTCATGCTCTTTCCGTTGAGTATCAAACCTCAGCTCTAGAGATGACCTGTGACCCAGAATCATTTCATTTGTCCTGATTAGAAGTTCGTTCTGGGTCATGATGTTCTTCAGTCTCTCGTCAGTCCCCGTTCTCTGGCTTCTTAGAATCTTAACTCCATCCACCAACGAATTAATCTGTGCTTGTTGAGCATCAGATTCCTCCTTTGACTTCCGAATAGTTTCCAATGATCCAGCAACTTGGGTTTCCAGAACATCTATCCTTGCATCATTAGGATCAGGATGTCTGGATGATGACGCTTCGGCATTGTGAATTGGGGAGGAGAAGATGGTGTCGAAGTCAAACCCTTGAGTAAATTCCCCATAGTTGAAGGGTTGACTTAAAGGATTAATGGTGGTTGTTGGGATTGTGGATGTGATGACGGTTGTAGGTGTTATGGAAGGGGTGATGGTGACTGACTCCGTGAGAATTGGAGTAGTCACCGCCACTTGGGCAGATATGATAGGGAGGGTTACTATCACAGGAACCTCCTCTATGATTGAAGTGACTGCCACGTCAGGTTGTACCTGTGGCCTCCTCCTCTGTCTTCTGTAAAGCTGCTGTGAAGGTGGGGTGGAAGCTGAATCAGAACTCGCAGCTGAAACTTGTACTTGCTGCTGAGGACTCACCACCACCTCACTAGGAATAGGTTGTTGCTGCCTATCCCTCGTGTTCTTATGAACACTTTCACGTTTTTGCTTTTGAATAGCAGTGTCAGAGTCAGAATCTGGCTCATATTCGCTGCTAGAGGACTGTCGCTTTCTCTTCGAGGACGACTCAGGAAGGGTGACCTTCGTTGTTCTCCTCGGGTGAACCTGCGATGGTGCATCATCGGAATCAGAAGAATCAGACTCCATCTCTTCCGAGTCGGATTCCTCAGCACCATCATTACCTTCTTCTTCGTCTCCACCATCAGACGATCCATCTTCACTTTCAACTTCCTCCTCTTGTTGTTGTTGTTCATCTGAATGGTCACTCAATTCTGGCTCCGAATCATGACTTTACCATCTCCAGTCGCCCGGTGCCACGTACGCTTCATTTATAAGATGGCCAAATTGTGCGAACACCCTCTTGTCCACCCTTTTCACTTGCAATCTCTCCCCTGTAGCAGGTAGGTTTGGCAACGCATCGTTTATCAGAAGTTGCACAAACCTAGGGTATAATAAGAACCTGAACCTCTCAGCTGTGTTAATCTGATCATTGATGGCTTTGAATATGTAGCGTGAGAAATTGTAGCCCTTATTGAGAGATAAGCTAACCATGGCTGCAGCAAGGTCATGACCCATTGCATCCTTTCCAGCTTTTCTTGAGGAGATGCACATGATCATGACATGGGCAAAATATCTTCATTGGTCAAGCACCCACATTTTCTTATACGAAGCATAGTCTCTCGTACCGACATATCCCATATTGTAGAACCAAAGACTGATTGCTACCAAATTATTCCAAGCACAAGTGCTGCTGATAGGCTTATCAGCAGCACTCAACACAAGTTGCTGCTGATAGGTTTATCAGTAGCATTCAACACAAGTTGCTGCTGATAGGCTTATCAGCAGCATTCTACACTTGTTGCTGCTAATAGGCTTATCAGCAGCATTCAACACTTGTTGCTGCTGATAGGCTTATCAGCAGCGTTCAACACAAGGTGCTGCTGATGGGCTTATCAGCAGTATTATTCTCATCTCTGCTGCTGATGGCCTTATTCACTGAAGACCAAACGTTGCAGCTGACTATCCATGTGAAGCGCCTCTGACACCTTTCTGCAAAAGCAACTACCACACTCCAAGCAGAAGGAACCTCAGTGGTGCAACCAATAAAGGACAATGTCGCGCGTCTCCAAGCATGCAAACAATGATGCCAAAGAAGACGTTTCAATAAAGTTATCTAGATTAGCCTTTGCGTGTAATTTAGATTAATAAACAAGATCGACGGTCTGTGTTCAATCTGATCCTTAGAATCAAGGGTCTGTCTTGATTCTAAGTTACTATAAATACCTTGTAAACACTTCATAGCAACAGTGCTTTTAAGTGTGTCTTTTATGTGCCTGGATAGTGCTTTTTGAGAGAGTTTTACTTGTAATCTTGTAACCTAAGAAGTTTAATACAACAGTGCATTTATCAGTATTATAGGGAGGGTTACTATCACAGGAACCTCCTCTATGATTGAAGTGACTGCCACGTCAGGTTGTACCTGTGGCCTCCTCCTCTGTCTTCTGTAAAGCTGCTGTGAAGGTGGGGTGGAAGCTGAATCAGAACTCGCAGCTGAAACTTGTACTTGCTGCTGAGGACTCACCACCACCTCACTAGGAATAGGTTGTTGCTGCCTATCCCTCGTGTTCTTATGAACACTTTCACGTTTTTGCTTTTGAATAGCAGTGTCAGAGTCAGAATCTGGCTCATATTCGCTGCTAGAGGACTGTCGCTTTCTCTTCGAGGACGACTCAGGAAGGGTGACCTTCGTTGTTCTCCTCGGGTGAACCTGCGATGGTGCATCATCGGAATCAGAAGAATCAGACTCCATCTCTTCCGAGTCGGATTCCTCAGCACCATCATTACCTTCTTCTTCGTCTCCACCATCAGACGATCCATCTTCACTTTCAACTTCCTCCTCTTGTTGTTGTTGTTCATCTGAATGGTCACTCAATTCTGGCTCCGAATCATGACTTTACCATCTCCAGTCGCCCGGTGCCACGTACGCTTCATTTATAAGATGGCCAAATTGTGCGAACACCCTCTTGTCCACCCTTTTCACTTGCAATCTCTCCCCTGTAGCAGGTAGGTTTGGCAACGCATCGTTTATCAGAAGTTGCACAAACCTAGGGTATAATAAGAACCTGAACCTCTCAGCTGTGTTAATCTGATCATTGATGGCTTTGAATATGTAGTGTGAGAAATTGTAGCCCTTATTGAGAGATAAGCTAACCATGGCTGCAGCAAGGTCATGACCCATTGCATCCTTTCCAGCTTTTCTTGAGGAGATGCACATGATCATGACATGGGCAAAATATCTTCATTGGTCAAGCACCCACATTTTCTTATACGAAGCATAGTCTCTCGTACCGACATATCCCATATTGTAGAACCAAAGACTGATTGCTACCAAATTATTCCAAGTACAAGTGCTGCTGATAGGCTTATCAGCAGCACTCAACACAAGTTGCTGCTGATAGGTTTATCAGTAGCATTCAACACAAGTTGCTGCTGATAGGCTTATCAGCAGCATTCTACACTTGTTGCTGCTAATAGGCTTATCAGCAGCATTCAACACTTGTTGCTGCTGATAGGCTTATCAGCAGCGTTCAACACAAGGTGCTGCTGATGGGCTTATCAGCAGTATTATTCTCATCTCTGCTGCTGATGGCCTTATTCACTGAAGACCAAACGTTGCAGCTGACTATCCATGTGAAGCGCCTCTGACACCTTTCTGCAAAAGCAACTACCACACTCCAAGCAGAAGGAACCTCAGTGGTGCAACCAATAAAGGACAATGTCGCGCGTCTCTAAGCATGCAAACAATGATGCCAAAGAAGACGTTTCAATAAAGTTATCTAGATTAGCCTTTGCGTGTAATTTAGATTAATAAACAAGATCGACGGTCTGTGTTCAATCTGATCCTTAGAATCAAGGGTCTGTCTTGATTCTAAGTTACTATAAATACCTTGTAAACACTTCATAGCAACAGTGCTTTTAAGTGTGTCTTTTATGTGCCTGGATAGTGCTTTTTGAGAGAGTTTTACTTGTAATCTTGTAACCTAAGAAGTTTAATACAACAGTGCATTTATCAGTATTCTTGCTGTTTACTTGTTTACTTTGTTGGTTGCTATTGTTTCCGCCAATATCAACTAGAATAGAATCACCTTGTAATCTCACGATCCAACAAGTGGTATCAGAGCTTTGGCTCAAGATTAAACAAACTAACATTTGTTTAATCACTTTCTGATTCTATTCAAAACTCTATTGTTTTTCAAGTCACACAAAACAAAATGGCACAGAGTCATGGATCTGAAGACATTGGCAGTATCAACCGACCACCGAGGTTGATGTCTGGGGAGGACTATGATATGTGGAAGAACCGTATGGAAAGCTTCTTCTGCTACCATGAATACGGAATGTGGAAATCCATAAGGGATGGACCTTATGTTCCCATGGTGGCCTCTGCTGACTCCGGAGGACCACTAGTTCCGAAGGAACCCTCCAAGTATTCTGAAGAAGACATCAAGAAAATGGAGGTGGACTTCAAGGCACTAGGAGCTATCCAAATGTGCCTTCCAAATGAAGTTTTTCACAACTTCAAGGCTCACAAAACTGCAAAGGAGTTATGGGGAGCCTTGGAAAAGATGTTTGCTAGATCTGAGGAGGTCAAGGAGAACAGACGTGACATTCTCAAGCAACAGTATGAAAACTTCGTCTGGAAGGAAGGTGAGTCACTAACAGTTTTGTATAACAGGTACACGTACCTGGTTGGAGAACTGCAGTGCTCCAAGGTAAAGCTGGAGAATGAAGACATTCTCAAGAAGTTCATAAGATCTCTGCCTAGTTGCTGGACATTGTATACAGTGTCCATCAGAAGAACAGAAAATCTGAAGACTCTTCAGATGACTGAGCTCTTTGGCATGCTCAAAACATATGAATTAGAAATGATCCAAGCTAAAGAAAGGAGCTCCAGTTATCAATCAGCTACCACCTCCTCCACCACCACCTCAGCGCTTCACTCTGATCATTCCGGTCCTAGTGCAAGCAATTACTATCCCCCCATTGTTACACATCCTCAAACACCAACTACTTCACAATCCATCTCATCACCATTTCTTCTTGAGGCACCTCCTCAACAACCAACCTCTACTGCTTTTGTCTCTGACAACTCAAGCAGCATGTACTTCATAAAGGAGGATCTGGAATGCTTTCATCCAGATGATCTTGAAGAAATGGATATTCAGCACTCATATGCCATGCTCTCCCTCAGAGCAAAAAAGGTTTTATTCTAGAACCGGAATATCAGTTCCAGGCAACAACTCAAACACCAGAGTTGGGCTTGATAAAAGCAAGATCCGATGTTACAACTGTAACCAAATGGGTCACTTTGCTAGGGAATGCAAGTCACCTTAAGCCAATCAGGGTACAAGCCATCAAAGACAAGCTTACCAAGGTCAGTCCAGGCAGCAGCAGCAGCAACAAGGAACTCCTCCAGCACAAACTGCAGCCTGTGCAAATGTTGGAACTTCAGACTTTGACTGGAGTTTTCAATATGAAGATGTTCCTGCCTCCAACCAAGCACTTATGGCAGACAATGCAGAGATACCACCTCAGGTATTTGAACATCTTTGCTCTCAAGCTTGCATTGACAAAGTTTTAGGTTATAGAAAGCATAACCAAAATCTAATAGATCAAAATGAAGAGTTTCATCAAATGAAGTCTGAATTCAAAAAGGTCGAAGATACTTACAAAGAAAAAATTAACTGCCTTAAGAAAGAGATTTCTTCATTAAAACATGAACAAACCAATCTAGAAACTCAGATTGATGATCTATTAGTAAAACTTAAAGCTACCAGAGCTGAACTGGCTGAACAGAAAGTTCATGTTGAAAAATATGAATTTTCATCTAAAAAGTTACAAAGATTGTTAGATATTCAAGTCCATGAAAGGGTAAAAACTGGACTTGGATATCATAGTGACGAGTACCAGACAGTTCCTCCTCCTGCTGATTATGTTGCCATTCACCAACCAAGCTTCAATACTGCAAAACTTGACATGGCAAACCGAAATATTGATCCTTCAATGGATGCATGTTTTGTGGAAGACTGCTCCACCTCTTCAGAATCTGAGTCAACCTGCTCAGACCACTGTGAAACTAGTGCAGTCCCATCTGCTCCTTTCTCTGAAGCCGGTTGTCCTGTTGTTACTCCAACCATTCCAGCTCCCATCCCATTCAAACAAATCAAGATTAGCTATCCTCCAGGTGGAAGAAAGCTAAACATTGAAAAGGGAGAGACATCAGGCTTCACCAACCCCAAATCTCAGTCAAAGTCAAAGGCATTTGATTTCTCTCATACACCTGGAGAAAAAGGTCCATATGTTCAAAGGACACTAGAAGAAGCCACCTTTGAACATAACAAAGCTCATCCCTGGAACTTCAAATATTTGTTTCAAAGTAAGAACTATGTGGACTCTCATAGGGACAAGATAGCAGTATCATGCTTTGTGTGTGGTAAATATAATCACACTGCCAGCACCTGCTTTCACTACCGTGAACACCAAAGAAACTCAAAGCAGCATGCCTTTGAGAAAACAAACAGAAACAAACAGGTGAGAAGCTATGATGCAAAGGCAACAAAGTTCAGAGAATCTCTATTCCCTCAAAGAGTGAAGATGCAGAAACCTCAACAAACTTGCATCATATGTGGGGAATCAAACCACGTTGCTGCAACATGCAAGTTCAACCCTTTTAACCAAGTTGCAAATCGTTCATCTGTGTTCAACCCATCAGCAGCAAACAAAATCGCTGCTGATAGAGTAAAATCCAGGAAACCAAAGGCAAAGCCTTCAGCAACAAAATCCTGTGCTGCTGACAAAGCACAACCAAAAACAACGGCATCAGTAGCAAAAGTATCTGCTGCTCACAAAGCAAAATCCAGAACAAAGCTTCCATCAGCAAAAACTGCTGCTGCTCCAGCAAAGCCTTCAGCAGCAAAATCGGCTGTGGATAAGCCAGAATTGTCAGCAACAACATCTTCTGCCGACAATGTAAAGAAAGCTAGAAAACCTCCAGCACAGCAATGGAGGGTCAAACAATCTCCAAGCATAACAAATGGTTCCATTGACTGCAAGCTTGCTGAAAATGGCAAATTAGCAACGATTATCTACAATGCTGCAAGCTACAATGTTCCTCCCACTAATTAGATATTTCCCATGTGCAGGGACAGCCAGGCAACAAGAACAATACTTGGGTGGTAGATAGCGGCTGTTCCAGGCACATGACAGGCAACAGGTCCATCCTCTCTAACTTCAGACATTTTAATAGAGGATATGTTGCCTTTGGGAGTGACTCAAAAGGTGGATCTATCACTGGACAAGGAACTGTGTCCAATGAAAGGATGAGTATTGAAAGAGTCAACTATGTTAAAGAACTTGACTTCAATCTCATGAGTGTTTCCCAAGTATGTGATCAAAAGCATTGGATGCTCTTCACTGACAAGGAATGTTTCGTGTTAGCTCCTGGCCTATCTAAACCCCCTCTAGAGAAGATTCTCCTAACTACTAATAGAAAGGACAACTTATATGTGCTTGACATGAATGAAGTCACTCCCTCTGGTAGTGTTTCATGTTTTCTGTCAAAGGCATCAGTTGATGAATCCGCTCTCTGGCACAGGAGGTTAAGCCATGTTAACATCAAAACAATCAATAAATTAGTGAAGGACAATCTTGTTAGAGGGCTTCCTGACAAAGAATTCCAGCTAGATGATCACTGCATTGCCTGCTTGAAGGGAAAACAACACAAGAGTTCCCACAAGCCCAAGACATTGAACACAAATGACACCCCTCTCCAGCTACTGCATATGGATCTCTTTGGTCCTACGAATGTTATGTCAATGGGCAAAAAGTCATACTGTCTGGTGATAACTGATGATTTCTCCAGATTCTCATGGGTATTCTTCCTAAGAACAAAAGATGAAACTGCTGAGATTCTCAAATCCTATATTCTTAGGGTAGAGAATCAAAGCAATCTGAAGGTAAAGATCATAAGGTGTGATCAAGGAACAGAGTTCAAAAATCACACTCTGAACAGTTTCTGTGAGAGCAAGGGCATTGAAAGGCAATACAGTGCTCCAAGAACCCCTTAACAAAATGGAGTTGCTGAAAGAAGAAATAGGACTCTGATTGAATCAGCAAGATCCATGCTGGCTGACTCAAAGCTGTCCCTTACTTTCTGGGCGGAAGCAGTAAGAACAGCTTGTTATGTGCAGAATAGAGTCCTTATTGTTAAGCCTCTCCAGAAAACACCCTATGAACTATGGCTCAAAAGAGTTCCCTATATTGGCTTCCTGAAGCCCTTTGGATGTCCATGTACCATACTCATCACACATGGGGTTCTTCCTAAATTCGGTGCAAAGTCTGATGAAGGTTACTTTGTGGGTTACTCCTCTCAATCAAAGGCCTACCGAGTATTCAATTCTAGGACTCGGATTGTGGAAGAATCTGCTAATGTGGAATGCAGGGAACACGTTGTCTGTGAACAAGGCAAAGGTCCTAACTGGCTCTTTGATATAGACTCCTTCACCCAGATATTTGAGCCCCTCATATTCTCAAATATGGAGTTTTCTTCTTCAAAATCAACACCTTCTGCCTCAACCTCTTCTTCTGACTACAGACTGGATTTTCCCAGTCCCTACATCAGGATGAAAAGGCCATCCATTGATCCCCCATCAGTGGCAGAAGCTATTGAAGCCAGTACAGGTGAAGCCAGCACTTCCAACACCACAAGCAGCAATCTCTCTGACCAAGAAATCTTTAATGAAGCCTCCTCAATTCATGCTGAAGAGGCCTCTGATGCTAATACTGCTGACAATGTGGAACACAATGATCAGAACCCTCAAGCTCCTCTCCTCACAACTGAAGACAATCCTGATCTAAACCAAAGTAATCTTGAAGAGGGAATACGACTGGATGTGATACCAGCTCAGAGAATAAACAAAGAGCATCCTCTGGAAAACATCATTGGCCAAGTCCACACAGGTATCCAGACAAGAAGTAAGTCTCATGAAGCCAACATTTGTTTGTTCTCTTGCTTTCAATCTCAGGTGGAACCCAAGAAGATTGATGAAGCTCTCAAGCACAACAGCTGGATTGAAGCAATGCAGGAAGAATTGCTGCAATTCAAAAGACAAGATGTTTGGAAGCTTGTTGATCTTCCACCTGGTCAAACAACCATTGGAACAAGATGGGTCTTCAGAAACAAGCAAGATGAAAGAGGCATCGTAGTCAAGAACAAAGCCAGATTGGTAGCTCAAGGTTACACTCAAGAAGAAGGCATTGACTATGATGAAGTCTTTGCTCCTGTTGCCCGTCTGGAAGCCATCAGAATCTTTCTGGCATATGCAGCATCTAAAAACTTTATGATCTATCAAATGGATGTGAAGAGTGCCTTTCTGTATGGCAAAATTGGTGAGGAGGTCTATGTCAAACAGCCTCCAGGCTTTGTAGATCCTGCACATCCAAATAAAGTCTTAAAACTGGACAAAGCTCTCTACGGCTTACACCAAGCCCCAAGAGCCTGGTATGAAACTTTATCTGGATATCTACTTAGCAACAACTTCAGAAGGGGGGCCATTGATCAGACATTATTCATCAAAGATGAAGGGGGAGAAATTTTGTTGTTCCAGATTTATGTTGATGACATTATCTTTGGATCTACAAGAAAGAAGCTCTGCAAAGACTTTGAAGTTCTGATGCATTCCAAATTTGAAATGAGTTCAATGGGTGAACTAAATTTCTTTTTAGGACTTCAAGTCAAACAGGTACCAAATGGAATCTTCATAAGTCAATCCAAGTATGTTAAAAGCATCTTGGAGAGGTTCAAGATGGCTGACTGCTCTGCTGCAAGAACTCCTATGCAAGTGCACCCATCAATTATCTCCGGATAAAGAAGAACAAGACACTGATCAACATCAGTACCGAGCAATGATAGGGTCTCTCATGTATCTCACTGCCTCAAGACCAGACATCATGTTTGCAGTTTGTCTCTGCGCAACATTTCAAGCTGCTCCAAAAGTGTCTCATCTTCAAGCTGTCAAAAGGATCTTTAGATACCTAAAGGGAGCTCCAAAACTTGGGCTATGGTATCCAAAGAATGGAAATGTCAATCTCTATGCCTACACTGACAGTGACTATGGGGGTTGTAACTTGGACAAAAAGTCCACATCAGGGGGATGTCAATTTCTGGGAGGAAGGCTCATCTCATGGCAATGCAAAAAGCAAACATGTGTCTCTACTTCAACAGCTGAAGCAGAATACATTGCAGCTTCAAGCTGCTGTGCACAGGTCATCTGGATCCAAAATCAAATGCTTGACTATGGAATGACCTTCATGCAGACTCCAATTAACATTGACAACATGAGTGCTATCTCTATCACGAATAATCCAGTGCAGCACTCCAAGACTAAGCACATCGACATCAGGTATCACTTTATCAGGGATCAAGCTGAGAAAAAGAGAATTGTCCTATGGAAGGTTCACAGAAATGAGCAATATGCTGATTTGTTCACTAAACCTTTTGATGAAGCAAGATTTCGATATCTAGTTGAATCAATTGGCATGATGAACTTTGAATAAGACATGTCCCTAATCTTTATCTTTCCTTGTAAATATGTCTATGTTTTTGTTCTTAATAAAAAGTTATTGTCAGCATCACTTTTTCACTGCTGACAGATTTTCTCTTCAGCAGCAAAGCCTTTGCCACTGATCACTTTAAGTTATCAGCAGGAACAAGTTTCCTGCGGATAGCTTTAAGGCGGTCAGCAGCAACCTTTTTGCTGCGGAATGAATACTACTGACAGCAGCACCCAAATCTGCTACTGAAAGACTTCACTATCCGCAGCAACCAAGTTTGCAGCGGATAGCTCATCATCGGCAGCAACCAAGTTTGCTGCTGATGGGTAAAACAAGTCTAAATTAACTTTTACCTGCTGTAAAAGTAAATATCGTCAGTCTTTACCATGACTGCTCGAGTGGTTTACAGCTGTAACAATGAAAAGTGAAACAGGTTGTACTGTACAAGTAAAGTTGCTTTTTCTTCTTCTGCCGTTATATCACAATCTCAAACGTTCCCACAACCTCTTCATATTCAATTTCAAACCTATCTCCCATCACTTTCTCTCCCGTCCCCACAGCATTCAAAGCCCTAAATACCAACCACCATTCAAACACCCTTCTCTCTTCCCTCCAAATCCATAACTATGGCAGGCGCAGACATAAACAACCCAAACGACAAGTTTTCCCCATATCACAACCTCACCGCATGCCTAATAAAGGGCAAGAAATCCGAAGGATTCAACGATATGATCGACTTCCTTTGTCGGTCCAAAATCCTCCATGCCCTAACAGTCAACCCAACCATCTACACTTCCCACATGGAAGATTTTTGGAGCTCAGCCGTGTATTCTACTGAACAGGGCACTCCCCAAATCAAAGGAACGGTAGACAGCAAAGAGATAATCATCACTGAAGCAAAGCTCCGCCAACACATGAAGCTTCAAGATGAAGGGGACGCCACCTCTTACCCAAGAGACGTATACATGAGGACCTTTGTATCCATAGGGTACACTGGGAATCAAACAGAGTATACGATAGAAAAGGCACTCATGGGTCCCAAATGGAAGTATCTCTGCCACACTCTTCTCCAATTCATATCCCAGAAGAGAAGTGGCTGGAACCAACTCAGCTCCGGACTTGCGTCGGCAATTCACGGTATGATAACTGGGGCGGGTTTCAATTTTTCCCACCTCATTCTTGAAGTTTTGAGATACAACCTTCAAGAAGGGGTGAAATCTCAGTTCTTCATGTACCCAAGATTCTTGCAAGAAGTGTTCAATATTGAACACCAAGATCTTTCAAAAACTGCAAGAATCTACTCAATTCTGGGACATAAGAACAATATTTTTCAAAGCATGAGAACAATTTCTTCAAAGTTCTCAGGGGCCGACGTTCCATTGTTATCTACAATGCTGAACGTACAAAGTGCCCAGGGTGACAGTTCAGCAAACCCAGCTGATACTGATCCCACACCCACCACCTCACTGCCACAAACTCAAACTACTGTTTCCCTTGATCGAACCCCTGTGCATTCTACTGAGGATTCACAGGCACATACATTACTCACCCACAGTTTGCTTGCTCAACCGGAACACAGGGCCCCGGTTGTAGCCAAATATACAAGGAAAAGGGGCAAGAGAACTCCTTCTTCTCTTCCCTCCAAGGCCCAAACCCAAGCCAACATCCCTCACTCAGAATCACAACATTCTAGTGAGAATATCATAAGGGAAAGCCACATTGCTAGGGAGACTCCTTCGGAAGTCTCTCTATTAGGATTAGGATCACTTCCCGGATCAGTAGAACAGCCCCCTGACCACTTCCTTTCACTTCTGAACTTAAGTGTTGAGGAACCTGATCAAGATGATGTACCTTCTCCAACTACCACTATCTCAGAGGTACTGATTGATCTTGCTTCCAACACACCCATCCCAAGTTCATCTACCCTGAAGGTTCACTCTAGGAGTCATGAAAGAGTGGATGTGGACGAGGTTGTCACTACTGCTGGTCCATCACATGACCAGGAGGACAGTGACAACATCCTTAAGACCTCAACCACGGCAACTCATGGTGAGGATGTTTCCTTGGAAACTCCCCTCACTGAGAGGAATCCCAGGCGCCAAGAAACCACGGGTGATGGGGATGCTGAGGCTAGGCCTACGGCCCCATCTGGGTCCAAGGATTCCACAACAGTGGATGAGGACAGACTGAAACTTCATAATTTTGAATTGACGGCCAGGGTGGCTATGCTAGAGGCTGAAGTGTCCAAACTAAGACACCAAGTCTCTATGCATGAAGCCCATCAATGCCCAACTTTAGCCACTCCCTCTCTTGTATCAGTAGGCACCCAAACTGATGCTTACCTGTCTGCTGATGCAACCAAAAAGGGGGAGATGGTTTCTATGGAAGAAGATAAAGACAGTCTTGACGACTGGATTCAAGAGCAGGTTCTACTTCAAAGCTCACTATTTAAGCCTGCTTTTGTACAAATTCATGACTTGCCAGCCACAGATAACGAAGACGAAGAGAAATCTGAAGACTGGAAGTTGGTCGTCAGGGCTGTCGATGAAATGCTGAATGGTACTGAAGACACAGAACAACCAAATACACCATTCAGCATCATCCCTGAAGCAGCAGCCATCATTGGTCAATCCTCTACCCCCAACTACTCAGATCATCAAAGAAGCTAGAGTTTGACTCCATTCTAGCTTGGGGGTATGATGGATCAGCTGAGAGGTTTTGGATTGGATGGGAGTTCAGCGGAGTAGAAGAGCTGAACTGGAACTCTCTCAATACCCTCCAAGTCCTACAGCTATACGTATCAAACTGCATCAACAACTCAGCAGATCTCTCAGCAGAACTTGCCATTGGCAGGTTCTATGACCTGATGGAGGATAATCTACCCAGATTTCAAAGATTCCTACAAGCAGCACATCGGGTAGCTTATCCTGAATCCTCGGCGGCCGCAGAAAGGAGACTGACTCCTAGCAATCTTGAAATAACAAGGAGCAGTCTTCTCCCTGAAGAAGAAGTTCTAGGCCTTCGAAGATTCCTGTATGCCTTCCTGGTCAAGGACTTGGACGTGCTAGCTTGGGTGAGCACTAAGTCCCTTGACCACACTCTTCTGCTCAGCAACGGGTCCTCTCTCATCATCAACACCAGGAACATCCTTCAGCTGCCCTCAGACTTCCTATTCAAGATTTTTCAGCTCAGGGCAAACATCTGCAATGTCAACTCTCTTAAAAGCCAGGCAATGATAGCTACTGTCAGAGCCCATCTTGAAGAAGAAGGACTGATTCCTCAGGAAGAGTCTGTGTCAACTTCTGATGCTGACTCCAACTCAGATACTCCACAAGTTGAAGCCACATCTACAGCATCTGGCACAAGATCTTCTCTTAGGGATCAACTAAGGGAAATAGAAGGTCCTGAGCATCAACTTGATGAAGAAAGTTATCATCCTTTGTCAATCCCTCAACTTGCCAATGAGGCTGAGGCAGAGATCCCAATAGCAGCATCATCATCTGCTGTTGAGATCAGTGAAGCTGAAGCAGAGGCATCCAATGTAAACAAAGGAAAGGGAATCATGACTGATGAAGATGAAGAGAGGTTGCAAAAAGAGAAAAGAGAGATAGAAGAGAAAAGAAGAAAAAGAGAAGAAGAGGAGATGGCTGACATGAAAAAGGCTCAAGAAAGAAAAACAACCATTCTCCTAAGAGAACAAACCATCCAGCTGTATGCTAGACAGCTGGATGAGCTGAAAAGAAAGATTCCTGCAGTTAACCAGATTGAAGAAGATGCAGCCATTGCTCGTCAACTGCAGGAACAGTTCAATAAAGAGGAGAAAGAATTGGAGAAAAAGAAGAAAGAAGAAGCTAAGTTCAGAATAACCGATTCTGAACTAGCTAAAGAAATGAGGGAGGAGTGGGTAAAGACTCTAGTCTCTCAAGGTGAGGATGCAGACTACCTTGAGAAACTATCAACTAAAGAAGTCTACAGAGCCTTCATGGGTTAGCAGGGTCAATTGGCTAGCAAGAAAAAGGCTGAAGAAGAAGAAAAAGCCAAGCTACAGTCCAAGAAGACCATTGCACTGAATAAAGAACCCATGAAGAAAGGAAGGTCATGATCGACTTCCTTAAGGCTAGAGGAGATAGTGGAAAGAGGCTAGGTCCCATGAATTTCATGAACCTGCAAGCCCTCTACTTCAAAGTTAAAAAGGATGATGAAGAAAGACTAGGGAAGAAGGGCTCCAAGAAAAGGGTACTTATCAAAGAAGAAGAAAAAACAAAGACAAAGAAACCCAAGCCTTCTCCCTCACCTACCTCTTCCTCAGTCCATCATCCTTCCACTCTCCTCCCTAAACCTTCCACTCCTCCACCCAACAAGTCCAAATCATCCCACCCAGCTCCCACTCATCAACAACCTCCCCTAAAGAAATCCAAATCCTTATCTGAACCTGAAGACTCAAGAAACATAGTTGAATGGGTCTACAATCCACAGGATCAAAGGTTTGAGATCTTCAGGGGGAGAACTGAAAGAAGAAGATCTACATACAGGTCTGTTGATGAAGTTCTGCAACTACCAGATTCAGACCTAAGAAGAATTTTGGAGCTGGGTGAAGCTCATGAGCCTGCAAATGAGAGAGGGAAACATCTTATGCTAGCAATCAGACATTACTTCAACCCTAGCAAAGATGTAGTCATGGATATCAAACCACTCAAGTCCCACTCTCCATTTGTATCTTGGTCCTACAATGCTGATTTGGATGAGTTCACTCTGATTGATGTAAAGAAGCAGCAGATGAGATGTTCAAGCAAGGCAATCTACAAAATGCCACACAAAGACATCAAGACTCTGTCTGAACTTCCACTGAACAATCCCAGCAAGGATCCAAGAGGCTATGAGGTTGAAAGGATAGTCAGCCATATGCAAAAGCTTCAGCAGCAAAGTAATTAGAAGAATTTTGGTTGCATCAGTCTAGGGGGAGTTTGTAGAACCAAAGACTGATTGCTACCAAATTATTCTAAGTACAAGTGCTGCTGATAGGCTTATCAGCAGCACTCAACACAAGTTGCTGCTGATAGGTTTATCAGCAGCATTCAACACAAGTTGCTGCTGATAGGCTTATCAGCAGCATTCAACACTTGTTGCTGCTGATAGGCTTATCAGCAGCATTCAACACTTGTTGCTGCTGATAGGATTATCAGCAGCGTTCAACACAAGGTGCTACTGATGGGCTTATCAGCAGTATTATTCTCATCTCTGCTGCTGATGGCCTTATTCACTGAAGACCAAATGTTGTAGCTGACTATCCATGTGAAGCGCCTCTGACACCTTTCTGCAAAAGCAACTGCCACACTCCAAGCAGAAGGAACCTCAGTGGTGCAACCAATAAAGGACAATGTCGCGCGTCTCCAAGCATGCAAACAATGATGCCAAAGAAGACGCTTCAATAAAGTTATCTAGATTAGCCTTTGCGTGTAATTTAGATTAATAAACAAGATCGACGGTCTGTGTTCGATCTGATCCTTAGAATCAAGGGTCTGTCTTGATTCTAAGTTACTATAAATACCTTGTAAACACTTCATAGCAACAGTGCTTTTAAGTGTGTCTTTTATGTGCCTGGATAGTGCTTTTTGAGAGAGTTTTACTTGTAATCTTGTAACCTCAGAAGTTTAATACAACAGTGCATTTATCAGTATTCTTGCTGTTTACTTGTTTACTTTGTTGGTTGCTATTGTGTCCGCCAATATCAACTAGAATAGAATCACCTTGTAATCTCACGATCCAACACATATGTTGCCTCCAACAGCCATCCACAAAGTAGTCTGGATAGGCTATCGGGTCGGTCGAGAGATCTCAGAATTGTAGGACCCTTCTAGTTGTATCTTCAGAGAAGGCGATGTCATGACCAGCCATGATATCCCTTATAACATTGGGGGTTACCGTGCAATCATGCTCCGCCGTCTCCTAAAATAGCTCCAGATAAGGTCTTGAAACGATCGGGTCTGCAGAAATAGCGTAGCTGATTCTTGAACGGTTCAAGAAATCAACTATCTCGCGGTATTGAAGTGTTGCGCCCTTCCATTCCGATTGAGTATTAGCTAACAGATTGAATTCGTTCGTAAACGCCGGAGCCATAATCTGCAAAAACACACAGAAAACATAATTAGAACAACAAGTTTCATTGGAATTGAATAAACATGACTTAGTATAGCAGTTTCTCTTTAAACTGATTTTCTAGACTTAGAACTTTTTTTCCCAAGTGTTGTTCGTGCGTACTTAGCAAGTACGCAGGAATTTCCTCTTGCGTACTTAACAAGTACGTAAGAATTACTTCTTGCGTACTTGCTAAGTGCGCAAGAGCCATACTTGTTCAAAATTCAAGAAGTTTAAAGATTCAACTGAAGTTCAAATAACGGGTAGATTAGGTCACCATAAGGTCGAAATCTATGATTCTAGCCTATGGACCAACATCTACACCAAACACTTGCTACATTCGGCCAATTTTGACCTAAAAGACCACCCAGATAAGCCGATAGTCAATCGAGGGTCTAATGGCAAAATCACGGACGAAATGGACTGATTAAGGGTCGATTACAGATTCTAATCAAGTTTTAACTATAAGGTTTTACCTAAACAACCCAAAATTTGACTAAAAAGCTCGAATTAAATCCTAAGTTTTGAAAATTCAAATCGGTCTAAAATCGCGAATACACTGATGGATTGCCTCTAGATTCTCACCAAATGATTGTTACACGATGATGATACTAGAGATGAGACAAGAAATCAGTTAGGAACACTCGGATTTTTGAGTAAAAACGTCGGAGGGAATTGAGAAATCAGTTAGGAACACTCGGATTTTTTAGTAAAAACGTCGGAGAGAATTGAACAGGCGACTGAGAATTTGAATGTTATAAAATCTGAAAATTTTTCTAAGTCCTGTATTTATACCCAACAATAAAAAGGTCGTGCGTACTTGCTAAGTGCGCAAGACTTAACTCCTGCATACTTACAAGTGCGCAAGGCGGCTTAACTCTTGCGTACTTGTTAAGTACGCAGGGCTTACTTCATGTGCACTTATCAAGTACGCAGAAACCCTTAAGTGCGCAAACTTTCAACTCAAATTATGAAGATTTCAAGTCAAATAACGAACAAGATAAAACATATTCAATCAAGAGGATTCAAAATCAATTCAGGAAGGTTAAACACAAATATTTTTGGTTTTTCTGATTAAGATTGAACTGTTCATAAACTTAAAAAAAAATTTTATCGTTTCTAGATAGAAATATACACGTATTTACACAAACTATTTTTGATCAAAGACACGAGCATAGGATCATATCAGGCTAACTTATAGCAAAAATTATACAATATAATATAAACATCAAAGAATATGGGATCATGCCATGGATTACTATTTATTCATACATAATAAGCACATAAACAAGTAATTCAAGTTATAAGATTTGAAACTATAAGCATCTTTGTATCACGTTCTTGTGTATTAAGGTATTAATTATAAGATATACAACGTGTACCACACTGATATGCTACAATAATGTAAACTGCATTATCTCAAGGCATCTAAGATTTTCCCAATGATTTTCTAAATTTTCAGAATGAAGCTGCATCAATTAGCACAGGAAAAATCAAGCAGAATCCATAACGATTATCCGGAATCATAAGATTTAGAATCGAGTGATTCATATGTCTTGGTTTCATTTGATTTTCTTCATTGAATATCGGTATGATGATTCAGGATAATGAGTATGGTGTTCGAATAAGGTAAGGGAATCCAACTTTTATCTGGATTTGATTTCAATGAATCAGGAGTGATTCAAGGGTGAATACATGCTCAAAGGTTGATGTAGAGACATGTCTTGATTCAATCTCTCCCTGCATACTTGTGAGTATTGGTAGTGAGATGAACCGCATTAATTGTGCTAACGAAATAACCCGAAACTGATCTTAAAAGAAAATTATTGCCAAAATCTAACATCCTTTATCTGATAATGATCTTTTCTATTCTTTTACGCACACACACTACCAAACATGGGTTCAAATCACTTAGACTTTAGTTTCCACACTACTAGTGATTCAAAGACGCATACAGCCTACTGACATTTCAAATTACTTGTAAATAAGCAGATTAAAAACATAATAATTTAAACAATTAAGTGAGCATGACGCAATCATTTCCCATATGAGCAGTCCGTGACGTTTAGATCATTTTTGATGTACTATCATTTCCTCTTTTCTCAAGTTGACTTTGAAATTTTTCTCCATTTTCTATTTTATTTTTTATTTTGTAAAATGTTTTTGAAAGTTAAAAGAACTATACAGAAAACTTAAAAGAAAATAAAAGTTTAACTTTCATGAATTGAATTGATTTAAGAAAAACAAGTTTTTCACTCATGATTGAACATTCCTATCAAGTTGACAAGATGCTCAAAACGGGATCGATCAAAAGCCTTTGTGAAAAGGTCAGCAAGATTGTCATCCGTGTGAACTTTAACAAGTTTAATTAAATGCTTTTCAGCACAATCACGGATGAAATGATGGGTTTTGGAATGTTTCACCGGGTTATTTATGATGGATATTGTGGCATTGTTGTCAATGAACAAAGGAGTTCCAGTGAAGTTGAAGCCGTAGTCCCTCTATTGCTCCTGAATCCACAATATCTGAGAACAACCGCTCGCCGCAGCAATGTATTCTGCTTCTATTGAAGCACTTTCCTGTGACAAACACTCTGGATAGATAGAGTCTTAGTCTTAGGTTGTATTGTCTTGTTTGCAATTTTCTTTGTATGTAAGAGTCTTTATGTATTAGTTTATCGAGTAGTATTTACTTTTACATATTGAATGTATTTACTTTTACATATTAAATGTTGCAAAATTCTCTAAGTGTTTTGTGCACTTGTAAGTGCGCAGAAGAAAGCTCCTGCGTACTTGGCAAGTACGCAAGAGTAACTTTGCTTACTTGCTAAGTATGCAAGAGCATTTTGCCCTGCGCACTTGCTAAGTGCGCAGGCATCTGGTCTTGTATAAATAGGATAGGTTGACAGAAGTTAAGTACGCAGGCATTATAGCAAATATGCAGATTGTAATCTCAGTGCTTTTCTCTGTAACCTTCAAGTGTTTATAATACAAAGAACGTTTAAAGTGTTTTCTCTTGTCGGTTTACTTTGTTTAGCTAGACTCTCCGCCTAGTCACGGGCATTCCGCACCCGGTCCGACTAGTAGACCAACTTGCATGTGACGATCCGCTACACCTGAGGGACCTACAAGTGGTATCAGGGCGTTGCTCCTGATTTCGAGTGTTGTGAGTGAGTTTGAAGAGCTTCTACCGAGTTTTTACAAGCAAAAAGAAGTGTTTTTGTTGATTTTTGTGATAAAATGGCGGTAGCTCTTAAGCACTATTTTAGAAGCAAAAATCACTCAAAACTGATTTTTGTTGTGTATTTGAGTGTTTTGATTATCAAAGGTTCATTAGAAACAAGTTTCTGACCCTTTGGCTCATTTGCATTGATCATCAGACAAATTTTTACCATCTTTGATGAGTTTCAGGTGACCGGAAAAGTTGGTGAAAGTTGCTGAAAAGGTGTTGTGCGTACTTACCATTTCTGACAAAAAGTACAATTTTGTGCGTACTTACTAAATACGCAAGACTTATCTCCTGCGTACTTATAAGTGCCCAAGACTGAACTAGTGCGAACTTAAGTTATATCCTGCGTACTTACATTTAATCATGCGTACTTACAAGTGCGCAAGAGGATATCTAAATACGCAAGACCATTTCTCAAGTGCGCAAGGCCAAAAATCAAGTGCGCAACTGTGTCTAATTTTTCTGAAATTTGACTAAGTGTTCACTATGTCGAATCTTTAGAATCTTGGAAACCTATTAAACTACGATAATGAGATCGGTACACCACAGAAACCGCCATAGTTGCTGAACGTGAACGATTATTCTAGTTGGAAAGCACGTTTTGAGCACTACATTTCGTATACCGACTTATCGCTATGGATACCAATCCTTGAGGGATATAAGCATCCCACGCACATCTATCTTGATGAAACCATACCCAAACCTATCTCTAAGCTTTCTGACGAAGAAAAGAAAGCTTATGATCGAGAAAAGAAGGCACTTGGTTCGATCACTATGGCATTAACTCGGGAATTGTTCCACAGTTTCCGAGGTTATGACAATTCTAAGGATCTCTGGAAAGCTTCACAGAAGAGATTCGAAGGAAATAGTGACATCAAGAAGAGTAAGCGGGATCTTCTCAGGAAGCAGTATGAGTGCTTCAGATTTTTTGAGAACGAATCTTTAGATGATCTCATCTCTAGATTCTATCATTTACAGACTGAGTTGAAGGCTTTTGAACTCAGGTATCTAGATGAAGAGATGGTGGAAAAGTTTTTGGATGCTTTACCACCCAAATTTGAGATGTACACAACCCTGATGAGGGAAAATCCTAAATTCTATGAGTTGACAGTAGAGGAGGCAATAGGAAATGTTCAAGCTCATGATATGAACCTAAAAAGAAAGGAGAGCTCAGGAAGGCCCCAGATTCAAGACCCTTCTATGTATCATGGAACAACTTCTACATCCAAGTCATCGGGCTCTGGAATTGCCCTCTTCACTGGAAACCCTACTGAAGAAGACCACTCAACTAGGTGTGGTGGTCATGCGTGTTATGCATCTGGATCAGGGTTGGGGTCTCATCATCAACATACCTCAAGAAATCCTCCTGCTATAACTTTAGCTAATCAATCAACTATAGCTAAAATAGTTGAAGATTATGTAGCATTATTCTCATCATGTATGCTTGCTTATGAAAACTTCATTGGCGGCAAGCTTATAGATCCCGAGACGATTGAAGAAGATTTTAAACAAGTAGATCCTGATGACATTGAGGACATGGATATTCAATGGAATATGGCCATGCTATTGAGGAGAGCCAAGCGTTTCCTGAAAAGAACAGGAAGAAAGTTCATTGGCGGGTATTCTAATGCCAAGTTCGGGTTTGACAAATCTAAGGCCAAAGGCTACAAGTGTCTGAACTATGGACACTTTGCTCGTGAGTGTCAGAAAGACAGAGCACCGGCCTCGGGTTTTACTAGACCTAGCCAAGAAAACAGCCATGGCCACAACAACCCAAACCATCACAATCATAGGCAAAGTGGAACGTCCAATGCACTGGTAGCCCAACACGACGACAACTTTGATTGAGGTGTTCATCTTGAGGATGCCATCATCGCACAAACCCAGTTTGGTCTCATGGCTGAGATCATGGAGATGATGGAAGCAGAGAAAAGGGAAGCTTCTATGGCTGACCTAGAAGAATCTACAACTGTTGCTATAGAGGAGGTGAAGGAAGCTGAAGAAAAGGAAGCTTCTGTAGCTGATGAAGAGGAATAGACCACTGTTGTTGCTCTCCTGGCCATTGGAGAAGCAACAAGTTCATCTTCTGAGGTAGATTCTAACCCTTTTCTGTTATTTCATGTTCTAAATGTCTAGGGCTAAAACTTGAAAATTCTAGGCTCCAAGACAAAATCGAACCCCTAAGTATGGCAGCTCTAAACTATAAAGAAAATGAAAAACGTTTTAAAGATTCTATTGAAACGTTGAAAAAAGAAAAATGTGAATATTCTCTAAAAATAAGCGATCAACAGCTTCATTTAGACGTTGCATACAGGGGGTTGGAAAAACGGAACAATGAAATCAACAAACTACAAAATGAGATCTTGCAGTTAAAATGTACTAATGAGAAGTTGAAAAACTCTCGCTTTGTGGTGGAACACTACAAATCTGTTGTGAGACAAATGAATGGGTTAGGGCTGGGTACTAATGCCATTCCTCCAGAAGTGAGCGGGAAGTTTGTCAATAGCTTAATAGACATTGATCTCACTTGTCTAGATGAGTCCTCTGATAAGGATGATTCCCCTAAAAAGGATGAATCCTCAAGTAAGGCTAACTCCACATCTAGTGAGGAGTTTGTTACTGCTTCTGAAGATGGGTCGGTTAACACTTACCCTGAAGGAGCAGTATCTGAGGAGTTGTTCACTGAACAAAAGGTAAAGAAAAACGTTATCACTAATTGTGATAATTGCATTTTAACTAAACCCAATATCATTGAAACAAATGATAAACTAAAGGTAATGCTTTATGTTGGTTACAAAAGTCTTAACCAAGTAAAGAAAGAGGCTTTTTCAGCTCACTATGGGCTTGGGTATAAAGAAAATTTGGAAAAATACTATACCCCCAAAAACCAAACTGTAAAGGTTCAGACTAATGTTCATAAACCAACTCCTCCTTCTCATAATGTTGAGCTATCTAAGGCCAGATCTAATGAGCCTTACAAGAGAACTTATATAGACAAGAGGAATTGTTTTCACTGTGGCTTGGTTGGTCACATTATTGTGAACTGTCCTTCTAAGAACCAAGGGAAACGGCATGTTGTTCCACAACTAGCTGTTATCCCCAGGTCGCCATCAGTGAAAGCTCCCAAAACTCCAAAACAAAATGTTGTGAAACCACCAGTCAAACCAATGGTTAAGCCTAAGATAAAGTCTGAAGCTAAACCATCTGTTACAAGAAAGGTAACGCAACATGCTGTACCTTGTGTATCTACATCTGGTAGTACACGTACTGGTGGAAACCTGTGGCGAAACTCTCAAAGACACAGAGAAGAAGAAGAAACAAGAGGTTGAGAAAGCTGGAACAACTGATTTCAGTGCAATCAGGTGAAGCTTCCACAAGTTCACCTGCTGTTGCTGAACCAAAGTCTCCTGTTCTGGTTAAGAAACAGAAGAGATCCTGGACTGCCAAATCTAAAACTTCTCAATCTCCTGGTTCTAATTCCTCTAAAGATTCATCAATTTTGAACAGTCATCATGACTGTGAGTTAAAGGAAGTAGTTTATTTTGAAAATGATGGACGACCCAAGACCACAATGGCTTGGGTCTCCAAATCTAACTAATTCTTTTGTTACTCGTGCAGGGACGTCCGAATGGTACTATCTCTAACCGCTGGTATGTAAATAGTGGATGCTCCCGGCACATGACAGGAAACATGGCCCTGCTTCAAGATGTTAAACCATTCAGAGGCGGCTATGTCGCCTTTGCCGGAGAAAAAGGAGGCAGCATCACGTGTCAAGGTGTGGTTTCGAACGGTTGTGTCAGCTTTGACAATGTCAACTTCTGCGAGCAGCTGAAGCATAACCTGTTGAGTGTCTCCCAAATGTGTGATAAGGAGTACTCGGTGATGTTTGACAAGTCAGAATGCCTGATTCTCAAACCTGGTTTTGAAGTTCCCGAAGAAAGGATCCTGATGAGGGCGCCAAGAACAAACGACACCTATCAGATCGATATGAGCGTGAAAAAAACCACCTCATCAGTTCCTACCTGCTTGCTTACCAAAGGTACAGAGCTCGACTCCATCTTGTGGCATAGGAAACTCGGACATATTTCGTATCATAAAATGAATCTTCTTGTCCAAAACGGTTTGGTAACCGGGGTTCCTAAGCTGAGATTTACAGTTGCAGATGACTGCATGCCTTGTAAAAAGGGCAAACAGCAACGGAAGTCTCACAAGCCCAAGCTCCAAAACTCTATTGATACCCCTTTGGAACTATTACACATGGATCTGTTTGGCCCCATAAGTATCAGGAGTATTGGAGGTAAGTCGTTCAGTCTGGTTGTAACTGATGATTTCTCATGTTTTTCTTGGGTGCATTTTTTAGATACTAAAGATGAGACTGCTGATGTTCTTCAATACTTGATCCTGAGCTTGGAATCTCTGTGCAAGCTAAAAGTTAGAAGAATAAGGAGTGACAACGGAACTGAGTTCATGAATAATTTGATGGAACTTTTCTGTCTCAAGAAAGGGATCCGTCACGAATTCAGCGCGCCGTACACGCCTCAGCAGAATGGAGTTGCTGAACGGAAGAACAGAACACTGATTGAGACTACAAGGACTATGATGTCGGATGCAAAGCTTCCTGTCACTTTCTGGGCAGAAGCCGTTAATACAACTTGTCACGTCTTAAATAGAGTTCTGGTTGTTAAGAGGCACAACAAGACTTGTTACGAGTTGATCAACAATCGACTTCCCAATCTTGATTACCTAGTTCCTTTTGGTAGTCCCTATTCCTTGTTGCTATAGTACAAAGACCGCCAGTCTAAGTTTCATGCAAAAGCGGTGGAAGGTTCGAAGTGGATTGTAGTAAACACAGCATTCCACCCGAACCAACAGGTCCAGCTTGGGGTTTTGATTATGATGCGCTATTCAATTCATTCAATCTTCCTGATCTATCTGCAGTTGACGCCGCAAATGTTTATGAATTATTGGGTGGCGGCGATGACTCCAGTTTCTCTACTCGTGATACTGTACGAATTATAACTCATGATTCCAATGTTGCATCTGCATCTGGAACTCATGACAGTGATAACAGTGAAGATGTTCATATTGTTGGAGATGATGCTCAAGCCAATCCTAACACAACTATAAGAAATGAAGCTCCAGCTGATCCAATTAACATTAAATCCTCTTCTTCTAGAACACAGGAAATGGGGAGTTAAACACGAATCTAGATCCAGAAATTCAGGAACCGATTGTACCGGAGACGAGAGTGCATAGGAATCATCCAATCGACAACATTATTGGTGATCCTTATGCCGGTGTTCAGACTCGTCATCGAACCATAACTGAGAACACTAGTCTTTACACAGAGATACTTGACACTGGTGTCATGGAAACATGTCTGTATGTTGCATTCGTGTCCCAGTTTGAGCCGAAGAATGTGAAGGAGGCTCTCATGACAACTGATGGATTGAGGCGATGCAAGATGAATTGTCTCAATTCCAAAAGTTGCACGTGTGGGATTTGGTTGACTTGCCAAAAGGCTTTCAGCCAACTGGAACCAGATGGGTGTACAAATGCAAGACGGATGATCGTCATGTGGTTGTGAAGAACAAAGCAAGATTGGTTGTTCAGGGTTTTTATCAACAAGAGGGCTTAGATTACACGGAAGTATATGCCCTAGTTGCTAGAATTGAGGCCATTCGACTGTTCTTGGCTTATGCCACATATGTCGGCTTCAAGGTCTATCAACTTGATGTGAAGAGTGCTTTCCTATATGGAAAAGTTCATGAAGAGGTCTATGTCACTCAACCTCCCGGCTTTGAAGATCCGCATAATATCAATAAAGTGTATAAGCTCGACAAAGCACTTTATGGTCTTCATCAAGCACCGCGGGCATGGTATGAGACATTATCTAAGCATTTACTGTCTAATGGTTTCGACCGTGGACAGATTGAGTTGACCCTCTTCATTAGGAAAGCAGGAGGTGACATTCTTCTTGTACAAGTATACGTCGACGACATTATCTTTGGATCTACCAATGAAGGGATGTGTAGGGAATTCGAGCAGGTGATGAAGTCTAAGTTTGAAATGAGTAATATGGGTGAATTGTCAAAGAGAGGATGGCATTTATCTACATCAAACTAAGTATGTGCAGGACACCTTGTCAAAATACAAGATGAATGATAGAAGTACTTATGGCAGACCTATCCCAGTCAATCATGGTCTGCATCCTGACAAAGATGGAAAGCATGTAGATAGCAGATTGTACCGTGGGATGATCGGATCACTTATGTATCTCACAGCTTCAAGACCCGATATAATGTTTGCTGTGTGCTTGTGCTCAAGGTTTCAGTCTCAACCGAAGGAGTCACATATGATAGCCGTGAAGAGAATTTTCAGATACCTGATAGGGAAACCCCGATTAGGTCTTTGGTACTCTAAGCAACAGTCATTCAACTTCAAAGCCTACACTGATTCAGATTATGGCAATTGTAACCTTGATAGAAAGTCAACTTCTGGTGGATGTCAATTCTTAGGAGACAGACTGGTCTCCTGGCAGTGCAAGAAGCAGTCAACGGTTTCTGTCTCAACTTATGAAGCAGAATTCATTGCTGCGGCAAGCGGTTGTTCTCAGATACTGTGGATTCAGCAGCAGTTGAGAGACTTATGAAGCAGAATTCATTGCTTAAACTTCACTGGAACTCCATTATTCATTAACAACAATGCTACCATGTCCATCGCAAATAACCCGGTGAAACATTCCAAAACTAAACATATATAGATTTGTCATCATTTCATATGTGATTGTGCTGAAAAACATTTAATTGAACTTTTAAAAATTCACACGGATGACAATCTTGCTGACCTTTTCACAAAGGCATTTGATCGATCCCGTTTTGAGCATCTTGTCAACTTGATAGGAATGTTCAATCCTGAGTGAAAATTAATTTTTTTTAAATCAATTCAATTCATGGAAGTTAAATTTTATTTCTTTTAAATTTTCTGTATAGTTCTTTTAAGTTTCAAAATATTTTACAAAAACAAAATAGAAAATGGAGAAAATTTCAAAGTTAACTTGAGAAAAGAGGAAATGAAAGTACATCAGAAATGATCTAAACATCACAGACTGCTCATATGGGAAATGATTGCGTCATTCTTATTAATTGTTTAAATTATTGTGTTTTTAATCTGCTTATTTACAAGTAATTTAAATTGTCAGTAGGCTATATGCGTCTTTGAATCACTAGTAGTGTGGAAACTAAATCTAAACTACAACTGTGATTTGAACCCATGTTTGCAAATGTGTGTGCGTAAAAGAATAGAAAAGATCATTATCGGATATAGGATGTTAGATTTTGGCAATAATTTTCTCTTGAGGTCAGTTTCGGGAATGTCGTTAGCACAATTAATGAGGTTCATCTCACTGCGCATACTCACAAGTATGCAAGGAGAGATTGAATCAAGACATGTCTCTATATTAACTGTTGAGCATGTATTCACCCTTGAATCACTCCTGATTCATTGAAATCAAATCCAGATAAAAGTTGGATCTCCCTACCTTAAAAACTCAAACACCATATATATATTATCCTGAATCATCATACCGATATTCATTGAAGAAAATCAAATGAAACCAAGACAATTGAATCACTCGATTCTGAATCTTATGATTCCTGATAATCCTTATGGATTCTGCTTGATTTTTCCTGTGCTAATAGATGTAACTTCATTCTGAAAAATTAGAAAATCATTGGGAAAATCTTAGATGCCTTTAGATAATGCAATATACATTAGTGTAGCATATCAGTGGGGTACATGTTGTATATCTTATAATTAATACCTTAATACACAAGAACGTGATACGAAGATGCTTATAGTTTCAAATCTTATAATATTGTCAACTTGAATTACTTGTTTATGCGCTTATTACGTATGAGTAAATAGTAATCCATAACATGATCCCATATTCTTTGATGTTTATATTGTATCGTTTTTGCTAAAAGATAGCCTGATATGATCCTCTGCTCGTGTCTTTGATCAAAAATAGTTTGTGTGAATACTTGTATATTTTTATTAGAAAAGATCAAAAAGATTTTAAGTTTATGCATAGTTCAATTATATTCAGAAAAGCCAAAAATATTTAAGTTTAACCTTCCTGACTTGTATTTGAATCCTCTTGATTGAATATTTTTAACTTGTTCGTTATTTGACTTGAAAAACTTCATAAATTTGAGTTGAAAGTTTGCGCACTTAAGGGTTTGTGCGTACTTGTAAGTGCGCATGAATTAAGCCCTGTGTACTTAATAAGTATGCCAGAGTTAAGTCTTGCGCACTTGTAAGTACGCAAGAGTTAATTCTTGCGCACTTGTAAGTACGCAAGAGTTAAATTGTGCGCATTTGTTAAGTACACATGGCCTTTTAGTGTCGAGTATAAAAGGGGGAGTTAGAAAATTTCAGAATTTTTCATCACATTCAAACGGACTCTTTCCCTCTACAAACTTACTCAAAAGTTTGTGTGATCCAATCCGATTTTTCGTCCCACTACAAGTTTCATCATCTCATAACATCGATTTGGTGAGATTTTAGGCTTAATCCATCCACGAATCCATGCTAGTTACAAAGGTTTGATTGTACTTTGGTTACACAATGGCTACTCTCCATAAATGCCTTATTTTATCATGTTATGTAAGGATTTGTTTATTCATAATCTATATGCTATCTATATACAAACATGTGTATGCTCACCAACTTTTTAGTTGACCTTATTTTATTCATGTTTATTCATAACCGTTCACGACGGAACTCTCCTTTGCCGTACGCTATCGATTCACTGTTCTTCCGGGTAATTACAATCTTATACTCATTCGATTAAGTCTATAGATCAAAAGCCTCATCTTAATTTGGGCTTGCAATATGGAAATCACCACGAACCCGAATCTATATTTCGTTCAAAAATGATTTAATCGAATCGAACCTTAGACACGTTTTAAATACAATTAATCTATACAAAAAGACTCGTGATGATCTAATGGGTGAAAGCCCCGTGAATTCCAACATTAACAATATAAGAATTAGTCAAATTGAATCTGTTTTGGAACAGACACGGTCGCGCTAGCATTCTAGCGAGGTCGTGCTTCATGAGACACGGTCGCGCCAAATACCAGCGCGGTCGTGCCTCCCACACTCAGACCCGGTCATGCCCTTGGCTAGACTTAGTCGTGCCTCAAAACCCTAAATAATTCAATTTATCCCTCTGTTTGATCAACACTGTCTCGTCCTGACTAGAACGGTCGCGCCCGTGGTCCTAGCACGATCGTGCCTTGTTCCAGGCACGGTCGTGTGTGAAAGAAAAATCTTGGCAGAATACAAAAAATTTATATTTCTAAAAACAATAAACATTTCAAATAAATTTTCAAATAAGAATAATTAATTTATATTAAACTTATTTAAAAAGGATCAAATTCCTATTTCAAAAATAAATATAAATTATTTATTTAAACCTCCAAAATTATAATTACACATATTTAAAAAATTAGATTTACAAAAGTTATTTATTAAATCTATAGTTGATAAAAAACGCTCGATACATTTTTATCACTAAATGACAAATTACATATTTTTATAAATAAATAAACAAAGCAACAATTATTTATTTAACTTACATTTAAACATTATTTTTCATAACTAAATGAATGAATAATGATTATTTAAGTTATTTATTTATTCCAAATTCAAACCTTAATTTTATCCAACTCCTTTACCTACAAATTCAATTCCTTATACACACATCCAATTCAACCTTAGACTTAGACATAGACATTTGTGCACACTATTAATTCAATACACATTACACTCTAGGTTAACGTTGTACATTACAAGGATCTCATTTCTAGCTAGTCTCTCGTGTTAGCTACACCGTTGGAATCAAGTGAGTATTACATAGCCCCTTTTACATTTTTACAGTTTTTGGGGTGGAACATGAACACTATACAACACTATTACTTACATTTACACTAACTACACAAGTACAAATCCTCTTCACATTCATGTGTGCAAATTTGAGCTTTATGCCTGAGTGCTAGGTGTGTTAACTTTTGTATGCGATTATGTGCAATAATTAACTATTCAAGCCGACGGTAAACAATGATAGATCTATTGAGTCTGACAAACCCACCGAGATTGGGGTGATTGTTACCGACAACACAATTTTGCATGCTAGTTACAAAGGTTCGATTGTACTTGGTTACACAATAGCTGCTCTCCATAAATGTCTTATTTTATCAAGTTATGTATGGATTTGTTTATTTACAATCTATATGCTACCTATATACAAACCTGTGTATGCTCACCAACTTTTTAGTTGACCTTATTTTATTCATGTTTCAGGTACCAATGTGTGACTTTGATCAAGACTTGCTACACATAAGTTTTGGACCTAGATAAAATTTAATAAAGGATTATGTATTTCATTTTATGTACTTGGTTTGAATTGTTTTGTCTTGAATACTTGAAATGAATTTGGATGATTAATATATTTCAATTTAGTCAACCTTGTGCTCATGAACAGTCTACATGTCCCGTCTCGACGTTTTCGCCGTCGGTTGGGGTGTGACATCATTGAACGCAGAACATGTTAAGAAGGAGAGAATGATTGGACAAGAGAAATACTTGGAAGAGAATGAGTATGGAGTTAAGATTTGATTCGGCCGTATGTGGATACCATATATAGGTGAATTCAGAATTAAAGTTTTAGATGAAGCTCATAAATCTCGATATTCGATTCATCCAGGCACTACAAAAATGTACCAAGATCTACGCCAAGATTATTGGTGACCCGGTATGAAATTCGATATCATGAAATATGTGGCTAAATGCTTGACTTGTTCTCAAGTCAAAACAGAGCATCAAAAGCCTTATGGCAGATCACAGCCACTAGATATTCCAAAATGGAAGTGGGAACATATCACTATGGACTTAAGACGTAGACACGTACTGCATTCCTTTGTGGGATATAGTATAGACACCTTGTGCAAGGGTATGTATAATTGGTGACGACCACTTAGAGGTTAACGTGACCTCGGAAGGAAGACAAGTGTGCAAGTATAAAATATTATGTTTGGGAAAGAAGTTAATGTGATGTTTTACTATGTGTCATATAAACCCATTTATGTATGAGACAGAGGCCAAATATATTTTGACTAAATACTTAGAACTCACCAGCGTAAGCTGGCATATGCTTTAAGCATGTGTATCAGGTAAAGATGTAGCCTCCTACAGTAGAGGCAAGGGGCAAGAGTAGAGGCATCATGTAGGCTATCTTGCATCCTCTCATGAGCTGGCATTAGAATAGTTATGTTGTACTTTCTTTAGAATGTACATTAAGACAAGTTTTATGATATAAATGTAGTATTTTAAAAGTCTTCCGCTGTGTATGATATCTGTTTACTATATGTTCGTGAGTAAATCCAACAATTAGCCGGCATCTCTGGTGATACGGGATGTGGGTGTCACATGTATACCCTAACCGTGTGTGGTTAGCGGTTTTTGGCTTTATTCTTTGTAATTTGTCTAAAGTAATATACGAGTAATTGCAAGTGTCTTTGTGTTCTTGAATCACCATACTTGATAGTTTCCGCCTATTAAGTGTGAGAATTGATATCCTGTGTGTGTGTTTATACGAAGATCCTAGAGGTTTTGGGACTTACAATTGGTATCCAAGCCATTGAAGTCGTTCAAGGCTCGGTTTGATATCAACGATTCAAGACAAAGTTTAAGGTACTGTTTATTGCTATTGGTTGAATTTTATTGCTAACGCTACTGAGTGATAAAGGTTCAACATATATTCTGCTGAGAATTAAGAGATTTCTTAAGAATCGTGGTATTTTGCTGCTGTGAGAAAGGATTACATTGAAGAACACGCTTAACATCTTCACCGTGTTCATCGGGGTTTAATTTGAATTTTAAAAATTCGAATTCCTTAATCATAGGGCTTATTTTTGGAATCGAAACCGAGTCCAAGCTTGATTCACGGCTGATTTCATGGGAATTCCACGCGTATTCGAGTTCACGGGATTTAAGGTTCACGGGTCAACATTCTCGGGTATTGCTTCACGGTTTAGTGTTCACAGCTAAGCTTTCTCGGTTCAGGTTCACGGGAAGACTAGTACACGGGTTCTGGTTGCCGGTTCACGGTTCAATCAAACTTCACGGGAAGACTAGTACACGGGTTATGGTTAGAGGTTCACGGTTCAATCAAACTTCACAGGATACTTGAATTCTTACTTGAATAATTCTCAAGTAGTTCACGACTATACTCAAGTTCAGGACTTTAATAGTGTTCACGGCTTTCAAAATACTGTTCACGGTGTTCCTAATCTTAACGACCAAAGTCTAGCTTGTATTTCTCGGGTTTATTTTTTTCAGGGAAGATCAAGGACCTAACACTCTGACAAGATGAACTCTCAACAACTTACCATGAATCAAAATAGCTTGCTAGATTTTCAAATTGGTACCAGTACTAAACCACCAAGAGTTACTTGTGCTGAAGACTATGTCGACCGGAAGTTTTGGTTTCAAAATCATGTTATGTTATTTGAAGCCAAGATGTGGAGAAGTATACTTAAGGGACCACAAATCCCTACGTATGACAAAGAAGATGGCACCAAAGCACCAAAGCAGATAGAGAATTATACTGATGAACATTTCAATCTTGTTGAAAGAGACTTAAAAGCTTTAGCATCTTTGACTATGGCATTGTCACCTGATATAGCCCATAACATTAAAGAATGTACTTCTGCTAAGCAGCTTTGGGAGTCTTTGGCTCAGGCTTTTGAAGGGAATGATGATATGAAGGCAAGTAGGAAAGAAATGATTCTCCAGCAGTTTAACTTGTTCAATCATGTTTTGGGTGAAACTCTTGAAGCACAGTTGCAGAGGTTTACAAAGTTAGTGTCACAAATGAGGGGTGCACATATTGTGTTGAGTGATGGTGATCTGAATAGGAAACTATTAAATGGTTTGCCATAAAGTTGGGATTGGAATGTTTCTCTATTGAAAAGAACTAAGGATATGAACAAGATCACTCTGATTGATTTGATTTCCATTATCAAGTCATACGATATTGATGACAAGCAGAGGAAGGTTAGTCATGTGAACACAATAAAGTCTGTTGGTGCACAAAACAACAACAGTGCATTTCTTTCAAATGTCTTACAAGGAGGTTCTGGGTCTGGAGATGTACCTCATGGTGTTGCTGCAACAGCTAAGCATCTGCTCCTAAACAGCAAGCTTACTCTGCTCAACAAGCTAAGCAAATTGAAGTAAACACGTCTCTATGCACCAGTATCCTGAATTGTTATGCAACATTTGTCTCAGGAAACTTATCACTTTCAGACGCACTTACTGCTAAACTCAATCAAATTCATCTAGCGGATGTGGAGGAACTGGATATATCTTGGCAACTAGCAACGGCAGTCTTTAGACCTAAGAACTTCATCAACAAGACTGGAAAATTCAGATGGAGTGAAGACACAGGGAAAAAGATTGATTTCAACTAGTCAAATCTTCGCTGCTACAATTGCAATGAACGTGGTCATTTTGCCAGGGAATGTTCTAAACCAAAGGAGCAAAGAGGAAGTGAAGTTGGATCATCTTCTGGAGGGAATAGTGTTGCTAACTCCAAGGCTTTAATCAGTCAGCAAACTGGAGAATATGACTGCCGAGATCAACTCAAAGAGCTCAATCTGAATCATGTTTTTATGGAAGATATTGTTGGAGAGTCTTCTAATGCATCATCATCAGCTCCACCTCAGGTAATTGCTGATCTATGTTCTCAATCATGCATAAATAAAGTAGAACTTTATAGAAAACACAATGCCGATTTGATTTTTGAAATGGATAATTTAAAATATCTTAAAAGAAAATTTCTTAAATCAGAAAAGGACTATAAAGAAGCAATTGAAGCAAATAAAAAGGATGTGTCTCTTTTAAAATCACAACTTAGCACAAAATGTTGCTTGCTTACTGATGCTAAGGAAGAGATTGCCAAATTGACCACTGAATTGGAAAAGGCAAAATCAAACTTTGCCGAGGCCAAATTTAGAGTAGATTTTGTTGGTCAATCCAGTACTGTGATTGGTATACTTGAAACACAACTGCATAAATCATGCAATGGTAGTAAGAGGCTAGGGTACCATAATACTCCTCTTCCTTTCAATGGAAATTGTATTACTATTCCTCCTCATGTGGAGGAACAAGTAAAGGAGTTCAACGTGTTAACTACTCAAAACAAGTCATGGCCTGATGGATCCAAGTCATCATCCTTAACTTCAGATAGTAAATGTGTGAATAATTCTAATGCGTCTACCTCATGTGTAGAACAAGTAGAATTACAGGATTGGTCAAGTGAGGATGATGAAGATGATAAGTCACAAGTTTGTAGTCTTAAGTTAAATCATAAAAAATTTGAAAACAATATTTCTATTACTCCTGTTTTGAAAAACTCTAAGTCTTATGTGCGTGATTTTGTTGGTTTGAATGTTTCTAGTTCTAAATCTGCTAGTACTAAAAATGCAAATGTTCAAAAAGGTACTGAGTTTGTCAAACAATTAAACGGAAAAACTGAGAAGCATGTTTTCCAGAAACCCATACATGTGACTAAGCAAAAAAATCAATGGTCAAACCTCAGATGCTTCACCTAAGCATTTCACAAAGGATCAATTTTATGAAAAATATGATCATCAACATTTGAGGTTTGAACAAAGACATGCTCATCATCACCAAAAACCCAAACAAGTTTACAAGTAGGATGATTCATACTACCACAGATTTGACATGTTTGGACCTGCACCTTACTTCAAGAAACAATCTTGTTATACCTATGGAAAACTAGGACATCTAGCAAAACACTGTGTTCATCGTCCTTATGTTCCATATTATGCTCAAAATCAGAAGGTGTCAAATAGACAGATGGATTCTAAGCCAATGAAGGCTACCAAGTCTAAGGCAATGAAGAGTCACTCAGTCTACCACAAACCTTCTGAGGGAGATTGGAATGTATCCAAGCGAAACAGACAGGCTTATTTCGAAAGGCAAAAGAAAAATAACTCTAAATAGAAAGATAAGGTTAAATCTAACCCGAGTAAAGAAAATAAAATATCTGTTCGATCTAATCCTGTTTGGAAAGCTAAAAATGCTACTGTCATAAATAACAAAGTTGAGTCAAGTAATGACATGTGCTTGCAAGAAGTGTCATATATTGATGCTAACGGAATACCCAGATCTACTATGGCCAGGGTACCAACGACTAATTGATCTCGCTCATTGTGCAGGAACACCAAAGGAGGACTGTCGATAATCTATGGTTTGTTGATAGTGGATGTTCCAGGCACATGACAGGGGACATGTCTCTACTTCATGAAGTGCAAAAATTTAATGGAAGCTATGTCTCATTTGCGGGAGATAAAGGTGGTAAAATCAGCATGAAAGGTACTGTGATTAATGGGTCTTTAAGTTTTCATGACGTAAGTTACGTCAGTGAGCTAAATCATAGCTTACTAAGTGTTTCGCAAATTTGTGATAAGGAATTTTCAGCATATTTCACAAATAAAGAATGTTTAATTTTAAAACCAGGATTTGTGGTTCCTGAGAAAAGGATTTTGTTAAGGACACCCTGTAAGGGAAACTCTTATGTCATTGACATGAATAGTAAATCTGTTTATGAAAATACTTGTCTTTTATCAAAGTCAGCTGAATTTGACGCTATGTTGTGGCATCGTCGTATTGGACACGTTAATCTGAAAAACTTAAACCGTATTGCCAAAGTAATCATGTTCGTTATCTACCTATTTCTGAGTTCTTTTTCAGTTGAGAAATGTATTGCATGTGCCAAAGGGAAACAACACCGAAAGCCCCATAAGTCAAAAATGTTTAATTCTATTGACTCCATTCTTCATCTTCTTCAAATGGACTCATTTGGTCCTGTGAATGTGATGAGCATTGGGCAAAAGTCTTACTGCTTGGTCATAACTGATGATTACTCACGTTTTTCTTGGGTTTTCTTTTTGGTTAATAAGAGTGAGACTGCATAATTGATAAAGAACTTCATTGTGTTGGTTGAAAATCAAAGAGATGTGAAGGTGAAAGCAATCAGATGTGATAATGGAACTGAATTAAAAAACGTTGTTTTGAATCAGTTTTGTGCTAAAAAAGGGATAGCAAGACAATTCAGTGCAGCTCGCACACCTCAGCAAAATGGTGTTGCTGAAAGAAAGAACAGAACTCTCATTGAAACAGCAAGAACAATGCTCTCTGAATCAAAATTACCCTTGTTTCTCTGGGCAGAAGCTGTAAACACAGCATTCTACGTGCTCAACCGGGTCCTTCTCAACAAGAAACTCCAAATGACTCCGTACGAGGCCGTTTACAACGAAAAGCCATGGTTTGGATATTTCTGAGCTTTTGGGTGTCCGTGTATTGTACTGCATACCGAATCCAGACCAAAGTTCAATGAGAAGGCTAATGAGTGTTACTTTATTGGCTGGCTCTAACGCAACCGCTTATAGAGTTTACAACAAGGTCACCAAATAGATCAGAGAATCGACTTATGTTGATTGGCATGAGCACAATCCCACTGATGCTGAGTGTGGTCCATCATGGTTATTTGATTATAATTCTTTGTTTAAATCATTTAATATCTCTACTGATGAAATTGCAAGGTCTCCTAATGAATCATTTGACATAAGTGACGATGATAAAGATTCTTTTGTAGGACCACTGCTTACTGTTGATCCACCAGAATTTATCAGACAACACTGTGGTGAAAGATCTGAATCACACGCTGAGAACGTTCATGTTTCAACAAATGTCTCTGAGGATTCACCAGTAACTGCTGACAATTCCACGTCAGCTGTCAATGATGGTAGATCTACATCTGAGACCGCAGATTCATCTATATTCTAGGAGCCATT
Source organism: Smallanthus sonchifolius (assembly GCA_023525975.1). Taxonomy (NCBI): domain Eukaryota; kingdom Viridiplantae; phylum Streptophyta; class Magnoliopsida; order Asterales; family Asteraceae; genus Smallanthus; species Smallanthus sonchifolius. Next base: position 55,969,646 of record CM042034.1, read on the forward strand.
TCCTGATGAAAGTATGGTCGAGAAGCCGATTTGTGACCCTACTGATGAATCCAATGAAGAGACAAAAGAAAATGTGACAAGTTTGCCTATCACAGTGCAAGTTCCTGATGTTTCATCTCATGGAATCAATAAAGATCATCAGGTTGATACAATAATCGGGTCATTAACAGACGGGGTTAGAACAAGAAGCACTGCAGGAGACATAAACAGGTGTCTTTACTCCTATTTTATTTCTCAAATTGAACCCAAGAACATCAAGATGGCTCTCCTCGAGCCTAGTTTTGAATCAGTTATAGACACATGTTCTGCAACAGGCGAACTTAACAAGTTCACTTAAAGATGCTTAGGCGAACTTAACAAGTTCGCTTAAAGAAGCTTAGGAACAAGTTCGCCTCTAATAGACCAGGCGAACTTATCAAGTTCGCCTCTTGCAGAACTTGTATTTATACTTATACAAATCTAAACAATTACATACAAAACGTAAAGACAATAAGACCTAAACTATTACAAAGCTTTTGTCATTCAATCTATGTCCTAACAGACTCCCCCTTGACAATTGCTTGATCTTCTGTCTTCAGTTTTTATGATGAACTCTTCTAGTTGTCTAGTAATCTGCTTCCTGTATGCACTCCATATCTTTGACATATCTCCAACACTCTTTTATACTACAATCCTTGTTCTCTCCATTCATCAGTGAACATGATCTCATTCTTTCTTAATGTCCTCTGATCTTTCTTTGAGAAGTTAATAAGATTCATTGCATCATAGAAACAAACAATGACCTTATTATCTTTATCATCAATCCTAGCTTCACCAGTCTTCACATCAACATACCACCATTTCATATTTCCCAGAAAATCTTGTGGAATTTTCTTCAATGGTATCTTCTGTACAACACGTACTGGCTTGAATTTGTACTTCCAAGTTACATTCTTAGTCTTTTGATCTATAAGCTTCACTCATTTCACACCTTGGCAATGTATTGAAATACTTGATCCTAGGCTTTAAGTATTGAACACCATCAGATCTTTTAAGAGCAAACAATTTAGTTTCATCATCATAAAACCAACTTATGATCTTACTAATACACCTCTCTTTATTCACATATCTTTCTTTCTGAGCAGGTTGTATAGGTGACTTTGGTAGTACTTTCTTCCAACTGTTAACAACTTCTCTCCACTGTTCTATAGTCATACCTGTATTTCTATACATCACAGGTTCTTCATTCGTCTTAGGAGACACAATATGAGTCGTATCAACATCAGAATCTATCTTGTTAGATTGAGCAGTATCATCATGTGTAGTGATGTCTTCAATAGAGTCCATAGAATCTGTTACTCCATCATAGGAAAACTCAGGAATAACATCATCTTGGATGAAGTTATACGGAACATTCAGACCATCATATCCTTCACATGTAACCTTAGATTTACTCTTTTCTATTTCAATCTCTACAATCTCTCCTTCTTCAACTTCGATATCCACCACATCTTCTTCATCGTCATCAAATAACTCGTCTATATCATCCAAACACTCTAATTTCTCAGCTTCTTCTTCTTCAGAATCTTGAAAGAATTCCAATAACAATATTTCTTCATTCACTCTAGAATCTTGTTTGGTTCCTTCAATAGTATGTGATGTCGACTCCCCCTGAGCTCCGGATGTTGGATTCACGTCAGCGTATTGACGATCACCCTCAACATTACCACTAGGATCATTGTCATCATTGTCTTTTCTTTGAATTGATTCAGCATGACACGTATCATGTAGCCTTAACTCCCCCTGAGCGTCAAGATGCTCAACAAGTTTAGACACCAATAATTGCATGTCAACAATCTGTGTAGATTGAGCTTGAAGAACCAATTGTCTCTAAGAATCAGTTAACACAAGAGAATCTACCTGAGTTTGTAAAGCTAGTACTTGGGATTCAAGGAATGTAATTGTTTCAGAATCAGACGGCTTTGAAGGACCAGCTTCAGATGTGTGAGGAACATGTGGAGAAAGTACTAGAGATGTATGTTTAGAAGCAGGAGGTGTAATCAGTAATGTGACACCCAGCATTTCAGGTCAATATCCACATTTCATAAACGCACGTTCATAATTATTATTTCCTGATAATTATTTTGACTAAGTAAAGTCAAGAAGTCTAGCAAAGGAGCTTATTCCAAGTCTAGTAAACCGTAAAGAGTTACTAGAAAAAGTAAGTAGGATAACCCGACTTAATACGAACGTAAATGGTTAAATAAAATAACCAGAAAAATATATATATACATATATATGTTACACAAAATTTACGTTGAACCATAATTTATGGTTAAGACTAAATCATATATTATACGAAAAAGTAAAATAATGGACTTCTCGAAGACGTTACTATGTAGCGCCACTTTTAAGTACTTATACCTACAAATAATCACCTCAACGAATTATACAAATCAAGGTTTCAATATTTTCTTCAACGAGCCATAAACTGGTTAAAATCATAATACCGTGACGAATCGAAACCGAATTAAATTACCCCTTTAAAACTCTAATTGATACTAATATCATTAATAAATTAATGATTAAAATTTGTTATCATTAACCCCAAACCCACTTCTTGACTTTCTTGGCCGAGAGTCAGGGGAGCCATGCTCCCACTTGCCTGATTCACTCTGATTCAGATGAAAACCATACCCTTCAGTCGAAACTTCACCATTCCTTTCAAACCTTCTCATTTTCTTACGGCAAATTCCCAATATCTCCTTCAAATCGAAACCCAGTTTTAAAGCGAAAATCACCATAATTCGGTGTCATAAGGAGAATTTCAAGTGTTCTTGAAGAAAGCTTAACAAAAGAATTCAAGACTATCTTCTCTGTTTCTCTCAGAAACCATTCCCTGTTTGAGGTAAAAACTCACTATTATCGCTTTTATTTGCTTTAAAAACCGTAACTAAACATACAAATCGTTCAAACGCAAAGTAAGATAACAAGAAAACTGTGTCAAAACTCAAGATTTGAACATAAAAATATACAGAGTGAATTCTGTAAATCAAAGTGCAGGTATCGAAACTACAGTTTCGATACCTGTTGGTCAATCGAAACTAGAAGTTTCGATACCAGTTATTCAATCGAAACTAGAAGTTTCGATACCGGTTGTTCTATCGAAACTAGGAGTTTCGATATCTGTTTATTCAATCGAAACTAGGTAGTTTCGATACATATTGCTTAATCGAAACTAGGTAGTTTCGATGCCTATTACATAATCAAAACTAGGAGTTTCGATACCTGTTTTGCTCAGTCGAAACTAGGAAGTTTCGACATCTGTTCTGTTCAATCGAAACTAAGAAAGTTTCGATACCTGTTCATCAGCCCCATTGGGCAGTAACTCAGAACTATTTTCATAACGAACCAATGTTGGGAAAAACTAAAAAGATAATTAAAACAAAAGCAATCAGAACTGCTAAGTCGGGTGAACAACTTGCGTTTAAGACGGGTAGTCTTAACGTGTATGTTATCCTTGTGTAAATAGGATACGGATAGGCGAATCTGCCGTCATTCAAATATTTGCTAGCATTCATATTGTCAAGGTGAGTTTCACTAATCCCCCTTTTTTCTAAGTTTTGAAATGATTTGGGGTGGAAACATACTTGTAAAGAATTTTCGAATGTCAATGATTGAAACTAATGATCTGACCGTATGTATGTATTGAGGGAACAACAAAGCGCTTAAAGTCCTCGAAATAAATTAGTAACCATTAGCTATGGATTTAGCCCGGGATTTTATGAATAGTACTATTGGGGGTGACGCTCCCGGTCATGGTTAGTCGCGCTAACCAGGGGTCCAAATGGCCGAATGACCGCATATTGTCTTACTCGCAGAAAGGCGAGGTGAGGCACAGAAAGTTGGGGTTTGGTTACGGTCTCGTACATTACATACTATTTTGTATTCCTTGCAAATAGATCGGATTAGTATTCTTATTCATTGGTAATACATACAAAAGAGTACTGATCAGGGTAAAATGATCAGGTTTTGTACAAAAGAGTTCTGATCAGGGTAAAGTGATCAGGTTTTAAACAAAAGAGTATTGATCAGGGTAAAATGATCAGGTTTTGTACAAAAGAGTTCTGATCAGGGTAAAATGATCAGGTTTTATACAAAAGAGTTCTGATCAGGGTAAAATGATCAGGTTTTGTACAAAAGAGTTCTGATCAGGGTAAAGTGATCAGGTTTTAAACAAAAGAGTATTGATCAGGGTAAAATGATCAGGTTTTGTACAAAAGAGTTCTGATCAGGGTAAAATGATCAGGTTTTATACAAAAGAGTTCTGATCAGGGTAAAATGATCTGGTTTTGTACAAAAGAGTTCTGATCAGGGTAAAGTGATCAGGTTTTAAACAAAAGAGTACTGATCAGGGTAAAATGATCAGGTTTTGTACAAAAGAGTTCTGATCAGGGTAAAATGATCAGGTTTTATACAAAAGAGTTCTGATCAGGGTAAAATGATCAGGTTTTTTACAAAAGAGTTATGATCAGAGTAAAGTGATCAGGTTTTAAAGTAACGAGTTCTGATCAGGGTAAAGTGATCAGGTTTTAAAGTAACGAGTTCTGATCAGGGTAAAGTGATCAGGTTTTAAAGTAAAGAGTTCTGATTAGGTCAAAGTGATCAGGTTTTAAACCAAAGAGTTCTGATCAGGTTAAAATGATCAGGTCTAACAAAGAGTATCGATCGGAAAATGATCAGGTTTAAACATTGGGTTTATAATAACTCTTTATATTAATTTGTGAACTCACCAACCTCGTGTTGACAATTTTAAGTATGTTTTCAGGAAATTGAACGTGGTCATCAGGTTAGCAATGTAGGATACATGCATGCACGTGGATACGGCTTTTGGGAGGATTTCTCTTGTATAACTCATGGTCTTGAGTCATATTTGCGAAATCTTAACCTTTTGTAAACTCAAGTTGATATTTTGTACTGTAAATATTTTAAACTCGATTATGTATCCAATTACATGTATGTGTTTGCGGTAATCATATGCTTTGGAAACCAGTGAAAGTCGCGCCTCGCGTTTCCGCCCTGGCGGGGTGTGACAGAACTTGGTATCAGAGCCATTGATTATAGCGAACTAGGTGTCTAAAAATGGAACCTAGTCTATAATTTGAATGACTCACTAAAATGTTTTCATTGCATAAGCATTGCATAACCAGTCATCATGTCATGTGGATATTGTAGTCACAAGTATGTCGTCACATTCACACTCTGACCCTGTCTCTGACCATGAATCCAATGAGGAACTTCCCACCACACGCCTGAAAAATCGAGTACAAGTTCGCAGCTCCACACCACCCAATGTCGCCCTGGGAGAACCGCCTATAATCTACCGAAAGAAAAGCGGAGGACCAATTAAGGTGCAAAGTGCTAGAAAGAAGGTTAGATTTCCGCGCAAGAGAAACCTGGCAGCCCGTGACCCGAAAGACTTGGAGACCGATGAGGAACCACCTAGGCAACGACCCTGTCACCACCCCACGGTGGGGACTATCCGTTGGATGCCTCGTACTCTGGCACGATGGAGGGAGATGGAGAGCATCCCAACTGTCTTTGAGCTCGGAGAGTCCTCCAACTCTCCAACACCCCTACCCCACACTGGGGAAGCCATGGAGCTCACAGTGCCTACATTAGTAGCACGTGTTCATACGCACGAAGAGCGTTTGGATGATCTCCTAGATGATATTCGGACACAGGGGGATGCAACCATGCGCTTACATCAAGGGCTCGGATCTCGAGTACAGACTCTGGAGGGTAGCACTCAAGACATACAGAGTGCCACTGACTACCTCGAGTTAAGAGCTGATATGGACTGGCAGTTCACTCTTACGGTCCGAGACATGGTGGAGGCGCTGGAAGAAAGGACTTTAGCTGCAGAGTTTGTGGCAAGGGCTAGCTTTGTCATGGCAGGACTAGCCATGATGATTGGGTTGTACTCTCACTTCTTCTTTTAAACCTATTATGGGCGGGTTGTGCCCATAGCACATTATGTAGTTTAAAACTTGGTACTGATGTGGTCATGAGAACCCATCCCTTTTGTATCCTTGTCTTTTGGAACAATGTATATATATGTTTTAACTATGTATGTGATGGGTTATGTTGTAATGATGGTTGTTCACGTTTGATGTTGTTGTATCCTTATGACATGATCTATCATTATTATTATATAATGTTGCTTCTTTTTAATGGATATGTTAGAAAGAACGTCATGGCACCTAAGCGTGGAACACCCCGTAACACTACTGGTGACAACAACGAGACAATTTCTCCAAACATGGAACAACTAATAGCACAACGAGTAGCTGCCGCCATAGAGCAGTATGAAGCAAATCGAAATAGTGGCAGAGGAAACGGCAGCGGTACCGGTGCAGGAGGTGCAGGAGGTGCAGGAGGTAGCGGTACAGCAGGAGGTTCCGGAGGGTCCGGAGGTAATAAAAAATAATTAAGCCATAACACATAGTCATGATCCGAATTAATGACGTTATGACTTGTGATCCTGCAGATGCTCCAAATAGGAAGTGCACCTACAAGGCCTTCCTATCCTGCAAACCTTGCAGTTTCAATGGCACCGAGGGTGCAGTTGGTCTGATGAGATGGATAGAAAAGATGGAGTCGGTGATTGATATTAGTGAATGCACCGCTGACTGCATGGTGAAGTATTCTACATGTACGCTCTCTGATAAAGCTTTAACTTGGTGGAATACTCAAATGAGGACTTTGGGAAGAGAGACAGCGTACCAATTATCTTGGGAAGACTTGAAAAACATGATGATTGAGGAATACTGTCCTCGAAACGAATTGCAAAAGATTGAAACTGAGATGTGGAACCTACAGATGATAGGAGATGATGTAGCGGGATACACCGACCGCTTCAATGAATTGGCACTTCTGGTACCGCATATGGTTACACCAGAACATAAGCGTGTTGAGAGGTATCTGTGGGGCCTTGCGCCTCAAATTCGTAGCATGGTAACATCATCTAATCCAATAGATGCCAAGAGTGCTATAACTTTAGCATTCAAACTAAAGGATGATGCAGTACGTAATGAATTGTTTGTGAGAAAGGAGAACGAAGAAAGTAGATCTGGAGAGAAAAGGAAATGGATGGGAAATTCAAGTAACAAATCTGGAAAATAAGAGTTTAAGAAACAAGGAACTGTGAAGGCTTTTGCAGCCAACACAGTGGAAAGAAAGGAGTATGATAGGGGCCTACCGAGATGTAAGAGGTGTGGAAATCATCACGCCGGTGTTTGCATCAAGTGTGGAAAATGCGACAAGTTTGGTCACACCACTCAAGCTTGTCGAAGTAATAACCGAACGGGGAAAATCAAGCCGGGATGTTTCGTATGTGGTGACCTGAAACACTTCAAGAAGGATTGTCCCAAGTGGAAGAATCAGAACAACGCTCAGGCACCAGGGAGGGCATTTATGATGGGTGCAAGGGACGCGCGCCAGGACCCGAACATCGTCACTGGTACGTTCCCGATAAATAATCACTATGCCTCTGTACTTTTTGATTCGGGTGCGGATATGAGCTTTGTGTCGAATGATTTTAAATCCTTACTCGGTATTAAGGCCAGCAATCTAGATCAAAATTATACAATTAAATTAGCAAATGGGAAATTTATAGAAACTGGAGAGGTCATTAGGGGTTGTACTTTATGTTTAGAAAACCATACATTCAGTATAGACCTTTTACCCGTCGAACTAGGGAGTTTTGATATTGTTATTGGCATGGATTGGTTATCAAAGAATCTTGCCAAGATCGTATGCTTCGAGAAGATTGTACGTATCCCACTACCAAGCGGAGAAATTCTTTCAATTCAAGGCGAAAGGTGTAGAACGATGTTAAAGACGATAAACTGCATGAAAGCTCATAAGTATCTACGCAAGGGTTATTGTGCATTCCTGGCTCACATTTTCGAGAGGAAACCCGAAGAACGTCGACTTGAGGACATACCAATCGTCAGAGATTACTCGGAGGTATTTCCCGAAGACCTACCAGGAATACCACCATTAAGACAAGTCGAGTTTCGGATCGACCTAGTACCAGGAGCCGCACCTGTGGCACGATCGCCGTAGCGTCTAGCCCCTTCTGAGATGCAGGAACTGTCGAGCCAATTACAAGAATTACTTGACAAAGGTTTCATAAGACCGTGTTTCTCACCATGGGGAGCCCCGGTCCTGTTTGTAAAGAAAAAGGATGGAACCTTTAGAATGTGCATTGATTATCGAGAGTTAAACAAACTAACAATCAAAAATCGGTATCCTCTTCCACGAATAGACGATTTGTTTGATCAACTTCAAGGTTCCAGTTTCTATTCAAAAATTGATCTACGATCAGGGTATCATCAACTGAAAATTCAGGAAGAAGATATACCAAAAACGGCTTTTAGGACTCGTTATGGTCACTACGAGTTCCTAGTTATGCCATTTGGCTTGACTAATGCACCAGTTGTTTTCATGGATCTCATGAACCGCGTGTGCAAGCCGTACTTGGATAAATTCGTGATTGTGTTTATCGATGACATATTAATATATTCACGAACCAAGGAGGAACATGAACATCATTTGAAATTAATCTTGGAACTACTCAGGAATGAGAAGCTTTATGCCAAATTCTCTAAGTGTGAGTTTTGGATCCAAGAGGTTCACTTTCTCAGACATGTCATCAATAAGAAAGGTATCCATGTGGATCCATCCAAGATTGAAGCTATCAAAAACTGGGAAGCACCAAGAACTCCGACTGAGGTGCGTCAATTTCTGGGTTTGGCAGGATATTACAGGCGATTTATCGAGAATTTTTCAAAGATAGCCTTGCCTTTGACCACGTTAACTCAGAAGAACAAAAAGTTTGATTGGACTGATAAACAAGAATCAGCGTTTCAATTGTTGAGGCAAAAGCTTTGCAGTGCACCAATCCTATCCCTTCCCGAAGGAACTGGCAATTTCATCGTGTACTGCGACGTATCACACCAAGGTCTGGGATGTGTATTAATGCAGAAAGAAAAAGTCATAGCGTATGCATCCAGACAGCTAAAAGTACATGAGAAAAATTATACGACTCACGATCTGGAATTGGGTGCTGTCGTGTTTGCTCTCAAGATTTGGAGACATTACTTATACGGTACAAAATGTACTATTTTTACAGATCACAAGAGTCTCCAGCACATCTTTAATCAGAAAGAACTCAACATGAGACAACGTCGTTGGGTAGAACTACTGAATGATTACGACTGTGATATCAAGTATCACCCTGGCAAGGCAAACGTCGTAGCAGATGCCTTGAGTCATAAGGAACGAGTTAAAACACTTCGTGTTCGTGCCCTAGAATTGACAATTCATACGAGTCTCACGACTCAAATCCGGATGGCACAACAAGAGGCAATCAAAGAAGAAAACATTCAGAATGAAGCTTTACGAGGAATGATAAAGCAGTTGGAACCAAAGTCAGATGACACTTTATACTTCATGAATAGAATTTGGGTGCCATGTTTTGGTAACTTACGGGAGTTGGTTATGGACGAAGCCCACAAGTCCAGGTACTCCATTCACCCAGGTTCGGATAAAATGTATAAGGATCTGAAAGAATTCTACTGGTGGCCGAACATGAAAGGAGAAATTGCTATTTATGTCGGTAAATGCCTGACATGTTCAAAAGTAAAGGCAGAACATCAGAAACCGTCGGGATTGTTACAACAACCCGAGATACCTCAATGGAAATGGGAACAGATTTCCATGGATTTCATTACAAAGTTACCCAAGACGTCAGGCGGGTATGACACTATATGGGTAATCGTCGATCGTTTGACGAAATCAGCTCATTTTCTACCCATCAAAGAAACGGATAAAACAGAGAAACTTGCAAAGATTTATATTAAGGAAATTGTGGCTCGGCATGGAGTGCCAATTTCTATTATCTCTGATAGAGACAGTAGATTCGTGTCTAGAATCTGGAAATCATTACAAGAAGCCATGGGCACACGTCTTGACATGAGCACGGCCTATCACCCACAAACAGATGGTCAAAGTGAAAGAACTATTCAAACCTTAGAGGATATGCTCCGTGCGTGTGCAATTGACTTCGGTGGAAATTGGGATACTCATTTGCCACTAGCTGAGTTTTCATACAATAATAGTTACCACACCAGCATCAAAGCCGCTCCGTTTGAGGCTTTGTATGGTCGAAAATGTCGTTCACCGCTTTGTTGGGCAGAAGTTGGTGACAAGCATTTAACCGGTCCTGAAGTTATTCAAGAGACCACGGACAAGATTTTCAAAATCAAAGATCGTCTGAAGGCCGCCCGTGACAGACAAAAGAGTTACGCGGATAACAGACGAAGACCTTTAGAATTCCAAGTAGGAGACAAAGTCATGTTAAAGGTCTCACCTTGGAAAGGAGTTGCAAGATTTGGCAACCGTGGCAAGCTTAACCCTAGATACGTTGGACCGTTTGAAATATTGGCTAGGGTTGGCCCTGTAGCTTACAAGCTCAAATTGCCACAAGAACTAAGCAATATACATGATACGTTTCATGTGTCAAATCTCAAGAAGTGCTTATCAGACGACACATTAATTATACCTCCTGATGAGATTCACATTGACGACAAGTTGCACTTCATTGAGGAACCTATGGATTCACAGATTGGAAGGTTCAGAGAACAAGGCGCAGCCGTGTTAAGCTGGTCAAGGTACGTTAGAATTCAAAGCGCGGCCCCGAGTATACGTGGGAGTGGGAAGATAAAATGAAATCCAAGTACCCGTCATTGTTTACAAACACTCCAAGTCAGAGTGACAAGAACTGAATTTCGGGACGAAATTCTCTGTAACATGGGGAGAATGTGACACCCAACATTTCAGGTCAATATCCACATTTCATAAACGCACGTTCATAATTATTATTTCCTGATAATTATTTTGACTAAGTAAAGTCAAGAAGTCTAGCAAAGGAGCTTATTCCAAGTCTAGTAAACCGTAAAGAGTTACTAGAAAAAGTAAGTAGGATAACCCGACTTAATACGAACGTAAATGGTTAAATAAAATAACCAGAAAAATATATATATACATATATATGTTACACAAAATTTACGTTGAACCATAATTTATGGTTAAGACTAAATCATATATTATACGAAAAAGTAAAATAATGGACTTCTCGAAGACGTTACTATGTAGCGCCACTTTTAAGTACTTATACCTACAAATAATCACCTCAACGAATTATACAAATCAAGGTTTCAATATTTTCTTCAACGAGCCATAAACTGGTTAAAATCATAATACCGTGACGAATCGAAACCGAATTAAATTACCCCTTTAAAACTCTAATTGATACTAATATCATTAATAAATTAATGATTAAAATTTGTTATCATTAACCCCAAACCCACTTCTTGACTTTCTTGGCCGAGAGTCAGGGGAGCCATGCTCCCACTTGCCTGATTCACTCTGATTCAGATGAAAACCATACCCTTCAGTCGAAACTTCACCATTCCTTTCAAACCTTCTCATTTTCTTACGGCAAATTCCCAATATCTCCTTCAAATCGAAACCCAGTTTTAAAGCGAAAATCACCATAATTCGGTGTCATAAGGAGAATTTCAAGTGTTCTTGAAGAAAGCTTAACAAAAGAATTCAAGACTATCTTCTCTGTTTCTCTCAGAAACCATTCCCTGTTTGAGGTAAAAACTCACTATTATCGCTTTTATTTGCTTTAAAAACCGTAACTAAACATACAAATCGTTCAAACGCAAAGTAAGATAACAAGAAAACTGTGTCAAAACTCAAGATTTGAACATAAAAATATACAGAGTGAATTCTGTAAATCAAAGTGCAGGTATCGAAACTACAGTTTCGATACCTGTTGGTCAATCGAAACTAGAAGTTTCGATACCAGTTATTCAATCGAAACTAGAAGTTTCGATACCGGTTGTTCTATCGAAACTAGGAGTTTCGATATCTGTTTATTCAATCGAAACTAGGTAGTTTCGATACATATTGCTTAATCGAAACTAGGTAGTTTCGATGCCTATTACATAATCAAAACTAGGAGTTTCGATACCTGTTTTGCTCAGTCGAAACTAGGAAGTTTCGACACCTGTTCTGTTCAATCGAAACTAAGAAAGTTTCGATACCTGTTCATCAGCCCCATTGGGCAGTAACTCAGAACTATTTTCATAACGAACCAATGTTGGGAAAAACTAAAAAGATAATTAAAACAAAAGCAATCAGAACTGCTAAGTCGGGTGAACAACTTGCGTTTAAGACGGGTAGTCTTAACGTGTATGTTATCCTTGTGTAAATAGGATACGGATAGGCGAATCTGCCGTCATTCAAATATTTGCTAGCATTCATATTGTCAAGGTGAGTTTCACTAATCCCCCTTTTTTCTAAGTTTTGAAATGATTTGGGGTGGAAACATACTTGTAAATAATTTTCGAATGTCAATGATTGAAACTAATGATCTGACCGTATGTATGTATTGAGGGAACAACAAAGCGCTTAAAGTCCTCGAAATAAATTAGTAACCATTAGCTATGGATTTAGCCCGGGATTTTATGAATAGTACTATTGGGGGTGACGCTCCCGGTCATGGTTAGTCGCGCTAACCAGGGGTCCAAATGGCCGAATGACCGCATATTGTCTTACTCGCAGAAAGGCGAGGTGAGGCACAGAAAGTTGGGGTTTGGTTACGGTCTCGTACATTACATACTATTTTGTATTCCTTGCAAATAGATCGGATTAGTATTCTTATTCATTGGTAATACATACAAAAGAGTACTGATCAGGGTAAAATGATCAGGTTTTGTACAAAAGAGTTCTGATCAGGGTAAAGTGATCAGGTTTTAAACAAAAGAGTATTGATCAGGGTAAAATGATCAGGTTTTGTACAAAAGAGTTCTGATCAGGGTAAAATGATCAGGTTTTATACAAAAGAGTTCTGATCAGGGTAAAATGATCAGGTTTTGTACAAAAGAGTTCTGATCAGGGTAAAGTGATCAGGTTTTAAACAAAAGAGTATTGATCAGGGTAAAATGATCAGGTTTTGTACAAAAGAGTTCTGATCAGGGTAAAATGATTAGGTTTTATACAAAAGAGTTCTGATCAGGGTAAAATGATCTGGTTTTGTACAAAAGAGTTCTGATCAGGGTAAAGTGATCAGGTTTTAAACAAAAGAGTACTGATCAGGGTAAAATGATCAGGTTTTGTACAAAAGAGTTCTGATCAGGGTAAAATGATCAGGTTTTATACAAAAGAGTTCTGATCAGGGTAAAATGATCAGGTTTTTTACAAAAGAGTTATGATCAGAGTAAAGTGATCAGGTTTTAAAGTAACGAGTTCTGATCAGGGTAAAGTGATCAGGTTTTAAAGTAACGAGTTCTGATCAGGGTAAAGTGATCAGGTTTTAAAGTAAAGAGTTCTGATTAGGTCAAAGTGATCAGGTTTTAAACCAAAGAGTTCTGATCAGGTTAAAATGATCAGGTCTAACAAAGAGTATCGATCGGAAAATGATCAGGTTTAAACATTGGGTTTATAATAACTCTTTATATTAATTTGTGAACTCACCAACCTCGTGTTGACAATTTTAAGTATGTTTTCAGGAAATTGAACGTGGTCATCAGGTTAGCAATGTAGGATACATGCATGCACGTGGATACGGCTTTTGGGAGGATTTCTCTTGTATAACTCATGGTCTTGAGTCATATTTGCGAAATCTTAACCTTTTGTAAACTCAAGTTGATATTTTGTACTGTAAATATTTTAAACTCGATTATGTATCCAATTACATGTATGTGTTTGCGGTAATCATATGCTTTGGAAACCAGTGAAAGTCGCGCCTCGCGTTTCCGCCCTGGCGGGGTGTGACAGAACTTGGTATCAGAGCCATTGATTATAGCGAACTAGGTGTCTAAAAATGGAACCTAGTCTATAATTTGAATGACTCACTAAAATGTTTTCATTGCATAAGCATTGCATAACCAGTCATCATGTCATGTGGATATTGTAGTCACAAGTATGTCGTCACATTCACACTCTGACCCTGTCTCTGACCATGAATCCAATGAGGAACTTCCCACCACACGCCTGAAAAATCGAGTACAAGTTCGCAGCTCCACACCACCCAATGTCGCCCTGGGAGAACTGCCTATAATCTACCGAAAGAAAAGCGGAGGACCAATTAAGGTGCAAAGTGCTAGAAAGAAGGTTAGACTTCCGCGCAAGAGAAACCTGGCAGCCCGTGACCCGAAAGACTTGGAGACCGATGAGGAACCACCTAGGCAACGACCCTGTCACCACCCCACGGTGGGGACTATCCGTTGGATGCCTCGTACTCTGGCACGATGGAGGGAGATGGAGAGCATCCCAACTGTCTTTGAGCTCGGAGAGTCCTCCAACTCTCCAACACCCCTACCCCACACTGGGGAAGCCATGGAGCTCACAGTGCCTACATTAGTAGCACGTGTTCATACGCACGAAGAGCGTCTGGATGATCTCCTAGATGATATTCGGACACAGGGGGATGCAACCATGCGCTTACGTCAAGGGCTCGGATCTCGAGTACAGACTCTGGAGGGTAGCACTCAAGACATACAGAGTGCCACTGACTACCTCGAGTTAAGAGCTGATATGGACTGGCAGTTCACTCTTACGGTCCGAGACATGGTGGAGGCGCTGGAAGAAAGGACTTTAGCTGCAGAGTTTGTGGCAAGGGCTAGCTTTGTCATGGCAGGACTAGCCATGATGATTGGGTTGTACTCTCACTTCTTCTTTTAAACCTATTATGGGCGGGTTGTGCCCATAGCACATTATGTAGTTTAAAACTTGGTACTGATGTGGTCATGAGAACCCATCCCTTTTGTATCCTTGTCTTTTGGAACAATGTATATATATGTTTTAACTATGTATGTGATGGGTTATGTTGTAATGATGGTTGTTCACGTTTGATGTTGTTGTATCCTTATGACATGATCTATCATTATTATTATATAATGTTGCTTCTTTTTAATGGATATGTTAGAAAGAACGTCATGGCACCTAAGCGTGGAACACCCCGTAACACTACTGGTGACAACAACGAGACAATTTCTCCAAACATGGAACAACTAATAGCACAACGAGTAGCTGCCGCCATAGAGCAGTATGAAGCAAATCGAAATAGTGGCGGAGGAAACGGCAGCGGTACCGGTGCAGGAGGTGCAGGAGGTGCAGGAGGTAGCGGTACAGCAGGAGGTTCCGGAGGGTCCGGAGGTAATAAAAAATAATTAAGCCATAACACATAGTCATGATCCGAATTAATGACGTTATGACTTGTGATCCTGCAGATGCTCCAAATAGGAAGTGCACCTACAAGGCCTTCCTATCCTGCAAACCCTGCAGTTTCAATGGCACCGAGGGTGCAGTTGGTCTGATGAGATGGATAGAAAAGATGGAGTCGGTGATTGATATTAGTGAATGCACCGCTGACTGCATGGTGAAGTATTCTACATGTACGCTCTCTGATAAAGCTTTAACTTGGTGGAATACTCAAATGAGGACTTTGGGAAGAGAGACAGCGTACCAATTATCTTGGGAAGACTTGAAAAACATGATGATTGAGGAATACTGTCCTCGAAACGAATTGCAAAAGATTGAAACTGAGATGTGGAACCTACAGATGATAGGAGATGATGTAGCGGGATACACCGACCGCTTCAATGAATTGGCACTTCTGGTACCGCATATGGTTACACCAGAACATAAGCGTGTTGAGAGGTATCTGTGGGGCCTTGCGCCTCAAATTCGTAGCATGGTAACATCATCTAATCCAATAGATGCCAAGAGTGCTATAACTTTAGCATTCAAACTAAAGGATGATGCAGTACGTAATGAATTGTTTGTGAGAAAGGAGAACGAAGAAAGTAGATCTGGAGAGAAAAGGAAATGGATGGGAAATTCAAGTAACAAATCTGGAAAATAAGAGTTTAAGAAACAAGGAACTGTGAAGGCTTTTGCAGCCAACACAGTGGAAAGAAAGGAGTATGATAGGGGCCTACCGAGATGTAAGAGGTGTGGAAATCATCACGCCGGTGTTTGCATCAAGTGTGGAAAATGCGACAAGTTTGGTCACACCACTCAAGCTTGTCGAAGTAATAACCGAACGGGGAAAATCAAGCCGGGATGTTTCGTATGTGGTGACCTGAAACACTTCAAGAAGGATTGTCCCAAGTGGAAGAATCAGAACAACGCTCAGGCACCAGGGAGGGCATTTATGATGGGTGCAAGGGACGCGCGCCAGGACCCGAACATCGTCACTGGTACGTTCCCGATAAATAATCACTATGCCTCTGTACTTTTTGATTCGGGTGCGGATATGAGCTTTGTGTCGAATGATTTTAAATCCTTACTCGGTATTAAGGCCAGCAATCTAGATCAAAATTATACAATTGAATTAGCAAATGGGAAATTTATAGAAACTGGAGAGGTCATTAGGGGTTGTACTTTATGTTTAGAAAACCATACATTCAGTATAGACCTTTTACCCGTCGAACTAGGGAGTTTTGATATTGTTATTGGCATGGATTGGTTATCAAAGAATCTTGCCAAGATCGTATGCTTCGAGAAGATTGTACGTATCCCACTACCAAGCGGAGAAATTCTTTCAATTCAAGGCGAAAGGTGTAGAACGATGTTAAAGACGATAAACTGCATGAAAGCTCATAAGTATCTACGCAAGGGTTATTGTGCATTCCTGGCTCACATTTTCGAGAGGAAACCCGAAGAACGTCGACTTGAGGACATACCAATCGTCAGAGATTACTCGGAGGTATTTCCCGAAGACCTACCAGGAATACCACCATTAAGACAAGTCGAGTTTCGGATCGACCTAGTACCAGGAGCCGCACCTGTGGCACGATCGCCGTAGCGTCTAGCCCCTTCTGAGATGCAGGAACTGTCGAGCCAATTACAAGAATTACTTGACAAAGGTTTCATAAGACCGTGTTTCTCACCATGGGGAGCCCCGGTCCTGTTTGTAAAGAAAAAGGATGGAACCTTTAGAATGTGCATTGATTATCGAGAGTTAAACAAACTAACAATCAAAAATCGGTATCCTCTTCCACGAATAGACGATTTGTTTGATCAACTTCAAGGTTCCAGTTTCTATTCAAAAATTGATCTACGATCAGGGTATCATCAACTGAAAATTCAGGAAGAAGATATACCAAAAACGGCTTTTAGGACTCGTTATGGTCACTACGAGTTCCTAGTTATGCCATTTGGCTTGACTAATGCACCAGTTGTTTTCATGGATCTCATGAACCGCGTGTGCAAGCCGTACTTGGATAAATTCGTGATTGTGTTTATCGATGACATATTAATATATTCACGAACCAAGGAGGAACATGAACATCATTTGAAATTAATCTTGGAACTACTCAGGAATGAGAAGCTTTATGCCAAATTCTCTAAGTGTGAGTTTTGGATCCAAGAGGTTCACTTTCTCAGACATGTCAATTTTATAATTTTTTATTTTGTTTTGAATTTTTATAAATAACAAATTTTGACTGAAATGTAAAATGTAAAATGTAGAAATGTAATAAAGCAATAAAAGAAAATGAAAACAAAATCTCCCATGAAAATTTCTTTGAAAAACTTTTATTGGGGATTGATCATACCAATCATTTTGATCTGAAATTCAAACCTGGTACGATAAAATGCTTTGGTAAAAAGTTCAGCAAAATTATCATCGGTATGTACCTTTACCAGCTCAATCAACTTCTTATCTGCACAATCACGAATAAAATGATATCTAATTTCAATGTGCTTTGTTTTACTATGTTTAACAGGATTATTTGTAATAAACATTGTAGCATTATTATCAATAAACATGGGGGTTCGTGTAAAATTCAAACCGTAATCTCTTAATTGTTGTTGTATCCACAGGATTTGTGAACAATAACTTGCAGCAGTAATGTATTCTGCTTCGCATGTGGAAATGGAGACCGTAGTCTGCTTTTTGCATTGCCAGGATACTAGACGATAACCCAAGAACTGGCAACCACCTGTAGTAGATTTCCTTTCCAAACAACAACCACCAAAATCAGAATCAGTGTAAGCATTGAATTCAAAGTTAGAACCATGAGGAAACCATAGTCCCAATCTTTGTTTTCCTTTTAGATAACGAAAGATTCTCTTTACTGCAATCAAATGAGATTCTTTTGGTTTTGTTTGAAACCTGGAACAAATACACATAGTGAACATTATATCTGGCCTTGAAGCGGTTAAGTACATGAGAGATCCAATCATTGCACGGTAGAGTCGGCAATCAACTTCTTTTCCATCAGGGTCAGAATTCAATTTATGGCAGACCGGAATCGGAGTATCATATGGGGTACAGTCCTCCATCTTGAATCGGCTCAAGATGTCCTTTACATACTTGGACTGATGAATAAAGAAACCATCTTCCTTCTGATTAACTTGAAGACCTAGGAAAAATGATAACTCTCCCATAGCTGACATCTCAAACTTTGATTTCATAATACTCTCAAACTCTTTGCATAATTCTTCATTTGTAGAGCAAAAAATAATATCGTCTACATATATCTGTACCAATAGGTATTCTCCCCCTGCTTTCTTAATGAATAAATTCGAGTCAATATGGCCACGAACAAAATCATTCGCCAGAAGATATGTAGACAACGTTTCATACCACGCTTGAGGAGCTTGATGAAGACTATAGATAGCTTTATCAAGCTTGAAAACTTTGGATGGATTAATTGGATCTTCAAACCCCGGCGGCTGACACACATAAACTTCCTCCTTGACTTTACCATATAAGAAAGCACTTTTTACATCTAATTGAAACACCTTAAAACCCTTATATGAAGCAAAAGCAAGAAACAACCTTATAGCTTCAAGCCTAGCAACAGGCGCATAAACCGCGGTGTAATCAATTCCATCTTGTTGATTGAAACCTTGTACAACTAAACTTGCCTTATTTCGCACCACAACACCTCGATCGTCTTTCTTGCATTTAAACACCCACTTTGTACCAATTGGATATACACCCTTTGGAAGATCTACAAGATTCCAAACTTTAAGTTTGTCAAACTGAGCAAGTTCTTCCTGCATGGCCTCTATCCAATTGTTATCACTCAACGCCATTTCGACATTCTTTGGTTCGACCTGAGAAATAAAACATGAATGTGAGCATACATCAAAAACACCAGTCTCTTTAAAACATGTATACAAGCAAGTGTTGTCAAGAGTAGAACGCGTTTGCACTCCATCACACAAATCCCTAATGATATTTGAAATCGGATAAGCTTTAAGTTCCTTGATTGATGCAACCTCAGGAACTGGCAATACATCAACTTGAGTTATATCAGATTGATAAGACAGATCTTGATTAACTGTTATCCCTGAGTCCAGATTTGTAGGAATCTCCCCCTGATCCTGTGACAAAATAGAAGGTTCATCAACTATCAACGGATCAGCAGAAGAATATTGGAAAATAACATTTTCATCTTCACTATCCGACTCTTGTGTTCCCGAACAACAAGCAGCATTAGAATCTGGAGCAGATGTAGAAGGAACAGATGAATGTGGAACCGCAGTCGGTATAAAACCACTATTCTGTGCATCTTGACATGAGTCATATAAAACAGCAGATTCCGCAGGAGAAATATCAGACGGTAAATGAAAAGACTTGAATAAATTCTCATAATCAAAAGCCCAGTCTGGTCCAATCGCCATTTGAGGTAACGACCGATTAGAACAGTCAATATGAAACCATTCTTCAACTTGGTGAGTCTCTTTGTTATAAACCCTCTTGGTAGTAGAATTAGCAACATACCCCAGAAATATCCCTTCAATTGCCTTAGCACCAAACTTGGTTGGTACATCACGAACTTTCAAAAGGGTGCATGGATTACCAAAAGGTAGTAAATATTCCAGATTCGGCTTACGATTATTAAGCAACTCATAGCACGTCTTGTTGTGTCGCTTAACAGTCAAGACTCGGTTCAAAACATGACACGCAGTATTTACAGCCTCAGCCCAAAAAGTTACTGGAAGCTTAGAATCAGCAAGCATCGTACGTGCAGTTTCAACTAAAGTCATACTCTTTCGTTCAGCAACACCATTTTGTTGAGGTACATATGGCGCACTGAATTCATGATGAATTCCCTTTTGAAGACAGAATAACTCCATTTTTCTATTCTTAAATTCACTGCCATTGTCACTCCTAATTCTTCGGACTTTCTGTTTGAATAAATTTTCTAAACCCAGGATTAAGAATTGTACCAACTCTGTGGTTTCGGCTTTGGAAACATGGAACTTAACCCATGAAAATCTAGAGTAATCATCAGTTACCACCAGCCGGTAAGATTTACCACCAATGCTCCTGATACTAATCGGTCCAAACAAATCCATATGCAGTAGCTCCAAAGGAGTTACAATAGAATTCTTTGTCTTAGATTTGTGGGACTTCTTGTGTTGTTTCCCCTTCTTGCAAGGAATACAGTCATCAGGAACTGAAAATTTCACTTTTGGAACACCAAAAACCAGATCATTTTTCACAAGATAATTCATTTTCTGATAATTGATGTGAGCAAGTTTTCTGTGCCACAAAATAGAATTTGACTTAGACGCCTTAGAGAGTAAACAAGTAGGAATTGAATCCGTAGTAGTAGCAACACTCATGTCTAGGACATATGTGTCATTTCTACTTGGAGCCTTCATTAGAATCCATTCGTCAGGAATCACAAAGCCCGGTTTCAAGATATAACACTCAGAATCATTTAAATGAAATGAAAATTTCTTGTCACACACTTGAGATACACTTAAAAGATTATGTTCAACTTGCTCCACATAGTTTACTTTCTCAAATTTGACTTTTTCATTCTTTAAAGTACCCTGACCAGTTGTGTACCCGCCTTTATTTCCAGCAAAGGCGACATAACCACCATCAATATTAATCACATCTTCCAACAAACGAATATTCCCTGTCATATGTCGAGAACAACCACTATCCGCATACCACGTATTGTTGATAGTCCTCCTTGGTTGTCCCTACATAAACAAAGAAATTCAGTTAGAAATTGGAACCCAAGCCATTATGGTCTTGGGTCGTCCAGAAGGATCAAAATAAACAACTTCAAGTAACTCACAATCAACATTGTCATCAACCTTTGGAACAGAAGATTTATGAGTAGACCTTTTCAAAGAAGACAAATTATAATTATTAGAAAATACAGTATTAGATTTATGATTATCAGATTCAGGTATTTCCAAAAATTTCTTTAGTTTTCTGTTACGTCTTCTTCGTTGTGGTCTAGAAAGTTTGACCTCAGATTGAGACTCTTTTTGAATTCTGTTGAAGCACTTTCCTATGACAAACACTCTGGATAGATAGAGTCTTAGTCTTAGGTTGTTTTGTATTGTTTGTAATTGTCTTTGTATATAAGAGTCTTTATGTATTAGTTTATCGAGTTGTATTTACTTTTACATGTTGATTGTTGCAAAATTCTCCAAGTGTTTTGCGCACTTGTAAGTGCGCAGGAGAAAGCTCCTGCGTACTTAGCAAGTACGCAAGAAAAACTTTGTGTACTTACTAAGTACGCATGAGCTTTCTCCTGCGCACTTACAAGTGCGCAAAACACTTGGAGAATTTTGCAACAATCAACATGTAAAAGTAAATACAACTCGATAAACTAATACATAAAGACTCTTACATACAAAGACAATTACAAACAATACAAAACAACCTAAGACTAAGACTCTATCTATCCAGAGTGTTTGTCACAGGAAAGTGCTTCAACAAACTCCCCCTTGACAACAGCTCTGGACAATCTTCAGTCTTCGGTCTTCACAGCTTCAGTGTTCAGCTTCCATCTTATTCTTGTAATCAAGGCAGAAATTAATCACCTTGTCATATTTAGAAGCAAGGAGCTTTGTCCACTCATCTGTGTAGACGCAGTAGTGTTCTGCTAGTACCTCCAGATCTTTCACATAAAAGTTGATGAAGCAGACTTCATCAAATATTCTGATCAGCTCCTTTTGCACTAGGTTCCCACTCTCTGAACGTCCTTTACCAAAGATCACAGCCTCGCCCGTCTTTGGATCTACGTACCAGTACCACATGTCACCAAGAATATCCTGAGATAACTTGCTCAGGGGAATCTTAGTTTCACATCGCACTGGCTTGTATACCAATTTCTTTAAGTGCTTCTTAGTCACAGGATGTACATCGTGCTTATCCCTGACTCTCTTGGGCACTTGAGGCTTGAACATCTCGAACTTCCCTGATCTTGCTTCTCGCTGCAGAACCACCCACAAACCCATCGCCACTACGTGATTGGAATGACCCAGCAGCTCTCGGTTTGCTAGGTTCACCAGGTCGTATTTGGGAAAGGAGCTGAACGCTTCACTAGTGGGTTTCAATTATTGAACCCCGCCAGATCTTTTGATAGCGAACAGCTGCTTATCCTCCTCGAACCTTACAGCCAAGATCATCCATGTTTCTCCGTGTTTGTCTATTATAGACGTCTTTTGCCACACAGGAGCTGGACCCTTTGATGAAGTAGAAGGTATGTCTGTTTCTTTCGGTGCCTCTGGGTCCACAGGTTCAGGGTCAACTGGGGAGGCTTCAGTCGGGGCTTCTACATTACTATCCTGCTCGACTGAACCTATGTCGAGCGGAGCGTCGAAGGATGGAAATTCAAAGATCTCTCCATCTTCTAGCTCATACTCTCCTTCACCGTCACCCTTGGGAATTTCGATCACAACATCTTCATCATCATCCCAGTCGTCACCAGAGTCGATCTCTCCTTCTTCTAGATTGAAGAGAACATCGATCTGTGCTTTGTTGGAATAGTCAGGCTCTAGATATAGGATCTCATCATCAGATAAGTCCTTAAGTACTTCAGCCACTGACTTTCCTTTATCACCACCACCACCAGAGGTATCACCACCCTCTTGATGAGTCAACTCCCCCTGAGCCATTGGAACAGCAGAGATGGGCATGACTGCTAAAGCTTGATGCTCACCTCCACTAGGACCGGCTTCGGGATCCTTGTCCTTGTCATCATCCTTAGTCAAGTCGACCGGATGACACGCCTCATCACCAGTAGTAGTCCTCTTCTCCTTCTCTTTCTATTTCTCTTTGTCTTTCTCCCCCTGAGCATCAAGCTTCATGGAAAATACAGTATTAGATTTATGATTATCAGATTCAGGTATTTCCAAAAATTTCTTTAGTTTTCTGTTACGTCTTCTTCGTTGTGGTCTAGAAAGTTTGACCTCAGATTGAGACTCTTTTTTAATTCCAACAGGTGGAAACTCAAACTTCTTTTGAAAAACAACAGGTTTAAAAATACGCTTATCATGTTGCTTAAATCCCGAAGATTTAGCAAATGATTGACAAGGCATATTCTTTTCAACACTACGCTTAGGCTTTTCCCCAGTTTGTCTTTTCAGAATCGTCACTGCTGTTTTTGTGAGGGATCACACTTTAATTTGCCTTGATTCTTATAAGGACAGTGAATTAGAATATGACCAGCCTCATTACAATGAAAATAAACTCTTCTATCTTGATGATTTCTGATATATTGAGTTTTTCTTGAATTTGATGACCCGTCTGATGAACAAGCTTCAGAAGATTTTTCTATACAGTAGGCAGGCTTCTTTGGAACAAAAATTTGTTTAGTCACCGTCGATGAATTCTTCTTCTGATAACCAGCAGCAACAAATCCACTTGATTGTAGCTTTTTTGAAAGATTAGATTGAACAACTTTCACCTCATCCGGTTCTGTTAAAATGCGTCTATCACGGGTAACATTCTTCACTACTTTTGGTTCATCAATTTGCACTTCCTTTGGAATGCCTTCAACCTTATTATCATCAAACACCTCATCCTCAGAATCAGAATCATTGATCTTATCTTCACCAGTTACTGGATTCACCTTCAACACTGTCTTTGGATCAGTTTCCTCTTCATGAATAATCTCTGGTTCAACCACATAATTTGCATTGAATGGTAGAGGAACAAATCCAATTCCAGCAACCCTCTTAGTAGGATCAACATTTGCATTAAAGTAATCCAATACTACAGATGAATTTTCAAAGTTTCCAGCTTTCTATGTAATTTGATCACCTCAGATTCTTTATCAGAAATTTCTTTGTTCTTCTGAGCGACAATTTCATTTCGCTTCTCAATTTCAGCATAAGCCATATCTAGATGATATGCTTGTTCCTTATATTTCAATCCCAAAGAGTTCAAATCTCTTTTTAAAGACTCAATTCTATCTATACACAATTTATCATTATCTTTCAATTTTTGATTAACTGAATGCATAGATTTCATATCATAAATTAAATTTGTGTTATCATCCATAACTTTTTGCATTTTATCTTTTATACTTATGTAATTTGAACAATAAATGTAACAGACAGAATCTTTTACCTTTGAAGGATCTGACATATCTGCCATAAAGACTTTTACAATCGTGATATTTTCAGAATCAGCACCATCAGAAGAATTTTGAGTTAAAACAATATCCTCTTCACATACACCAGATTCAATCTCAGTCTCACCATTTTGTACGTGATCACTTTCTTCATCAGCATTTGGCAAACTCTCACCATCACTTGAACTATCATCATCAGTTGACTCTTCAGATTTAGTAGAATGAATCTCATCTACAAACGCTTGACTTACCAAACCAACCAAATCTTCAAGATGAATTCCCCAGTCATAATTTTCATCATTTTGAGCAACCAAAGCAGATGATGCAGATGCATGATTAGAATTTCCAGAATTAGAAGAACTATGTGAAGGATTACGATTGTTCTGAAAGTTATTTAGGCTTCTTCTGAGAATCAAATTCAACTTTCGGCAAAATGACCATACTCTTGACAAAATGACCATACTCTTGACAATTATAGCAATGAACTTTGGCTTTATCAAATCCCATGCGTGAACGACTGTTAGACCCAATATACTTTCTTCCCGTCTTCTTTAAAAAATCCTTTGCTTGTCGCATAAGCATAGCCATATTCCATTGAATGTTCATCTCTTCTTTATCAACAGGATCAATCTGCCTGAAATCTTCTTCAATAACCTCTGGATCATGAATTTTTCCTCCAATAAAATTTTCATAAGAAGCCATAAAGGAAGAAAACATTTCATAGAAAATCATCAACAACTCTGTGATTCAAACTATGTGTTCCAGATGATGAAGAATTTGTATTTGCAGAGAAACCTGAATGACTTGAAACTCCTGAACAATGATCATGAGAAATATCTTGAGCATCACCAGAAAAGAACGCAACCCCTGCACCAATTTTTCTAGAAGATTTAGCAAAATACATTGGAGGATCTTGAATATGTTCCATATTTGTTTCCTTCTTCATATTCATATCATGAGATTGAATCTTCCCAAGAACCTCTTCAAGCGACATAGTTTTATACTCGACATTCTCTTTAATCAAAACTGTATACACATCAAATTTTGATGGTAATGCCTCCAAAAACTTATCATTTATCTCCTCAGTCTCATAAACCACTGAAGCACTTGACAACTCACTCAGCAAATGATAGAATCTTGTTGCAAGATCATCTAAATATTCATTTTGAAAACGCTTGAATACTAAGAACTGCTTCTTCAGTAATTCTTTTCGGCTTTTCTTAACATCCAAACTACCTTCACATCTCTTTTGCAACGCCTCCCACAATTGTTGAGAAGTTATGAATTGTTTAAAGCCGTGATAAATTTCTTTTGGAAGAGACATTGAGATACTAGCCATTGCCTTCTTTTCTCTATCAAACAATAATTTTTCTTCTGTGGTTAACGCAGATAATGATTTCGGAACATCATCATTTCCCATCCAAGTATATGTCGGATGCGTATAACCCTCCAAGATTGGAATCCATAATCTTGTATCAGTAAAAGATACGAATTGATCAAACCGATCTTTCCAGTTGGAATAATCTGCAAGACTTAACAATTTTGGCAGTTTTTGAGATGTACCAATCTCGTTGTCGTAATTTAACATATTTGTCACTTGCACCATATTTGCCATTTTTCAGAAAAAATTTTCAAGTGTTGAACTCAAAACTCCCTTAGGGGAAGATAATAAATTCGCTTTAGCCAAAACAAGCGAATTTGATATCAAGCGAACTTGACAAGTTCACTTACCCAAGAATCCAATAAGTTCGCTTACTGATAAGTTCGCCTACTAAGTTCGCTAAAACCGAGAGAAGCGAACTTAATAAGTTCGCTTGCTAAGTTCGCCTGCAACAACTTTCAGCAAGTTTGCCTAAACCAGCTGAAACAAACTCATCAAGAACTTTAACCCAAACACGAACAACCAGCACCAAAAATCATCATTTCTAACTGATTAGAAGGAATTTGATGAAATTGAACCGTAGGATTTAGTATTTCATGAATTAGAACACTTCTATCGAATCAATTTCACCAAAATCAACCTCAAATTCACGAATTTAGCAGTAAAATCAGTTTCAAGAACTTGTAAACTTCATGGATACAAAAATGCTCAATTTCTTTTCAAATTGTCCACAAAAACGTCTCTAATCACCAAGAATCAAACGCAAATCATGAGCAAACGCTCTGATACCACTTATAGGTCCACATGACTCATCTTAGATCGATCTCGTGACAAGACGTATCGTTAACACGGAGTGCGGAATCCTATCGTATTAACTCTTTGTATAACAATCGACAATAGAAACAGCGGTAAATAAACTTTCTCTTTTATATCACCAAACAAAGTTTACAGAATACTTGATTGTTCAATCTATCATACCCATTCTAAACAGACTCTGTAAACTCTATATTTATAGACACAAGTTCTGCAACAGGCGAACTTAACAAGTTCGCTTAAAGATGCTTAAGCGAACTTGTTTTTATACTTATACAAATCTAAACAATTACATATATAAAACATAAAGACAATAAGACCTAAACTATTACGAAGCTTTTGTCATTCAATCTATGTCCTAACAGGAAGTCAGTGGTGTGGTGTATGATGATCTGGCATTAAACGATGCCGCCATTCAGGAACCAAAGAAGAGACCAAGCATCTCAAACAAGTGAACTAGTGGAAAGATGTTTGGGGCCCGCGATAAGAGGGCTCGGGTGGATGAGCCGACTGTTTGTAAGAAGTGTGGAAAGGAGCATGTAGGTGAATGAAGACTGGGATCTAACTTGTGCTTTAAGTGTGGCAAGATCGGGCACTACTCCCGTGAGTGCCCACAATACTTCAAGTTCTATAACTGTGGGGATGCCGGTCATCTGAGCAGGGAAGGCCCGAAACCGAAAATGGGCGAATCTGGGAAAGGGAAGAGTACTGAGACGAAAAAAGAGAGAGGCCCCGAGCAAAGACTCGTGCGTACGCGCTGACGCAAGACCAGTCCAGGGTGGACCCCGACGTGGCGTCAGGTACGTTCATCCTTGACAACACTTTTGTTTCTGTCTTATTTGATTCGGGTGCCAGTAAGAGTTTTATATCTGCGACTTTTTGTAAACGAGTGAAGTACATTGGCAGTATGCTAGAAAGGGCTTTTAGTATAGAAACCGCTGAGGGTAGAACTGCGAGAGTGACCGATGTAGTTGACAACTCTACGATAAAAATAGAAGGTCATAGGTTCCCTGTCAGATTGTTTGTTATGGTTTTGGGATGTCGTGTTAGGTACGGATTGGCTAACTGCCAATGAAGCGTAAATTATATACAAACGAAAGATAATCCGACTCAAGGCTCCGGATGGTAGCAAAATCGAGGTTTTTGGAGATCGTGACGCCCCGATGCCAAACGTTATCTCGATGACTAAGAAAACAGATTACTTGAGGCGCGGATGCGAGACTTATCTGGTGTACGTGATTGACAAGTGTAAGGAAGTGAAGGAACTAGACGATGTACCCGTGGTACGCGAGTACCCGGAGGTG
This sequence comes from Smallanthus sonchifolius, assembly GCA_023525975.1. Classification (NCBI taxonomy): domain Eukaryota; kingdom Viridiplantae; phylum Streptophyta; class Magnoliopsida; order Asterales; family Asteraceae; genus Smallanthus; species Smallanthus sonchifolius. Next base: position 55,997,614 of record CM042034.1, read on the forward strand.
TTTCCAGAGGATTTGCCTGGGATACCACGCGACAGAGAGATTGAATTTTGAATCGACTTAGTACCAGACGCCCAGCCTGTGGCTAAGGCTCCATATCGACTAGCACCGGTGGAGATGAAAGAACTTATGGCCCAATTAGATGAACTACTTGAGAAGGGATTTATACAACCGAGCATCTCGCCTTGGGGTGCCCCGGTGTTATTTGTAAAGAAGAAGGATGGTTCGATGATAATGTGTATTGATTATCGCGAGTTGAACAAATGTACCGTGAAGAACAAGTACCCTCTACCAAGGATCGACGACCTGTTCGATCAATTACAGGGCGCAAGTTGGTTCTCAAAAATCGACCTTCGATCTTGGTACCATCAGTTGAAGGTGAGGGAAGAAGACATATCAAAAACCGCATTTCGCACGCGTTATGGACATTTCGAGTTCCGCGTAATGTCTTTTGGATTGACAAACACTCCCGCAACGTTCATAGATTTGATGAATAGAGTTTGTCGACCAATGCTGGATCGATCGGTAATCGTGTTCATTGATGTGATCCTCATCTACTCCAAGAATGAGGGTGACCACGCATGTCACTTAAAGGAGGTATTGAAAGCTCTGAAGAAGGAAAAGTTTTATGCTAAGTTCTCCAAATGTGCGTTATGGCTTAGGGAAGTCCAATTCCTAGGTCACGTCATTAACCCGAACGGCATTATGGTTGACCCAGCAAAGATAACGACGGTAAGGGAATGGAATATTCCTAAGAAGCCAACTTAAATCCGCAGTTTCTTAGGATTGGCAGGCTACTATCAGAGATTCATCCAGGATTTCTCGTTGACAAAGTTGAGTTGGAAGGAGGTAAAGTACCAATGGGGTTCGACCCAAGATGAGGCGTTTAAGGAATTGAAGGAGAAGCTAACCCAAGCTTCAGTCTTGGCCCTTCCCGAGGGCAATGAAGACTTAGTGGTATACTCCGACGCTTCGAGTCAAGGATTGGGATGCGTATTGATGCAACGCGGGAGAGTGATCGCGTATGCTAATTATCTGACTCATGATTTGGAACTTGCTGATGTCGTATTCGCATGGAAAATCTGGAGGCACTACCTTTACAGGGTGAATTTTACTATTTACTCCGACCACAAAAGTTTGAAGTACTTCTTCGAACAAAAGGAACTTAATATGAGGCAAAGACGATGGTTGGAACTATTGAAAGATTATGACTGTGAAATCATATACCATCCCGAAAAGGCAAACGTGGTGGCTGACGCTCTAAGCCGAAAGGATGTCCCTGCTCCTATTAGAGTGAAAGCTTGCCAGTTGGTGGTAACATCAGATGTGATGAGGGAAATTGAAAGAGCTCAAGATGAAGCACTTAAGGAAGGAAACATTCAGAAGGAAAGAATGGTTGGACAACAGGACAAGTTGAAATATAACACCCTTGGTGTTAGGACACGTTTTGGACGGGTATGGATACCTATGGGTGGCGAGCTTAGAACCAAAATCTTGGATGAGGCTCATAAGTCTCGGTACTCTATCTGTCCTGATACCAACAAAATGTACCCAGACCTGAAGAAGGACTACTGTTGGCCTAGAATGAAATATGATGTGACGAAGTATGTAAGCAAATGCTTGACTTGCTCACAAGTAAAAGCCAAACACCAGAAACCGTATGGAAAGACTCAACCACTTGAGATATCGGAATTGAAGTGGAAAGACATTACCATGGACTTCATAACCAAGCTACCTCGCACAGCTAAAGGTCATGATACCATTTGGGTGATTGTGGACCGGTTGACGAAGAGTGCTCACTTCCTACCTATCCGCGAGACGTTCTTGTAAAAAGGTTAGCGGAGGTATTTATTAATGAAGTAGTAGCTCGGCATGTGGTACCCTTAATGATTGTATCTGACCGGGACACACGATTAACATCGAGGTTCTAGAAAATATTTACGAGGCGATGGGCACGAGACTTAATATCAGCACGGCATACCACCCGCAAATAGATGGTCAGTCTGAAAGGACCATTCAAACGCTTGAGGATATGCTCCGTGCTTGCATTATCGACTTTGGTGGCAGTTGGGACAGTCATCTGTCGTTAGCCAAATTCTCCTACAACAATAGTCATCACGCGATGATAGGCATGCCGCCCTATGAAAAGTTGTATGGGAGAAGATGCAGGACCCCGATTTGCTGGGGTGAGATTGGACAGAAGGAATTAGGAAGTCTTGAAGTCGTACGAGAAACATCGGAAAGGTTTGATCAAATCAAAGAAAGAATGAAGGCCGCTCAAGATCGTCAGAAATCCTACGCGGATAAACGACGAAGGCCTATTGAGTTTAACATTGGGGATTGTGTAATGTTGAAGGTATCACCCTGGAAGGGGATCATACGATTCAGTAATAGAGGAAAGTTAAGTCCGAGGTTTGTCGGACCATTCAGAATAGCGGCACGGGTTGGTGAAGTCGCGTATCGGTTAGAGTTGCCCGATGAGTTAAGTGGGATCCATCCTACCTTACATGTGTCACACTTACGAAACTGTTTGGCGGATGAATCAGCTCACATACCACTTACTGACATCGAGGTCGACAACCGCCTTAACTACATTGAAGAACCCGTGGCTATCCTAGACCGAAAGGAGAAATGTTAATGTAACAAAGTAATCCAATTAGTTAAAGTCCAATGGAAGCACCGGAAGGGATCAGAGACTACTTGGGAATCGGAGACGGAAATGAGGGAGTCGTAACCTTATCTATATGACCTATGATAGGTTTCGGGGACGAAACCTATTATAGGGGGTAGACTTGTAACATCCAATAAATAAAAAATGAGAAATAAAGATAACGGGTGCAAACGGGACGAATGGTACGAGCGGATAAAGATGCACGGGCCGGGGTTGGGCTGAGTTGGTCATGAGGTGGGCTCGGGAAGGGGAGGCCCCTCCCATAAATACCCCACACTTGCACACACTTATCTCATTTTGCATCTTTAGAGAGAGAAACCGTAGAGAGAGAAAGTTGACGGATCAACCCTAGATTGAAGGAAAATGTTACTACTAAACTCGTGAGCAGGACCTCCGAATCAGAATCTCGATTCAGGTAACAACTCGATCTAGATTTGAGATTTTTGGTTATGTTGGGTTTTTTGGGTTTTGGGTAAAAAGGTAACGTTTTTACGGATGAAACTTGAAAATAAGCTTAGGTCTAGCATCTAGAAGGGAAACCGAACATTTTGAGCAAAGAAAGTTGGGATATTGGCATGATCAGATTCGCATGCAAGAACTTCGTGTTTTTTGGGGAAGATGACTGCCCGACAGGCGAACTTATCAAGTTCGCCTGGCAAGGTTGGGGAGAACTTATCAAGTTCGCTTGACAAGTTCGCTTAAGTCATCAAAGGGGCGAACTTGGTTATGTTCGCCTGGTTATGTTCGCCTGGCAAGGTTGGGGCGAACTTATCAAGTTCGCTTGACAAGTTATCTTAAGTCATCAAGGGGGCGAACTTGGTTATGTTTGCCTGGCAAGGTTGGGGCGAACTTATCAAGTTCGTTTGACAAGTTCTCTTAAGTCATCAAGGGGGGCGAACTTGGTTATATTCGCCTGGTTATGTTCGCCTGGCAAGGTTGGGGCAAACTTATCAAGTTCGCTTGACAAGTTCGCTTAAGTCATCAAGGGGGCGAACTTTGTTATGTTCGCCTAGTCAAGTTAAGCGAACATAGGACAAGTTCGCCTATATGTTCGCCTAGACTATGGGCAGAGAACTTAGCCTTAAGTTTGCCTAGATTAGACTGCGTAAAAGTGTGTAAGTTAGATTAGGTCTGATGTATGTGTAATTAACCAATTCAGATCGTGTGTGGCGCTCGTTGGACCGTGGTTAGAACAAAACTGAGACTAGCTTATCAGGTGAGTTCTAGAGCCCTACTTTTATATGTTTTGAACTATGTTTTGGGCTGGTGTGCATACTTACACGATAATGTTTTATGAAACGATGTTTATCAAAGGAAAGTTGAAATGTATTTATGAAACGTGTTGCCAAATGTGGTTTACGAAATGTTTACAAATGAAATGCTATTTAATAAAACGTGTGAATGCTTTAACTGAAAAGAAGTAAAGGTTTTATGGAAGTCACGAAATAAATGAATCTGCCATGAGCTCCTTTGGGGGCAAGGGAATGTATGCATGTATGGGCATTACCTTTATTGGGGCCTTTGTGGCTGCCCAACGGTTGTACAACTGGGTGAAAAGGGGTGACGACGGTCACCAATGGGGGATTACCGGGATCCCTAATGAGATACCATTCTCCGTGAGGGAATAGTATTTAAGGTGGTACGAGCTATCCTTTGGGACGCCGTACTTGAAATGGTTAATGTGGGTGCGTGTGCTCTCTGGAGCACCTTACTCAAGGTTGGTGCGTGTACCCTATGAGGAACTGTGTTGTAATGAGGAATTGACGGTTACAAAAAAGCGCAGATTCAGTTTATTGTTGACTTATGGTTAATGTTATGTTATTGCATGCTTTATGTACGCTTTTATTAAATAAATGAATGTAATGTTTTTGGCAAATGGTTTTGTGAAAGTTTTATGTAAAGCTATAAATGAATGTAATGTTTTTGGCAAATGGTTTTGTGAAAGTTTTATGTAAAGCTAGAACTCACCAGCGTAGCTGACTTTTTAGTATGCACATTCAGGATAAGGCAGGTTATGAGGTTAGGCGGTGATGCTTGGCTAGCGATGAAGAGTTACTCGGCTGCTTATGAAGACGGGCATCATGTTAGGTTTTGATTTCGTTATGTTATGTTTAGACAATGTTTACGCTTCTGTATGTTGAACAATGTAATGGTTATGTTTAATGAATTATTTTCCGTTGCGTTATTTGATATTCAAGTTTAAAAACTATTTGTGAATCAGTAAATCCAATAAGTGAGGTCTCACGGGTTTGGGGCTTTATAGTGTCTGAGTCGGAAGTTTTGCAACTAAATGGGAAATGATATGAATGTTCATTTCTTAAGGCTAGGATCAACATATGTAAGGTTTTAAATTTGAAAGGTTAGGATCAATGTTGGATATGTTGATAGGCTCTCCATGTGATACACTTAACAAAATAATATTATGGCCTTAGTGAGGAAAATCACATAGATTAGTGTAATTTGCTATTCCTGTTAATAACCGAGAACTTAAACATAAAGGTTGATGAACTGTAGATAACCCTTGCTCTATTGGGATTGCACTATCCGAGACCCTTCACAAAGGGGTTGCGAGCTTGACTTGATACAAGTCTGTAATGTCACACCCCAACCGACGGCGGAATCATCGGGGCGGGACATGTAGACTGTTCATGAGCTCAAGGTTGACTAAATTGTAATATGTTAAATCCATTTCCATTCAAACAAACATGAATCAAATTCAAAGTTGTAACATTTCGGATTTTAGTATGCCTATTTCAGTTCAATGTAATGCAATTTCAAGTTCTATACTCGTGCAATGCCTCATTATTTTCTCGTCGTAAAATTTAATGCAATGATCCTATACAAATTCGCAAGTTTTACTCGATTATTTACATTTAAACGCTATACAAGAAACTATTTGGTACAAACTTATCAAACCTGAAAAGTCAAGGACTAAAATTGAAAAACATCAAGAAACCCTAGTTAGCACGGTCGTGCTTCGTTCTAGCACGGTCGCGCCAAGTGCTTTGGCACGGTCGCGCGACCTGCTCTGGAACGATCGCGCCCGGTGCCTAGGCACGGTCGCGCCTCTCCTTGGCACGGTCGCGCCTGCGTAACAGAAAAACGTAAATGCAGATTAATCACCCGATCGTTCGAATCCGAAACCGTTATACGTTTCTTTTCCCCTTAACAATTGTATTACCACTTTTCAAATCCCAAACGCCTCAGTATTCATTTGCAAGAAAACTCTCTCAAGCAAATTTCAAGAAAGAAACTCTCTCAAAGCTTTTCGACCCAAATTCTCCCAACTCAGTAGCAGAATCGTGATATCAAACCATCTCTGAAGCTTCCGGACTGTCTGGATTGACCGGAGTTGCAGTAAAGATCGTCGGAACTCGAGCCGTCGTCGCCGGAGCTTCCTTCCAACCGTTCTCTATAAATTCGTTTCGTTTCAGGGTAAATATAATCGTCTTCTCATTCATTTCAGTATCATTATCAAAAGCCCTCATCCAATTTGGGCTTCCACAATAGAAATCGACCGGAATCAGAAACCATGTTTCCAATAAAAATGATTTAATCGAACCCATACTTAAACCCGATTTCCATACAATTAAGGTATATGAAAAGACACGTAATAACCTATTAATCAAAAGCCCTAACAATTCCAGTGTTTAAAATACAAGAAATTCTCGATTCGTGTCTGATTTAGATTAGACACGGTCGCGCTAATCATCTAGCGCAGCCGTGCCTCGTTTAGCGCGGTCGTGTCGACTAGAAGCGCGGTCGTGTCATCCGTCCAGACCTTGTCATGCCCTTTGGGCTAGTCTCTGTTGTGTCTAAAAATCATAGACGCGACCGTGCCGGGCTAAGGCACGGTCGTGCCTGATGACTTGTCTAGATTGTGCTCCTGATTGATCAACCCGGTCGCGCCCCGACTAGCGCGGTCGCGCCCGTGGTTTGAGCACGATCGTGCCCTTCCGAGGCACGGTCGTGCTAGACTCATAATTTTTTTACAGAATTATAATTTTTATATTTTAATCAGTAAATGTTTCAGATTTTATAAAAAATATGTTTTCTGTATTTAAAAATAGATTAAAATTTTAATCTTGGCATAAATGTAATTTATTGAAAAGTTTATAAAAATTAAATTTATATTTATCATCTTACACTTAAATGATATTTTAAATAATTAAGTTACAAGATTTATAAATAATGATGACTTATTTACTTTACATTTTAAATCAAAATCGTTTTATTTATTTATACTTAATTACAATTAATATTGACATTATTTCATAAACTATAGTTATACACTTATTTATTTAATTCAAACCTAATTAAATTGTTTTAAACATATTTTACCTCAAACTTTATATATTTTATTCAATCCTTTTTAAATACAAACCAATGGTTTTACATACAAATCCAACTTTCATTCTTAAACTTTATACATCTATGTGATTCAATGCATATTACTATTTAGGTTAAAGTGTGCTTTTCAAGAATCTTTTTGCTATCTATATTCCTTGTTAGCTTCACTTCCATACCAAGTGAGTATTCACAACCCCTTTTTACTCTTTTACACTTTTGGGGTGGAACATGAACTCTATACTCATTACACATTACACAATTACATTTACACAAACAACACAAGTGCAAAAATCCTATTTACATACATGTGTGCAAAAATTTGAGCTTTGTGCCCGAGTGCTAGGTGTGTTTAACCTTTGTATGGTCTTATGTGCAATCATTAACTATACAAGCCGACGGTTTTCAATGATGGATCTATTGAGTCTGACAAACCCACCCATGGTACGCGGTGATTGAAACCGACAACACATTTGTTTTGCATGCTAGTTACAAGGTTTGATTGTACATCTGGTTACACAATAGTTACTCCCCATAAACGCCTTATTTATCATGTCATGTAAAGGATTTGTTTTCAACTATATGCTATCTATATACAACTGTGTTATACTCACCAACTTTTTAGTTGACTTTATTTTATTCATGTTTCAGGCCCCAATATGTGAGATTGATTCAAGACGTGTTCAACATAGGATTTGGACTTAGCAAAATAAATCAAGAATTTTATGAATTGTTTATGTTTCTTGTTTGAATTTGATCTTGTACTTGGATTTATTGTAATGCAAATTTGACTTTAATATATTTCAATTTAGTCAACCATGTGCAATGAATAGTCTTACATGTCCCGCCCCGATGATTCCGCCATCGGTCGGGGTGTGACAGATTGGTATCAGAGCCTTGGTTATAGGGAATTAGGTTATTAGACATCTTGACCTAGACTATAACTTTAGGACACCCACTTATACTATGCTTCATGATTTTGTGCTATGTGTTACATGCTATGTGCTACATGCTTACCATGATTAATTATTATTATATTTGCTACCTTCTTTGTTAGAAATGCATGACTTATTAGGATATTCTTAAATAATAATTAAATAAATAATATCCTTCCCTATGTCTTAAACCTCTTATTATTCTTATCTTCTTTTTCTATCTTTATCCTTTCTAAGCATGTGTAAAATTCTTGAAGCAAAAATCTCTAAAATTTTTTTATTTCTTCGTTAAAGTTTTTAGACTTGTTAAATTATTTGAGGACACGTGCAATCTGGAAGGGTGACACCTGTATTTTGGGTTTTCTGTCTAGGAAAGCATTTCGCATAAATCCCAATCAACCGAGGGACCCGTATGCTTTCCTGGGAATTCTCGAGATGAGTGTTTACCTATAGGCTAAAGCATGTCTCCTTGAAAATTATATAAGTTTAAATTAACCTTAATGTGCCTTAGTATTCAAGTGATTTTATCACTTTTGAGTACAATCCAAACTATGAATATCTATCTTTTATTTGGTTTTCTCATTCTATTAAATCCTAGCAATTCTCATAAGTTCTTACAACCTTTCTTGTCTTGTGAAAATCTGTAGAATGCCTCCTCGTCGTGCTCCCGCCGCTAACGCCAACTCCGACATTGCTGCTATACTTACTCAATTGGTGACACAACTCACCCAAGCCAATGGTGCCACTAATGGCAATGGAAGCAATAGTGGTAATAATGGTGGTAATGGTGGAAATGGTGGTAATCCATCCCAATGCACCTTCAAGCACTTCAATTCGTGCAATCCCCTAAAGTTTTATGGAACCGAAGGAGCTACCGGACTCCTCCAATGGTTCGAAAGTATTGAGAATACCTTTCTCAATAGTGACTGTCCCGACAACCTCCGTGTTCGTCATGCTACTAGCGTCCTTCAAAAGCGGGCACTTACATGGTGGAATGGGGAGAAAAGGAATAGGGGTGTTGATGTAGCTATGGCCTTACCTTGGGATGAGGTCAAAAGGCTTATGACCGAGGAGTTCTGTCCTCGCAATGAAGTGAAGAAGTTAGAGGCCGAATTTTGGGATCTTGCCCAAGATAGTGGGGAACACTTGGCTTACACAACTCGGTTCCATGAATTGAGTCTTCTTGTGCCCCACATGGTCACTCCATTATCTCGTTGCATCGAAAAGTACATTGGTGGGCTACCAAGACAAATTCAAGATACTGTCTTAGGTAGAAATCCTGCTACTTTGGAAGATGCCATCCGCCTGTCTGCTACCCTAACCGATAATCATGTTAAAGCTGGAACTCTTACCAAAAAGGGTTCTAAGAAAGTTGCTGAAACCGTAACCCCTCCTAACCACACCAAAGAAGCTACAACCGAGCCCTCTCGCAACACTAGAAAGAGGAAGGTTAGAAATTTTGCTGTGGTGACTCCTGCTGTTCCCGTGAACCAAGCTGCACCTATGGTTCAAGCACCAGTCAAAAAGCCATATGGTGGAATTTACCCACTTTGTGCCACCTGCAACTATCATCATCCCCAAAACATCCCATGTCGCCTTTGTACTTATTGTGGGAGATATGGTCATACGGTTAATGTTTGTAGGACCAAAGCCCTTACGGGCCAAGTCAACCCTCCAAACCAAACCGTACCTCAAGTGGCTAATCAAGGTGCTCCCGCCATTGCTAATGGGCGTGCTTGTTATGAGTGTGGTGACTCGAATCATTTTCGTAATCTATGTCCAAGGTTCGCAAATACTAGACAAGGTGGAGCTCGTGGGCGTGCTTTCAACATTAACGCCAACGAAGCTCAAGCCAACAACGACGTGGTTAATGGTACGTTCCTTGTTAATAGTCAATATGCCTCCATTTTGTTCGATACCGGTGCCGATAAAAGTTTTGTGCCACTTAATTTTGAGCCTTTACTTGCAAAGACACGATCCCAATTAGAGAAAACCTTCACCGTTGAAATAGCAAATGGTGACTCCCTTACAATTGAGTCTATTATCTATGATTGCTCTTTAGAACTTAATGATCATGCATTCCCAATCAACCTTATTCCAATGCCACTAGGAAGCTTTGACATTATCATAGGTATGGATTGGCTATCAAATCATCATGCCGAAGTTATTTGCTTTGAAAAGTGCATCCGAATTCCGCTACCTTCGGGAGAAACCTTAAGGGTTTTTGGTGAAAAGCCTTGCAAGGGTCTTAAATTGATGTCTTGTACTACTGCTCAAAAGTACTTACGAAAGAAGTACATCGCCTTCCTAGCTCATATTGTTCAAAAGGATGTCAAGGAGAAGAGTATCCAAGACATTCCCATTATTCGAGATTTTCCCGAAGTGTTTCCTAAAGATTTATCCGGTCTTCCTCCCGTTCGTCAAGTCGAGTTCCGTATTGATCTCATGCCCGGAGCTAACCCTGTTGCTAGAGCTCCTTATCGTCTTGCACCTTCCGAAATGCAAGAGCTCGCAAGTCAACTTCAAGAACTCTCCGATAAAGGGTTCATTCGCCCGAGTCATTCACCGTGGGGTGCACCCGTCTTATTTGTAAAGAAGAAGGATGGATCATTTCGCATGTGTATTGACTATCGCGAACTCAATAAGCTTACTATCAAGAATCGCTATCCTTTGCCAAGAATCGATGATCTCTTTGATCAACTTCAAGGTTCTACGTGTTTCTCGAAGATTGATCTTCGATCTGGTTATCATCAGCTCCGTGTTCAAGAAGATGACATTCCTAAGACTGCTTTCCGAACAAGGTATGGTCATTACGAGTTCATGGTTATGCCTTTTGGATTAACCAATGCACCCGCAGTTTTCATGGACCTCATGAATCGTGTGTGCAAACCGTACCTTGATAAATTCGTGATCGTTTTCATTGACGATATCTTAATCTATTCCAAGACTAAAGCCGACCATGAAGAACACCTTAGATTGGTTTTGGACCTTTTAAAGAAAGAACAACTATATGCCAAGTTCTCCAAATGTGAATTTTGGTTAAAAGAAGTTCAATTTCTTGGTCACATCGTCAACGACAAGGGTATTCATGTTGATCCTGCTAAGATCGAAACGGTTAAAAATTGGAATGCCCCGAAGACTCCTACCGAAGTTCGTTCATTTCTTGGTCTTGCGGGTTATTATCTTCGTTTCATCTCAAACTTCTCAAAGATTGCTGTCCCTCTTACCGCCTTGACCCATAAGGGTAGAGCTTATGAATGGGAACCGAAACAAGAAGAAGCTTTCCAAACTCTTAAGCATAAGTTGTGCAATGCTCCCATTTTGACTCTCCCCGATGGAAATGATGATTTAGTTGTCTATTGTGATGCTTCTAACCAAGGTCTTGGTTGTGTCCTCATGCAACGAGGAAAAGTGATCGCTTATGCATCAAGACAACTCAAAATTCATGAAAAGAATTATACGACGCACGATCTCGAGTTAGGTGCGGTCGTATTCGCGTTAAAGATTTGGAGACATTACCTATACGGCACGAAATGTGTGGTATTCACCGACCACAAAAGTCTTCAACATATCTTCAACCAAAAAGAACTCAATATGAGGCAACGACGTTGGGTCGAACTCCTTAACGACTACGACTGCGAGATTCGCTACCATCCCGGCAAAGCGAATGTTGTAGCCGATGCTTTGAGTCGAAAAGACCATGTTATGCTTCATTGCGCCCGTATTCAATCCGATATTCAAACCCGTATCCTGGAAGCTCAACACGTCTCGGTTACCGAGGGTAACATGTATGAAGAAATGTCGTGTGGTGTTGAACTTCTTCTTGAATCTAAACCCAATGGCTTACTATATTACTTGAACCGTATTTGGGTTCCCGATCGCGATGATCTCCGTACAATTCTCATGAATGAGGCTCATAAGACTCGTTATTCTATTCATCCTGGTGCGGATAAAATGTACCAAGATCTTCGTCAGCTTTATTGGTGGCCCGGTATGAAGAAGGACATTGCTCTTTATGTTGCCAAATGCTTAACTTGCTCCAAAGTCAAAGCCGAACATCAGCGTCCTTCTGGTTTACTCGAACAACCAGAAATTCCTGTGTGGAAATGGGAGAATTTAGCTATGGATTTCATTACCAAGCTCCCTCGCACCTCGAGTGGTTATGATAGTATTTGGGTGATCATTGATCGACTCACCAAATCTGCCCATTTCTTGCCTATTCGTGAAGACTTCAAAGTGGAGAAATTAGCCCGAATTTACGTTGATGAAATTGTGAGCCGTCATGGCGTTCCCTTGAACATAATATCCGATAGAGACGCTCGGTTCACTTCTCGATTTTGGCAATCTCTCCAATCTGCTCTTGGTACTCGTTTGGATTTGAGCACGGCTTACCATCCCCAAACTGATGGTCAAACCGAGCGAACAATCCAAACTCTTGAAGACATGCTTAGAGCTTGTGTAATCGATTTTGGTGGCAATTGGGATTCACATTTATCCCTTATTGATTTTTCTTATAACAATAGCTACCACACAAGTATCAACATGGCTCCATTCGAAGCTCTCTATGGTCGCAAGTGTCGTTCTCCGATCTATTGGAACGAGATTGGTGAAGCACAAATCACCGGTCCCGAGTTAATTCAAGAAACTTCCGACAAGATTATTCAAATCCGTGACAATATTCGAGTAGCGAGGAGTCGACAAAAGAGTTATGCCGACAAGCGTCGAAAACCCTTGGAATTCCAAGTCGGTGATCTCGTTCTTCTTAAGGTATCTCCATGGAAGGGTGTGATCCGTTTTGGAAAGAAAGGCAAGTTATCGCCTCGTTATGTTGGTCCGTTCAAAATCCTTGAAAGGATTGGGAAAGTGGCTTACAAGCTCGAGTTACCTCCATCTCTTGGCAATGTGCATCCTACATTTCATATATCTAATCTAAAGAAGTGTCTCGCCGACGAAAATCTCCATATACCGCTTGACGACGTGCGCATTGATGAAAAGATGCACTTCGTTGAGAAACCGGTGGAAATTATGGATCGTGAAGTCAAGCAACTCAAGCGAAGTCGCATTCCTATCGTTAAAGTTCGTTGGGAATCTAAGCGTGGTCCTGAGTTCACTTGGTAACGAGAAGACCAAATGAAGCTCAAGTACCCTCATCTTTTTACTAATAATGTTGTTTCCTCTAGCTAAATTTCGGGACGAAATTCTCTCAACATGGGGAGACTGTAACATTTCGGATTTTAGTATGCCTATTTCAGTTCAATGTAATGCAATTTCAAGTTCTATACTCGTGCAATGCCTCATAATTTTCTCGTCGTAAAATTTAATGCAATGATCCTATACAAATTCGTAAGTTTTAATCGATTATTTACATTTAAACGCTATACAATAAACTATTTGGTACAAACTTATCAAACCTGAAAAGTCAAGGACTAAAATTGAAAAACATCAAGAAACCCTAGTTAGCACGGTCGTGCTTCGTTCTAGCACGGGCGCGCCAAGTGCTTTGGCACGGTCGCGCGACCTGCTCTAGAACGATCGCGCCCGGTGCCTAGGCACGGTCGCGCCTCTCCTTGGCACGGTCGCGCCTGCGTAATAGAAAAACGTAAATGCAGATTAATCACCCGATCGTTCGAATCCGAAACCGTTATACGTTTCTTTTCCCCTTAACAATTGTATTACCACTTTTCAAATCCCAAACGCCTCAGTATTCATTTGCAAGAAAACTCTCTCAAGCAAATTTCAAGAAAGAAACTCTCTCAAAGCTTTTCGACCCAAATTCTCCCAACTCAGTAGCAGAATCGCGATATCAAACCATCTCTGAAGCTTCCGGACTGTCTGGATTGACCGGAGTTGTAGTAAAGATCGTCGGAACTCGAGCCGTCGTCGCCGGAGCTTCCTTCCAACCGTTCTCTATAAATTCGTTTCGTTTCACGGTAAATATAATCATCTTCTCATTCATTTCAGTATCATTATCAAAAGCCCTCATCCAATTTGGGCTTCCACAATAGAAATCGACCAGAATCAGAAACCATGTTTCCAATAAAAATGATTTAATCGAACCCATACTTAAACCCGATTTCCATACAATTAAGGTATATGAAAAGACACGTAATAACCTATTAATCAAAAGCCCTAACAATTCCAGTGTTTAAAATACAAGAAATTCTCGATTCGTGTCTGATTTAGATTAGACACGGTCGCGCTAATCATCTAGCGCGGCCGTGCCTCGTTTAGCGCGGTCGTGTCGACTAGAAGCGCGGTCGTGTCATCCGTCCAGACCTTGTCATGCCCTTTGGGCTAGTCTCTGTTGTGTCTAAAAATCATAGACGCGACCGTGCCGGGCTAAGGCACGGTCGTGCCTGATGACTTGTCTAGATTGTGCTCCTAATTGATCAACCCGGTCGCGCCCCGACTAGCGCGGTCGCGCCCGTGGTTTGAGCACGATCGTGCCCTTCCGAGGCACGGTCGTGCTAGACTCATAATTTTTTTACAGAATTATAATTTTTATATTTTAATCAGTAAATGTTTTAGATTTTATAAAAAATATGTTTTCTGTATTTAAAAATAGATTAAAAGTTTAATCTTGGCATAAATGTAATTTATTGAAAAGTTTATAAAAATTAAATTTATATTTATCATCTTACACTTAAATGATATTTTAAATAATTAAGTTACAAGATTTATAAATAATGATGACTTATTTACTTTACATTTTAAATCAAAATCGTTTTATTTATTTATACTTAATTACAATTAATATTGACATTATTTCATAAACTATAGTTATACACTTATTTATTTAATTCAAACCTAATTAAATTGTTTTAAACATATTTTACCTCAAACTTTATATATTTTATTCAATCCTTTTTAAATACAAACCAATGGTTTTACATACAAATCCAACTTTCATTCTTAAACTTTATACATCTATGTGATTCAATGCATATTACTATTTAGGTTAAAGTGTGCTTTTCAAGGATCTTTTTGCTATCTATATTCCTTGTTAGCTTCACTTCCATACCAAGTGAGTATTCACAACCCCTTTTTACTCTTTTACACTTTTGGGGTGGAACATGAACTCTATACTCATTACACATTACACAATTACATTTACACAAACAACACAAGTACAAAAATCCTATTTACATACATGTGTGCAAAATTTTGAGCTTTGTGCCCGAGTGCTAGGTGTGTTTAACCTTTGTATGCTCTTATGTGCAATCATTAACTATACAAGCCGACGGTTTTCAATGATGGATCTATTGAGTCTGACAAACCCACCCATGGTACGCGGTGATTGAAACCGATAACACATTTGTTTTGCATGCTAGTTAGAAGGTTTGATTGTACATCTGGTTACACAATAGTTACTCCCCATAAACGCCTTATTTATCATGTAATGTAAAGGATTTGTTTTCAACTATATGCTATCTATATACATCTGTGTTATACTCACCAACTTTTTTGTTGACTTTATTTTATTCATGTTTCAGGCCCCAATATGTGAGATTGATTCAAGACGTGTTCAACATAGGATTTGGACTTAGCAAAATAAATCAAGAATTTTATGAATTGTTTATGTTTCTTGTTTGAATTTGATCTTGTACTTGGATTTATTGTAATGCAAATTTGACTTTAATATATTTCAATTTAGTCAACCATGTGCTATGAACAGTCTTACATGTCCCGCCCCGATGATTCCGCCATCGGTCGGGGTGTGACAAAAGTACATAATGAAATACAATTTGTTTTTGAATTAAGATTAACTAGGTCCAAAGCCTATGTGTAGCATGTCTTGATCAAACTCATATGAAAGCACCTGAAACATGAATAAAATAAGGTCAACTAAAAAGTTGGTGAGTATAACACAGGTTTGTATATAGGTAGCATATAATTTGTAAAACAAATCCTTTACATAACATGATAAATAAGGCATTTATGGGGAGCAGCTATTGTGTAACCAAGTACAATCAAACCTTTGTAACTAGCATGCAAAAATTGTGTTGTCGGTTTCAATCACCGCGCACCTGGGTGGGTTTGTCAGACTTAATAGATCTATCATTGAAAACCGTCGGCTTGAAAAGTTAATGATTGCACATAATCGCATACAAAAGGTTAGCACACCTAGCCATCGGGCATAAAGCTCAAATTGCACACATGAATGTAAATAGGATTTGTACTTGTGTTGTTTGTGTAAATGTAAACATGTAAGTTGAATAGTGTTCATGTTTCACCCCAAAAATGTAAAAGAGTAAAAAGGGGTTGTGAATACTCACTTGATTCGAAGGCGTAGCTAACACGAGATACTAGAAAGTATTGTGATCCTTGTATCGCACAACGTTAACCTAGAATGTAATGTATATTGCATTAATAATGCACAATAGTCTAAGTCTAAGTCTAAGGTTGAATTGGATAAAGTTAGTGTTTGGTACTTGAAAGTATTGTATAAAACGGAAGATTTGAAATGAATATTTTTACAACATTTTGAATAAGGTTTGAGTTTGGAATAATTAAATAAGTAAATTAATTAACTATTGTTTATGAGAATAATGTAAGTATTAGATGTAGTTAAGTATAACTAAATAAATGTTTTTTTGTTTAATTATAAATCAAATAAGTAATTATTACCTTATTCATCTATTTATAAAATGTAACTTAGACATTAAAATATTATTTAAGTGTAGGGTTTATAATTAAAGGTTGAAACTTTAATTAAATAATTTCCATTTATTTTAAGATCAAATACTTGATCTTTTTAAATAAAGATAATATGCATATTTATAAATTCAACTATTTTTATTTTGAAAATTAACTTGAGATACTAATTGTTTAAAAATATAAAAATTTTAAGGATTCTGTGAACACACACGACCGTGCCTAGACAGGGCACGATCGTGCTCAGGTCACGGGCGCGACCGCGTCAGTCAGGGCGTGACTGTGTTGATCCGCAGTGGACATAGCTAGACAAATCACTAGGCACGACTGTGCCTTGTACAGGCACGACCGTGTCTATGCTTCAGGGGCACGACCAAGTCTAGCCAACGAGTATGACTAGGTCTGAGCAGGAGGCACGACCGTGCTGGAAGTCGGCACGACCGCGTCTCCCGAGGCACGACCGCGCTAGATGATTAGCGCGACCGTGTCTCTTTCAAAACAGAAACGAATTGGTTGATCCTTATATTTAAGGTGATGGAATGTTTAGGGCTTTCATTCACAAGGTTTTTACGAGTCTTTTGGTATAGGTTAATTGTGTTTAAAACATGTTTAAAGTCGGATTCGATTAAACCATTTTTAAATGAAACTTAGGATCGGGTTCTTGTTAATTTCGATATTGAATGCCCAAATTAGATTGGGGCTTTTGATCTACAGAATAAATAGAAAGTTTAGAAGGTTTCAATTACCCTGTAAGACGATGAATTGGTAGCTTACGGTAGGGGCGAGTTCCGGCGAAGGCAGTCCTGACTTCCGACGTCTCCTGCTGCTATTCCGGCTATTTCGAAGGTTTCAGGAGTTTCAGAGGGGGTCGATGATGCGTTTGCTTGGGAGGATTGCCAGTCAAATTGGATGGATTGTTGGACTAATGAAAGAGGTTGGTGGTTTCGAGAAAATCGGCTTAAGTGGAGTTATTTTTCATGATTATGATGATTAAGAACTTAATTGGGTTTGTAAATACGAGAAAACGGTTATGAAATCGAATGGTCATGTGATTAAAGGCTGTTTTTACGTTTCAACTGATGTGAGGCGCGACCGTGCCTAAAAGAGACGCGACCGTGCCAAGCTGAGGCGCGACCGTGCCAACATGAGGTGCGACTGTGCCTACTAGGGTTTCTTGTTATTTAGAAAATCAGCCCTTGCAACTTCAGCTTTGACAGAATTAGCTTGGTTAGGATTTAACAGAACACCTAATGGGATTACTAACTGAGTTAACTCTAGGAGGTGTTACCATGTGATTTGAGTTCTAAAACTTTGAATTAAAATATGATCGGCTAATCAATTTAATGAGGTGTAGGTTTGAACAAGTATATGATTCAATGTCGTGTTGTTATTTTATTAGTTAAAATAAGTTAAAATAGGGTCAGAAAATCAGGGATGTTACAGTCTCCCCATGTTAAGGGAATTTCGTCCCGAAATTTAACTAATGGAGACTACTAAATCAAGAAAGAGGTGGGAGTTTGGGTTCTCGGTGAGCTTTGATTGTTGGACATGGCTTAGGCCTGATCATCGAGGTTGAATATGAATGATGACAATGAATTTAGTTTTTGAAATGGACTTAAGGAGAAGATTGTCGAATAGCAATTTGAATTCTAAATGTAAGATGTATTACTTGGAACAAATTTGATGAGATTTTGAAATTTTGAGTTTGTGTAAGATGTAGTCTAACGTGCTCAAAATTGTTAGTGGGTAAAATATTTCATAAACATTGGTCTAGGTCAAAACTTCACATGACACGAACAACGCTACTCCTGATAATATGATAGGACACTTATATATAGGAAGTACCATCGGCGTATCCACCATGCCCTCGTCACATTACATCTGTTTCGTTGATACACATCATGATAAGTTTTAGGTCACAACACACGACAAAATTTCACTATAGTTTCCATGCGCTGATTTTCATAATTTCGTGTGCACCCGTAATTATTTAAATCATCGTATGGTCCGTATAGATTGTTTCGTTGTGTGCGGGTAAGGGGGCATAATTTCACTATGATCACGTCTATTGTTCACACATAAAAAGTCGTTAACAAGTAACTATGTCCCTAATCAGGTCAGTTCGCAACTAAAGAGTAGTAAAGTAGTAACACTTAAAGTTTCTTTGTTTGCTCGTGTTTGAACAAGAATACGTCAAACCCCGAGTCTTTTCAATGTATTATGGTCTTCAACTTTGGTGTATAAAGTGCATGACCATGTCTTGTGTAGAAAGTAATCAATCCATTGCAATAATTGTAAGCAAATTTTTGTTTCGAGTATATAGTAAGCACACAATTCTCATGTATGATCTAGTGTCACGTAGCTCGTAATCAAATAAGTCTCATATATAGCGTAAATAATTAAGCGTCTTGTATTTTGTAAGTCAATGAACTCTGATGTGTAATGCAAACAACATAGTATTTTGTGTATAGTAGGAAATGAATTTCATGTAGGGTGTTGGCAACTTAGCATCATGTATATTGTACAATGCGCACAGCTTAGTGTAATGTACTTCGTAACCAAATAAGTTTCATGTATAGTGTGGTCAATCTAGAATTATGTATCAATGAAGCAATTCTTATGTATCATGTATATTGCAAACAACTAAGTTTCGTGTATCATGTGCTCAAGCCAGTAGCATGTGTATTGCAAATAAACATGTTTCGTGCATTACGTAATCAATCGAGTAAATTGTGATTTGTAGGCAAACTAGTTTCATGTATCATGTAATTTGTGTAGTATTAGATATATTGAGAATATTTGAGTTTCATGTACCATGTGGTTGCGTTGGATATATTACGAATGTGCATACGTAACTATTGAACTTCACGTGCGATGTATATTAACGGGTTTTGCATGTGATCGAGTGTTGCGGACAAACGTGTTGTTCGGCGTTCTTGCATAATTTGGTAGTTAGGTTCGAGTCCTCAAATCTCGTTGAGGTTGGTGGGAAAGGTTAACGTCTATGCGGTATGGATCGTCTCTTGAAGCGTCAAGTGAAAGATAACAAGGAGGTTTTGGGAATATTCGGGAATTGTGTTTACTAATACAGGTCTTTGTTTAAACATAGAAAGTGGGAAATTCGTTCTTGATTGTAGATATATAAAGTAGTGAAATCATTGAACCGCATATTTTAAATGAATATGCAATTTATGGGAAAGGTATTTTTAATTTGAACTTTCAACTATTAATAAAAGAATATTTTTAAGTGGAACCATTGGCTAAACAAGTAGTCTATAATTTAGCCAAAGTTTAGAAATATTTACTTTAATGAAGAAAAATCATAATTATTTATTAATTTGAAATAATATTTTTATAAAATTGGTTGTGTTAACTTTCCTTATCAGGTGAAAAAGTTTTATGGAAAATTTATGTTTTTGATATTATCTAAATATTTGATAAACATTTTTTCATAAAATAGGATGATTGGTTTATGAATGAGATTGTTGGTAGTGTACTAAGTCGTATTTGAATGAATAAGGTGATACTTGAGAAAATTTGATGGAAATATAACGGGTGTAATTTACGCTCCACGGGTCAAATCAATGAACAATAACTATAGAGTTGAATTATATGGAATTGATTAAATACTGAAATGTCAAACATTATTCAAAACATAGGGGAAATGGTTCTCAAATCGAAAATTTAAAGGAAATCAGTAGAAGTTCCGTCTAACGTCTCTGGTAGCCTTCCACTAGGAAGAAGATAATCGCCAAGATGAGCACCGCTATAGTCACTCGAGTAGCAGATCTGGCTTCAGTCCTGGCGGTCTCCGTGCGATGTTCTTGTATTTCTTTTTCGAGGATGGAGATTAACTCCTTTTGGTATCCTAATTGGTTTGCTAGACTATCCATTCTTTGTCTTTGTAAGTCGTGTATTACTCCCTGCTCAATCCTTTGCCTCTCAAATTCTGAATTTCTTACATATTGATGGAAGTCATTGGTTGGAATTCCCATAACACCAGGGGGTGCCATGGTATGCCTTACCCAAGGGTTAGGAAGGTACGGGTCGGGCATTAGGTATGGGTCTCTTAGTGGGGGTGGCAATTTATTATGGAGGTGAGGTGTATGATACGGGTTTACGGGTACGGGAGATCCAGGTGTTTGAAGTCTCGGGTCGGTGTTCCTAATCCAGTCCGCCCTTACATCAAACCTTGGCCTAGTAGCTGGGGGTGTTGGTGACCGGTACACGGGTGTCTCAGTGTCTTCTTCCCAATCAGACTCTGATCCAGGAAGGTAAACCGGGGAGGGAGGAGGGTAGGAGTCCATGTCTAGCAGAAAAACAATGAAAAAGTTGTAAGTGATAATGAAATATGAAGTGTCAAATATAGAAGTTCTTATGGGTTTTAGAGTTTGACTAGTCGTAACGCCGAACCTTCACGATAGTATTTTAGAAATACACTTGACCTATAAGTAATGTATCCCTAAGGAGAATTCCCAGGAAAGAGGGGTGGGTCACTAAGACACACTTAAGTACCCTATCTTTCCTTAGCCAGAATTCCTCATGGGATTACACACTCTTCCAGCCATCATGTATTAATAATACTATTGTTGGGCTCATGGTTATGATGGGAATTGTTGTGGACTGGGCTTTGAGGCCCAAAGGTAAGGTTCATGCATTTCAGCGGGCTTCTTCTTCTTGGGGAATAGATGGGCTTCTTAGTTTATTATTGGTGGGAATTAGTCCCAATAGTTTAAGTCTTTGTTCATAAAGGTGATGGTATCATGTATGGGAGTCCAAATGTGATGAATAATTTGGTGTGTATGTGTGTGTGTTAAACTTAGGATAGTGTTTTAAATAATTTCAGTAGGTAGCTATGAATAGAAGGGAAAGTGGGCAGGTAACGTGACACATAAACTATTGGGTATTGTATCATGTGATGTAATCATATAGTATAACAATGTAAAAATATTCACATATGAGGATAATCATATAGCATGTAGGTAGTAATGAGTGTAAGCACAAAAGTTATCAAGTAGTGTGACACATAAGTCATTATGTATTGTATCACGTAGTGTAAATACCTATGAAAGCATGTAAAAATATTTACACAAGAACTAATAATGTAACATGTAGTAGCATGGGATTGTATGGGTGTCCTAAAGTTATAGTCTAGGTCAAGAGTGTCTAATAACCTAATTCTCTATAACCAAGGCTCTGATACCAATCTGTCACACCCCAACCGACGGCGGAATCATCGGGGCGGGACATGTAAACTGTTCATGAGCTCAAGGTTGACTAAATTGTAATATGTTAAATCCATTTCCATTCAAACAAACATGAATCAAATTCAAAGTACATAATGAAATACAATTTGTTTTTGAATTAAGATTAACTAGGTCCAAAGCCTATGTGTAGCATGTCTTGATCAAACTCATATGAAAGCACCTGAAACATGAATAAAATAAGGTCAACTAAAAAGTTGGTGAGTATAACACAGGTTTGTATATAGGTAGCATATAATTTGTAAACCAAATCCTTTACATAACATGATAAATAAGACATTTATGTGGAGCAGCTATTGTGTAACCAAGTACAATCAAACCTTTGTAACTAGCATACAAAAATTGTGTTGTCGGCTTCAATCACCGCGCACCTGGGTGGGTTTGTCAGACTCAATAGATCTATCATTGAAAACCGTCGGCTTGAAAAGTTAATGATTGCACATAATCGCATACAAAAGGTTAGCACACCTAGCCCTCGGGCATAAAGCTCAAATTGCACACATGAATGTAAATAGGATTTGTACTTGTGTTGTTTGTGTAAATGTAAACATGTAAGTTGAATAGTGTTCATGTTTCACCCAAAAATGTAAAAGAGTAAAAAGGGGTTGTGAATACTCACTTGATTCGAAGGCGTAGCTAACACGAGATACTAGAAAGTACTGTGATCCTTGTATCGCACAACGTTAACCTAGAGTGTAATGTATATTGTATTAATAATGCACAATAGTCTAAGTCTAAGTCTAAGGTTGAATTGGATAAAGTTAGTGTTTGGTACTTGAAAGTATTGTATAAAACGGAAGATTTGAAATGAATATTTTTACAACATTTTGAATAAGGTTTGAGTTTGGAATAATTAAATAAGTAAATTAATTAACTATTGTTTATGAGAATAATGTAAGTATTAGATGTAGTTAAGTATAACTAAATAAATGTTTTTTTGTTTAATTATAAATCAAATAAGTAATTATTACCTTATTCATCTATTTATAAAATGTAACTTAGACATTAAAATATTATTTAAGTGTAGGGTTTATAATTAAAGGTTGAAACTTTAATTAAATAATTTCCATTTATTTTAAGATTAAATACTTGATCTTTTTAAATAAAGATAATATGCATTTTTATAAATTCAACTATTTTTATTTTGAAAATTAACTTGAGATACTAATTGTTTAAAAATATAAAAATTTTAAGGATTCTGTGAACACACACGACCGTGCCTAGACAGGGCACGATCGTGCTCGGGTCACGGGCGCGACCGCGTCAGTTAGGGCACGACTGTGTTGATCAGCAGAGGACATAGCTAGACAAATCACTAGGCACGACCGCGTCTATGCTTCAGGGGCACGACCAAGTCTAGCCAACGAGTATGACTGGGTCTGAGCAGGAGGCACGACCGCGCTGGAAGTCGGCACGACCGCGTCTCCCGAGGCACGACCGCGCTAGATGATTAGCGCGACCGTGTCTCCTTCAAAACAGAAACGAATTGGTTGATCCTTATATTTAAGGTGATGGAATGTTTAGGGCTATCATTCACAAGGTTTTTACGAGTCTTTTGGTATAGGTTAATTGTGTTTAAAACATGTTTAAAGTCGGATTCGATTAAACCATTTTTAAATGAAACTTAGGATCGGGTTCTTGTTAATTTCGATATTGAATGCCCAAATTAGATTGAGGCTTTTGATCTACAGAATAAATAGAAAGTTTAGAAGGTTTCAATTACCCTGTAAGACGATGAATTGGTAGCTTACGGTAGGGGCGAGTTCCGGTGAAGGCAGTCCTGACTTCCGACGTCTCCTGCTGCTATTCCGGCTATTTCGAAGGTTTCGGGAGTTTCAGAGGGGGTCGATGATGCGTTTGCTTGGGAGGATTGCCAGTCAAATTGGATGGATTGTTGGACTAATGAAAGAGGTTGGTGGTTTCGAGAAAATCGGCTTAAGTGGAGTTATTTTTCGTGATTATGATGATTAAGAACTTAATTGGGTTTGTAAATACGAGAAAACGGTTATGAAATCGAATGGTCATGTGATTAAAGGCTGTTTTTACGTTTCAACTGATGTGAGGCGCGACCGTGCCTAAAAGAGACGCGACCGTGCCAAGCTGAGGCGCGACCGTGCCTACTAGGGTTTCTGGTTATTTACAAAATCAGCCCTTGCAACTTCAACTTTGACAGAATTAGCTTGGTTAGGATTTAACAGAACACCTAATGGGATTACTAACTGAGTTAACTCTAGGAGGTGTTACCATGTGATTTGAGTTCTAAAACTTTGAATTAAAATATGATCGGCTAATCAATTTAATGAGGTGTAGGTTTGAACAAGTATATGATTCAATGTCGTGTTGTTATTTTATTAGTTAAAATAAGTTAAAACAGGGTCAGAAAATCAGGGATGTTACATGTAAGTATTATATTTATGTAGTTAAAAGACATGCATTGATATGCAATAGTTGAAAAAACACTCAATGATAGTGCAAAGCTACTCTACAAAGCAGAAATCTGAGCAAAAAGACACGCAATGTTAATGTCGTGCTATAGGAAAAACCCAAAAAGATATGTCTAAAAACGTACATATAAATATATTTGTAAATAAAAATTTTTTGGGAATATGTAACTGGGAAGGGATCTCTTGTCAAGACATGTAAGTCTGTAGTACTATGACCCTGAGCTTCTGATGATTCTGAACATGTAAGTCCGTAGTGCTATGTTTTTTTATCAAATTTTGCCAGAGATTCCCTGAAAAGTTGTGTAAACCCGTGCTAGTTATGCTTAATTTAGCTATAATTTAGGTGCTCAAAATATCATGAGCAAGGGAAGGTTTACTTAATAAGCTGTGGGGTCCATTAAAGTTCATCAAGAATTCATTTAATTCATATTCACTTAATTAGACGTTTCTAAGATATGAGTGTAGGACCCATTAAGTCATTATTAAGTATACCAAAAACATGATAATATAGATCACTGTGAGCTTAGAAGGACCTTAATATTAGCAATCCTCTTGAACTATCTGAGTAGAAATACATGATAAAAAATGTTTCTTGGTCTGCCAATAGAACGATTTGATCCCATTGCAAATTTCACAAATGTTTTTTTTTTGTTTTTCTTGTTTAATCGGAGTTTAAGTGCGTGTTCCTTATCTCAATTTATAGCTTAGTTATATCTAGTTTTTGTGTAGCTCTAAATTGAATCTAAGTGTTTTTGGTTTTTTTATAATTATTATTATTGTTAATTCATTTAAAAATTGCATTACAAAATGACCAAGTTTAAATTTTTTTTAAAATAAATCATCTAAGGGATTACATTTTGCAAGTTTTCGGGTCAAAAGTGTGGGCCCCCATTCTCCAAAGTGAAAGCGAGACCCCTAAAAAGTTTGGATTAAACCATATTGGGGGGTTTTTCATGATTCAGGGTATTCTCTCTCGGATTTTGGATCTTGGCGATTTCTAAAGCAAAACACTCGTTGATCTTGTCTTTGTATCATCTGACTTGCTCTACCAGATCTTATGTAGTTATAGGTACATCTTCTAAACCTTCTAATGTCATATTGAGCATATGAATGTTGTGGAAGACCGTAAACCCATTCATGTATGCATCTGTGAACAAAGAGATCAAATCCAGCGGGTAGAAACTGAAACTGAAGGGGCGGTTAGGGTTATTTTGAGTCGGCGAGTACTGATACATGAGTAGAAAGTGAAGCTTTGATGTTTGGATCATTCAATTTGATGTTGAAACCCTTTTTCGTCAACTCCTATAAACCAGGGTGTGACGATCCGGACTTTTCAGGTTAACCCGTTAGCCAAATCTAGTTATAGTTAACCGAGTTAACTTAACTCAAACCTCATGGACTAATTTTGTCATTATCTAAACCTAAAACTTCAAGGACTAGTAGTGTAATTACTCAAAACCCACTCCATTGACTTTGAAAATCAAAATCACATTCCTGTTGACTTTTGGATTCTCAAACTATCTAGTATTTAACTCAATCCCAAACCAAAAGGTTTCTTGGTCTGCCAATAGAACGATTTGATCCCATTGCAAATTTCACAAATGTTTTTTTTGTTTTTGTTGTTTAATCAGAGTTTAACTGCGTGTTCCTTATCTCAATTTATAGCTTAGTTATTTCTAGTTTTTGTGTAGCTCTAAATTGAATCCAAGTGTTTTCGGTTTTTTTATAATTATTATTATTGTTAATTCATTTAAAAATTGCATTACAAAATGACTAAGTTTAAATTTTTTTAAAATAAATCATCTAAGGGATTACATTTTGCAAGTTTTCGGGTCAAAAGTGTGGGCCCCCATTCTCCAAAGTGAAAGTGAGACCCCTAAAAAGTTTGGATTAAACCATATTGGGGGGTTTTTCATGATTCAGGGTATTCTCTCTCGGATTTTGGATCTTGGCGATTTCTAAAGCAAAACACTCGTTGATCTTGTCTTTGTATCATCTGACTTGCTCTACCAGATCTTATGTAGTTATAGGTACATCTTCTAAACCTTCTAATGTCATATTGAGCATATGAATGTTGTGGAAGACCGTAAACCCTTTCATGTATGCATCTGTGAACAAAGAGATCAAATCCAGCGGGTAGAAACTGAAACTGAAGGGTCGATTAGGGTTATTTTGAGTCGGCGAGTACTGATACATGAGTAGAAAGTGAAGCTTTGATGTTTGGATCATTAAATTTGATGTTGAAACCCTTTTTCGTCAACTCCTATAAACCAGGGTGTGACGATCCGGACTTTTCAGGTTAACCCGTTAGCCAAATCTAGTTATAGTTAACCGAGTTAACTTAACTCAAACCTCATGGACTAATTTTGTCATTATCTAAACCTAAAACTTCAAGGACTAGTAGTGTAATTACTCAAAACCCACTCCATTGACTTTGAAAATCAAAATCACATTCCTGTTGACTTTTGGATTCTCAAACTATCTAGTATTTAACTCAATCCCAAACTAAAAGGTTTCTTGGTCTGCCAATAGAACGATTTGATCCCATTGCAAATTTCACAAATGTTTTTTTTGTTTTTGTTGTTTAATCAAAGTTTAACTACGTGTTCCTTATCTCAATTTATAGCTTAGTTATTTCTAGTTTTTGTGTAGCTCTAAATTGAATCCAAGTGTTTTCGGTTTTTTTATAATTATTATTATTGTTAATTCATTTAAAAATTGCATTACAAAATGACTAAGTTTAAATTTTTTTAAAATAAATCATCTAAGGGATTACATTTTGCAAGTTTTCGGGTCAAAAGTGTGGGCCCCCATTCTCCAAAGTGAAAGTGAGACCCCTAAAAAGTTTGGATTAAACCATATTGGGGGGTTTTTCATGATTCAGGGTATTCTCTCTCGGATTTTGGATCTTGGCGATTTCTAAAGCAAAACACTCGTTGATCTTGTCTTTGTATCATCTGACTTGCTCTACCAGATCTTATGTAGTTATAGGTACATCTTCTAAACCTTCTAATGTCATATTGAGCATATGAATGTTGTGGAAGACCGTAAACCCATTCATGTATGCATCTGTGAACAAAGAGATCAAATCCAGCGGGTAGAAACTGAAACTGAAGGGTCGGTTAGGGTTATTTTGAGTCGGCGAGTACTGATACATGAGTAGAAAGTGAAGCTTTGATGTTTGGATCATTCAATTTGATGTTGAAACCCTTTTTCGTCAACTCATATAAACCAGGGTGTGACAATCCGGACTTTTCAGGTTAACCCGTTAGCCAAATCTAGTTATAGTTAACCGAGTTAACTTAACTCAAACCTCATGGACTAATTTTGTCATTATCTAAACCTAAAACTTCAAGGACTAGTAGTGTAATTACTCAAAACCCACTCCATTGACTTTGAAAATCAAAATCACATTCCTGTTGACTTTTGGATTCTCAAACTATCTAGTATTTAACTCAATCCCAAACTAAAAGGTTTCTTGGTCTGCCAATAGAACGATTTGATCCCATTGCAAATTTCACAAATGTTTTTTTTTGTTTTTGTTGTTTAATCAGAGTTTAACTGCGTGTTCCTTATCTCAATTTATAGCTTAGTTATTTCTAGTTTTTGTGTAGCTCTAAATTGAATCTAAGTGTTTTCGGTTTTTTTATAATTATTATTATTGTTAATTCATTTAAAAATTGAATTACAAAATGACGAAGTTTAAATTTTTTTAAAATAAATCATCTAAAGGATTACATTTTGCAAGTTTTCGGGTCAAAAGTGTGGGCCCCCATTCTGCAAAGTGAAAGCGAGACCCCTAAAAAGTTTGGATTAAACCATATTGGGGGGTTTTTCATGATTCAGGGTATTCTCTCTCGGATTTTGGATCTTGACAATTTCTAAAGCAAGACGTGTCTTTGTATCATCTGACTTGCTCTACCACATCTTATGTAGTTATAGGTACATCTTCTAAACCTTCTAATGTCATATTGAGCATATGAATGTTGTGGAAGACCGTAAACCCATTCATGTATGCATCTGTGAACAAAGAGATCAAATCCAACGGGTAGAAACTAAAACTGAAGGGTCGATTAGGGTTATTTTGAGTCGGCGAGTACTGATACATGAGTAGAAAGTGAAGCTTTGATGTTTGGATCATTCAATTTGATGTTGAAACCCTTTTTCGCCAACTTCTATAAACCAGGGTGTGACAATCCGGACTTTTCAGGTTAACCCGTTAGCCAAATCTAGTTATAGTTAACCGAGTTAACTTAACTCAAACCTCATGGACTAACTTTGTCATTATCTAAACCTAAAACTTCAAGGACTAGTAGTGTAATTACTCAAAACCCACTCCATTGACTTTGAAAATCAAAATCACATTCCTGTTGACTTTTGGATTCTCAAACTATCTAGTATTTAACTCAATCCCAAACCAAAAGGTTTCTTGGTCTGCCAATAGAACGATTTGATCCCATTGCAAATTTCACAAATGTTTTTTTTTTGTTTTTGTTGTTTAATCAGAGTTTAACTGCGTGTTCCTTATCTCAATTTATAGCTTAGTTATTTCTAGTTTTTGTGTAGCTCTAAATTGAATCTATGTGTTTTCGGTTTTTTTATAATTATTATTATTGTTAATTCATTTAAAAATTGCATTACAAAATGACCAAGTTTAATTTTTTAAAAATAAATCATCTAAGGGATTACATTTTGCAAGTTTTCGGGTCAAAAGTGTGGGCCCCCATTCTCCAAAGTGAAAGCGAGACCCCTAAAAAGTTTGGATTAAACCTTATTGGGGGGTTTTTCATGATTCAGGGTATTCTCTCTCGGATTTTGTCCATTGACGATTTCTAAAGCAAAACGTGTCTTGTATCATCTGACTTGCTCTACCAGATCTTATGTAGTTATAGGTACATCTTCTAAACCTTCTAATGTCATATTGAGCATATGAATGTTGTGGAAGACCGTAAACCCATTCATGTATGCATCTGTGAACAAAGAGATCAAATCCAGCGGGTAGAAACTGAAACTGAAGGGTCGATTAGGGTTATTTTGAGTCGGCGAGTACTGATACATGAGTAGAAAGTGAAGCTTTGATGTTTGGATCATTCAATTTGATGTTGAAACCCTTTTTCGCCAACTCCTATAAACCAGGGTGTGATAATCCGGACTTTTCAGGTTAACCCGTTAGCCAAATCTAGTTATAGTTAACCGAGTTAACTTAACTCAAACCTCATGGACTAATCTTATCATTATCTAAACCTAAAACTTCAAGGACTAGTAGTGTAATTACTCAAAACCCACTCCATTGACTTTGAAAATCAAAATCACATTCCTGTTGACTTTTGGATTCTCAAACTATCTAGTATTTAACTCAATCCCAAACCAAAAGGTTTCTTGGTCTGCCAATAGAACGATTTGATCCCATTGCAAATTTCACAAATGTTTTTTTTTGTTTTTGTTGTTTAATCAGAGTTTAACTGCGTGTTCCTTATCTCAATTTATAGCTTAGTTATTTCTAGTTTTTGTGTAGCTCTAAATTGAATATATGTGTTTTCGGTTTTTTTATAATTATTATTATTGTTAATTCATTTAAAAATTGCATTACAAAATGACCAAGTTTAATTTTTTAAAAATAAATCATCTAAGGGATTACATTTTGCAAGTTTTCGGGTCAAAAGTGTGGGCCCCCATTCTCCAAAGTGAAAGCGAGACCCCTAAAAAGTTTGGATTAAACCTTATTGGGGGGTTTTTCATGATTCAGGGTATTCTCTCTCGGATTTTGTCCATTGACGATTTCTAAAGCAAAACGTGTCTTTGTATCATCTGACTTGCTCTACCAGATCTTATGTAGTTATAGGTACATCTTCTAAACCTTCTAATGTCATATTGAGCATATGAATGTTGTGGAAGACCGTAAACCCATTCATGTATGCATCTGTGAACAAAGAGATCAAATCCAGCGGGTAGAAACTGAAACTGAAGGGTCGATTAGGGTTATTTTGAGTCGGCGAGTACTGATACATGAGTAGAAAGTGAAGCTTTGATGTTTGGATCATTCAATTTGATGTTGAAACCCTTTTTCGCCAACTCCTATAAACCAGGGTGTGATAATCCGGACTTTTCAGGTTAACCCGTTAGCCAAATCTAGTTATAGTTAACCGAGTTAACTTAACTCAAACCTCATGGACTAATCTTATCATTATCTAAACCTAAAACTTCAAGGACTAGTAGTGTATTTACTCAAAACCCACTCCATTGACTTTGAAAATCAAAATCACATTCTTGTTGACTTTTGGATTCTCAAACTATCTAGTATTTAACTCAATCCCAAACCAAAAGGTTTCTTGGTCTGCCAATAGCACGATTTGATCCCATTGCAAATTTCACAAATGTTTTTTTTTGTTTTTGTTGTTCAATCAGAGTTTAACTGCGTGTTCCTTATCTCAATTTATAGCTTAGTTATTTCTAGTTTTTGTGTAGCTCTAAATTGAATCTAAGTGTTTTTGGTTTTTTTATAATTATTATTATTGTTAATTCATTTAAAAATTGCATTACAAAATGACCAAGTTTAATTTTTTTAAAAATAAATCATCTAAGGGATTACATTTTGCAAGTTTTCGGGTCAAAAGTGTCGGCCCCCATTCTCCAAAGTGAAAGCGAGACCCCTAAAAAGTTTGGATTAGACCATATTGGGGGTTTTTTCATGATTCAGGGTATTCTCTCTCGGATTTTGGATCTTGACGATTTCTAAAGCAAAACACTCGTTGATCGTGTCTTTGTATCATCTGACTTGCTCTACCAGATATTATGTAGTTATAGGTACATCTTCTAAACCTTCTAATGTCATATTGAGCATATGAATGTTGTGGAAGACCGTAAACCCATTCATGTATGCATCTGTGAACAAAGAGATCAAATCCAGCGAGTAGAAACTGAAACTGAAGGGTCGATTAGGGTTATTTTGAGTCGGCGAGTACTGATACATGAGTAGAAAGTGAAGGTTTGATGTTTGGATCATTCAATTTGATGTTGAAACCCTTTTTCGCCAACTCCTATAAACCAGGGTGTGACAATCCGGACTTTTCAGGTTAACCCGTTAGCCAAATCTAGTTATAGTTAACCGAGTTAACTTAACTCAAACCTCATGGACTAATTTTGTCATTATCTAAACCTAAAACTTCAAGGACTAGTAGTGTAATTACTCAAAACCCACTCCATTGACTTTGAAAATTAAAATCACATTCCTGTTGACTTTTCGATTCTCAAACTATCTAGTATTTAACTCAATCCAAACCAAAAGGTTTCTTGGTCTGCCAATAGAACGATTTGATCCCATTGCAAATTTCACAAATGTTTTTTTTTGTTTTTGTTGTTTAATCAGAGTTTAACTGCGTGTTCCTTATCTCAATTTATAGCTTAGTTATTTCTAGTTTTTGTGTAGCTCTAAATTGAATCTAAGTGTTTTCGGTTTTTTTATAATTATTATTATTGTTAATTCATTTAAAAATTGCATTACAAAATGACCAAGTTTAATTTTTTTAAAAATAAATCATCTAAAGGATTACATTTTGCAAGTTTTCGGGTCAAAAGTGTGGGCCCCCATTCTCCAAAGTGAAAGCGAGACCCCTAAAAAGTTTGGATTAAACCACATTGGGGGGTTTTTCATGATTCAGGGTATTCTCTCTCGGATTTTGGATCTTGACGATTTCTAAAGCAAAACACTCGTTGATCGTGTCTTTGTATCATCTGACTTGCTCTACCAGATCTTATGTAGTTATAGGTACATCTTCTAAACCTTCTAATGTCATATTGAGCATATGAATGTTGTGGAAGACCGTAAACCCATTCATGTATGCATCTGTGAACAAAGAGATCAAATCCAGCGGGTAGAAGCTGAAACTGAAGGGTCGATTAGGGTTATTTTGAGTCGGCGAGTACTGATACATGAGTAGAAAGTGAAGCTTTGATGTTTGGATCATTCAATTTGATGTTGAAACCCTTTTTCGCCAACTCCTATAAACCAGGGTGTGACAATCCGGACTTTTCAGTTAACCCGTTAGCCAAATCTAGTTATAGTTAACCGAGTTAACTTAACTCAAACCTCATGGACTAATTTTGTCATTATCTAAACCTAAAACTTCAAGGACTAGTAGTGTAATTACTCAAAACACACTCCATTGACTTTGAAAATCAAAATCACATTCCTGTTGACTTTTGGATTCTCAAACTATCTAGTATTTAACTCAATCCCAAACCAAAAGGACCAAATCTGCCAATACTCAATTTTGTACACATGAAACTACAGGGACCAAGGCTGTAATTAACCAAAACTCGACACTTTGACTTTTAAAATCAAAATTGATCAATCTTCGATCCAAATCCAATCTGTAACATCTAAGTCTGTTAGAATTCGTAACGAATACTCATGGCATTGATGATCTCGAATGTACCCCATCAGTTTCTAACCGTTTGTAAGGCCCCAAACCCGGGAGGCCTCACTTGTTGGATTAACTCATTCACAAACAGTTCTTAAACTTGATTATCAAATAACGGAATGGAAAATTCTTCATTAAAACATAACCATTACATTGTTCAACATACAGAAGCGTAAACATGTCTAAACATAACTTAACGAAATCAAAACGTAACGTGATGCCAGTCTTCATAAGCGTCCGGGTAACTCTTCATCGCTAGCCAAGCATCGCCGTCCAACCTCATAACCTGCCTTAACCTGAATGTGCACACTAAAAATTCAGCTACACTGGTGAGTTCTAGTTTTCGTTCGATTTAAGAAATGGTTCATCATTCAAAACATTCATTAGGGTTTAACATCACGTATAAGAAAACAGGGCCTTTCGTTCATCATTAAAAACCTTTAAACATTTTTCCTCATCATAAACATATTGAACGGATCATTTGTTTAAAACACTTAACATTCATTTAAGTCATACATTACTATCTAAATCTGTGTTACCATTCGTACCGTCATTTAGTATGGTATTGCCCCTAAGGCTTAACTGCACGAAGACAGACAATACCATACATTCCGTCAATTCCCTTATGTATTGCCCCCAAGGCTTAACTGCACGAGGACCGACAATACCCATTCAGTTGCCCCTATGGCTCTCTTGTCCATAGACCGACAACCTCCATCGACGGCTATGGCTGAAGGCCATAACACCGTCGGATCATAATTTAACCTTACATAGGGACACATTAACCCCTGAGTAACCGTCGTTACTCCCTACCAGTTGTACAACATCAAAACCATTGGCAGGCCACCAAGACACTGCCCTTGTTGCTCTTATGGCAACTATGGCTCGCTGTCCATAATCTACCACAAGGCTGGGAATTACATTCCCAGACTTCATTCGTCAATTCCATTCATTCGACAGATTAGATTTGTAATGTCTTCTTTAAAACCTTTGCCCTTTTTCTTTTCTTTTCATAAAACCTTTCCTTCATTTTCGAAACCCTTTACCTTTAGTTTAAACCATTTCTTTATAAACATTTCGTTCGTAAACATTCCATTCATAAAACTTTCTTTCCATAAACCGTTCATTCCAAATCATTTCATTTCACAAACATAGTTTCATAAGAATCATTTTATAAACATAGTTTCATAAACATCGTTTCGTAAAAACATCATTTCATATGTATGCACACCAGCCCGAAAACATTATATAAAACATTTAAAAGAGGGCTTCTAGAACTCACCTGATAAGCTAGTCTTGGTTGTCCTAAACAAGGGCCCAACAACGTCACGTACGATCTGAATTTGATAGTTAAATACACATCAAACCCAATCCCGACTCTAACGGTTTAACCATTCTAAACATACCAACTTTACTTAAACAACCTGATGCCTGCGCACTTAGCAAGTGCGCAGACCCTGCTTCCTGTGTACTTGATAAGTACGTAGGATCCTCTTCCTGCGTACTTGATAAGTACGCAGTGCCCTCTTCCTACGTACCTGATAAGTACGCAGGACCTGCTCCGTGCGTACTTGATAAGTACGCACGATCTGTTTCTTCGCAAAACCCTAACTTTCGCATTTAGGTCTGATCACGTCAAGATCCCGAACCTGTTTACATTCAAAACGTTTGTTTTCCATTAAGGAACTCAAATCTATGTTTATCTTTCAGTTTTATCCGTGAAAACGTTACCTTTTCACCCAAAACCCGAAAGAACCTAAAAACGAACAAAAACTCAGATTTTGGCCCGATCGTTACCTGAATCGAGTTTCTGATCCGGAGGTTCTTCTCACGAGCTATGGAGCAACACTTTGCTGAAATCTCGGGTCGATCCGCCAACTTTCTCTCTCTACAGTTTCTCTCTCTAGAACTTGTAATTGAGAGAAATAATGGAGGTCTAAGCTATTTATAGGGGAGGCCCCCCTTCCAGCCCGCCGGCCCATCCGGCACGACCCGACATGCCTCGTTCGTTTATTTCATCATTTTAACTGTCGTTTTATTTTTGGGATGTTACACCGTTGTTATTGATTGTGTTTAAGAATTAATCGTAATAATGCTCATTAAACTCGAAACTATCAAACATATCACTAGAACTCCTAAATTCGATCATTTGGTAAGGCATTAGTGAAATAAAACACTCCCAACACTCTAATCGCACCTCTATGAGCATTCTGCAAACATCAATTTCAATGGAGAAGCGACGAAAGCCACCGTGGACCAACTCGACGAATCGCGACTGTATTCTAATCGATCTCTGTCAATTGGAACTCAATGCTGGTAACTAATTACACCTACAACTTCCTTTTCATCCTTAGATTGAAAGCCCTATACTATTTAGGGCTTATAACATCGAATTGGTAGAGAACCGATCCTAGGGTTCTTCGTATGAACCGGTTTAGTCGAGCACTACCCTAGACCCTATCAAAATCAAATTAATTCATATGGTTAGCTTCGAAATCACCAACTTAATGAAAGCCGTATGTACTCAACTAATTCTATTATCAGAATTATTCAATTCGATTTCGTATAAAAACTTTGGGCTTCGACTTTTTGAATCTGAAATTAAACGCTCTTAAACTTGTTGATTTTGCAATTAAACACAACCATTTATGGCACAGATTCATAGTCCATTGATGAACAAAACCCCTAAACATTTATGGTCAATCGCGACCAAATTCAATGTGATTGGGACTGGTTCTTGGTTCGAATCACGATGGGGGATGAACACGGTTTCACTTGAATATGAAAACTAATCTGACACGGCCTTTTGTTGCGATTATCCTAATGGGTGGACTGGTTAGAGCTGTGGTGTGTTGTGGGGGAGACCCGGGTTCGAATCCCACAACCCGCATTTTATTTTTGATCAAGTTTTTATGTTATATTGTTAAATAAAAACAATCCCTATTTTATTATAAAGATATATTAATACGATTTGCTTCCAGAAAACGATCGTATGCTCGGAAACGAACTTGTTACTCATTTTAACTATTATTTTTAACTATAAATATAATATATTCATTTACAACATCATTTTAACACTTATTTCTCTTACTAAAATAATTCTTTATGTATCGACCGATTTTCTACGTATAGTACGGTTATTATTTATTTCAAAATTCATCCAGAAACATTTATATATATATATATATATGTATATACATATGATATCACATTATATTTTCACAAATATATTTTCTAGTGATTATACCTTGGTGACGTTTTCATACTAGCTACTTAACTAGGGATTTACTAATCCTGATGTCAAGATTTCCTACTCGTTAATCATAAGTGTTTTAGAACGTTCGATCTTTCTGTTTCATCGTCACATACTCCTACGTGTCCTAATTTTCGTGATCATATTATAGGGCATTCATAGACTGTCCGCTTGCAAACTATTTGTGGTATTGTAGCATCCTTGTGTGGTGCTAATTACTACGCTCTGCACACTCAGGTGAGTTTCACGGCCCCTTTTACTTGTTTTCCTATTGGGGGAGAAACATGCATATTCACAAACATCATTTTACTTGTTTTCCCATTTGTGAGAAACATGCATACAAAGAAACAGTATTTTAGTTGTTTCATGTTGGGAAGAAACATGCACACGAACAAACATCTGCTTACTTGTCTTCCCGCCAGGGAGTGACATACACATGAACGGACATAGATCACATAGTATTTCATTACCACTTGTTTACCTAACTGCAAACATAACATGCAAAGTCCTTACACACTCGGACCGTTAATATATGGAGTATAGCGAGGAAATTTGAGTAGTACTACTCGGTTTGACAAACCCCACCCGGGCTAGTCGTCTAGTTCGATTGGAGGTCGAATTGGTGTAAATTTTCGTAAACACTTGCCATTGTTGAAGTTAGCAATGGCGGAAGGCATCCCAAACACAAACATTTAGCTTCGGTTGCGAACGGTTAGAGTAACTTATACATTGTCTAGCTAGCAATAGGTATGACTTACGTATGTGGATCCTACAAACACTCAAACAGTTTATTCACATGCAAACCTGTGAACTCACCAACCTCGTGTAAGTAAATAAATATAATAATATTATTTATTTAAATTATATTTGAATAAATATAATTTCACACTATTTTTCTAATTAAATAAATAAATAAAAATTATTTAATTTAAATAGTTATTCAAACCTAAACCCTAAATCATTTATTTTTAAAACCATATACTTCAAACTTTCATTTTTATAAAACACTTATTCAAATACAAAACACAAACACCTACACAATCCTTTTACATAATACGACACGAACTCTTTGTACAAGTCCCTACACACAGTCCCATTGAAACCCTAGACTCTATCATAGTCATAATGCACAATGTTAATTCAAGTTCATACACTTTCACTCTAGGCTAACTTTGTGAGCTAGAAGGATCACTTTGCTACCCAGTCTCTTGTGCTAGCTACATCTTTAATACAAGTGAGTTTTACATATCCCCTTTTTACACTATTTAGATTTTGGGGTGGAACATGAATACATATATACAATGTTTTGCAAACTACACAATACAAATCTACCCTACATTCATGTGTACAATTTGAGCTTTATGTTTGCGTACTAGGTGTATTAACTATTTTTGTGCAATTTACATGTGGAATCATTAACTATACAAGCCGACGGTTAACAATGCTAGATCTATTGAGTCTGACAAACCCACCCAGATAAGGTGATTGTTACCGACAACACATTTTGGTTTTTGCATGCTAGTTACAAATGTTTAATTGTACAATTTGGTTACACAATAGTTATTCTCCATAATTGTCTTATTAAACATGATATGTATGGATTGTATACAGATATCTATTTAAAAACCTATGTTTGCTTACCAACTTTTTAGTTGACCTTATTTTAATCATGTTTTAGATAGGAATGTTTGAGTTAAACAAGCTTGCTACACTTAAGATGTGGACTTAGTTATTTAAATAAAAGAACTTGTTATGTATTTCATTTTCTTGTACTTTGTTGGATTTTGTTTGGTTTGAATTTTGAAATGAGATGTGATGTTTAAATATATTATAATCTAGTCAACCATGTGCTCATGAACAGTCTACATATCCCACCCCGACGTATTCCGTCATCGGGTGGGGTGTGACAGATTGGTATCAGAGCCCTGGTTATAGGAAATTAGGTTATTAGACACCCTTGACCTAGACTATAACCTTAGGACACCCAACTATGGCATGCTTTATGATTATGTGATATGTGCTACATGCTATGTGTTACATGCTTACTATGTTATGTGTTAGTTTATTTGATGCCTTATTTGTTAGAATTCATGACTTATTAGGCTATACCTAAATAATAAACTAAATAAATAATATCCCTACCCATACCCTAAGCCTCATATCCTTCTAACCTGCTTCTCTGTCATCATCATCATAGCATGTGGAAACTTCATACTCATAGACCTAAGTCTATAAAAAAATTTCTTTTCCACCACGTTAAGGTTTTAAACTTTGTTAATTATTAGAGGACACGTGCAATCTGGAAGGGTGACACCTGTATTCTGGGTTTTCTGTCTAGGAAAGCATTTCGTATAAATCCCAATCAACCGAGGGACCCGTATGCTTTCCTGGGAATTCCCGGGATGAGTGTGTCACACCCCGCCAAGGTGGAAAAGCGAGGCGTAACATTCATGGTTTGCAAAGCATATGATTACCGTAAACACATACACGTAGTTGGATACATAATCAAGTTTAAAGTATTTACATCACAAAATATCAACTTGAGTTTACAAAAGTTTAAGATTTCGCAAATGTGACTCATGACCATGAGTTATACGAGAAAAATCCGCCAAAAGCCGTATCCACATGCATGCATGTAACCTACATTGCTAACCTTAAGAAAACATTTAATTTCCTAAAAACATACTTAAAAAGTGTCAATACAAGGTTGGTGAGTTCACAAATTCTTTATCAAGAGTTCTTATAATTCGAACGTTTTCAAACGTTTTAACATGATCATTTTCCGATCAAACAATTTATATGTAAAACCAATGAATTTGAACGTTACCTTGACCAATTGACCCCATTTGTAAGCTTGCAAGGAATACAAAATAATATGTAATGCATGATGTAACATTTCTGATTTCCATTATCTGTATTTCAGTTCAATGTAATACATTTCAAAACCAATTCTAGTACACTGATTTGTTCTATTCGTACCAACAATTAAATACTATGTTTCAATGTAAATCCGCAAATTTTTACACGAGTATATCCTATTAAATTCTACATAAGTTCACATTTATACAAATCTATCAAAACTAAAATTTACAAGTACTGATTTTATAAATTAACAAGAAACCCTAATAGGCACGGTCGCGCCTTGCTTTGGAACGGTCGCGCTCGGTTCCTTGGCACGGTCGCGCCTCATATGGGCACGGTCGCGCCTCTCGTCAGTTGAAACGTAATTACAGTTTTAATCGCAGAATTGTTCGATCTCGTAACCGTTCCACACGTTTCTACCATTAACGAACCCAATTAAAAATGTTAATCACTGTATTTACGACGAATTAAGCCAATTCATCTCGTAACCGAAGATCATTCTCATGTATCCATCGATTTCAATCATTTGACCATAATCCTCCCAAACAAACACAATGTACGCTTTATTCGATCCTCTCTGAAGCTCCTGAACATGTTGATTTTAGCCGGAGTTGCAGCAAAAGACACAGGAGATCAAACCCGTCGTCGCCGGAACTCACCTCTACCGTACGCTATCGATTCATCCTCTTTTCAGGTAATTGAAACCTCATACACATTCGTTTTAGTCTATAGATCAAAAGCCCCAACTCAATTGGGGCCTACAATAGCGAAATTAACACGAACCCGATCTAAAATGGGTTAATCGAATACTACTTTGGAGATGTTTTAAATACAATTAAACTATACAAAAAGACTTATAATAACCTAATGGGTGAAAGCCCTATGATTTCTAACACTGTTTTCATAAGAAATAGTCAATTCGTTTCTGATTTGGAACAGACACGGTCGCGCTAACCATTTAGCGCGGTCGTGCTTCATGAGACACGGTCGTGCCAATACCAGCACGGTCGTGCCTCACACACTCAGACCCGGTCATGCCTCTTGTCTAGACTTGGTCGTGCCTCAGAACCCTAGACACGGTCGTGTCTGGCCCAGACACGGTCGTGCCTAGTGAACAGCTTAGTTATGTCTTCTGTTTGATCAACACGGTCGCGCCCTGACTAGCACGGTCATGCCCGTGGTCCTTGCACGATCGTGCCTTGTCCCAGGCACGGTCGTGTGTGTGAGAATATCTTGGCAGAATACTAAATTTTATATTTTAATAAAAACAATAAGCATTTCAAATGAATTTTTAAATAAATAATAATTATGTGTTACATGCTATGTGTTACATGCTACTATGATTAGTTATAATTTCATTTTTGATGCCTTGCTTGTTAAAAATTCATGACTTATTAAGATATACTTAAATAATAATTAAATAAACGATATCCCTACCTATACCCTAAAACCGCATAATATTCTTACCTACTTCTCTATGATCATCTTCTTAGCATGTGGAAACTCCATGGATCTAAAACTATAAAAATCTTTTTATACCCTCGTTAAGGTTTTTAATCTTATTAATTATTTGAGGACACGCAATCTGGAAGAGTGACACCTGTATTCTGGGTTTTCTGTCTAGGAAAGCATTTCGCAATAAACCCAATCAACCGAGGGACCCGTATGCTTTCCTGGGAATTCCCGGGATGAGTGTTTACTTATAGGCTAAAGCATGTCTCCTTGAAGAATTATATGAGTTTAATTAACCTTAATATGTCATAGTATTCAAGTGATCATATCACTATTTGAGTACAATCCAAACCATGATCAACAATTTTATTTATTATTTTATTCTTTTAAATCCAAGCAACTTTCATAAGTTCTTATATCTTTTCTTGTGTTGTGCAATTCTGTAGAATGCCTCCCCGTCGTGCTCCCGCAACCAACAACAATACCGACATTGATGCTATCCTTGCACAACTTGTA
The DNA here is from genome assembly GCA_023525975.1 of Smallanthus sonchifolius. NCBI lineage: Eukaryota > Viridiplantae > Streptophyta > Magnoliopsida > Asterales > Asteraceae > Smallanthus > Smallanthus sonchifolius. The sequence continues at coordinate 56,038,430 of CM042034.1, forward strand.
ACCCAACTCACTCAAGTTAATGGTGGCACAAATGGTAACCATGGAGCTAATGGTGGTGGTGGTGCCAACCCACCATAATGCACCTTCAAGCACTTCAACTCATGTATTCCTCTTAAGTTCTATGGTACCGAAGGAGCTACGGGACTTCCTCAATGGTTCGAAAGTATTGAGAATACCTTCCTCAATAGTGACTGCCCCGATAACCTTCGTGTTCGTCATGCCATAAGTGTCTTACAAAAACTGGCACTCACGTGGTGGAATGGGGAAAAGAGAACTAGAGGCGTGGAAGTAGCAATGGCCTTACCTTGGGATGAGGTTAAAAGGCTAATGACCGAAGAATTTTATCCTCGAAATGAGGTAAAGAATCTGGAAGCCGAGTTTTGGGATCTTGCCCAAGATAGTGGTGAAAGTCTAGCTTACACAACTCGGTTCCACGAGTTGAGTCTCCTTGTGCCCCATATGGTCACACCTTTATCCCGTTGCATTGAGAAGTATATTGGTGAATTACCTAGGCAAATTTAAGATACTGTCTTAGGGAGAAATCCCGCAACACTCGAAGATGCTATCCGCTTATCTGCTACATTAACCGACAACCATGTGAAAGCTTGAACTCTTACTAGAAAAGGCACCAAGAAAGTTCCCGACACCACAACCCCTCCCACACACATCAAAGAAGCCACAACTGAACCCTCCCGTAATAATAAGAAGAGAAAGGCTAGAAACTATGCTATGGTCACTCCTACTATCCCTGTTAACCAAGCTGCGCCTATGGTTCAAGCACCAGCCAAAAAGCCATATGTTGGGATCTACCCACTCTGTGCCACATGCAACTATCACCATCTCCAAAACATTCCATGTCGCCTTTGCACTCACTGTGGGAAATATGACCATACGGTCAATGTTTGTTTAGCCAAAGCACTTGCGGGCCAAGTCAACCCACCAAACCGAACCAACCCCCAAGTGGCTAATCAATGGGCGTGCTTGTGATGAATGTGGTAACCCAAATCATTTTCGTGACCAGTGCCCAAGGTTTATCAATGCTAGACAAGGCGGAGCTCGTGGGCGTGCTTTCAACATAAACGCCAATGAAGCTCAAGCCAACAATGATGTGGTCAACGGAACATTCCTTGTTAATAGTCAATATGCCTCCATTTTATTTGATACCAGTGCCGATAAAAGTTTTGTGTCACTTAACTTTGAGCCCTTACTTGCAAAGACACGATCCCAATTAGAGAAAACCTTCACCGTCGAAGTAGCAAATGGTGACTCCCTTACAATTGACTCTGTTATTCACGACTGTTCTCTAGAACTTAATGATTATACATTTCCAATCAACCTTGTACCAATGCCACTAGGAAGTTTTGATATCATCATAGGCATGGATTGGCTATCAAATCATCATGCCAAAGTCATCTGTTTCGAGAAGTGCATCCGAATACCTCTACCGTCGGGAGAAACGTTAAGAGTCTTTGGTGAAAAGCCTTGCAAAGGACTAAAGTTATCGTCATGCACTACCGCCCAAAAGTACTTACGAAAGAAGTACGTAGCCTTCTTAGCTCATGTTGTTCAAAAGGATGTCAAAGAGAAGAGTATCAAAGACATTCCCTTCATTCGGGATTTTCCCAAAGTATTCCCCGAAGACTTATCCGGTCTTCCACCCGTTCGACAAGTAGAATTTCGCATTGACCTTGTACCCGGAGCTAACTCCGTGGCTAGAGCTCCTTACCGTCTTGCACCTTCTGAAATGCAAGAACTTGCAAGTCAAATCGAAGAGCTCTCCGACAAGGGGTTCATTCGTCCAAGTCATTCACCATGGGGTGCACCCGTCTTATTCGTCAAAAAGAAGGATGGATCATTCCGCATGTGTATTGCCTACCGCGAACTCAACAAGCTTACCATCAAGAACCGTTATCCCTTGCCTAGAATTGATGATCTCTTTGATCAGCTTCAAGGTTCTACTTGCTTCTCGAAGATTGATCTTCGATCTGGTTATGACCAACTCCGTGTACAAGAGGAAGATATTCCAAAGACTGCTTTTCGAACAAGGTTTGGTCACTACGAGTTCATGGTCATGCCTTTTGGACTAACCAATGCACATCTCAAATTTCTCTAAGATTGTTGTCCCTCTTTCCGCTTTAACCCACAAGGGTAAACCTTATGAATGGGGACCAAAACAAGAAGAAGCTTTCCAAACTCTCAAGCAAAAGTTGTGCAATGCTCCTATCTTGACTCTCCCTGATGGGAATGATGATCTAGTTGTCTACTGTGATGCTTCCAACCAAGGTCTCGGTTGTGTCCTGATGCAACGAGGCAAAGTAATTGCTTATGCATCAAGGCAACTTAAGATTCATGAGAAGAATTATACGACGCACGACCTCGAGTTGGGTGCGGTCGTATTCGCATTAAAGATTTGGAGACATTACCTCTATGGCACAAAATGTGTGGTGTTCACTGACCACAAAAGTTTCCAACACATCTTCAATCAAAAAGAACTCAATATGAGGCAAAGACGTTGGGTTGAACTCCTTAGCGACTATGACTGCGCGATTCGTAACATCCCGGCAAAGCGAATGTTGTAGCCGAAGCTTTGAGTCGCAAGGACCATGTCATGCTTCATTGTGCTTGAATCCAAACCGACATTCAAAACCGCATCTTAGAAGCTCAACACGTCTCAATCACCGAGGGTAACATGTACGAGGAAATGTCGTGTGGTGTTGAACTTCAGCTTGAACCAAAACCCAATGGCTTACTTTATTACTTGAATTGTATCTGGGTTCCCGATCGCGATGATCTCCGTACGTTTCTTATGAACGAGGCTCACAAGACTCGCTATTCAATTCATCCTGGTGCGGATAAAATGTACCAAGATCTTCGCCAACAATATTGGTGGCCCGGTATGAAGAAAGACATTGCTCTCTATATTGCCAAATGTCTAACTTGCTCCAAAGTCAAAGCCGAACATCAACGTCCTTCCGGCTTACTCGAACAACCGGAAATTCCCGTGTGGAAATGGGAGAACTTAGCTATGGATTTCATTACCAAACTCCCTCGTACATCAAGTGGTTATGATAGCATTTGGGTGATCATTGACCGCCTCACCAAATCTGCTCATTTCTTGCCTATCCGTGAAGACTATCGGGTTGAGAAACTAGCCCAAATTTACATTAACGAAATTGTGAGCCGTCATGGTGTTCCCTTAAACAGAATCCCCGATAGAGATGCTCCGTTCACCTCTCGTTTTTGGCAATCTCTCCAAACTGCTCTTGGTACACGATTGGATTTGAGCGCGGCCTACCATCCCCAAACTGATGGTCAGACCGAGCGAACAATCCAAACTCTTGAGGATATGCTTAGAGCTTGTGTAATTGATTTTGGTGGCAATTGGGATTCACATCTATCCCTAATCGAGTTCTCTTACAATAATAGCTACCATACGAGTATCAACATGGCTCCATTTGAAGCTCTCTATGGTCGCAAATGTCGTTCTCCTATCTGTTGGAACGAGATTAGTGAAGCATAAATCACCGGTCCCGAGCTAATTCAAGAAACATCCAACAAGATTATCCAAATCCTTGACAACATTCGAGTAGCGAGGAGTCGGTAAAAGAGCTATGCCGACAAACGACGAAAACCCTTGGAATTCCAAGTCGGTGACCTTGTTCTTCTAAAGGTGTCTCCGTGGAAGGGTCCATTCAAGATCCTCGAAAGGATTGGGAAAGTGGCTTACAAACTCGACTTACCTCCATCACTTGGCAATGTGCATCCTGCATTTCATGTGTCTAATTTAAAGAAATGTCTTGCTGATGAGAATATTCACATACCTCTTGACGACGTGCACATTGACGAAACGATGCACTTCGTTGAGAGACAAGTAGAAATCATGGATCGTGAGATCAAGCAGCTCAAGCGAAGCCGTATCCCAATTGTCAAAGTTCATTGGGAATCTAAACGCGGTCCTGAATTCACTTGGGAACGAGAGGACCAAATGAATCTCAAGTACCCCCATCTCTTCACTGATGCCGTCGCCTCCACTAGCTAAATTTAGGGACGAAATTCCCTCAACATGGGGATACTGTAACATTTCTGATTTCCATTATATGTATTTCAGTTCAATGTAATACATTTCAAACCCAATTCTAGTACACTGATTTGTTTTATTCGTACCAACAATTAAATATTATGTTTCAATGCAAATCCGTAAATTTTTACACGAGTATATCCTATTAAATTCTACATAAGTTCACATTTATACAAATCTATCAAAACTGAAATTTACAAGGACTGATTTTATAAATTAACAAGAAACCCTAATAGGCACGGTCGCGCCTCGTTCTGGCACGGTCGCGCCAAGTGCCTTGGCACGGTCGCGCGCCTTGCTTTGAAACGGTCGCTCCCAGTGCCTTGGCACGGTCGCGCCTCATATGGGCACGGTCGCACCTCTCGTCAGTTAAAATGTAATTACAGTTTTAATCGCAGAATCGTTCGATCTCGTAACCGTTCCACAGGTTTCTACCATTAACGAACCCAATTAAAAATGTTAATCACTGTATTTACGACGAATTAAGCTAATTTATCTCGTAACCGACGATCATTCTCATGTATCCATCGATTTCAAACATTTGACCATAATCCTCCCAAACAAACACACTGTACGCTTTATTCGATCCTCTCTGAAGCTCCTAAACACGTTGATTTTAGCCGGAGTTGAAGCAAAAGACACCGGAGATCAAACCCGTCATCGCCGGAACTCACCTCTACCGTACGCTATCCATTCATCCTCTTTTCGGGTAATTGAAACCTCATACACATTCGTTTTAGTCTATAGATCAAAAGCCCCAACTCAATTGGGGCCTACAACAGCGAAATTAACACGAACCCGAATCTAGGGTTCGTTCTAAAATGGGTTAATCGAATACTACTTTGGAGATGTTTTAAATACAATTAAACTATACAAAAAGACTCGTAATAACCTAATGGGTGAAAGCCCTATGATTTCTAACACTGTTATCATAAGAAATAGTCAATTCGTTCCTGATTTGGAACAGACACGGTCGCGCTAACCATTTAGCGCAGTCGTGCTTCATGAGACATGGTCGTGCCAATACCAGCGCGGTCGTGCCTCACACACTCAGACCCGGCCATGCCTCTTGGCTAGACTTGGTCGTGCCTCAGAACCCTAGACAGGGTCGTGTCTGGCCCAGACACGGTCGTGCCTAGTGAACAGCTTAGTTATGTCTTATGTTTGATCAACACGGTCGCGCCCTAACTAGCACGGTAGCGCCCGTGGTCCTAGCACGATCGTGCCTTGTCCCAGGCACGGTCGTGTGTGTGAGAATATCTTGGCAGAATACTAAATTTTATATTTTAACAAAAACAATAAGCATTTCAAATGAATTTTTAAATAAAAACAACTGATTTTATAAAGATTTATATTAACTTTATTTAAAAAGATCAAATGCCTATTTCTAAAATAAATAGAAATTATACACGAAAATCTACAAAAGTACATTTACACATATTTATAAAAAAAATGATTAATAGAAGTTAATTATTAAATTATAATTAATATAAAATACCCGATACATTTTTATCACTAAATAACTAAGTACATATTTTTATAAATAAATAAATAAAGTATCAATTATTTATTTAATCTATATTTAAACAAAGATTGTTTACTTAGGTTATACTTAACAAAACTTAACGCCTACAACTCCAACTCCTTGAACACACATCCAATCCAACCCTAGACTTAGACATAGACTATTGTGCACACTATTAATTCAATACATATTACATTCTAGATTAACGTTGTGCATTACAAGGATCTCGTTACTATCTTATCTCTCGTGTTAGATACGCCTTTTGAATCAAGTAAGTATTACATAGCCCCTTTTACTCTTTTACACTTTTTCGGGTGGAACATGAACATTATACAAACTATTGCTTACATTTACACAAACTGCACAAATACAAATCCTCTTTACATTCATGTGTGCAACTTGAGCTTTATGCCAGAGTGCTAGTTGTGCTAAGATGTCACACCCCGCCAAGGCGGAAACGCGAGGCGTAACGTTCACTGGTTTTCGAAGCATATGATTACCGAAAACACATACATGATATTGGATACATAACCAAAGTTTAAATTTTTACATCCCAAAACATAACTTAGTTTTTACAAAGTTTAAGATTTCTCAAATATGACTCAAAACCATGAGTTATACAAGTGAAATCCTTCCAAAAGCTGTATCCTCATGTATGTAAGTAACCTACATTGCTAGCCTGGAAACCACGTTCATTTTCCTGAAAACATACTTAAAAACGTCAACACGAGGTTGGTGAGTTCACAAATTACTATAAAGAGTTATCATAAACCCAATGTTTAAACCTGATCATTTTCACCTGATCAAAACCCTTTATTTAAACCTGATCACTTTAGCCTGATCAAAAATCTTTTGTTTAAAACCTGATCGCTTTAATCTGATCAGAACTCTTTTGCTTAAAACTTGATCACTTTAACCTGATCAGAACTCTTTTGCTTAAAACTTGATCACTTTAACCTGATCAGAACCCTTTTGCTTAAAACTTGATCACTTTAACCTGATCAGAACCCTTTTGCATAAAACTTGATCACTTTAACCTGATCAGAACCCTTTTGCATGTATTACCAATGAATTTGAATACTAATCCGATCTATTGACCCCATGTGTAAGCTTGCAAGGAATACAAAATAGTATGTAATGTACGAGACCGTAACCAAACCCCGACCTTTTGTGCCTCCCCCTCGCCTTTTTGCGAGTAAGACAATATGCGGTCATTCGGCCCTTTTGACCCCTGGTTAGCGCGACTAACCATGACCGGAGGCGTCACCCCCAATAGTACTATCCATATAATCCCGAGCTAAAATAGCTAATGGTTACTAACTTATTCAGAGGACTTTAAGCGCTTTACTTTTCCCTCAATACACACATACGGTCAGATCATTAGTTCAATTCATTTACACACAAAAGTCTTTTACAAGTATGTTTCCACCCAAAATCATTTGAAAAACTTAGAAAAAGGGGGATTAGTGAAACTCACCTCGTCAGTATGACTGCTAGCAAACACTTGAATAACCGTAAACCCCGCTTATCCGTACCCTAATCAAACAAGGATACCTTACATGTTAAGACTAACCGTCTTAAACACAAGTTGTTCACCCGCCTTAACGAATCCCGTTAAGTGCGTTTTTGTTTAATAAAACCGTGTTTTAACGTGACGACCCGTTGGTGATTATTATTCCTAGTCTAGACGCTTTACTTATTTCCCGAGAAAATAATATATTTTCATATTGGTGACTAGTTACGTTTGTCAAAAATAAATATTATTTTTGCATCACAATATAATATATTTATATTATATCTCACGTATCATCATATAATCATTTTGTATTAATAATTATATAAACCACAAATGTCGTTCAAAAGTGTTCCAAGCATACGAATCGTCCTACGTGTACATAATCCTTGTTAACACGTACTCATACAATTTACTTGTTCTGACAACATGTGTTTATATTCAACATGCATTCATTTGTACGTACGAGTATAATCATGTTTTAACAATCCAACACATATTTAAACAAGTTTCACGATAACATACTATTATTTATTCTCAAACCGAACGTCTTTATATTTCTTTACTCGTGTCTACGTTCTATCTTATCAACGTGTTCTAAATATATATTATTTCATTTGTTTAGCCGTTTCATATCTCCTTTCGATTTAACAAGTTTCTCGTTATATATAAATATATATCATGACGTTTATATATATATATTTACATGCAATTGTTAAATCATTATTCAATTTCTACAACTTAAACACATATACACAAGATATATTCCATAGGATTTTTACATGTATACATACACTTATATCTTTCCTTTTTCCTCAAGTATTATTTAGACTTTCTCTAATCTATAACTTATTTATCAAAATCATCCAACATCAAGAATACATCCATATCCTAGTTTCCATTTTTACACATGTATTCATACACTTTAAACACTTCTAGTTTCTCAATCAAGTCAAACATATATGAACATATGCATGATTATTTTCGACCAACATAGATATATATATATATATCCATCTATTTTAGTTTTTATCTACTTTAAACTTAGCATCACATGAAACAACAACTTATCACTAAAATAATCAACAACTATTCATGTATATAATCACCAAATTTTTGACCCTTATATATATATATATATATATATATATATTTATACAAAACCCTAACTTTTGTACTTTATAAGGTTAAATCTTTAAGAAAACTCTTTTAATCTTTCAGCCTCTTTGTTTATTATGATGAACAACATGTTTAGATTAAGAAAAAGAGATGGAATTAGGGTTGGGTGTCGGTTTCCTTACCACTAGTCAAGCTATGCGACGATTGCACTAGTGAACGTTGATGGATGCTCGTTTTATTGTCAGAACCCGACTCCCTAGCTTCAAAACTTCTCAATTTCTCCAAGCTCTAACTAAGGCTCTCTAGAACTTGCTCTTGAATATAAAAGGTGGAATGGTGCTAGTGTGTGTGTGTGAGTATATCGTATATATATATATAGAGATGGAAGAGTTTGAGTGTTGGATGCTTCAACACTCCATCATCATTATCATTCAAGATTGATAGAATGGATTTGACCTTGAGTTACCTCTACACTTGAATGAGAATGGTCTCTATGACAAGATTTGATGGAGTTAGTGGATTTGGTGGAAAGTGGGTGGTGGGTGGGTGGTCTCGGCCGAGAGGGGTAGAAAGGGGGGGGGGGGGTTTGGGTTTGATTCAACTTGTAGATTGTAGTATGTATACTAGTTGATAGGGTTTTAGTAGGTAAAATACCCGGTAGGCGCTCCCGTGATCTAATACCCGATATATGAACTTTTATGATTAAAACTCTTTATATTTCGTATTTCGACTATATTTTAATAGTCCACTAATGTAACCCGTCATAGTTAATGTTTAACTATAATATATACGTACACACATAATAATAATTCGTCACCATGAACCAATATTCTTTGTGTTTATTTTCAATAATTTTGTCACCAATATTTATGTTTTTATAACCAGCGTGGTACTAGACTTTACTTGGAATAAAAGTTTTGTTAATCACCAACAACGTTCCTTGCGGTTTATTATCGCTTATTTCCCTAGTAATTCATAAAGATTACTATTTTGATATAAGTTTCTTTGCTAGACTCCTTGACTTTACTTATTCAAAATAATACTTCAGGAAAATATATGATTTGAATGTGCATTTATGTAATATGGATATTTACCTTAATTACTGGGTGTCACATTCTCCCCATGTTAAAGAGAATTTTGTCCTGAAATTCAGTTCTTGTCATCTTGACTTGGAGTGTTCGTGAACAAGGACGGGTACTTGGCTTTCATTTTATCTTCCCTCTCCCACGTATACTCGGGCCGCGCTTTGAGTTCGAACGTACCTTAACCAATTTAATCCGGCTACGCCTTGTTCTCTGAACCTTCCAATCTGTGACTTCAATGGGATCCTCAACGAAGTGCAGCTTGTTATCTATGTGAATCTCATCAGGCGGTATAATTAATGTGTCGTCCGATAAGCACTTCTTGAGATTTGACACATGAAACGTATCATGTACATTGCTTAGTTCTTGTGGCAACTTGAGCTTGTATGCTACAGGGCCAACCCTAGCCAATATTTCAAATGGTCCAACGTACCTAGGGTTAAGCTTGCCACGGTTGCCAAATCTTGCAACTCCTTTCCAAGGTGAGACCTTCAACATGACGCGGTCCGCAACTTGGAATTCTAATGGTTTTCGTCTATTATCCGCGTAACTCTTTTGCCTGTCACGGGCGGCCTTCAGACGATCTTTGATCTTGAAGATCTTATCGGTAGTCTCCTGAATAATCTCAGGACCGGTTAAATGTTTGTCGCCAACCTCCGCCCAACATAGCGGTGAACGACATTTTCAACCATACAAAGCCTCAAACGGAGCGGCTTTGATGCTGGTGTGGTAACTGTTATTGTATGAAAACTCAGCTAACGGCAAATGAGTATCCCAATTTCCACCGAAGTCGATTGCACACGCACGGAGCATATCCTCTAAGGTTTGAATGGTCCTTTCGCTTTGACCATCGGTTTGTGGGTGATATGCCGTGCTCATGTCAAGACGTGTGCCCATGGCTTCTTGTAATGATTTCCAGATTCTAGACACGAATCTGCTGTCTCTATCAGAGATAATAGAAATTGGTACCCCATGCCTAGCCACAATTTCCTTGATATAAAGATTTGCAAGTTTCTCGGTTTTATCCGTTTCTTTGATGGGTAGGAAATGAGCTGATTTTGTCAAACGATCGACAACTACCCATATCGTGTCATATCCGCTCGACGTCCTGGGCAACATTGTAATGAAATCCATGGAAATTTGTTCCCATTTCCATTGAGGTATCTCGGGTTGTTATAACAATCCCGATGGTTTCTGATGTTCTGCCTTTACCTTTGAACATGTCAGGCATTTACCGACATAAATGGCAATTTCTCCTTTCATGTTCGGCCACCAATAGTGTTCTTTCAAATCCTTATACATCTTATTCGAACCTGGGTGAATTGAGTACCTGGACTTGTGGGCTTCGTCCATAACCAACTCCCGTAAGTTACCATAACATGGCACCCAAATTCTATTCATAAAGTATAAAGTATCATCTGACTTTGGTTCCAACTGCTTTATCATCCCTCGTAAAGCTTCATTCTGAATGTTTTCTTCTTTGATTGCCTCTTGTTGTGCCATCCGGATTTGAGTCGTGAGACTCGTATGAATTGTCAATCCTAGGGCACGAACATGAAGAGTTTTAACCCGTTCCTTACGACTCAAGGCATCTGCTACGACGTTTGCCTTACCAGGGTGATACTTGATATCACAGTCGTAATCATTCAGTAGCTCTACCCAACGGCGTTGTCTCATGTTGAGTTCTTTCTGGTTAAAGATGTGCTGGAGACTCTTGTGGTCTGTAAAGATAGTACATTTTGTACCGTATAAGTAATGTCTCCAAATCTTGAGTGCAAACACGACAGCACCCAATTCCAGATCGTGAGTCGTATAATTTTTCTCATGGACTTTCAGCTGTCTGGATGCATATGCTATGACTTTTTCTTTCTGCATCAACACACATCCCAGACCTTGGTGTGATGCGTCACAGTACACAATGAAATTGTCAGTCCCTTCGGGAAGGGATAGGATTGGTGCACTGCAAAGTTTCTGCTTCAGCAATTGAAAAGCTGATTCTTGTTTATCAGTCCAATCAAACTTTTTGTCCTTCTGAGTTAACATGGTCATAGGCAAAGCTATCTTTGAAAAATTCCCGATAAATCGCCTGTAATAGCCTGCCAAACCCAGAAATTGACGCACCTCAGTCGGAGTTCTTGGTGCTTCCCAGTTTTTGATAGCTTCAATCTTGGATGGATCTACGTGAATACCATTCTTATTGATGACGTGTCCGAGAAAGTGAACCTCTCGGATCCAAAACTCACACTTAGAGAATTTGGCGTAAAGCTTCTCATTCCTGAGTAGTTCCAAGATTAATTTCAAATGATGTTCATGTTCTTCCTTGGTTCGTGAATATATCAATATGTCATCGATAAACACAATCATGAATTTATCCAAGTACGGCTTGCACACGCGGTTCATGAGATCCATGAAAACAGCCGGTGCATTAGTCAAGCCAAATGGCATAACTAGGAACTCGTAGTGACCGTAACGAGTCCTAAAAGTCGTTTTTGGTATATCTTCTTCTTGAATTTTCAGTTGATGATACCCTGATCGTAGATCAATTTTAGAATAGAAACTGGAACCTTGAAGTTGATCAAACAAATCGTCTATTCGAGGAAGAGGATACCGGTTTTTGATTGTCAGCTTGTTCAATTCCCGGTAATCAATACACATTCTAAAGGTTCCATCCTTTTTCTTTACAAACAGGACCGGAGCTCCCCATGGTGAGAAACTCGGTCTTATGAAACCTTTGTCAAGTAATTCTTGTAGTTGGCTTGACAGTTCCTACATCTCGGAAGGGGCTAGACGAAACGGAGATCGTGCAACTGGTGCGGCTCCTGGTACTAGGTCGATCCAGAACTCGACTTGCCTTGATGGTGGTAATCCAGGTAAGTCCTCGGGAAATACTTCAGGGTAATCCCTAACGATCGGTATGTCCTCGAGTCGACGTTCCTCGGGTTTCTTCTCGACGATGTGAGCCAGGAATGCACAATAACCCTTGCGTAGATACTTATGAGCTTTCATGCATTTTATCGTCTTCAACATCGTTCTACACTTTTCGCCTCGAATTGAAAGAATTTCTCCGCTTGGTAGTGGGATACGTACAAACTTCTCGAAGCATACGATCTTGGCACGATTCTTTGATAACCAATCCATGCCAATAACAATATCAAAACTCCCTAGTTCGACGGGTAGAAGGTCTATACTGAATGTATGGTTTTCTAAATATAAAGTACAACCCCTAATGACCTCTCCGGTTTCTATTAATTTTTCATTCGCCAATTCAATTGTGTAACTTTGATCTAGTTTGCTGGCCTTAATACCGAGTAAGGATTTAAAATCATTCGACACAAAGCTCATATCCGCACCCGAATAAAAAAGTACAGAGGCATAGTGATTATTTATCGGGAATGTACCAGTGACGATGTTCGGGTCCTGGCGTGCGTCCCTTGCACCCATCACAAATGCCCTCCCACGTGCCTGAGCGTTCGTCTGATTCTTCCACTTGGGACAATCCTTCTTGAAGTGCTTCAGGTCACCACATATGAAACATCCCGGTTTAAATTTCCCCATTTGGTCGTTAACTCGACAAGCTGGTGTGGTGTGACCAAACCTGTCGCACTTTCCACATTTGATACATTCACCGGTGTGCTGATTTCCGCACTTCTTACACCTCGGTAGGCCCCTATCATACTCCTTCCTTTCCGTTGTGTTGGCTGCAAAAGCCTTCACAGTTCCTTGTTTCTTAAACCCTTGTTTTCCAGATTTATTACTTGAATTTCCCATCCATTTCCTTTTCTCCCCAGATCTACCTTCCTCGTTCTCCTTCCTTCTAAACACTCCATTACGCACTGCGTCATCCTTCAGTGTGAATGCTAAAGTTATGGCACTCTTGGCATCCATTGGATTAGATGATGTTACCATACTACGAATTTGAGGCGCAAGGCCCCACAGATACCTTTCCACACGCTTATGTTCTGGTGTGACCATATGAGGTACCAGAATTGCCAATTCATTAAAACGGTCGGTGTACCCCGCCACATCATCTCCGATCATTTGTAAGTTCCACATCTCAGTTTCAATCTTTTTCAATTCGTTTCGCGGACAATATTCCTCGATCATCATGTTTTTCAAGTATTCCCAAGATAATTGATACGCTGTCTCTCTCCCCAAAGTCTTGACTTGTGAATTCCACCAGGTTAAAGCTTTATCAGTGAGTGTGCATGTACAATACTTCACCATGCAGTCAGCGGTGCATTCACTAATATCAATCACCGATTCCATCTTTTCTACCCATCTCATTAGCCCAACTGCACCCTCGGTGCCATTGAAACTGCGGGGGTTGCAGGATAGGAAGGCCTTGTAGGTGCACTTCCTATTTGGAGCATCTGTAGAATCACAAGTCATAACGTCATTAATTCGGATCATGACTATGTTTTATGGCTTATTTATTTTATTACCTCCGGAACCTCCTGCCGTACCGCTACCTCCTGCTGTACCGCTACCTCCTGCACCTCCTCCTCCGGTACCGCTGCCGTTTCCTCCACCACTATTTTGATTTGCTTCATACTGTTCCATGGCGGCAGCTACTCGCTGTGTTATGAGTTGTTCCACGTTTGAGGAAATCGTCTCGTTGTTGCCACTAGTAGTGTTACGGGGCGTCCTTCGCTTAGGTGCATTGACGTTCTTTCTAACATAACATTTAAAAAGAAACAACATTATATAATAATAATGATAGATCATGACATAAGGATACAACAACATCAAACGTAAACAACCATCATCACAACCTAAACCATCACATACATAGTTAAAACATACATAGTACATTGTCCCAAAAGACAAGGATACAAAAGGGATGGGTTTACATAACCACATCAGTACCAAAGTTTTAAACTACATAATGTGCTACGGGCACAACCCGCCCGTAATTGGTCTAGAAGAAGTGGGAGTACAACCCAATCATCATGGCAAGTCCTGTCATGACAAAGCTAGCCCTAGCTACAAACTCTGCAGCCAAAGTCCTCTCCTGCAGCGCCTCCACCATGTCTCGGACCGTGATAGTGAACTGCCAGTCCATATCAGCTCTCAACTCTAGGTAGTCAGTGGCACCCTGTATGTCTCGGGTGCTGTCCTCCAGAGTCTGCACATGAGATCCGAGCCCTTGACGTAGTCGTGTGGCTGTATCCCCATGTGCCCGGATATCATCTAGGAGGTCATCAAGACGCTCCTCGTGCGTATGAACACGTGCTACCAATGTAGGCACTGTGAGCTCCATGGCTTCCTAAGTGTGAGGTAGGGGTGTTGGGGTGTGACACCCGACAATTCAGGTCAATACCCGCACATGTTATAAACAAGTTTACATTATAATTGTTTTGTGATTTACTTAATTTCACAAACAAGGACATTAAGGTCTAACAAAAACCGTACAGGGTCTCATTTTAAATTTTTGGTAATTCTGGGAGTTACCGGTTTACACACCAGTATAAACCGAATTTAATTACCATTTGAAACTCTAAATAATATATACCTAAAATTAATTGTTTGATAGATCAAACAATCCAACCCACTTGCTTGACTTTCTCGGCCGAAAGTCAGGGGAGCCATTCTCCCACTTGCTAATACACTAAAATTCAGACAAAACCATACTCCTTTCAATCAAAACTCTCACGAATCCCTTTTATCTCTCATTTTCATACGGTAAACTTCTTCATTTCTCTTCAAAATCGAAGCCAAGTTTTAAGGCAAAACTTACCACAATTCGGTATTTTAAGAAGATTTCAAGTGTTCTAAAGAAAGTTTAACAGAAGATTCAAGACTCTTCTCTGTTTTCTTTAATCATCTTCATCTCGGTTTTAAGGTAAAAACTCGATATTATCCACTTTATTTTCTTTAAAACCGTATCAAAGCATACAAAATGTTCAATCGCAAGTAAGATAACAAGAAAAGTGTGTCAAATTCAAGATTTGAACATAAAAATATACAGGACGAATTTTGTCAATCAAAGTGCAGTAATCGAAACTAGGAGTTTCGATACCTGTTATTCAATCGAAACTAGGAGTTTCGATACCTATTCAATCGAAACTAGGAGTTTCGATACAAGTTTACTTAATGGAAACTAGGAGTTTCGATACTAGTTGTTCAATCGAAACTAGGTAGTTTCGATACATATTGCTCAATCGAAACTAGGTAGTTTCGATACCCTTCTTGCCAATCGAAACTAGGTAGTTTCGATACCAGTTTTTGCTCATTCGAAACTAGGAAGTTTCGATATCTAATCTGCGCAATCGAAACTAGGAAGTTTCGACATCTGTTCATCAGTCACTTTGGGCAGTAACTAAGATCTGTTTTATAACAAAACAAGTATTGAACAACTTACGTATAAGACGGGTAGTTTTAACACATTAGTACCCTTGTGTGATTAGGGTACGGATATACAAGAACTAGCACAAGTTGGTTTGCTAGGATTTCATCGGACACAAGGTGAGTTCACGGCCCCCTTTTAACTATTTACTGTTTTGTAAACATCGGGGGAGAAACATACTTACTTGTTATATTTTGAAAACATGAATTACATTGCTTATACATTTGACAATATGAACATTTTGGTTTAACTCCTTGTGAGTTTCACTAACCCCTTTTTCTAAGTTTTGAAATGATTTGGGGTGGAAACATACTTGTAAAGAATTTTCATATGTAAATGAATGAAACTAATGATCTGACCGTATGTATGTATTGAGGGAACAATAAAGCGCTTAAAGTCCTCGGAATAAATTAGTAACCATTAGCTATGGACTTAGCCCGGGATTATATGAATAGTACTATTGGGGGTGACGCCTCCGGTCATGGTTAGTCGCGCTAACCAGGGGTCCAAATGGCCGAATGACCGCATATAGTCTTACTCGCAGAAAGGCGAGGTGAGGCACAGAAAGTTGGGGTTTGGTTACGATCTCGTACATTACATACTATTTTGTATTCCTTGCAAGTTTACAAATGGGGTCAATAGATCGGATTAGTATTCAGATTCATTGGTAATACAAAACAAAGGGTTCTGATCAGGTTAAAGTGATCAGGTTAAACAAAGGGTTCTGATCAGGTTAAAGTGATCAGGTTTAAACAAAGGGTTCTGATCAGGTTAAAAGGATCAGGTTTATACAAAGAGTTTCGATCAGGTTAAAATGATCATGTTAAACATTGGAGTTATGACGATTAAGTCATGGTAATGTTTTCAAAGGAAAACTACATATTTTATGACGGCTAAGTCATGGTAATGTTTTCAAAGGAAAACTACTTATTTCATGACGGATAGGTCATGGGCATGTTTTCAAAGGAAAACTACTTATTTTATGACGGTATAGTCATGGGCATGTTTTCAAATGAAAACTACTTATTATTTATGACGGTTAAGTCATGTATAGTTTTTCGGGGAAAACTATTTAGTTTTATGACGGTAAAGTCATGTACATGTTTTCGGGAAAAACTATAAGCACTAATATAACTAACTCTGTGAACTCACCAACCTTTGTGTTGACAATTTTAAGTATGTTTCTCAGGTGACCTCTAGCCATGGCGCGGTTGGAATAGGCTAGCTATGTTGGATCAATTCCTAAAGACTGGAAGGACGTAGAATATCAAGTCTCAAGTCTGTCATTGATCTAGAAGAACTTAGATCACAGTATTACTTAGTTTTAGTAATTGTATATGTAATCAAGTCTTAGAAATCATTATTACAGCTTCCGCTATCGTGTAATGAACCAATCGTTACAACCTGTATTTATTTAATAAGTAAATAAAATATGGGGGTGTGACAGATTGGTATCAGAGCAATGGTTTTAGCGAATTAGGTGTCCTTAGTGATACCTAGGCTCTAACCGGACTCATTTAGGGACCAAGATTTCTAAGACTTGCATCACACTAAAAACACCCAAGACTTGAGCATAGGAATTCCAACCGTTGCCGAACAATTTGTGTAGACTATTAGTGTATGGAGTTACACTAGGGTACCATTAGCTACACTAATACAATTACATGGCACATGTAGTGAACACTTAAACACATACAATAATGTGAAAATAATAAACACTTATAACATGTTACTGTTCGGATTACGAGTCAAGAATAACGGGTACTCAGCATACTGCAACCTTAGAAGATCGAGTTACGAGCTGAGCTTCAACGACGACGGCGGCGATCGTCATTTACCGATCTTTGTATCACAACAGGTTGAACTCGTACCAGAATCTGTACCTATACCTGCACCACAACTACTCCAGCTATGGAGGCAACTATCTTTCTAACGTATTTGTGGTATAAATACTCTTCTTCATAAGTTGTCGGATCGGATGCCTAGACTCTCGCCATGTTATATGGCAGGCATGATTGCCCAGACAGAAAGGAATTCAAGGTGAATAAGCAAGACTAAATGGGAGAGAACTCCAAGGGTCAGGAGACCCAGACATACATCAGGATCATGTGGATCCATGCATATATACAGACTTGGAGCATGAGTTGCTCGACACTCGTTTGAGGATCTCTGCCCAACACATATAGTGCCTGAATTTCACCATGCACATTTTTTTAAGAGACACTGGTGGTGCCTCTCTACCCTTAGCCTCATCCGACAACTGCCATATTCGGCAGATTCATGAGTATTGGTACACATAATTAAGAGTAATCCGATAAAACAATACACACTCCTGTACAAATGTGCAAACGCAATCTAATGATCTTTTCAAATCACTTTTGATTAAAATCTAGGGATAGAAGAAACACTATAGGGATCAGGCAAGGCAAATCATCATTACGGGTGCACACGTAATCATAATTTGCAGTGCATGGGAACTTTAGTGAATCTTGCTGTCTAAGCTGATGATCAACTCATGTTCTCAATCACTTGATTAAGGATTGGATCTCAACAAATCAGACTTCTCAATTAGGTGCTCACAAAGCATTCTCCTAGTTTTGGTGGAACGAGAGAAATTCAAATTGAATTCAACCAATCCTTAGTAAATCCTGAACGACGAAGAAATTCGCACATTCATTCTTTGAGATTCTACTTGTCAGGAATGCTTCAAATTGAGCGTTACCACAACTAACACTTACAGTAATTACACAACTATTGTGGGAGATCATAGCATAACCTCAGGATCCATCATACAGTTCAATCTTACAATTGATTGAAAGTTACGCCAAGAGTGTTATGCACTAACTTCAGTAATAGGGCAGGATATTATTCTGACCCGCATACACATGGCACCTATGGATATTGTGGAAGCTCGACATGAGACAAGTAGGAAATCGGACATTTCAGAATGTCGGTCAAACAGGATTGCTCTCGTAGCCATTGACATTCAATATACCTTTAAGTTTAACTATTCTCTCGGTAATGGATAAGCCGGGGTTGATGCTCAAGCGAATGTCAAAGAAACCTAAGTGTGGACTAACGACTATTGTCGCACTAACCAAAACGACATGCAAAACTCTTAAAGAAATCCCAAATGCGGAATTTCATGCTAATCTCATTAGTTCATGATATGCATAAGGGATGTAAGCTCGAGCTATTCACAACAGGCCACTGTCCACAAAGAGTTGAGAAGAATAATCTATTACTCTTTTGTACTCGCACTTCCCCAAAGTTCATCTTGATGGATGGATCCCAGATTTAGCCTAGAAAGGAGGTGTGATTGCATCTTTCACTCCTAGTTTTCTATAATTCGGAAGCTCTAGAGCATCTATTGTTAAGAAATGATCTCTTGGAGTAGACTCGGTTGGAATACAAAAGTCTCGACATTCAACACTCATTACCTCAAGTTTATCCTTGTGCTAAGGATTTTAAGGCTATAACCCGAATGAGTGGAATACGTAATGGTAAGTCACCAAAGTACCATTCAAACACTAAGGGAGTGCTTACACACCGTATGACTAATAGTTGACTATCAACTCTTTCTGCCAACTTAATGAGTTGACAAACCCATAGCCCATTTTGGGGAAAGCACTAATTCGATGAGACCATTCTCACAGTATTATTATTCATTCCCTCAGCTAGATGGAATGTGAATATCCCAAACAAACATCGAACTTCGTATGGCTTACATACTTTGAAGGTATGGTAGTCGAGACATGAGTTTACATATCAGGACGCTACAACCCAAAGGCTAGTCTGCCTCGAAAGGTAGTGCGAGCAAAGGGGTAAAGTGGTGGTTAGACTCAAATTTCGCAAATAAGAGCTCTCAAGGAACATCAATTCCTAGCTCCATGAAGGCACATAGAGAGGAAAATCATAGAAAACATGAAACCTGAAATAAGAGAAAAGTCTTAGTCCGGGAAAATGCTTTCGAAAAAGCATAAGAGGGACAAACATAAAGTTTCATTTTCATAATTTTTCATTTCTACCCAATATACAACAAAAACTTGGACACCTCGTCGAGTAATTCTTTCATAAGACCGTGTTTCTCACCATGGGGAGTTCCGGTCCTGTTTGTAAAGAAAAAGGGTGGAACCTTTAGAAGGTGCATCAATTATCGGGAGTTGAACAAGCTGACAATCAAAAACCGGTATCCTCTTCCTCGAGTAGACGATTTGTTTGATCAACTTCAAGGGTCCAGTTTCTATTCAAAAATTGATCTACGATCAGGGTATCCTCAACTGAAAATTCAGGAAGAAGATATACCAAAAACGACTTTTAGGACTCGTTACGGTCACTACGAGTTCCTAGTTTTGCCATTTGGCTTGACTAATGCACCGGCCGTTTTCATGTATCTAATGAACCGCGTGTGCAAGCCATATTTGGATAAATTCGTGATTGTATTTATCGATGACATATTAATATATTCACAAACCAAGGAGGAACATGAACATCATTTGAAATCAATCTTGGAACTACTCCGGAATGAGAAGCGTTATGCCAAATTCTCTAAGTGTGAGTTTCGGATTCGAGAGGTTCACTTTCTCGGACACGTCATCAATAAGAAGGGTATTCACGTAGTCCCAACCAAGATTGAAGCTATCAAAAACTGGGAAGCACCAGGAACTCCGACTGAGGTGCGTCAATTTCTGGGTTTGGCAGGATATTACAGGCGATTTATCAAGAATTTTTCAAATATAGCCTTACCTTTGACCACGTTAACTCAGAAGGACAAAAAGTTTGATTGGACTGATAAACAAGAATCAGCGTTTCAATTGTTGAAGCAAAAACTTTGCAGTGCACCAATCCTATCCC
Organism: Smallanthus sonchifolius; assembly: GCA_023525975.1. NCBI lineage: Eukaryota > Viridiplantae > Streptophyta > Magnoliopsida > Asterales > Asteraceae > Smallanthus > Smallanthus sonchifolius. Next base: position 56,058,947 of record CM042034.1, read on the forward strand.
TTCCCGAAGGAACTGACAATTTCATCGTGTACTGCGACGCATCACACCAAGGTGTGGGATGTGTATTGATGCAGGAAGAAAAAGTCATAGCGTATGCATCCAGACAGCTAAAAGTACATGAGAAAAATTATACGACTCACGATCTGAAATTGGGTGCTGTCGTGTTTGCACTCAAGATTTGGAGACATTTCTTATATGGTACAAAATATACTATCTTTACAAACCACAAGAGTCTCCAGCACATCGTTAATCAGAAAGAACTCAACATGAGTCAACTTCGTTGGGTAGAACTACTGAATGATTACGACTGTGATATCAAGTATCACCCTGGTAAGGTAAATGTCGTAGCAGATGCCTTGAGTCGTAAGGAACGAGTTAAAACACTCCATGTTCGTGCCCTAGGATTAACAATTCATGCGAGTCTCACGACTCAAATCTGGATGGCACAACAGGAGGCAATCAAAGAAGAAAACATTCAGAGTGAAGCTATACGAGGAATGATCAGACAATTAGAGCCAAAATCAGATGATACTTTATACTTTGCAAATAGAATTTGGGTGCCATGTTTTAGTAACTTACGGGAGTTGGTTATAGACGAAGCCCACAAGTCCAGGTACTCCATTCACCCAGGTTCGGATAAAATGTATAAGGATTTGAAAGAACTCTACTGGTGGCCGAACATGAAATGAGAAATTGCTATTTACGTCGGTAAATGCCTGACATGTTCAAAGGTAAAGGCAGAACATCAGAAACCGTCGGGATTGTTATAACAACCCGAGATACCTCAATGGAAATGGGAACAAATTTCAATGGATTTCATTACAAAGTTACCCAAAACACCTAGCAACTATGATACTATATGATAATCGTCAGTCGTTTGATGAAATCCGCGCATTCCCTACCAATAAAGGAGACAGATAAAAGTAAGAAGCGTGCAAGGCTAAATATTAAAGGAATTAAGGCTAGGCATGGTATGCCAGTTTCCATTTTCACAAAAAGGGACCGTCGATTCATGTCAAGAACCTGGCAGTCTGTATAATAAGCCTTGGGCACACGCCTTTACATGACCACTGCATATCATCCCCAGATGAACGGTCAAAGTAAAAGGACCATCCAAACTTTAAAAGATGTGCTCCGTGTGTGTGTAATCGATTTCAAAGGAAATAGGGATACTCACCGCCGTTGGATGAGTTTTCATATAATACCAACTACCATACCAACATTAAAGCCGCTCCGTTGAGGCTTTGTATGGTTGTAAGTGTCACTCATCGCTATGTTGGGCGGTGATTGGCGAAAAACTTTTGACTGGTCCTGATATTGACTAGGGAACCATTGACAAAATCGTCGAAATAAAAGATCGTCTGAAAGTCACTCAAGACAGACGAAAGAGAGTTGAGATAGCAACAGACGAAAACCATTAGAATTCCAAGTGGGAGACAAAGTCATGTTAAAGGTCTCACATTGGAACGGGGTTGCAAGATTTGGCAACCGTGGTAAGCTTAACCCTAAGTGCGTTGAACCATTTGAACGAGAGGATCAAATGAAAATAAAAATACCCATCCTTGTTTAAGGATACAACAGTTCAAGAGGACACAAATTTAATTTCGGGACAAAATTCTTTTAACATGGTGAGAATGTGACACCCGACAATTCAGGTCAATACCCGCACATGTTATAAACAAGTTTACATTATAATTGTTTTGTGATTTACTTAATTTCACAAACAAGGACATTAAGGTCTAACAAAAACCGTACAGGGTCTCATTTTAAATTTTTGGTAATTCTGGGAGTTACCGGTTTACACACCAGTATAAACCGAATTTAATTACCATTTGAAACTCTAAATAATATATACCTAAAACTAATTGTTTGATAGATCAAACAATCCAACCCACTTGCTTGACTTTCTCGGCCGAAAGTCAGGGGAGCCATTCTCCTACTTGCTAATACACTCAAATTCAGACAAAACCATACTCCTTTCAATCAAAACTCTCACAAATCCCTTTTATCTCTCATTTTCATACGGTAAACTTCTTCATTTCTCTTCAAAATCGAAGCCAAGTTTTAAGGCAAAACTTACCACAATTCGGTATTTTAAGAAGATTTCAAGTGTTCTAAAGAAAGTTTAACAGAAGATTCAAGACTCTTCTCTGTTTTCTTTAATCATCTTCATCTCGGTTTTAAGGTAAAAACTCGATATTATCCACTTTATTTTCTTTAAAACCGTATCTAAGCATACAAAATGTTCAATCGCAAGTAAGATAACAAGAAAAGTGTGTCAAATTCAAGATTTGAACATAAAAATATACAGGACGAATTTTGTCAATCAAAGTGCAGTAATCGAAACTAGGAGTTTCGATACCTGTTATTCAATCGAAACTAGGAGTTTCGATACCTATTCAATCGAAACTAGGAGTTTCGATACAAGTTTACTCAATCGAAACTAGGAGTTTCGATACTAGTTGTTCAATCGAAACTAGGTAGTTTCGATACATATTGCTCAATCGAAACTAGGTAGTTTCGATACCCTTCTTGCCAATCGAAACTAGGTAGTTTCGATACCAGTTTTTGCTCATTCGAAACTAGGAAGTTTCGATATCTAATCTGCGCAATCAAAACTAGGAAGTTTCGACATCTGTTTATCAGTCACTTTGGGCAGTAACTAAGATCTGTTTTATAACAAAACAAGTATTGAACAACTTACGTATAAGACGGGTAGTTTTAACACATTAGTACCCTTGTGTGATTAGGGTACGGATATACAAGAACTAGCACAAGTTGGTTTGCTAGGATTTCATCGGACACAAGGTGAGTTCACGGCCCCCTTTTAACTATTTACTGTTTTGTAAACATCGGGGGAGAAACATACTTACTTGTTATATTTTGAAAACATGAATTACATTGCTTATACATTTGACAATATGAACATTTTGGTTTAACTCCTTGTGAGTTTCACTAACCCCTTTTTCTAAGTTTTGAAATGATTTGGGGTGGAAACATACTTGTAAAGAATTTTCATATGTAAATGAATGAAACTAATGATCTGACCGTATGTATGTATTGAGGGAACAATAAAGCGCTTAAAGTCCTCGGAATAAATTAGTAACCATTAGCTATGGACTTAGCCTGGGATTATATGAATAGTACTATTGGGGGTGACGCCTCCGGTCATGGTTAGTCGCGCTAACCAGGGGTCCAAATGGCCGAATGACCGCATATTGTCTTACTCGCAGAAAGGCGAGGTGAGGCACAGAAAGTTGGGGTTTGGTTACGGTCTCGTACATTACATACTATTTTGTATTCCTTGCAAGTTTACAAATGGGGTCAATAGATCGGATTAGTATTCAGATTCATTGGTAATACAAAACAAAGGGTTCTGATCAGGTTAAAGTGATCAGGTTAAACAAAGGGTTCTGATCAGGTTAAAGTGATCAGGTTTAAACAAAGGGTTCTGATCAGGTTAAAAGGATCAGGTTTATACAAAGAGTTTCGATCAGGTTAAAATGATCATGTTAAACATTGGAGTTATGACGATTAAGTCATGGTAATGTTTTCAAAGGAAAACTACATATTTTATGACGGCTAAGTCATGGTAATGTTTTCAAAGGAAAACTACTTATTTCATGACGGATAGGTCATGGGCATGTTTTCAAAGGAAAACTACTTATTTTATGACGGTATAGTCATGGGCATGTTTTCAAATGAAAACTACTTATTATTTATGACGGTTAAGTCATGTATAGTTTTTCGGGGAAAACTACTTAGTTTTATGACGGTAAAGTCATGTACATGTTTTCGGGAAAAACTATAAGCACTAATATAACTAACTCTGTGAACTCACCAACCTTTGTGTTGACAATTTTAAGTATGTTTCTCAGGTGACCTCTAGCCATGGCGCGGTTGGAATAGGCTAGCTATGTTGGATCAATTCCTAAAGACTGGAAGGACGTAGAATATCAAGTCTCAAGTCTGTCATTGATCTAGAAGAACTTAGATCACAGTATTACTTAGTTTTAGTAATTGTATATGTAATCAAGTCTTAGAAATCATTATTACAGCTTCCGCTATCGTGTAATGAACCAATCGTTACAACCTGTATTTATTTAATAAGTAAATAAAATATGGGGGTGTGACATGGGGAGTTGGAGGACTCCCCGATCTCAAAGGTAGAGGGGATGCTCTCCATTTCCCTCCATCGTGCCAGTGTACGGGGATCCAGCTGATAGTCCCCACAGTAGGGTGGTAGCAGGGTCGTTGCCTAGGTGGTTCCTCATCAGTCTCCAAGTCTTCCGGGTCACGGGCTGCCAGAGTCCTCTTGCGTGGAAATCGAACCTTCTTCCTAGCACTATTTACCATAATTGGTCCTCCACTTTTCTTTCGGTAGACGATAGGCGGTTCTCCCAGGGTGACATTGGGTGGTGTGGAGCTACGGACTTGCACTCGACTTCCAGGGCGTGCGGCGGGAAGTCTCTCGTTGGAGTCAGAGGCAGATACGGGGTCAGAGTGTGACGACATGCTTGTGACTACAATATCCATATTACATGATGACTAGTTATGCAATGCTTATGCAATGAAAACATTTTAGTGAGTCATTCAAATTATAGACTAGGTTCCATTTTAGACTTCTAGTTCGCTATAATCAATGGCTCTGATACCAAGTTCTGTCACACCCTGCCAAGGCGGAAACGCGAGGCGTAACGTTCACTGGTTTTCGAAGCATATGATTACCGCAAACACATACATGATATTGGATATATAACCAAAGTTTAAATGTTTACATCCCAAAACATAACTTAGTTTTTACAAAGTTTAAGATTTCTCAAATATGACTCAAAACCATGAGTTATACAAGTGAAATCCTTCCAAAAGCTGTATCCTCATGTATGTAAGTAACCTACATTGCTAGCCTGGAAACCACGTTCATTTTCCTGAAAACATACTTAAAAACGTCAACACGAGGTTGGTGAGTTCACAAATTACTATAAAGAGTTATCATAAACCCAATGTTTAAACCTGATCATTTTCACCTGATCAAAACCCTTTATTTAAACCTGATCACTTTAGCCTGATCAAAACTCTTTTGTTTAAAACCTGATCGCTTTAATCTGATCAGAACTCTTTTGCTTAAAACTTGTTCACTTTAACCTGATCAGAACTCTTTTGCTTAAAACTTGATCACTTTAACCTGATCAGAACCCTTTTGCTTAAAACTTGATCACTTTAACCTGATCAGAACCCTTTTGCATAAAACTTGATCACTTTAACCTGATCAGAACCCTTTTGCATGTATTACCAATGAATTTGAATACTAATCCGATCTATTGACCCCATGTGTAAGCTTGCAAGGAATACAAAATAGTATGTAATGTACGAGACCGTAACCAAACCCCGACCATTTGTGCCTCCCCCTCGCCTTTTTGCGAGTAAGACAATATGCGGTCATTCGGCCCTTTTGACCCCTGGTTAGCGCGACTAACCATGACCGGAGACGTCACCCCCAATAGTACTATCCATATAATCCCGGGCTAAAATAGCTAATGGTTACTAACTTATTCAGAGGACTTTAAGCGCTTTACTTTTCCCTCAATACACACATACGGTCAGATCATTAGTTCAATTCATTTACACACAAAAGTCTTTTACAAGTATGTTTCCACCCAAAATCATTTGAAAAACTTAGAAAAAGGGGGATTAGTGAAACTCACCTCGTCAGTATGACTGCTAGCAAACACTTGAATAACCGTAAACCCCGCTTATCCGTACCCTAATCACACAAGGATACCTTACATGTTAAGACTAACCGTCTTAAACACAAGTTGTTCACCCGCCTTAACGAATCCCGTTAAGTGCGTTTTTGTTTAATAAAACCGTGTTTTAACGTGACGACCCGTTGGTGATTATTATTCCTAGTCTAGACGCTTTACTTATTTCCCGAGGAAATAATATATTTTCATATTGGTGAATAGTTACGTTTGTCAAAAATAAATATTATTTTTGCATCACAATATAATATATTTATATTATATCTCACGTATCATCATATAATCATTTTGTATTAATAATTATATAAACCACAAATGTCGTTCAAAAGTGTTCCAAGCATACGAATCGTCCTACGTGTACATAATCCTTGTTAACACGTACTCATACAATTTACTTGTTCTGACAACATGTGTTTATATTCAACATGCATTCATTTGTACGTACGAGTATAATCATGTTTTAACAATCCAACACATATTTAAACAAGTTTCACGATAACATACTATTATTTATTCTCAAACCGAACGTCTTTATATTTCTTTACTCGTGTCTACGTTCTATGTTATCAACGTGTTCTAAATATATATTATTTCATTTGTTTAGCCGTTTCATATCTCCTTTCGATTTAACAAGTTTCTCGTTATATATAAATATATATCACGACGTTTATATATATATATATTTACTTGCAATTGTTAAATCATTATTCAATTTCTACAACTTAAACACATATACACAAGATATATTCCATAGGATTTTTACATGTATACATACACTTATATCTTTCCTTTTTCCTCAAGTATTATTTAGACTTTCTCTAATCTATAACTTATTTATCAAAATCATCCAACATCAAGAATACATCCATAATTATTTATTAAATTTACGTTACTATTTATGTATCCATCCATTTGGTTATCATAAATCCAACACATACATATATATATATATATATATATTTACATGCATTTTCGGCCCATGTATATACATGTATGCATATCCTAGTTTCCATTTTTACACATGTATTCATACACTTTAAACACTTCTAGTTTCTCAATCAAGTCAAACATATATGAACATATGCATGATTATTTTCGACCAACATAGATATATATATATCCATCTATTTTAGTTTTTATCTACTTTAAACTTAGCATCACATGAAACAACAACTTATCACTAAAATAATCAACAACAATTCATGTATATAATCACCAAATTTTTGACCCTTATATATATATATATTTATATATATATATATATATATATATATATATATTTATACAAAACTATAACTTTTATACTTTATAAGGTTAAATCTTTAAGAAAACTCTTTTAATCTTTCAGCCTCTTTGTTTATTATGATGAACAACATGTTTAGATTAATAAAAAGAGATGGAATTAGGGTTGGGTGTCGGTTTCCTTACCACTAGTCAAGCTAGGCGACGATTGCACTAGTGAACATTGATGGATGCTCGTTTTATTGTCAGAACCCGACTCCCTAGCTTCAAAACTTCTCAATTTCTCCAAGCTCTAACTAAGGCTCTCTAGAACTTGCTCTTGAATATAAAAGGTGGAATGGTGCTAGTGTGTGTGTGTGAGTATATCGTATATATATATAGAGATGGAAGAGTTTGAGTGTTAGATGCTTCAACACTCCATCATCATTATCATTCAAGATTGATAGAATGGATTTGACCTTGAGTTACCTCTACACTTGAATGAGAATGGTCTCTATGACAAGATTTGATGGTGTTAGTGGATTTGGTGGAAAGTGGGTGGTGGGTGGGTGGTCTCGGCCGAGAGGGGTAGAAGGGGGGGGGGGGTTTGGGTTTGATTCAACTTGTAGATTGTAGTATGTATACTAGTTGATAGGCTTTTTGTAGGTAAAATACCCGGTAGGCGCTCCCGTGATCTAATACCCGATATATGAACTTTTATGATTAAAACTCTTTATATTTCGTATTTCGACTATATTTTAATAGTCCACTAATTTAACCCGTCATAGTTAATGTTTAACTATAATATATACGTACACACATAATAATAATTCGTCACCATGAACCAATATTCTTTGTGTTTATTTTCAATAATTTTGTCACCAATATTTATGTTTTTATAACCAGCGTGGTACTAGACTTTACTTGGAATAAAAGTTTTGTTAATCACCAACAACGTTCCTTGCGGTTTATTATCGTTTATTTCCCTAGTAATTCATAAAGATTACTATTTTGATATAAGTTTCTTTGCTAGACTCCTTGACTTTACTTATTCAAAATAATACTTCAGGAAAATATATGATTTGAACGTGCATTTATGTAATATGGATATTTACCTTAATTACTGGGTGTCACATAAGTTTTGTATGCAATTTATATGCAATCATTAACAATTCAAGCCGACGGTTAACAATGATAGATCTATTGAGTCTGACAAACCCACCCAGATTGGAGTGATTGTTACCGACAACACAATTTTGCATGCTAGTTACAAAGGTTTGATTGTACTTTGGTTACATAATAGCTGCTCTCCATAAATGCCTTATTTTATCATGTTATGTAAGGATTTGTTTATTCATAATCTATATGGTATCTATGTACAAACTTGTGTATGCTCACCAACTTTTTAGTTGACCTTATTTTATTCATGTTTCAGGTACTAATGTGTGATTTCGATCAACACTTGCTACACATAAGTTTTGGACCTAGATAATTTTAAATAAAGAATTATGTATTTCCTTTTATGTACTTGGTTTGATTTGGTTTTGTCTTGAATACTTGAAATGAATTTGAATGATTAATATATTTCAATTTAGTCAACCTTGTGCTCATGAACAGTCTACACGTCCCGCCCCGACGTTTCCGCCGTCGGTTAGGGTGTGACACACGAGACCGTAACCAAAACCCAAAAATTTAATGCCCCTCCCTCACTAAACCACGAGTAAGACAATATGCGGTCATTCGGCTATTTGGACCCCTGGTTAGCGCGACTAACCATGACCGGGGGAGTCACCCCCAATAGTATTATCCATAGAATCCCAGGCTAAATCCATAGCTAATGGTTACTAAGTTTTTATTCCGGGGACTTTAAGCGCTATATTGTTCCCTCAATGCACACATACAGTCTAATCATTTATTCATTTATTTACATAAGAAAAATCGTTACAAGTATGTTTCCACCCCAAAACATTTCAAAAACTTAGAAAAAGGGGATAGTGAAACTCACCTCGACAGTAGTATATCATACACGTCTATCCGTATCCTAATTACACAAGGATACCATACACGTTATGACTACCCATCTTAAATGCAAGTTGTTCACCCGACTTAACTATTCCTGTTAAGTACGTCTTTGTTTACTTAAAACAATGTTTTCTCGTGATGACTCGTTGGTGATTATTATTCCATTCTAGACGCTTTACTTATTTTTCGATAAAATATTATATTTCCATATTGGTGACTTGTTACTTTTATCAAAAATAAATACTATTTTTGCAACATCTTATAATATATTATTATTGTGTTTCACGTATAACCATATAATTATTCTTTACCAATAATTATATAAATCACAGATATCGTTCAAGTATGTTCAAGTATGTCTATTCCTACGTTCACATAATCCATGTTAACACGTTCACATACAATTACTTGTTGCGAACGACATTTATTAACTTGTCATGTTTTTATATTTTCACCAAATACACACAAGTTTATTCATTAAATCCACATATATTTAAATATGTTTTACGATAACATGAGTATGTTTATTCCTTTACTGAAACATCTTTTTAGTTTCATGCACATATTTCCCCTATGACTAATCCATCATAATATATGCATATATGATCCTTATACTTACTAAATGTCTTAGACATTTTAATCATATCAAATTTCATGTCAAACACATAACTACAATTTACAAGTTCCAAGTTCTTTAAGCGTCTCGTCTAACACTTTTCATTATCTCATGCTCATTCCTTTGATCATGTTTCTAAATCAACAACTTGACAACATCATAAATATTTATACCTACACATATATTCTGGTTTACATATGCTTACATATAGACATACAACTTACCCTCATAATCATTCATATTTTTCTACCAATATTATCAAGTCGTGTTTTAAACAATCAATCATGCGTCAACATATATGTCCTGCCATTTTTAACCTAATATGCATATACATAAACAATTTTTAGCCTTTATGTCACTAGCGTTTATTTTGTAAAACTCACTAATCATGTCTTTTATTTATCATTCATATTTTACCATCCAATGATCTAGCAACAATATACATACCCACATATACATGTAATTTACGATTTTATATGTATAGATACATTTCACTTTTTATCATTAAATGCTCAAACAAGAACATCTACATATCGATATATATACAAATTACGATTCTTATACATGTATTCATACACTTGACCATTTCCAAATTTCTAATCAAATTAAACATGTATACATATGCATGTATATTTCGGCCCTTATATATATATATATATGTATGCAAATTTTAGTTTTTCTTGTTGTGAATCTCAACATCATATGAATCAACAACAACTTATCACAAAATGTTCAAAACAACAAGATATGCACATAAACATACCATTTTTGACCAATATATATATTTATACAAAACCCTAGTTTTTAAACTTAATAAAGTTAAACTTTATAAAACCTCTTTAATCTTTTAAATCCTTTGTTTTCTTGGCGAACAACGAGCTTTAAACTAAAAAAAGATATAAAGATGGAGAGTGGTATCGGTTTCATACCACTAGACAAAGCTAGGTGAAGAACAACGGGTAGAAGGTGCTAGATGCTCATGTTGCTATCCAAGGCCCGACTCCTAGACTCCAACTTCCTTGAATCTGTAGCTAACACTTCTAAAGAACTCTTTCTTGGATTTTGAATGTCTAAAGTGCAAATGCTTGTGTGTGTATCGATTTAAATGGATTAAAAAGTGAGGGTTTAGTGTTTATCACACCATCATGATCACAAGGTGAGGTTAGAAGATGTGATTTGACTCTTGGATGGATTCCCACTTGAAAGAGTATGGGTTCTTATGACACAAGGAGTGGGTTATGATGGTGTTGGTGATGGTTTGTGGTTGGGCCCCACCTTTCGGCCGAGAGGGGTAGTAGGGTGGGGTTGGGTCTTGTTCCTTGTTCTAGTTGCATTCTAAGTGTTTAGTTGGGTGTCTTTTAGGTAGTGTATACCCGATAGGTGATCCCGTGATCTAATACTCGATGTAAAACTTTTAAATGATCCATTACTTATATGTTTTTGTGTGGTTTTGACTAGTCTCCATAATTCACTAGTTAACCCGACATAGTTATCACTTTAACTATATAATTTACGTATACACATAAGATAATATAGAGCCATGTAACAATTATTTTATATGTCAACTTTTATAAAAGTTTATTCACCAATATTTACGTTTTTATGTTAAAGCGTCTCCCTAGACTTTTACTAGAATAAAATTCTTGTTAATCACCAACGACCATACCTTGCGGGTTGTCACTATTTATTTTCCTAGTGATTCTTAAAAATTACTAACATGATATAAGTTTCTTTGCTAGACTCTTTGACATTACTTAGTCAAAATAAAACTTCAGGAAATATATGTTATGAACGTGCATTTATGTAATATGGATATTGACCTGAAATGTTGGGTGTCACAGAGTGTTTACTAAGCATGTCTCCTTGAAAGTTATATGAGTTTAATTAACCTTAATATGTTATAGTATTCAAGTGATTGTCACTATTTGAGTACAATCCAAACTATGATTACTTTTGTTTATTTATTATCTTATCCTTTTAAATCCAATTAACTTCCATCAATTCTTACATCTCTTCTTGTGCTGTTCAAATATGTAGAATGCCTCCCCGTTGTGCCAACAACAACAATAACAACGATATTGTTGCACTCCTCACCTAACTTGTGACCCAACTAACTCAAGCCAATAACAACAACAATGGTGGCACCAATGCTGCTAATGGTGGTAGTGGAGCCAACCCGCCACAATACACCTTCAAACACTTCAATTCATGTAATCCCCTTAAATTCTATGGCACTGAAGTAGCCACAGGATCCCTTCAATGGTTAGAAAGTATTGAGGGCACTTTCCTCAATAGTGACTGCCCCGACAACCTCCGGGTTCGTCATGCCACCAGCGTCTTCCAGAAACGGGCGCTCACATGGTGGAATGATGAGAGGAGGACTAGAGGTATGGATGCGGCAATGGCCTTGCCATGGGATGAATTGAAAAGACTTATGACCGAGGAGTTCTATCCTCGAAATGAAATGAAGAAACTAGAGGCCGAGTTTTGGGACCTTACCCAAGACACCGGTGAGAGTTTGGCCTATACAACTCGTTTCCATGAGTTGAGTCTTCTTGTGCCCTATATGGTCACACCGCTGTCCCGTTGCATTGAAAAGTACATTTGTGGGTTGCCCAGACAGATTCAAGATACTGTCTTAGGGAGAAATCATGTTACTCTCGAAGACACTATCCGTCTATCCGCCACCTTAACTGATAATCATGTGAAGGCGGGAACATTAACAAGAAAGGGCACCAAGAAAGTTTCCGACACCGCAACATTTGTCGAGCCAAGGCACTTGCCAACCAAACTAACCCAACAAACCGAACCAACCAACAAGTGGCTAATCAAGGGGTTCCAGCCATTGCAAACGGATATGCTTGTTATGAATGTGGTAACCCAAATCACTTCCGTAACCAGTGCTCAAAGCTTGTCAATGCTAATCAAGGCGGGGCTCGTGGGCGTGCTTTCAACATAAACGCCAATGAAGCTCAGGCCAACAATGATGTGGTCAACGGTACGTTCCTCGTTAATAGTCAATATGCCTCCATATTATTTGATACCGATGCTGATAGGAGTTTTGTGTCACTTAACTTTGAACTATTACTTGTAAAAACACGTTCCAAACTAGAGAAAACATTCACCGTTGAAGTAGCGAATGGTAACTCCATCACGATTGACTTCATTATCCGTGACTGCTCCTTAGAACTCAATGAACATATGTTTCCAGTCAACCTTGTACTGATGCCACTAGGGAGTTTTGACATCATCATAGGCATGGATTGGTTGTCAAATCACCATGCCGAAGTCATCTGTTTTGAGAAATGTATCCGAATACCCCTTCCGTCGGGCAACACATTGAGAGTCTTTGGTGAAAATCCTTGTAAAGGACTCAAGCTAATTTCGTGCACTACCGCCCAAAAGTACATACGAAAGAAGTACGTGGCTTTCTTAGCCCATGTTGTCCAAAAGGATGATAAAGAGAGGAGTACTCAAGACATCCCTATCATTCAGGATTTTCCCGAAGTATTCCCTGAAGATCTATCCAGCCTTCCGCCCGTCCGATAAGTGGAATTTCGCATTGATCTTGTGCCCGGAGCTAACCCCGTGGCTAGAGCTCCGTACCAACTCACACCTTCTAAAATGCAAGAGCTTGCCAACTTCAAGAACTCTCCGATAAAGGTTTCATCCGTCCAAGTCATTCACCGTGGGGTGCACCCGTCCTATTCGTCAAGAAGAAGGATGGATCATTCCGCATGTGTATTGACTACCGTGAACTCAAAAAGCTTACCATCAAAAATTGTTATCCATTGCCAGGAATTGATGACCACTTTGATCAACTTCAAGGTTCTACCTACTTCTCGAAGATTGATCTTCGATCTGGTTATCACCAACTTTGCGTGCAAGAGGAAGACATTCCAAAGACTGTCTTCCGAACAAGGTATGGTCACTATGAGTTCAGGGTTATGCGTTTTGGGTTAACCAATGCACCCGCGGTTTTCATGGACCTTATGAATCGTGTGTGCAAACCTTACCTTGATAAATTCATGATCGTCTTCATTGAAGATATCTTAATCTACTCGAAGACTAAATCAAATCATGAGCAACACCTCAGATTGGTTTTGAACCTCTTAAGAAAAGAGCAAATATATGCCAAGTTCTCCAATTGTGAATTTTGGCTAACGGAAGTTCAATTCTTGGGCCATATCATCAATGAAAAGGGAATTCATGTTGACCCTGCTAAGATCGAAGCCGTTAAAAATTGGAGCCTAAGACCCCTACCGAAGTTCATTTATTTCTTGGACTTGCGGGTTCTTACCGCCTGTAGGTCCACATGACTCCTCTATAGATCGATCTCGTGACGTGACGTATAGAAGACACAGAGTGCGGAATCCAACCTTATCCACATATGTATACACAAGATGACAATAGAAACGATAACATTCAGCAAGTAAATAATCTTCTCGTTGTATTCAATCAAACACAGAGTTTACAGAGCATTCCAAGACATAGTTACAAAAACTGACCTGCAAACTCCTATTTATAGACACATTATAAGATATAGGCGAACTTAATAAGTTTGCCCCTCTAATGAAACTAGGCGAACTCGATAAGTTTGCCTCTCATGAGATTATGCGAACTAGTTAAGTTCGCCTCTAGCAGAACTTATACAAAACATAAAGACATTAAGATGTAAACTATTACAAGCTTTTGTCATACATTTATGTCCTAACACACTCCCCCTTGACAATAGCTTGATCTTCTGTCTTCATTCTCTATGATCAGCTCTTCAAGTTTTCTGGTAGTCTGCTGCCTGCATTCACTCCATATCTATGACTTATCTCCAACACCCATTTATACTACAATCCTTGTTCTCTCCATTCATCAGTAAACATGATCTCATTCTTTTTAGAGTTCTTTGTTAGAGAAATTAATAAGATTCATTGCATCATAGAAACTTACAATGACCTTATTATCTCTATCTTCAACTCTAGCTTCACCAATATTCACATCAACATACCACCATTTCATATTTCCTAGAAAGTCTTGTGGTATCTTCTTCAATGGAATCTTTTACACAGCTATTACTGGTTTGAACTTATACATCCAAGTCACAATACCAGTACTTGGATCAACTATCTTCACTCTCTTTCCTCTTTGAGGTTTTAGCTTTTCATACTTTCCAGATCCACCTTCTTTTCTTATCAGATTTGCAATTACATCAGCCAATCCAAACTTTGATCTTTTTATCAATGGTTTAGTAGCAAGACCATTCATTTCACACCTCGGCAAGGTATTGAAATACTTGATCCTTGGCTTTAAGTACTGAACATCATCAGATCTCTTGAGAGCAAACAAGTTAATTTCGTCGTCATAGAACCAACTAATGATTCTTCAAATACAACGCTCTTTCTTTACATATCTTTCCTTTTGAGCTGGTTGTATAGGAGACTCAGGTAACACTTTCTTCCAGCTGTTAACTACTTCCTTCCACTTTTCTCTAGTCATACCTGTATTTCTGTACATCACAGGTTCTTCAGTAGTCTTAGGAGACACAGGACGAGTAGTATCAACTTCAGTATCCATTTTGGATTGAGCAATATCCTCAGGCTTTGTAATGTCTTCAACAGAGTCCATAGAATCTGTCACTCCTTCACTTGAAAACTCAGGAATAACATCATCTTGGATGAATCTATAAGGTATATTAAGACCGTCACAACCTTCATAAGTACCTTCAACTTTACTCTTCTCTATTTCAATCTCCACAATTTCTCCTTCTTCAACCTCATTAATAATCATATCATCTTCAACATCACCGCCGTTTCATTTAAAACTTATCTAAGATTGCCGTCCCCCTCACTGCTTTGACACACAAGGGTAAACCTTATGAATGAGGACCAAAACAAGAAGAAGCTTTCCAAACTCTTAAGAAAAAGTTATGCAATGCTCCTATTTTGACTCTCCCTGATGGGAATGATGATCTAGTTGTTTACTATTATGCCTCCAACCAAGGTCTCGGTTGTGTTCTCATGAAACGAGGCAAGGTGATCGCTTATGCATCAAGGCAACCCAAGATCCATGAGAAGAACTATACGACGCACGATCTTGAGTTAGGTGCGGTCGTATTCGCATTGAAGATTTGGAGACATTATCACTATGGTACGAAATGTGTGGTGTTCACCGACCACAAGAGTCTCCAACACATCTTCAACCAAAAAGAACTCAACATGAGGCAACGACGTTGGGTTGAATTCCTTAACGACTATGACTGCGAGATTCGTTACCATCCCGGCAAAGCGAATGTTATGGCGGACGCTTTGAGTCCTAAGGATCATGTCATGCTTCATTGTGTCATAATTCAAACCGACATTCAAAATCGTATCCTAGAAGCTCAGCACGTCTCGGTCACCGAGGGTAACATGTACGATGAAATGTCGTGTGGTGTTGAACTTCAACTTGAATCCAAACCCAACGACTTACTCTATTACTTGAATCATATTTGGGTCCCTGATCGCGGTGATCTCCGTGCATCTCTCATGAACGAGGCACACAAGACTCGTTATTATGTCCATCCCGATGCAGATAAAATGTACCAAGATCTTCGCCAACAATATTGGTGGCGCGGCATGAAGAAAGACATTGCACTCTATGTTGCCAAATGTCTAGCTTGCTCCAAGGTCAAAGCCGAACACCAACGTCCTTTCGGTTTACTTGAACAACTGGAAATCCCCATGTGGAAATAGGAGAACTTAGCCATGGATTTCATTACCAAACTCCCTCGCACCTCAAGTGGTTAGGATATCATTTGGGTAATCATTGATCGTCTCACCAAATCTGCTCACTTCTTGCCCATCCGTGAAGACTATCGGGTTGAGAAATTGGTCCGAATTTACATTGAAGAAATTGTGAGTCGTCACGGTGTTCCACTAAACATAATCTCCGATAGAGATGGTCGTTTCACCTCCTGCTTCTGGCAATCCCTCCAAACTGCTCTTGGTACACGATTGGATTTGAGCACGGCTTACCATCCTCAAACTGATGGTCAGACCGAGCGAACAACCCAAACTCTTGAGGACATGCTTAGAGCTTGTGTAATCGATTTTGGTGGCATTTGGGATTCACATCTATCCCTCATTGAGTTCTCTTACAACAATAGCTACCACACAAGTATCAATATGGCCCTATTCGAAGCTCTCTATGGTCGTAAGTGTCGTTCCCCTATCTGTTGGAACGAGATTAGTGAAGCACAAATCACCGGTCCCGAGTTAATTCAAGAAGCATCCGACAAGATCATTCAAATCCGTGACAACAACCGAGTAGCGAGAAGTCGGCAAAAGAGCTATGCCGACAAACGACGAAAACCTTGGAATTCCAAGTCGGTGACCTTGTACTTCTAAAGGTGTCTCCTTGGAAGGGTGTGATCCGTTTTGGGAAGAAAGGCAAACTAGCACCTCGCTATGTAGGTCCATTCAAGATCCTTGAAAGGATTGGGAAAGTGGCTTACAAACTCGAGTTACCTCCATCACTTGGCAATGTGCATCCTACATTTAATGTGTCCAATCTAAAGAAATGTCTTGCTGGTGAGAACCTCCATATACCTCTTGACAATGTGCGCAATGATGAAACGATGCACTTCATTGAGAAGCCTGTAGAGATCATGGATGGTGAGATCAAGAACTCAAGCGAATCCGCATCCCTATTGTCAAAGTTCGTTGGAAATCTAAACGTGGTCCTAAGTTTACTTGGGAACGTGAGGATCAAATGAAGCTCAAGTACCCCCACCTCTTTGCTGATTCAGTCGCCTCACCTAATTAAATTTCGGGATGAAATTCCCTCAACATGGGGATACTATAACATTTCTGATTTTCATGTCTTTGTTCTAGTGCAATAAACCATGTTTGAAATTCAATCCTAGTGCAATAAATTATTTGATTCATACGAGCATTTAAGTCCAAGGTTTCAATACAAATTCATGATTATTACACTTACAAACATATTAGAACCATATATATATATATATATATATCATGCAATTACATACACACATATATACAATAATATACAGTTATATATAATTAACAAAGATATACATATTGGTTTTGAACCCATAACCATTTGAACCCCCAATTGGAACCCCACACTCTTGAATTTGAATTTTTAACTCCAATTTTGATCCTTTTTGACTCAGTTGACTTCCAAAAAGTCAAAACAGCCAAATTCTTAACAAATTCTGGGCTACCATCGATCAATACCTCCTGTGTTGGACTCCCGATGATTTCAAACCAAGAATCGATCACATCTTGACCCAATTAACGTCCCAATTATATACGCGGTGCATTTGAAATTCGAATAACTTTGACTTCTCCGAGTCAAATCCGTATCAAACCGTCATCATTTCATGCAATTAACGCGTAATGAAACCCGCAAATCATGAGCAAATCAATCCCGCATGTACCCAGTGCCTTAACATGACCCAATTCATCCCCAATTTATCGAATTAACTTGTGATTCGTCTCCTATGGTTGTTACGGTCAAATCACAATCAAATCGCGTAATTTGGATTAAATCAATCCAATTAAACCACTCTCACACCTCTGCACGACCTATTACGAACTCCAAGAGCGTTCAATTTACCCTCATTACCTCTCTGTAATTCGATCGAGTACCAAGAACATCAAGTCTGATTCGGTAGCCGTCTGCATTCGTGCCCAAACCAATCGAGTAAGTTTTTACATGATTCGATTCGTTTTTGACCGTACATCAAAAGCCCCATATTAATTCGTGACAACGGGTTTCATCGGATTCAATTTCATGTTGAGTTCGTGACCTGTTCATACGGGATTGAAATTGGGGATTTCGTTCGATTCAATATGTACATTTAAGTTTTAGGGATTCGTACTAAACCAGCGAAACCATCTGGTCTGACTGGTTAGGCCACTGCACCATAAGACCATGTGGCATGGGTTCGAAATCCATAGCCACACCCGACCTGTCCTTTTTGCGCATGCCCTGAACAACAGAACCAGCTTCCTTTCCTTTTCGTGCTAATAGCCAACTGGACCGGAATTGTACACGAGTAGCTCCCTTGGTCCAGCGGTACAAACGGATGCACACACAGGAACCACCCGGGTTCAAACTGGGTGGCCTGTTTATTTTTTTTAAATCAGTTTTAAAGCTCCAAAAATTCATATAAAAATTATTTTAGAAACCCTACATTTTTTTAACAGAATAAATCAAAGTTTACAAATTTTAGCATAAAATCACTATTATTACAAATTTAGCTGTTAAAAATTCATTTAATTTTTTTTTAAAATGAGTAATAAAGTTCCCTAAACTATAAGTTTTTCTTGTTTTATATATAAAATACTTTTCCTTGAAACTAAGTTTATAAAGTTTTTTTTATAATATTTTAACTTTATTTAAAACAAATAAAACTTTAACTAAATACAAATGTATATATATTTATCAAAAGAACATACCTTTTAAATAATAAATAAATAAACGAATTTATTTATTATATATTCTACATATACAAATACACTTACAGTGTAAATTATATTTAACATTAGTTCTTATGTACCAATATTTATTTACAAACTTTTATAAGTAAATAAATAAAATAAAGTTATTTATTTAAATTATATTTGAATAAATATGATTTCACACTATTTTTCTAATTAAATAAATAAATAATAATTATTTAATTTAATTAGTTATTCAAACCTAAACCCTAAATCATTTATTTTTAAAACCATATACTTCAAACTTTCATTTTTACAAAACACTTATTCAAATACAAAACACAAACACCTACACAATCCTTTTACATAATACGACACGAACTCTTTGTACAAGTCCCTACACACACTCCCATTGAAACCCTAGACTCTACCATAGTCATAATGCGCAATGTTAATTCAAGTTCATACACTTTCACTCTAGGCTAACTTTGTGAGTTATAAGGATCACTTTGCTACCTAGTCTCATGTGCTAGCTACATCTTTGATACAAGTGAGTTTTACATACCCCTTTTTACACTATTTACATTTTGGGGTGGAACATGAATACATATATACAATGTTTTGCAAACTACACAATACAAATCCACCCTAAATTCATGTGTATAATTTGAGCTTTATGTTTGAGTACTAGGTGTGTTAACTACTTTTGTGTGCAATTTACATGTGGAATCATTAACTATACAAGCCGACAGTTAACATGATAGATCTATTGAGTCTGACAAACCCACCCAGTTAGGGTGATTGTTACCGACAACACATTTTGGCTTTTGCATGCTAGTTACAAAGGTTTGATTGTACAGTTTGGTTACACAATAGTTATTCTCCATAATTACCTTATTAACCATGATATGTATGGATTGTATACACACAACACTATGATATCTATTTAAAAACCTATGTATGCTCACCAACTTTTTAGTTGACCTTATTTTAATCATGTTTCAGGTACGAATCTTTGAGTTGAACAAGATTGCTACACTTAGGATGTGGACTTATTTAATTAAATAAAGGAACTTGTTATGTATTTCATTTTCATGTACTTTATTGGATTTTGTTTGGTTTGAATTTTGAAATGAAATGTGATGTTTAAATATATTATAATATAGTCAACCATGTGCTCATGAACAATCTACATGTCTCGCCCTGACGTATTCCGCCGTCGGTTGGGGTGTGACAACAAACAATGATGACAATGATAAAGGAAGTAAGGATCAAGGAGATTATCAAGATAACACTCAAGGGAGTGATCCATTCAACTTTGATTTTGAAGGAGACCTTACAGATCCAAAAGACAATGAATCTCCTAGTCACTTGGATTCAAATCCAGCCAAAGAAATACAAGATGAAGGAGTTGAGAGTTCATTAGATTCAGAGATGGAAAGTGTAACATCCTAAAAATAAAAATGAGAAATAAAGATAACGGGTTCAAAGCGGGACGAATGGAATGAACGGACCGCGGGCCAGGGTTGGGCCGAGTTGGTAGCAAGGTGGGCTCGGGGAGGAGAAGCCTCTCCCATAAATACTCCAACACTCACACATTCTCTCATTCTTGCACTTTAGAGAGAGAAACCATAGAGAGAGAAAGTTGACGGATCGACCCGAGATTGAAGGAGCGTGTTACTACTGAGCTTGTGAGCAAGACCTCCGAATCAGAATCGCGATTCAGGTAATAACTCGAGCTACATTTCATATTTTGTCTTATATTGGGTTTTCGGGTTTTGGGTAAAAAGGTAACGTTTTTACGGATGAAACTTGAAAATAAGCTTAGGTCTAGCATCTTGTAGGTCCCAAATTCGGTGCGTGACGGATCTCTAGACTCGCGGTATGACACGGTGATAACGTGCGGAATCCATGACCAACGTGCTCGTGTAACTCAATCAACAACAACGGTGTAAATAAACGCTTTGTATTTCCACCACAATATCAGGTTACAAGATTCACAGAATTCTCTCTAGTCTGCCTCAAGTCTACTCTGATATCGTCTCTGTTCTGTCTCAAGTCTACTACCGACTCTGTAACCTCTATTTATAAACATCTGATATGTATTAGGCGAACTTAACAAGTTCGCCTCTAACAGACTAAGCGAACTTAACAAGTTCGCCTCAGATAGACTAAGCGAACTTAACAAGTTCGCCTCAGATAGACTAAGCGAACTTAACAAGTGCGCCTCTGTTAGACTAGGCGAACTTGTTAAGCTCGCCTATCTATGAACTTACACATAATTTTATCAACAGTTACAAAACATGTCCTAACAGACTCCCCTTTAACTGTTGCTAACAATTCTATCAATTACAAGTCAAAGACTCTAAGACTAAGACATAATATCTTCAAGCTCGTTGTCACCAGAATATGCTCCAACAGACTCCCCCTTGACAACATCTTTAGAAGATTGTCATCCGTCTTCATATATCATCAAACACACTGTAGTCTTCGTCTTGTTCATCTGCACTTTCTCTTTCTACGTAGAAGAAAAATTGGGAGAAGGACCCCTTGTCAACTTCTGTCTGCACTATTCAGTTTATGCAAAGGAGAACAACCAAGAATAACCAACAATTAAATTTCCATGGAAGCTGGAAAAATAAAATCTTTTTGGTTTCTCAAACATAAGAAAGGCAAAATCTTTTTGGTTTTTCTTTGTACAAACTACAATGTAAAATACAAAATCACATATTTTTGGTCGAACATCATGAGTAAGAAGATCATATCAGTATATATGAGATATCAATCACACATCTTGGATATAAAATCCATATAATATCAAATGATATCCTATGTCATTATTTCAAGCCTTGACCAATCAAACCAATATCTTTCAAGATTATCACACTCTATTTTTTCAAGACTTTCATATTGTATGTTATGATACGTGATAAACATTCAAAGAAAATAGGATCAGGCTATGACACACAAATTCAAATTGTCAATATTATAAGATTTGAAACTAAAGCATCTCATTCCCACTTTCTTGTGAGTTTAGGTACCATTTAAGTATGAAATACAACGTGTACCCCACTAGTATGCCAACAGAAAGTAAATGCACTATCTTCTAGACATATGAGATTTTACTAAAGATTATCTGAATTTCCAGAATGAGGAGACATCAGTTAGCACATGAATAGCAGAATCCAAATTGGATTGTATAGGAATCAATGAGATTTAGAATCGAATGATTCAATGTTTTGGCTTATATATGCGGAATCATAAGATTCAGGTACGTGGATCCTACTGTTATCTGGATTATGAATTCAATGGAATCAGTAAAGATGATTTATCAATATGATCCAAGGGCTAGTATATGTTTGACAGATGTTGTCAAATACATATCTTGATAATACTTCAAATTGCATGCTTTTCGGGACATAGGCACTGAAGCAAATCGAATGAATAGTGCTAAGGACATAACTCGAAACTGATCTCATAGGAAAATCTTTATTAAAAGCTAATATTCTTTATCTGATAGTGATCTTTTAACGCACACACCCAGGCATAAAATGGGTTCAAATCATAGTTGTAACATATGCAATTATGTTTTCACACTACTAATGGTTCAGTGACGCTTTTAGTCTACTGACAATTCAAATTATATGCATACACAACACTATCATTTCCTATTTGTGCAGTCTCTGAAGTTTAGATCAAAACATATAATTCAGATATATTCACATAAAGCACCAACCAGTCAATCTAAGGTCATATGTGAAAGAACATCTACTGATTTACTATCATTTCTTCTTTAACATCAAGTAATGTCGATTTTATCTTTTTCAATTTGTTTGGCCTTTTCAAAATGTTTATGAAAGAAAGTAAAACAAACTAAAATAAAATCTTCCATGAAAACATTTTAAGAAAAACATTTTACTTGGTTACTCAGGATTAAACAAGTCAATCAATTAAAAACTCAAACCAATGTAATCCTGTAATTGAATGCCTTTGCCTTTGTCACCAACACAGTTCTGTACTCCCCCTGTCCTGTAGACTCCCCCTTAACTAGTCAAATGGTTGCATCAACGACTTTATGCTCACCATTGTCATCCTAAGTTTCAGATTATCATTTGGACTTTGTAAAACTTTTCCCAAAACATTATGTGTGACATATTCTCCCCCTTGAGCATCAAGTCATTGAATCAAATATATTCTCAGTTATCAACAACTCTTTACTCTTGCAGATGCCATTCCCTGTCATGTGCTAAGAACCACCACTATCAACAACCAAAATGGTATTAATAGTCCCTCTTGGGAAATCCTGCACATCTAACAAGAAACATTAATTTGTAATTGGGACCCAAGCCATGGTAGTCATGGGTCGTCCATCTGTATCAAAATAATAAACCTCACTCCATTCACAATCGAATCTCTCATCAATTTTCAGAGATTGTTCCGACGAGTCAGAAACAGAAACTTTAGATTTCCAAACATACTTATGTTCATTAAGTTCTTTTAGCTTAAATTGTGAAGTGTTTGAACAATCTTGTGCATTTGAAAAATGTTTAGAGTGTGAAAACTCTTGTTGTTCTAAAAGTTTTCTCAATCTTCTATTTCTCCTCCGTCTTTGAGGTCTAGAAAGCCTAACCTCAGATTTTGAATTACACTTTGGTGTATCATGAGGTTTAACCACATTTGGGTTAACATAAGGCTTACCATGAGTTCTTACCTTTTTCTGAAGTAACATGTCGGCTATCTTTGGCGTTGTGAGGACAAGCAATCAGAATGTGACCCACAAGACCACAGTAAAAGCAAGATCTCTTCTCACTATATTCTCTCATATAAGGAATCTTCACACGATAAGATGCACTTGAAGAAGATTCTCCTACATGAACTTCTTTTAGAGTTTGAGAATGAATAATCTTTTTCTCAACAGGTCTTGATTCAGTCTTCACCTTCTCAGGAACTACATGCTTCTTCCATTCATTTTTGTAAGGACAGTTTACCACAATGTGTCTCATCTCATTACAATGAAAGCATGTACGCCTGTCTTTATAATCTCTGACATATGGAACTCTCCTTGAATTTGAAGAAATTCCAAATGTATAATTTCTAGATGAATTAGAATCAACCTTTGAGTCTTCTTTCTTAACTTCTTTTGGTATCCCCTCTACCTTAGCTTCATCAAAATATTCATCATCACTCTCATCAAAATACACCATATCTTCACCTGTGATTGGATTCACCTTCAACACAGCCTTAGGATCTAAATCCTCGTCTTTTATAATCTCAGGTGTAACAGAATAATTTTCGTTGAATGGTGGAGGAACATAACCAATACCATTAGTTCCCTTCCCCTCGTTAGTATTAGTATGATAATGTTCTAATAATAATGATGAATTTCCAAAGCTTTCTAACTTTTTGTGCAATCTGATTACCTCTGCTTTAGATTCATCTAGCTCTTTATCTTTCTCAACAAGATTATTATTTTGTTTCTCAATTTCTGCAAAGGACATATCCAGGTGATATGCTTGCTCTTTGATCTTCAAAGTCAGAGAACTTATAACTTCAGTGATTCTATTATCTCAATACACACATTCTCATTATATTTTAGTTCCTTATTTACCGTGTGCATCGATTTCATATCGTAAATGAGGTTGACGTTGTCATCCATAACCCTCATCATTTTATCCTTAACTGAAACACAGTTAGAAAAAAAAGTTTCAGAGTTAGAAAATACCTCAGGTTTTACTTCTGAAGAAGATGCACCAGGAGCCATGAAAACGTCATCATCAGCTTCACCCTTTTTATCAACAATGACATGCTCTGCATCAGTTTCTAAGTCACTCAGATCATCTTCAACTTTCTGAAAGCTTTCTTCAGTCATCACATCAGTCTCAGTAGATTGAGTACTTTCACCAGAACGAATACCCTCACTATCAGTTAAATCTACAGAAGAATCACTTTGAGAATCACCTTGCTTCTCCAATACTTCTTTGATCAAGACCACAAATGCTTGAGAAGTTGCTTCACCCTTTTTCTTCAATGCTTCCCATAGATCTCTTGAAGTAGGACACTTCCCGAGACTATGAATGATTTCTTTTGGTAAAGACAACGTTAAAGTTTCACGCGTCTTCATCTCTCTATCAAACTTCTGCTTTTCTAGTTTACTAAGAGCTGTCACTGGTTTAGGAACATCATAATATCCCATATAGTCATAAGCAGGATGCACATATCCTTCTGTTATTGGTTTCCAAAAATTTTCATCAGTTTCTGATACAAACTTTTCGAACCAGACTTTCCAGCTACGAAAATCTGATATGCACAAAAGCCTCGGTGACATAGTTTTAATCTCATTATCATCACATGAAATTGATATTTTGAAATTTTTGCAAAAATATCTGGAAAAAAAATTTCCCGCCAAAATACTCTTTTTTTAAAATTTCAAAAATTCAAAAATGATTCAAAACGACCATATAAGATTTCCCAAAAAAAATTGAAGAATTTTCCCGCCAAAATACTCAAGCGAACTTAATAACTTCGCCTGACAAAATTCACTTGAAACTGACCCGAGCGAACTTGACCCCAAGCGAATTGACCCGAGCGAACTTGACCCCAAGCGAACTTGTTAAGTTCAATTGATTAAGTTTGCCTAATCTGCACCAAGCGAACTTATTAAGTTCGCCTCTCTAAGTTCGCCTGCAACAGAATTGTTAAGTTCGCCTTCATCAGCTGTTCAACCAAACACGAACCAAAAATTCCGAAAATCATCATATCTTGCTGAATTGATGGAATTTGATTAAATTGAACCGTAGGAATGTGTAGGAACTGATTAGGAACACTTCTATCGAATCAATTTCATCAAAAGAATCCAAAATCAATCCAAAATGATCAAAAATTCTCCATTTTTATCAAGAACACAAAAAAGATGAAAAATCTTCAAAATCTCTAAAATTTGATGTTGATTGGACACGAAAACACCATGAATCTTCTGCTAATCAAGAGCATAAGCTCTGATACCACTTGTAGGTCCCAAATTCGGTGCATGACGGATCTCTAGACTCGCGGTACGACACAGTGATAACGTGCGGAATCCGTGATAACGTGCGGAATCCATGATCAACGTGCTCGTGTAAGTCAATCAACAACAACGGTGTAAATAAACCCTTTGTATTTCCACCACAATATCAGGTTACAAGATTCACAGAATTCTCTCTAGTCTCTCTCAAGTCTACTCTGATATCGTCTCTATTCTGTCTCAAGTCTACTACTGACTCTGTAACCTCTATTTATAAACATCTTATCTGTATTAGCCGAACTTAACAAGTTCGCCTCTAACAGACTAAGCGAACTTAACAAGTTCGCCTCAAATAGACTAAGCGAACTTAACAAGTTCGCCACTGTTAGACTAGGCGAACTTGTTAAGTTCGCCTCTAATAGGCTAGGCGAACTTGTTAAGTTCGCCTCTCTATGAACTTACACAGAATTTTATCAACAGTTACAAAACATGTCCTAACACATCTAGAAGGAAAAGCGAACGTTTTGAGCATAGAAAATTGGGATCTTGGCATGATCAGATTTGCATGCAAGAACTTCGGATTTTTGGGGAAGAAGACAGCCCATAAGTTCGCTTGACAAGTTCGCTTGGAGCATGAAGTAAGCGAACTTAGGGGGCGAACTTGGTTATGTTCGCCTGGAAATTTCGATTGGTCAAGCCGGACGAACTTAGGACAAGTACGCCAATATGTTCCCCTAGACTTTGGGAAGCGAATTTAGCCTTAGGTTCGCCTAGATCAGAATGAGTAAAAGTGTGTAATTTAGATTAGGTCTGATGTATGTGTAACTAACCAATTCAGATCGTGTGTGATGCTCGTTTGACCGTTGTTAGGACAGAACGAGACTAGCATATCAGGAGAGTTCTAGAGCCCTACTTTTAATGTTTTGAACTATTTTTTGGCTGGTGTGCATACTTACATGATAATGTTTTATGAAATGATGTTTACTAAACGAAAGTTGAAATGTGTTTATGAAATGAAGTTTACGAAATGTTTAAAAATGAAATGTTATTTAATAAAACATGCGAATGCTTTAACTGAAAAGAAGTATAGGTTTCTATGAAAGTCATGAAATAAATGAATCGGCCATGAGTTCCTATGGGAACTAAGCTATGTATGCATGTATGGGCCTTACTTTTATAGGGGCCTTTGTGACTGGCCAACGATTGTACAACTGGGTGAAAAGGGGTGACGACGGTCACCAATGGGGGATTACCAGGATCCCTAATGAGGTACCATTCTCCGTGAAGGAAATTACTTAAGGTTTGGTACGTGCTATCCTTTGGGACTCCGTGCTTGAAGGGAATTGATGGTTACGAATGGTTAATGTGGGTACATGTGCTCTATGAAGCATCGTGCTCAAGGTTGTTGCATGTACTCCATGAAGTACCGTGTTGTAATGAGGAATTGACGGTTACGAAAAGGCGCAGATTCCTTTTATTGTTGACTTGTATTTAATGTTATGTTAATGCATGATTTACATACGCTTTTATTAAATAAATGAATGAAATATTTTTGTCAAATGGTTATGTGAAAGTTTCATGTAAAGGTAGAACTCACCAACGTAGCTGACTTTTTAGTATGCACATTCAGGTTAAGGCAGGTTGCGAGGATGGACGGTGATGCTTGGCTAGCGTTGAAGAGTTACCCGGCTGCTTAT
The DNA here is from genome assembly GCA_023525975.1 of Smallanthus sonchifolius. NCBI lineage: Eukaryota > Viridiplantae > Streptophyta > Magnoliopsida > Asterales > Asteraceae > Smallanthus > Smallanthus sonchifolius. The sequence goes on from CM042034.1 coordinate 56,086,708, forward strand.
GAAAATTGGCATCATATTACGTTTTGATTTACGTTTGTGTTATGTTTAAACAATGTTTACGATTCCGCATGATGAACAATGTTATGTTACGTTATGTTATGTTTTAATGAAGTATTTTCCGCTGCGTTATTTTGATATTCAAGTTTAATAACCGTTTGTGAATGAGTAAATCCAACAAGTGAGGCCTCCCGGGTCTGGGGCCTTACAAGTTGGTATCAGAGCAATAGTTTGAGAGATTTGGACACTCCTAGTGTCTGAACTTAAATTATGAATGGGACTGAAAGCGGATGCCAGTACGGGTAACTCGAGCCACAGCATCAGGTATGAAGGTAGATTGTATATTTACTTATATAGTATGCCTTAGGAGCGTTAGGTTTGGGCTTATGTTCTAATGGAATCACAAAGGTGGTCAAATGGAAATCGAGAGGTAGTGTAATGGTTAATTGCAGATGGCCAGTGTATATTAACATCTTACAGTGCTTGTTGAATTCTATTTGTTAACTAGCGTGATGACTTTGAATTCCTTGTCTTATAGAACGAAATGGCGAGAAGAGAAAACGAAAGGCGTGGTGGGGGGCGTACCGACGGTCGTACAGGAGGCCAAAATGGTGGGGGTGGCAGGACCCCTGTGTGCCAAGAGTATAGTGAAGAAGAAAGTGTCCACACTGAACCGGCGGTTAGTGTGCATGGAACTGAGCAGACACAGGTTGAAGAACAACCTTTCACTTTTAAACCCGAAGTTCGAGCAACTCTAGCACGTGAATTCACAGAGTTGATGAAGACCTCTCTGCCAGGTATGTTGGCAGAAGCGTTGAAGAAAACTAATGGGGAAGGTGGGTCTAACACGACAACTGGTGCCAAGAACAAAATGACTAACAACGCACCACCCGCTCGCGGATGCGACTATAAGTCCTTTAAAGCATGTGACCCACCTGTCCTGACTGGAAGGAAAGACGCGGTGGATACGTTTGACTGGGTAATCCGTATGGAGGCTGCCATCCGTCTCAGCGAATACCGGACGGATCAAGTGGTGAAATTTGCTGCTAACTCCTTAAGAGAAGAAGCGTCCCATTGGTGGGAGGGAGTGCGACAAGCTAAGGGAGATACGGTTTTTGACTCTATGTTATGGAATGATTTGAAGGCATTGGTTATCAAGAATTTTGGCCCAATGAACGAAATTGAGAAGGTGCGGAGAGAATTTCTGAATTTAAAGGCTGATAACATGACTCACCGTCAATACACCACCCGGTACAATGAGTTGGCACGTCTGGTGCCACATCTGATCACTACCGAAGAGAAAAAGATTGCTTGTTATATATAGGGACTGCCGGACAAGGTCCGCACCTTTATCAAAGCAAACACCCCTACCACCTTTGATTCGGTGGTGGAACTCAGTGGTGTGGTGTATAATGATCTAGCATTAAACGATGCCGCCATTGAGGAACTAAAGAAGAAGCCGAGCTTCTCAAACAAGCGAAGTGGTGGAAAGATGTATGGGGCTTGCGATAAGAGGCCTCAGGTGGATGAGCCAACCATTTGTAAGAAATATGGAAAGGAGCATGCAGGTGAATGTAGACTGGGATCTAACTTATGCTTTAAGTGTGGCAAGACAGTGCACTACTCCCATGAGTGCCCATAACACTTCAAGTGCTATAACTGTGGGGATGCCGGTCATCTGAGTAGGGAATGCCCGAAACCGAAAATGGGCGAAACCGGGAAAGGGAAGAGTACCGAGAAGAAAGATGAGAGGCCCGGGCAAAGACTCGAGCATACGCACTGACGCAGGACCAAGCCAGGGTATACCCCGACGTAGTGTCAGGTACGTTCATCCTTGACCATACTTGTGTTTCCGTAATTTTTTATTCGGGTGCCGGTAGAAGTTTTATATCAACTACTTTCTGTAACCGGGAAAAATGCATAGTTAGTAAGATATAAAGAGCCTTTAGTGTAGAGACCACTGAGGATAGAACTGCGAGAGTGACCACGGTAGTTGACAACTCCACGATAAAGATAGAGGGCCATAGGTTTCCTATCAGACTGTTTGTCTTAGTTTTGGGTGGATTTGATGTAGTGTTGGGTATGGATTAGCTAACCGCCAATGAAGAGCAAATTATATGCAAGCGAAAGATAATTCTACTTAAGGCTCCGGATGGTGGTGAGGTCGAAATTCTTGGAGATCGTGATGCTCCAATGCCTAATATCATCTCGATGATTAAAGCAGCAGATTACCTGAGGTGCGGATGCGAGGCTTATCTGGTGTACGTAATTAACAAAACTAAGGAAGTGAAAGAACTGGACGATGTAACCGTGGTACGTGAGTACCCGGAGGTGTTTCCAAAGGATTTGCCTGGAATACCACCCGACAGAGAGATCGAGTTCCAAATCGACTTGGTACCAGATGCCCAGCCCGTGGCTAAGGCTCCATATCGTCTAGCACCAGTGGAGATGAAAGAACTTATGACCCAATTAGACGAATTGCTTGACAAGGGATTTATACAACCAAGCATCTCGCCTTGGGGTGCTCCAGTGCTATTTGTAAAGAAAAATGATCGTTCCATGATAATGTGTATCGACTACAAAGAGTTGAACAAACGAACCGTGACGAACAAGTTCCCTCTACCAAGGATCGACGACTTATTCGATCAATTACAGGGCACAAGTTGGTTCTCGAAGATCGACCTTCGATCCGGATACCATCAGCTAAAGGTAAGGGAAGAAGACATACCAAAAACCGTGTTTCGCACACGTTATGGACATTTCGAGTTCCGCGTGATGTCCTTCGGATTGACGAATGCCCCTGCAACATTCATGGATTTGATGAATAGGGTCTGTCGACCGATGCTGGATCGATCGGTAATTGTGTTCATCGATGATATCCTTATCTACTCCAAGAATAAGGGTGATCATGCATGTCACTTAAAAGAGTTGTTGGAAGCTTTGAAAAAGGAGAAACTATATGCTAAGTTCTCCAAATTTGCGTTCTGGCTTAGGGAGGTCCAATTCCTAGGTCACGTCATTAACCCGAATAGCATTATGGTTGACCTAGCAAAGATAACGACAGTAAGAGATTGGAATATTCCTAAGACACCGACGGAAGTCCGCGGTTTCTTAGGATTGGCAGGCTACTATCGGACATTCATTCAAAATTTCTCAAAAATAGCTTCGTCATTGACCAAGTTCACACGAAGGACGTAAAGTATGAATGGGGTTCGACTCATGAAGAAGCATTTAAGAAACAGAAGGAGAATTTGACCCAAGCTCCAATCTTGGCCCTTCCCGAGGGCAATGAAGACTTGGTTGTATACTCTGACGCTTCGGGTCACGGATTGGGGTGCCTTTAACGATTGTATCTGACCGGGACACACGATTCACATCGAGGTTCTGGAAAAGATTTCATGAGGCGATGGGCACAAGACTTAATATTAGTACGACATACCACCCGTAAACGGATGGTCAGTCTAAAAGGACCATTCAGACGCTTGAGGATATGCTCCATGCTTGCATTATCGACTTTGGTGGTAGTTGGGACAGTCATCTGCCGTTAGCCGAATTCTCCTACAACAATAGTCATCACACGACGATAGGCATGACGCCCTACGAAATGTTATATGGGAGAAAATTTATGACCCCGGTTTCCTAGGGTGAGATTCGACAGAAGGAATTAGAAAGTCTTGAAGTCGTACGAGAACCATCGGAAAGGTTTGATCAAATCAAAGCAAGAATGAAGGCCGCTCAAGATCGTCAGAAATCTTACGCGGATAAACGACAAAGGCCTATTGAGTTTAACGTTGGGGATTGTGTAATGTTAAAGGTATCGCCCTGGAAGGGGATCATACGATTCAGGAATAGAGGAAAGTTAAGTCCGAGGTTTGTTGGACCATTCATAATAGCGGCACGGGTTGGTGAAGTCGCTTATCGGTTGGAGTTGCCCGATGAGTTAAGTGGGATCTATCCTACCTTCCATGTGTCACACTTACGAAAGTGTTTGGCGGATGAATTGGCACACATACCACTTACTGACATCGAGGTCGACAACCGCCTTAACTACATTGAAGAACACGTGGCTATCATAGACCGAAAGGAGAAACGTTTACGTAACAAAGTGATCCAATTGGTTAAAGTCCAATGGAAGCACCGAAAGGGATCGGAGGCTACATGGGAAATGGAGGAGGAAATGAGAGAGTCGTACCCTTATCTATTTGACCTATGATAGGTTTGGGGGACGAAACCTATTGTAAGGGGGATAGACTTGTAACATCCCGAAAATAAAAATGATAAATAAAGATAACGGGTTCAAAGCGGGACGAATGGAATGAACGGACCGCGGGCGGGTTGGGCCGATTTGGTAGCGAGGTGGGCTCGAGGAGGGGAGGCCTCTCCTATAAATAGCCCAACACTCACACATTCTTTCATTCTTGCACTTTAGAGAAAGAAACCGTAGAGATAGAAAGTTGACGGATCGACCCGAGATTGAAGGAGCGTGTTACTACTGAGCTTGTGAGCAAGACCTCCGAATTAGAATCTCGATTCAGGTAACAACTCAAGCTAGATTTGAGATTTTAGCTTATGTTGGGTTTTCGGATTTTGGGTAAAAAGGTAACGTTTTTTACGGATGAAACTTGAAAATAAGCTTAGGTCTAGCATCTAGAAGGAAAAGCGAACGTTTTGAGCATAGAAAATTGGGATCTTGGCATGATCAGATTTGCATACAAGAACTTCGGATTTTTAGGGAAGAAGGCAGCCCGACAGGTGAACTTAACAAGTTTGCTGGCAAGGATTGGGGCGAACTTATCAAGTTCGCTTGACAAGTTCGCTTGGAGCATGGAGTAAGCGAACTTAGGGGGGCGAACTTGGTTATGTTCACCTGGTAAGTTCGCTTGGTCAAGCCGAGCGAACTTAGGACAAGTTCGCCTATATGTTCGCCTAGACTATGGGCAGCGGACTTAGCCTTAAGTTCGCCTAGATCATAATGAGTAAAAGCGTGTAATTTAGATTAGATCTGATGTATGTGTAATTAACCAATTCAGATCGTGTGTGACGCTCGTTGGACCGTTGTTAGGACAGAATGAGACTAGCTTATCAGGTGAGTTCTAGAGCCCTAGTTTTAATGTTTTAAACTATGTTTCGGCTGGTGTGCATACTTACACGATAATGTTTTATGAAATGATGTTTACGAAAGGAAAGTTGAAATGTGTTTATGAAATGTTTTGCCAAATGAAGTTTACGAAATGTTTACAAATGAAATGTTATTTAATAAAACGTGTGAATGCTTTAACTGAAAGGAAGTAAAGGTTTATATGAAAGTCACGAAACAAACGAATCTGCCATAAGTTCCTTCGGGAACTAAGGTATGTATGCATGTATGGGCCTTACCTTTATAGGGGCCTTTGTGGCTGGCCAACGGTTGTACAATGGGTGAAAAGGGGTGACGACGGTCACCAATGGGGGATTACCGGGATCTCTAATGAGGTACCATTCTCCGTGAGGGAATAGTACTTAAGGTTTGGTACGTGTTATCCTTTGGGACGCCGTGCTTGAAGGGAATTGACGGTTACAAATGGTTAATGTGGGTATGTGTGCTCTATGAAGCATCGTGCTCAAGGTCGGTGCGTGTACTCTATGAAGTACCGTGATGTAATGAGGAATTCACGGTTACGAAAAGGTGCAGATTCGGTTTATTGTTGACTTATGTTTAATGTTATGTTATTGCATGATTTACGTACGCTTTTATTAAATAAATGAATGAAATGTTTTTGGCAAATGGTTATATGAAAGTTTTATGTAAAGCTAGAACTTACCAGCGTAGCTGACTTTTTATTATGCACATTCAGGTTAAGGCAGGTTGCGAGGATGGGCGGTGATGCTTGGCTTGCGATGAAGAGTTACCCGGCTGCTTATGAAGGCTGGCATCATGTTACGTTTTGATTTACGTTTATGTTATGTTTAAACAATGTTTACGCTTCCGCATGTTGAACAATGTTATGTTATGTTATGTCTTAATGAAGTATTTTCCGCTGCGTTATTTTGATATTCAAGTTTAAGAACCGTTTGTGAATGAGTAAATCCAACAAGTGAGGCCTCCCGGGTTTGGGGCCTTACAGAAAGACTGAATCAAGTCATTGACGATGAAGTAAATGTTTCAGGCTCAACTGCAGATATGTCTAAGAATGCTAATGCCAGTTAAGCATCCAAGAAAGAGCGACCTCCTTGGAGATTGCCACCTGGCCCACCATCTGAATCTCATGTCACCGTCAACATAGAGAATTACTACTCAAAGAGAGGGGATAGGTCAGGCATTGCATCTTGGGCTTTTTATTCGGAGAAAAATTTGTATGTTATAAAGAGAAATAGTGGACTCTTGGAGTACTACAAGAGTGCTAATGATTTTAGCTCACTAACTAAACTCGATCTTCACCAGCTGAATGAAGCATTGGCTGAGAATAAAGGGACAAATGGACCAGCTGAGATGTTTAACGCGTTCCTTAACGAACAATGGTTGACAAACTTTGCTAAAATGAAAACAGCTGAGTCCACTTTGAAGAAATCCAAAAGAGTGAAAGATCCTCACACAGGGAAGGATTGGTACAATGTAATTTGGCCAACTCCTAAGACAGTTAAGATATTCCCCGTTCACAAGAAGATGTCAGTAGATATTCTAAGAGACTTTCAATATTGGGCATACTATCCAATTACTGCTGAAGCATTAATAGTTACTGATCAAGTAGAGTTAAGATTACTGGATCCTTTTGATCTGTCAAAGTTCTGTGAACAAGACATCAAAGTGTTAGCAAGAAGCCAGATTCAGCATGAGTGGAGAAGAAGTTGTTGCTGCTGACATCTTGAGGAAGAAGTTGTATGCAAGGAGTGGAGATCAAGGTGAAGACATTAATTTTTAAAGACTAGAAAGCTTAATCCTAGGGGGAGATTATTGGACCTAGATTGTTTATGATTAAGCTTATGTTTTTGTGTTTGTGAAACCGTGAACTAGGGTTCACGGTTTGGGTATTTTGGGCCGGCCTTAGGGCCGAGTACGTGTATAAAGGCCTAGTGGTTTAGACTACGTATAATTATATGTATACCCTAACCGTGTTTGGTTAGCGGTTTTTGTCTTTGTTCTTTGTAATTTCTCTGAAGTAATATACGAGTAATTACAAGTTCTTTGTGTTCTTGAATCACCATACTTGATAGTTGTCACACCCCAACCGATGGCGGAAACGTCGGGGCGGGACGTGTAGACTGTTCATGAGCACAAGGTTGACTAAATTGAAATATATTAATCATCCAAATTTATTTCAAGTATTCAAGACAAAACCAAATCAAACCAAGTACATAAACTGAAATACATAATCCTTTATTAAAAATTATCTAGTTCCAAAACTTATGTGTAGCAAGTCTTGATCAAAATCACACATTAGTACCTGAAGCATGAATAAAATAAGGTCAACTAAAAAATTGGTGAGCATACACAGGTTTGTATATAGATAGCATATAGATTATGAATAAACAAATCCTTACATAACATGATAAAATAAGGCATTTAAGGAGAGCAACTATTGTGTAACCATGTACAATCAAACCTTTGTAACTAGCATGCAAAATTGTGTTGTCGGTAACAATCACCCCAATCTGGGTGGGTTTGTCAGACTCAATAGATCTATCATTGTTTACCGTCGTCTTGAATAGTTAATGATTGCACATAAATTGTACACAAAAGTTAGCACAACTAGCACTCAGGCATAAAGCTCAAATTGCACACATGAATGTAAAGAGGATTTGTATTTGTGTAGTTTGTGTAAATGTAAGCAATACTTTGTATAGTTTTCATGTTCCACCCCAAAAAGTGTAAAAGAGTAAAAGAGGCTATGTAATACTCACATGAATCAAAAGGCGTAGCTAACACGAGAGGCTAGATAGTAATATGATCCTTGTAATGCACAACGTTAACCTAGATTGGAATGTATATTGAATTAATAGTGTGCACAATAGTCTATGTCTAAGTCTAGGGTTGAATTGGACGTGGGTATAAAGTTAGTGGTTTGTTTTTGAAAGGTATTGCATAAAATGAAAGGTTTGAAATGGATATTTTAGAACATTTTGATCAAAGTTTGAGTTTGAATAACTAAATCAATAAATTACAAAATTATTATTTATTTACTTAGTTATAAAAATAATGTAGGTATTAGGGGTAATTAAGTATAACTTAAATAAATAATTCTTAAATATAAACTAAATAAATAATTTTTACCTTATATATTTATTTATAAAATATGTAACCTAGTCTTTTAGTTATAAAAATGTATCGGGTATTTTATATTAATTATAATTTAATAATTAACTTTTGTTAATCTATTTTTATAAATATGTGTAAATATGATTTTGTAGATTTACATGTATAACATCTATTTATTTTAGAAGTAGGCATTTGATCTTTTTAAATAAGGTTAATATAATTTTTTTATAAAATCAATTATTTTTATTTGAAAATTCATTTTGAATGCTTATTGATTTTAAAATATAAATTTTGATATTCTGCCAAGATTTTCTCACACACACGACCGTGCTTGGGACAAGGCACGATCGTGCTAGGACCACGGACGCGACCGTGCTAGTCAGGGCGCGACCGTGTTGATCAAACAGGAGACATAACTAAGATGTTCACTAGGCACGACCGTGTCTGGGCCAGGCACGACCGTGTCTAGGGTTCTGAGGCACGACCAAGTCTAGCCAAGGGGAACGACCGGGTGTGAGTGTGTGAGGCACGACCGCACTGGTATTGGCACGACCGCGCTAAATGGTTAGCACGACCGTGTCTGTTCCAAATCCGGAACGAATTGACTGTTTCTTATGATAACAGTGTTAGAATTCATAGGGCTTTCACCCATTAGGTTATTACCAGTCTTCTTGTATAGATTAATTGTATTTAAAACATCTCCAAAGTAGTATTCGATTATCCCATTTTAAAACGAACCCTAGATTCGGGTTCGTGTTAATTTCGCTATTGTAAGCCCCAATTGAGTTGGGGATTTTGATCTATGGGCTAAAACGAATGTGTATGAGGTTTCAATTACCCGGAAAGGCGATGAATCGATAGTGTACGGTAGAGGCGAGTTCCGGCGTCGACGGGTTTGATTTCCGGCGTCTTCTGCTGCAATTCCGGCTGTTTCAGTGCGTCCAGAAGTTTTAGAGAGGATCGAGTAGTGTGTGTCGTTCGTTTGCTTAAGAAAATTGCAATCAGAATGGTGGATTCGATGGTCTCATGGAAGAATTCGACGGTTATGAGATGAATCGATACAATTGAGTTTATTTGTTGTAAATACGATGATTAAAAGACTTAATTGTGTTTGTTAATAGTAGGGACGAGTGGAACGGTTACGAATTCGAACGTCACTGTGATTAAAGACTGTAGACGAGAGGCGCGACCGTGCCCATAAGAGACGCGACCGTGCCAAGGCACCGGGCGCGGCCGTTCCAAAGCAAGGTGCGCGACCGTGCCAAAGCACTTGACGCGACCGTGCCGGAATGAGGCGTGACCGTGCCTATTAGAGTTTCTGGTTATTTATAAAATCAGTCCTTGCAAATTTCAGTATTGACAGATTTGTATAAATATGAACTTATGTAGAATTTAATAGGATATACTCGTGTAAAATTTGCGGATTGCATTGAAACATAGTATTTAATTGTTGGTACGAATAGAGCAAATCAATGTATTAAAATTGGGTTTGAAATGTATCACATTGAATTGAAATACAGATAATGAAAATCAGAAATGTTACAATAGTTTCCCCATGTTGAGGGAATTTCGTCCCGAAATTTAGCTAGTGGAGGCGACGTCATCAGTGAAAAGATGGGGGTACTTGAGCTTCATTTGGTCCTCTCGTTCCCAAGTGAATTCATGACCATGTTTAGATTCCCAACGAACTTTGACAATAGGAATACGGCTTCGCTTGAGCTGCTTGACCTCACGATCCATGATTTCTTCCAGTCTCTCAACGAAGTGCATCGTTTCGTCAATGTGCACGTCGTCAAGAGGTATGTGAAGATTCTCATCAGCAAGACATTTCTTCAGATTAGGCACGTGAAAAGTAGGATGCACATTTCCAAGTGATGGAGGTAAGTCGAGTTTGTAAGCCACTTTCCCAATCCTTTCAAGGATCTTAAATGGACCCACATAGCGAGGTGCTAACTTGCCTTTCTTTCCAAAACGGATCACACCCTTCCACGGAGACACCTTTAGAAGAACAAGGTCATCGACATGGAATTCTAAGGGTTTTCGTCGTTTGTCGGCATAACTCTTTTGCCGACTTCTCGCTACTCGAATGTTGTCACGGATTTGGATAATCTTGTCGGATGTTTCTTGAATTAGCTCGGGACTGGTGATTTGTGCTTCACCAATCTCATTCCAACAGATAGGAGAACGACACTTGCGACCATAGAGAGCTTCAAATGGAGCCATGTTGATACTCGTGTGGTAGCTATTATTGTACGAGAACTCGATTAGGGATAGATATGAATCCCAATTTCCACCAAAATTAATTACACATGCTCTAAGCATATCCTCAAGAGTTTGGATTGTTCGCTCGGTCTGACCATCAGTTTGGGGATGGTAGGCCGTGCTCAAATCCAATCGTGTACCAAGAGCAGTTTGGAGAGATTGCCAAAAACGAGTGGGGAACCGAGCATCTCTATCGGAGATTATATTTAAGGGAACACCGTGACGGCTTACAATTTCGTCAATGTAAATTCGAGCCAATTCTCAACCCGGTATTCTTCACGGATAGGCAAGAAATGAGCAGATTTGGTGAGGTGGTCAATGATCACCAAAATGCTATCATAACCACTTGAGGTGCGAGGGAGTTTGGTAATGAAGTCCATAGCTAATTTTTCCCATTTCCACACGGGAATTTCTGGTTGTTCAAGTAAACCGGAAGGACGTTGATGTTCGACTTTGACTTTGGAGCAAGTTATACATTTAGCAACATAGAAGGCAATGTCCGTCTTCATACCGGGCCACCAATATTGTTGGCGAAGATCTTGGTACATTTTATCCGCACCAGGATGAATAGAATAACGGGTCTTGTGAGCCTCGTGCATAAGAAATGTACGGAGATCATAACGATCGGGAACCCAAATACGGTTCAAGTAATAAAGTAAGCCATTGGGTTTTGATTCATGTAGAGTCTTATCTTATGTATAAGCTGTTGTCATTTATTGTATGTTTAAACAGTTTTAGACTAGTTTACTTTATGTCACTTCATTAAATGTAATTTCAGTTTTCTGTAATTTACTGCTTTATTAGCCAAGTCTGGGCCATCGAAACTACTTAGTTTCGATTGAGTTTGTTCAATCGAAACTAGTAGTTTCGATAGACGGTAGTTTCGACAGTTCTGTGTATCACTTGTAGATGGTCAATCGAAACTAGTAGTTTCGATTGAACATAGTTTCGATACCTGTCACTACTATAAATAGCCTAGTTTGAGAATGTTTAGGGTGTGAGTAGCGGCTGTAACCCTGAACCTTCTCTTTCACATTGTTATTGAATCAATACACTTTGCAGTTGTTTTTACACTGTGTTCTTACATTTTCATATCATTTTGTGTTGATTCATTGTGAGGTTAGCCTGTTATCTTCACCGATTCTGTTTCTACCATCTGTTTCACCACCATACACACAGTTTCCGTCTGTGTGTGTGTGTAATCGATCAAATCAGTGATTTAAAGAGAAATCTGGACCTACAATTCAAGTTGAAGTTCAACACCACACGATATTTCCTCGTACATGTTACCCACAATGATTGAGACGTGTTGAGCTTCTAAGATGTGGTTCTGAATGTCGGTTTGGATTCGGGCACAATGAAGCATGACATGGTCCTTGCGACTCAAAGCGTCGGCTACAACATTCGCTTTGCCGAGATGATAACGAATCTCGCAGTCATAGTCGTTAAGGAGTTCAACCCAACGTCGTTGCCTCATATTGAGTTCCTTTTGCTTGAAGATGTGTTGGAGACTTTTGTGGTCGGTGAACACCACACACTTTGTGCCATAGAAGTAATGTCTCCAAATCTTTAATGTGAATACGACCGCACCCAACTCGAGGTCGTGCGTCGTATAATTTTTCTCATGAATCTTAAGTTGCCTTGATGCATAAGCGATTACATTGCCTCGTTGCATGAGGACACAACCGAGACCTTGGTTGGAGGCATCACAGTAGACAACTAGATTATCATTCCCAGTAGGGAGAGTCAAAATAGGAGCATTGCACAACTTTTGCTTGAGAGTTTGGAAAGCTTCTTCTTGCTTTGGTCCCCATTCATAAGGTTTACTCTTGTGGATTAAAGCAGTAAGAGGGACAGCAATCTTAGAGAAATTTGAGATGAAACGACGATAATATCCTGCAAGACCAAGAAATGAACGAACTTCGGTGGGGGTCTTCGGGGCATTCCAATTCTTAACCGCTTCGATCTTAGCAGGGTCAACATGAATTCCCTTGTCGTTGACGATATGACCAAGAAATTGAACTTCCTTTAGCCAAAATTCACATTTGGAGAATTTGGCATATAGTTGTTCCTTCCTCAAGAGGTCCAAAACCAGTCTAAGGTGATGCTCATGGTCGGCTTTAGTCTTGGAGTAGATTAAGATATCATCAATGAAGACAATCACAAATTTATCAAGGTACGGTTTGCACACACGATTCATGAGGTCCATTAAAATTGCAGGTGCATTGGTTAGCCCAAAAGGCATGACCATGAACTCGTAGTGACCATACCTTGTTCGGAAAGCGGTCTTTGGAATATCTTCCTCTTGTACACGGAGTTGATGAAAACCAGATCGAAGATCAATTTTCGAGAAGCAAGTAGAGCCTTGAAGTTGATCGAAGAGGTCATCAATTTTAGGCAAAGGGTAACGGTTCTTGATGGTAAGCTTGTTGAGTTCGAGGTAGTCAATACACATGCGAAATGATCCATCCTTCTTTTTGACGAATAAGACGGGTGCACCCCACGGTGAATGACTTGGACGGATGAAACCCTTGTCGGAGAGCTCTTGGAGTTGACTTACAAGTTCTTGCATTTCAGAGGGTGCAAAGCGGTAAAGAGCTCTAGCCACGGGGTTAGCTCCGGGTATAAGGTCAATGCGAAATTCTACTTGTCGAATGGGTGGAAGACCGGATAGATCTTCGGGAAATACTTCGGGAAAATCCCGAATGATAGGAATGTCTTGGATACACTTCTCTTTGACATCCTTTTGAACAACATGAGCTAAGAAGGCTACGTATTTCTTTCGTAAGTACTTTTGGGCGGTAGTGCATGACATTAACTTGAGTCCTTTGCAAGACTTTTCACCAAAGACTCTTAACGTTTCTCCCGACGGTAGAGGTATTCGGATGCACTTCTCGAAACAGATGACTTCGGCATGATGATTTGATAGCCAATCCATGCCTATGATGATATCAAAACTTCCTAGTGGCATTGGTACAAGGTTGATTGGAAATGCATGATCATTAAGTTCTAGAGAGCAGTCGTGAATAACAGAGTCAATTGTAAGGGAGTCACCATTTGCTACTTCGACGGTGAAGGTTTTCTCTAATTGGGATCGTGTCTTTGCAAGTAAGGGTTCAAAGTTAAGTGACACAAAACTTTTATCGGCACCTGTATCAAATAAAATGGAGGCATATTGACTATTAACAAGGAATGTACCGTTGACCACATCATTGTTGGCTTGAGCTTCATTGGCGTTTATGTTGAAAGCACGCCCACGAGCTCCGCCTTGTCTAGCATTGGTGAACCTTGGGAACTGGTCATGAAAATGATTTGGGTTACCACATTCATAACAAGCACGCCCATTTGCAGTGTTTGAAGTGTTTACAAGATATATATAGTAACTTAGAATCAAGACAGACCCTTGATTCTAAGGATCAGATCGAACACAGACCGTTGATCTTGTTTATTAATCTAAATTACATGCAAAGGCTAATCTAGATAACTTTATTGAAACGTCTTCTTTGGCATCATTGTTTGCATGCTTGGAGACGCGCGACATTGTCCTTTATTGGTTGGACCACTGAGGTTCCTTCTGCTTGGAGTGTGGCAGTTGCTTTTGCAGAAAGGTGTCAGAGGCGCTTCACATGGATAGTCAGCTGCAATGTTTGGTCTTCGGTGAATAAGGCTATCAGCATCAGAGATGAGAATAATACTGCTGATAAGCCCATCAGCAGCACCTTGTGTGGAACGCTGCTGATAAGCCTATCAGCAGCTACAAGTGTTGAATGCTGCTGATAAGCCTATCAGCAGCAACTTGTGTTGAATGCTGCTGATAAGCCTATCAGTAGCAACTTGTGTTAAATACTTAGAATAATTTGGTAGCAATTAGTCTTTGGTTCTACAGATATACTTGTGTAAAATTTGCGGATTGCATTGAAACATAGTATTTAATTGTTGGTACGAATAGAGCAGATCAGTGTATTAAAATTGGGTTTGAAATGTATCACATTGAATTGAAATACAGATAATGAAAATCAGAAATGTTACAATAGTTTCCGCCTATTAAGTGTGAGAATTGATATCGTGTGTGTGTGTTTATACAAAGATCCTTGAGGTTTTGGGACTTATAAAAACCAGGATTCTCCTGAGCAAGTTATCACTGTATATCCTTAGTAACATGTGGTACTGGTACGTGGATCTAAAGACGGGCGAGGCGGTGGTTATGAGAAAGACAAGGTCCGCAATTGGAAACTTGGAGCCTAAGGAACTTATTAGAGTCTTTGATGAGATCACTTTCATCAACTTTTTTGTGAAAGATCTGACGGTTCTAAATGACAAGTATTGCATATACACGGATGAATGGATGAAGCTTCAAGCATCAAGATACAAAAAGTTGGTCAAGTTTTGCCTTGACTACAAGATGAAGATGGGAAGATAAAGCTGGAGGAGATGGAAGACCGAAGACAATCCAAATTTGTTGTCAAGGGGGAGTTTGATGGAGCACGTATGTGTGATAAACACTCTGGATTTTGTCTATGCTTTTGTTTCTGTCTTTCTGTAATTGTATATGTATTTCAGTGTCTGTACGTATTGGTTTATTGAGTTGTAAACACGTATGTAGGTACTTGTCGTTGTAATCGTCTTTTGTAAGTATTATGCGCACTTAATAAGTGCGTATGTAGTTTAACCTGCGTACTTAGCAAGTACGAATGTGTTATTGTCTGCGTACTTGCTAAGCACGCAGGAACAAAGCCCTGCGCACTTAGCAAGTGCACAGGCATCATGTCTTAGTATATATAGCTAGTTTGTGTTGTTGTTATGTATGCACTCATTGTAACTGGTTGTGATTATCAATAGACGAAGTTTAAAGTATCTTGTGTTTGTTTTTGACAGTTTACTTTGTGTTGCTTGATTCTCCACCTAGTCACAGGCATTCCGCACCCGGTTAGACTAGTCACACACTCGCACGTAACGATCTGAGACACCCGGGAACCTACATTAGCAAGCTATATGTTTGGTAACTCATGCAAACAAAAGGCCAGGTCTTGTTTTCTTGTTATCATATAAAAATAGTGTTTCATGGTTTCAATGTGTAAAGTAAGTATGTTTCTCCCCCAAAGTATTCAACAAACAGGTCTATGTCTTAATCGAGTCATAAGATACCATTAGGTACTTATCGAGCTTTATTGACTAACCCTAATAATATAAACGGGTCTAAATTTGTGTTGACTTATAACGCATGCAGTTGAGCTTGACTGATTCGTTAAAGTGTAGTGACTATTTGATAGTTATTCCAGAGTTGTAGTTATACTCTGGGGAGTATTGACTTGTCTTTGTGTATTTGGGTACGTATAAAAGAAATACTTGTACACATTTATTCATGACAACCTATAATCATAGTTTAATTAGTCTTAGGAAAATACATAATATACGTGTCACATGTGTAAACATTCTTGTATAAAATTAGGTAATGTAGGTTTATAAATATATATGACTTGTCCTGAACAATGGTGTTTAATGTATTCGGACACATACGAATGTATATATATATATATATACATATATATAGGGAGAGATTCATTACAGAACACTAATTATTGCGAGAACAAAAAGAACAAACTTAAATTGTTTAATTTCTTGATCTACGATTTATATTTTTTAAAATTTGTACTTCATACATACAAATATGCATGTTTGTACACATAAAAACCTAATAAACAATTTTTCGAATATGTTTTTATACATTTAAAAGTTTACCTACACATGTGTAGATTATGTCTAGGTAAAATAACTTATACATCCTACACATGAATTACACATATGTAGGTTGTTTAAATAAACGAAATTTATTCATGTTTTTTTAATAAATTTCTTGAGAGATGAATAAACATTGCATTTCTATCATTTTCATATATTTTAAAACATTTTAAGATTGAAAAAATGAAGGATTCGTTTTGTTCCTGTAAGGCCCCAAACCCGGGAGGCCTCACTTATTAGATTTACTCATTCACAACGGTTCTTAAACTTGAATATCAAAATAACGCAACGGAAAATACTTTATTAAAACATAGCATAACGTAACATAACATTGTTCAACATGCGGAAGCGTAAACATTGTTCAAACATAACACAAATGTAAATCAAAACGTAACATGATGCCAGTCTTCATAAGCAGCCGGGTAACTCTTCATCGCTAGCCAAGCATCACCGTCCATCCTCGCAACCTGCCTTAACCTGAATGTGCATACTAAAAAGTCAGCTACGCTGGTGAGTTCTAGCTTTACAAAAAACTTTCACATAACCATTTGTCAAAAACATTTCATTCATTTATTTAATCATGCAATAACATAACATTAAACATAAGTCAACAATAAATCTAATCTGCGGCTTTTCGTAACCATCAATTCCTTATTACAGCATGGTACTTCATAGAGTACACGCACCGACCTTGAGCACGGTGCTTTATAGAGCACACATACCCACATTAACCATTTATAGTCGTCAATTCCCTTCAAGCACGACGTCCCAAAGGATTGCACGTACCAAACCTAAAGTACTATTCCCTCACGGAGAATGGTACCTCATTAGAGATCCCGGTAATCCCCCATTGGTGACCGTCGTCACCCCTTTTCACCCATTGTACAAGAGATGGCCAGCCACAAAGGCCCCTATAAAGGTAAGGCCCATACATGCATACATACCATAGCTCCCGAAGGAACTCATGGCAGATTCAGTTATTTCGTGACTTTCATAAAAACTTTACTTCTTTTTAGTTAAAGCATTCACACGTTTTATTAAATAGCAATTTATTTGTAAACATTTCGTAAACCTCATTTGGCAACACATTTCATAAACACATTTCAACTTTCCTTTTGTAAACATCATTTCATAAAACATTATCGTGTAAGTATGCACACCAGCCCAAGACATAGTTCAAACGTTAAAAGTAGGGCTCTAGAACTCATCTGATAAGCTAGTCTCGTTCTATCCTAACAACGGTCCAACGAGCGTCACACGCGATCTGAATTGGTTAATTACACATACATCAGACCTAATCTAAATTACACGCTTTTACTCATTCTGATCTAGGTGAACTTAAGGCTCCATTCGCTGCCCATAGTCTAGGTGAACATATAGGCGAACTTGTCCTAAGTTCGCTCGACTTGACCAAGCGAACTTACCAGGCGAACATAACCAAGTTCGCCCCCCCTAAGTTCGCTTACTTCATGCTCCAAGCGAACTTAGCGTGGAATTGTCAACTACCTCGGTCACTCTTGCAGTTCTACCCTCAGCGGTCTCTACACTAAAGGCTCTTTCTATCCTACTAACTGTGCATTTTTCCCATTTGTAGAAGGTAGTTGATATAAAACCTTTACTGGCACCCGAATCAAAGATTACGGAAACATAAGTATGGTCAAGGATAAACGTACCTAACATTACGTAGGGGTCTACCCTGGCTTGGTCCTGCGTCTGCGCGTACACTCGAGTCTTTGCCCGGGGCCTCTCATCTTTCTTCTCGGTACTCTTCCCTTTCCCAGTTTCACCCACTTTTGGTTTCGGGCATTCCCTACTCACATGACCGACATCCCCACAGTTATAGCACTTGAAGTGTTGTGGGCACTCACGGTAGTAGTTCCCAGTCTTGCCACACTTAAAGCACAAGTTAGATCCCAGTCTACATTCACCTGCATGCTCCTTTCCAAATTTCCTATAAATGGTCGGCTCATCCACCCGAGCCCTCTTATCACGAGCCCCAAACATCTTTCCCTCAGTTCGCTTGTTTGAGAAGCTCGGTTTCTTCTTTGGTTCCTCAATGGCGGCATCGTTTAATGCCAGATCATCATACACCACACCACTGAGTTCCACCACTGAATCGAAGGTGGTAGGGGTGTTTGCTTTGATAAAGGTGCGGACCTTGTCCGACAGTCCCTGTATATAACTAGCAATCTTTCTCTCTCCGGTAGTGATCAAATGCGGCACCAGACATGCCAACTCATTGTACCGGGTAGTGCATTAACGGTGTGTCATGTTACCAGCCTTTAAATTCAGAAATTCTCTCTCCACCTTCTCAATTTCGTTCCTTGGGCAAAAATTCTTGATAACCAGCGCCTTCAAATCATTCCATAACATACAGTCAACAGCCGTATCTCCCTTAGCTTGTCGCACTCCCTCCCACCAATGGGACCCTTCTTCTCTAAAGGAGTTAGCAGCAAATTTCAACACTTGATCAGCCCGGCATTCGCTGAGACGGATGGCAGCCTCCATACGGATTACCCAGTCAAACGTAGCCACCACGTCTTTCCTTCCAGTCAGGACCGGCGGGTCACATGCTTTAAAGGACTTATAGTTGCATCCGCGAGCAGCCGGTGCGTTGTTAGTCTCGTAGTTCTAGGCACCAGTTGTCGTGTTAGACCCACCTTCCCCATTAGCTTTCTTCAACACTTCTGCCAACAGACCTGGCAGAGAGGTCTTCATCAAATCTGTGAATTCACGTGCTAGAGTTGCTATAACTTCTGGTTCAAAAGTGAAAGGTTGTTCTTCAACATGTGTCTGCTCAGTTCCATGCACACTAACCGCCGGTTCAGTGTGGACACTTCCTTCTTCACTATACTCTTGACGCGCAGGGGTCTTGCCACGCCCACCATTTCGGCCTCCGGTACGACCGCCGGTACGGCCCCCACCACGCCTTCCGTTTCCTCTTCTCGCCATTTCGTTCTATAAGACAAGGAATCCAAAGTCATCATGCTAGTTAACAAATAGAATTCAACAAGCACTGTAAGATGTTAATATACACTAGCCATCTGTAATTAACCATTACACTACCTCTCGATTTCCATTTGACCACCTTTTTGATTCCATTAGAACACAAGTCCTAACCTAACGCTTCTAAGGCATGCTATATAAGTAAATATATACAATCTACCTTGATACCTGATGCTGTGGCTCGAGTTACCCGTACTGGCATCCGCTTTCGGTCCCATTCACAGTTTAAGTTAACACACTAGAAGTGTCCAAATCTCTCAAACTATTGCTCTGATACCAACTTGTAAGGTCCCAAACCCGGGAGGCCTCACTTACTGGATTTACTCATTCACAATGGTTCTTAAACTTGAATATCAAAATAACGCAGCAGAAAATACTTCATTAAAACATAACATAACGTAACATAACATTGTTCAACATGCGGAAGCGTAAACATTGTTTAAACATAACACAAACGTAAATCAAAACGTAACATGATGCCGGTTTTCATAAGCAGCCGGGTAACTCTTTATCGCTAGCCAAGCATCACCGTCCATCCTTGCAACCTGCCTTAACCTAAATGTGCATACTAAAAATTCAGCTACGCTGGTGAGTTATAGCTTTACATAAAACTTTCACATAACCATTTGCCAAAAACATTTCATTCATTTATTAAATAAAAGCGTACGTAAATCATGCAATAACATAACATTAAACATAAGTCAACAATAAACCGAAGTTTCACCTTTTCATAACCGTCAATTCCTCATTACAAAACGGTACTTTATAGAGTACATGCACCGACCTTGAGCACGGTGTTTCATACAGCACACGTACCCACATTAACCATTCGTAACCGTCAATTCCCTTCAAGCACGACGTCCCAAAGGATAGCACGTACCAAACCTTAAGTACTATTCCCTCACGGAGAATGGTACCTCATTAGGGATCCCGGTAATCCCCCATTGGTGACCGTCGTCACCCCTTTTCACCCAGTTGTACAACCGTTGGCCAGCTACAAAGGCCCCTATAAAGGTAGGGCCCATACATGCATACATACCATAGCTCCCGAAGGAACTCATGGCAGATTCATTTATTTCGTGACTTTCATAAAAACCATTACTTCTTTTTAGTTAAAGCATTCGCACGTTTTATTAAATAGAAATTTATTTGTAAACATTTCGTAAACCTCATTTGGCAACACATTTCATAAACACATTTCAAATTTCCTTTCGTAAACATCATTTCATAAAACATTATCGTGTAAGTATGCACACCAGCCCAAAACATAGTTCAAACATTAAAAGTAGGGCTTTAGAACTCACCTGATAAGCTAGTCTCGTTCTGTCCTAACAATGGTCCAACGAGCGTCACACACAATTTGAATTGGTTAATTACACATACATCAGACCTAATCTAAATTACACGCTTTTACTCATTCTGATCTAGGCGAACTTAAGGCTAAGTTCGCTGACCATAGTCTAGGCGAACATATAGGCGAACTTGTCCTAAGTTCGCTCGACTTGACCAAGCGAACTTACCAGGCGAACATAACCAAGTTCGCCCCCCCTAAGTTCGCTTACATCATGCTCTAAGCGAACTTGATAAGTTCGCCCCAATCCTTGCCAGGTGAACTTGATAAGTTCGCCTGTCGGGCTGTCTTCTTCCTAAAAAATCCGAAGTTCTTGCATGCGAATCTGATCATGTCGAGATCCCAACTTTCTTTGTTCAAAACGTTCTGTTCTCTTTCTAGATGCTAGACCTAAGCTTATTTTCAAGTTTCAACCGTAAAAACGTTACCTTTTTACCCAAAACCCAAAAACCCAACATAAGCTAAAATCTCAAATCTAGCTCGAGTTGTTACCTGAATCGAGATTCTGATTCGGAGGTTATCTTCACGAGCACTGGAGACACGAGCTGGTATAATCTTGAGCGATTCTGACACTTTCTCTCTCTATGGTTTTCTCTCTCTAGAAGTTGCAAATGAGAGAAGGTGTGTGCATATGGGGTATTTATGGGAGAGGCATCCCCTCCCCGAGCCCACCTCGTGACCAACTCGGCCCAACCCCAGCCCGCACACCTTTGTCCGTTCATTCCACTCTTCCCGTTTTGAACCCGTTATCTTTATTTCTCATTTTTATTTTTGGGATGTTACAGTTCCTCATGTTCTCGCAGTATTTTGTGTTCTGAATTGAACATTCCCCTATACACACACACACACACACACACACACACACACACATATATATATATATATATATATATATATATATCGTATCAAAAACTAACATTATAATATACAAGTATTCTATTAAACAATAAACGTTTGAGTTTAAGTAAAGTATACACATATCCGTCTATATATAGATACAATTTTATATATAGGTAACAAAATACTTGCTTACTTAAGTACTATTACATACATAAGTTTACATTTACACATGAATACGATTATATGTATATGTACATAAAATTTGTTTGAAATATAACCGTTTAGGTTTCCAATTGTCTGTGTTTTATAATCAATAATCTTAATGATATAGACATATATTACATCTTATATTTGTGTATGTAAATATATATATATATATACACATATCTATATAGGGGACTGTTCAAATGAGAACAAGGTTTTTTGTGAGAACAGGAAGAACTAGTCTCAACCTTAGATTAAATATGATCTACGACTTAAATCTTAAGTGGAAAATTGGTAAATAACTTGCTTCATTACTATAGTTTAATGCCAAGAAAGGGTAATATTGAAATTTTAATGTGTAGGGTTTTTTAATTAAGATGTAACCGTATGAAATTTGCTACATTTACTCCTTTATAAATGTAGAAACACAATCAAGTCACACCTACTTCCCATTTTCTTTGGTTTATCACCTTCAATCAAAAGAACGTATACACTCGTCTGGATACCTTCGTCGCTCAACCTACGTCAAATTAAAGTCCATCAAAGCTTTCTAGTTCAAGGCATTTGCATGTGTTCATCAAAAATCCAAAAAAATTAGGGTTTCAGAGGGTAAAATAATCAGATGGATGTATTTTGCATTTTAGTGTGTATGCAAAGTACATGCATGTCGAATTTGGTTGTTATTTAAGTATAATTGTTTTAGAAATAATATTTTGGTTGAATGTATAGTTCGGTATAGCAAATCATTTGGTGAAAGATTAAAATGCACTCCAAATGTTCGATCGTATGCTTTACTCAAAAATCCAGACTCTATTTGGTGTATTAGATGTGTAGGTGTAGTATGGTGTGTGTATGTTGTGTAGGGATGTAGTTATGTTCGTGTATTATAAACAAAATGTAATAAAGGGTGTGTGTAGTCGTGTAGATTATGATGCACACCATTTGTTTGATCTAATGCCTTATTCATAAATGCAGATGCAATTGAGTTTTTTGTTTGTGTAGGTGCATTTTATTGATGTGTAGGGATGAAGTGTATTTAATTTGTTATAATGAAAATGTATAAATCGTGGTATGTAGGTTATGGTTTAGCATAGATGTTGGTTTTTTTGTTAAAGTTTGTTTTTATCATATTCAAAGTAAAAAATAAAAACACAAATCAAACCTGGTATCTTTTGTGTATGGATATTGTATGTTGTGTAGGCATATTTAATATTGGTGTTAACTCAATCATTATATCCAACGCAAATCTGGAACAATCCGTATACAATGGACATCGTTATTAAAAGTGCTGACAAGGAATGCAATGCGTTTTATGGAGACGGAGGATGCACATCATCATATGCCCCACGTGTGAATTATAGTTTGGGAATGACACAGTTAGGGGTTGTTCAAGATATGCGTACGCCCTAGATTAAGGACATTGATGAGAAAGATAATGTGGCGATGAGTGTTGTTATGAAAATAATGAGTACAGAAAAATTAAGCGATCAAAATCTATGCATACGATGCATGTAAGCAATCAATTAAGGTCGCCCTTTCTGATCAGGGATGTGGATATCAAAAAAAAGGGGACGAAAGAAGCAGCCCAGGTGTGGTCATTTATGTGGTGCACATGGGTCGATGGAAGGTTAGTTCGCCTATAATACCGAATGTGTCTTTAGTGTATAACATGTGATTGGTTCTGGTTAATTCGAGAAAAAATTCAATAAATACTAACAAATTAATATATAATGGTTGTAGTGAGGAGATATTCAAGGCATGTATTAATATCTTTGGAGATCAAATAACTTTTGAAAGCTTGGAGCTAAAGTGTATGGTATCAAGGGGTGTCAATGAGTGTTGGTCATCGGTTTTGAATCAAGATGAGGAAAAAAGGTGTAAAGATTCTCCTCATAGACTGTTTGTTGGGCCATGTTTTCTCCTAAGTATCCTGCACACCAAAGTGTTATTTAGTTACATTGCCTGTTTTTTAAGCCAATTCTTATTTGTTTGATTTAGCACATAAAATGTTTTCCCGAGAAACATGATCGACCCTTTGTTAGAATGTTTAGTTGTTTACATGTATTGTGGATAATGTGTCAATTGGATGAGTGGGGCATGTTTTAGGTATGTTGAGTTATCATAGAGTTTCTTGTGTAGGAAACATTAAATTTTGTGTAGAAAAAATAAATGCCACTGTTTCAGTTATATGTTTCTGTTGTGTAGGGTATCTTACAACTTGTATAGGAAAATATATGTTTCTTTATTGGTTTTCTATTAAATTTAATTTTAGATACCTCTGTTTGTATGCAATCGCTATGTTGAAATATATGTTTCTGTTGTGTAGGGTATCTTACGACTCCGGTATTTTTATGATAAGGCACATGGAGACATACATGGGGACATGATCAAATAGTTGGGATAATGGTTTTGCTATAGAGGGGAGTAAACAGAGGCAACAGTTGAAAATGTTACGGGAGAAATATGTTTCGAAGATTTTGCTCTCAAATATAAACGGACGAAAAGATTTTGTGTTGGAGACTATTCGTAAAAAAGCGATGAGGAAATAGAGCTCTATTGGATTATGAAGTGTTGAAGGTTTAATACTCTATATTTTGTCTTTTAAGTATGAATAATTTTAATATTATGTTTTTTTGGTATGGTTGGTATTATTTGGTACCACCTTTAACTATGATGGATCTTTTGGTATGAAAGTCTTTTGTGCTC
This sequence comes from Smallanthus sonchifolius, assembly GCA_023525975.1. NCBI lineage: Eukaryota > Viridiplantae > Streptophyta > Magnoliopsida > Asterales > Asteraceae > Smallanthus > Smallanthus sonchifolius. The sequence continues at coordinate 56,111,046 of CM042034.1, forward strand.
ATTTTTTGCTAACTTTTATAGGTCCACATGGCTCTTCTACAGATCGTTCTCGTGATAAGACGTATCGTTAACACAGAGTGTGGAATCCTACCGTATCAACGATTGCATACGAAATAGACAATAGAAACAATCAGGTAAATAACATTCACTTGTTCCAACAATCACAGAGTTTGCAGAATTCTTGTTCGATCAGTCTCACTACTCTTTCGCTACTCTGTTCTAAACAGACTCTGAAACTCTATTTATAGACACATGTTCTGCACCAGGCGAACTTAACAAGTTCGCCTAAAAGATGCTTAGGCGAACCTATTAAGTTCGCCTCTAATAGGCTAAGCGAACTTACCAAGTTCGCTTCTGATAAACCAGGCGAACTTGACAAGTTCGCCTCTAGCATAACTTGTATAAACACTTAGAAAACATTTAATACAAAAACATAAAGACATTTAGATCTAAACTATTATAAAGCTTTTGTCATACAATCTATGTCCTAACAGACTCCCCCTTGAGAATAGCTTGATCTTTAGTCTTCAGTCTTTATGATGAGCTCTTCCAGTTATCCGGTAATCTGCTGTAACATCCCGAGTTTTAGAGCACGAGAGAATTCACGAGGAATTAAAACTTAAATAAAAAGAAAGGAATCGGGCTTGGGCCGGGGTGTATGGGCCGAAAGGGGCAAGGGTCGGGCCCTTATAAGCCTCAAGATCAGCCAAAAGCTCTCATTTCCACTATCATTTTCGTTTCTAGAGAGAGAAGGTGAGAGAGAGTCTAGAGAGAGAAAGTCCCGTTTTTCAAATCCGAGCTCATAGGACTGTGGGCATACGTATCTGGACCGTTTAGCTGTGAAGGAGAAGCGATTTCAGGTAACCTATTCTCTTAGATCTGAGTTTTAGTTCGTTTTTGGGATTTTCGGGTTTTGGATAAAAAGGCAACGATTTTGCGGATGGAACTTGAAAATGAGCTTAGGTATAGCATCTAGAATGGAAACCGAACATTTTGATCTAAGAAAAGTTGAGATACTGATTCGATCAAACTCGCATGCAAAAGCTTCAGATTTTTGGAAAGACAATCTGTGCAGACCCATCGAAACTACCTAGTTTCGATATGTTCAGACCCCATCGAAACTACCTAGTTTCGATATGTTCAGACCCCATCGAAACTACAAGTTTCGATATGTTCAGACCCCATCGAAACTACAAGTTTCGATATGTTCAGACCCCATCGAAACTACAAGTTTCGATATGTGCAGACCCATCGAAACTACCTAGTTTCGATAGGTGCAAATCCATCGAAACTACTAGGTTTAAGCATAGAGATGTCTAGTGTCATCTAGGAGCACTACCTTACAAGTACGGCTTTATTATAACAGATCGTGGGTGACATTAGTGACGCGCAGTAACCAGCTAAGAGTATTTCAGAACTGCTTATCAGGTGAGTTCTAATCCCCTTTTTGCCTTCTTTAGGGGTGGTGTGCATACTTAGTGTAAAGTGTTTATTATATTTTATATATTATAAACTGAAGAGAAAAGCCATGTTTTAGTGAAAGGTTTAAAAGAGGCAAAAGTATGTTTTCAGTAAAGTAAGATATATCATTTGGCAAGCGTTTACTATATTTTCATATACATAAACAAAGGCATGATATATGTGCTAGTATGTTTTCAGTAAAGTAAAATATATCATTTGGCAAGCGTTTACTATATTTTCATATACATAAACAAAGGCATGATATATGTGCTAGTATGTTTTCAGTAAAGTAAGATATATCATTTGGCAAGCGTTTACTATATTTTCATATACATAAACAAAGGCATGATATATATGATAAGCTATGTTTCAGAAAGTAAGATGTATTTTATGATAAGCTATGTTTCAGTAAAAGCAAAGATATATCACTTGGCAAGCGTTTACTATATTTTTATATACATAAACAAAGGCATGATATATGTTAAGTTATGAACAAGATTTACAGAAAGATTTATGAACAGTAAAGTGAACAGTAAAGAGAACAGTTTTCCTTCGGGAATATGTACCAGCTATAAAGGTCCTTGGGACAGATGTTACTTGTACAAGATGTCAGATATGGGTTCTACCCATTAGTAAGAACCTTAGGGTTCGTTAACAGTTGTACAATTGGTATGAGTGACGGCGGTTGCTCGGGAGGTCCACGCAACCTCCCCTTAGCGTTAAGCGGTATTGTCGGTTCATGGATGTAAGCCATGGGGGCATTGACTAGGGTATTGTCGGTTCATGGTCGTTGATCATGGGGGCATTGACCAGGTACTCGTCGGTTCATGGATGAAAGCCATGGGGGCGGTACAGTAGTGACAAGGAATTGACGGATAAGCGGTATTGTCGGTTCATGGTCGTTGATCATGGGGGCATTGACCAGGTACTTGTCGGTTCATGGATGTAAGCCATGAGGGCAGTACAGTAAAGAGGAATTGACGGTTTATTATACGTTTTAAACTGTTTGAAAAGTAAAGTGTGTTAAGTTTAGCCTTAATGGCAGTATATATATGTTTGAAAAGTAAAGTGTGTTAAGTTTAGCCTTATTGGCAGTATATATGTTTTAGTAAATCTTTTGTATAATTGATTTAAAGTAAACGTTAGAACTCACTCAGCGTTGCTGATTTTTAGTATGCATATCAGTTAAGTGCAGGTTTAGATGATGGATGTGGATGCTTGGGCTTAGAGAGAAGAGTTACCCGAAGATCAGTGTCTGGCATCCCGATTATGTTTATGTTATATTTTAGCTTGACGTTGTTAAAGACAATTTGTATTAGACATGTTTATGTTTCCGCTGCGTATGTAAAGAAGATTAAATCGTTTCCGCTGTATTAATGAATGCCTTACGTTTAAAGTGCTATGTGTTGATGAGTAAATCCAATAAGTGAGGTCTCCCGGGATCGGGGCCTCACAAGTTGGTATCAGAGCCATAGTTTGAGAGATTTGGACATCCCCGATGTCCAGACTTAAACTGAGAATGGGACAGTTAGCGGATGCCAGTACGGGTAACTCAAGCCAAAGCATCAGAAGCGTATAGTAAGTAAAGTTTACCTTTAGAGTGTCAAGATAAGAATAGAGGCTTTAGTGGAACCATGAAAGCGAATAAATAGAAAACAAGATGTGATGTAATGGTTAATTACAGATGGCCAGTGTATATTAACATCTTACCTTACTTATTGTGTTCTACATATTCCCTAGCATGATGAAATTAAATCTTTTGTTCTCTATCTTTCAGTTAGAAATGGCTAGACGTGGAGGAACTAGAGGGGGTGGAGGAGGAAGACGTGGTGGGCGTACAGGCCGCCACGGTGGAGCTAGCACAAACCAAGTGATTGAAGGGAGTGTTCACACTACCCATACTGATACGGTGGTCAGTCAGCACAATGTTGAACATGCGGCAGAAGATGATCAGACATTCGAGTTCGAGCCGGCCGTGCAAGCAGCTATTGGCCATGAGTTTACCCGACTGTTGAAGGAAACCGTACCGGCCATACTAGACGAAGCCTTGAGGAAGGCCAAGGAGAGCCCTAACACAACTGAAGAGCCTGTGGTGCTTCCAGCAATGGGAGGACCAAATCTAGTAGAAAATGTTGCACCGCCTGCTCGCGGCTGTGACTATAAGGCATTTCGGGGTTGTGATCCACCCGTGCTTACTGGGGAAAAGGAAGCATCAGATACCTTAGATTGGATTAACGGCATGGAGTCGACCATTCGTCTTAGTGAATGTCGACCGGAACAAGCAGTCATGTTCGCTGCAAAGTCATTGAAAGGGGAAGCCGCACACTGGTGGGAAACTGTGAAACAGGCTAAGGGTGACCAAGCGGTCGGATTGATGAGGTGGAGTGACCTGAAAGCGTTGGTAACTGAAAAGTTTTGTCCTAAGAATGAGGTCCACAAGGTGGAAAGGGAATTCTTGACTCTGCAAGCCGGACTCATGACTCACCGGCAATATACTTCAAAGTACAATGAGTTGGCGCGTCTGGTGCCTCATCTTGTAACGTCAGAGGAGAGGAGGATTCATTATTATGTTCAGGGGTTGCCTCCAAAGATACGTACCTTTGTAAAGGCCAACACACCGAGTACCTTTGAGTCGGTGGTTGTTCTGAGCGGAGTTGTCTATGATGACATTGCCTCTGAAGTCATTGCTGAAGCACCCAAGAAACAAGCAGCTAAGCGCACTGCTGAGGAACTCCAGGGTCCTAACGATAGGAGGGCGAGGGTAGAAGCAGAGGGTCTATGCGGTAAATGTGGGAGGAGACATGGAGGTGAATGTAAGGCGGGTCAGGTGGGATGTTTCAGGTGTGGCAAGTTTGGACACCAATCACGGGACTGCCCGGAAAGGCCAAGATGCCACAATTGTGGGGGACAGGGACACGTGAGCCGAGATTGTAGGAAGCGCAAAGAGCCGGAAGCGGGAGGATCCGGAAAGGGTAAGGGTGCAGAGAAAGAACCTTACATCAACAAGGCCACAGCAAGGGTTTACCAGATGACTCAGTAAGGTACGTTGCAAACTCTTATTTGTGATATGCCAAGTTTATGATTTTATTTCCTTGAATGATTAGTTAGCCCCATCAGCTTAGGAGCCTTAGAACTAGATATTACCCGGATTAGATCCTCAGCGGTAGTTAATCACAATGGCCTTCATGACCAAGCTGCCTTGCATAGCTACGGTTTATGCCACCCATTCTGTGATTTGCTATCGGTATAGCTTATGGCAGGTTTCGAGGACGAAACCTATTGTAAGGAGGGTAGACTTGTAACATCCCGAGTTTTAGAGCACGAGAGAATTCACGAGGAATTAAAACTTAAATAAAAAGAAAGGAATCGGGCTTGGGCCAGGGTGTATGGGCCGAAAGGGGCAAGGGTCGGGCCCTTATAAGCCTCAAGATCAGCCAAAAGCTCTCATTTCCACTATCATTTTCGTTTCTAGAGAGAGAAGGTGAGAGAGAGTCTAGAGAGAGAAAGTCCCGTTTTTCAAATCCGAGCTCATAGGACTGTGGGCATACGTATCTGGACCGTTTAGCTGTGAAGGAGAAGCGATTTCAGGTAACCTATTCTCTTAGATCTGAGTTTTAGTTCGTTTTTGGGATTTTCGGGTTTTGGATAAAAAGGCAACGATTTTGCGGATGGAACTTGAAAATGAGCTTAGGTATAGCATCTAGAATGGAAACCGAACATTTTGATCTAAGAAAAGTTGAGATACTGATTCGATCAAACTCGCATGCAAAAGCTTCAGATTTTTGGAAAGACAATCTGTGCAGACCCATCGAAACTACCTAGTTTCGATATGTTCAGACCCCATCGAAACTACCTAGTTTCGATATGTTCAGACCCCATCGAAACTACAAGTTTCGATATGTTCAGACCCCATCGAAACTACAAGTTTCGATATGTTCAGACCCCATCGAAACTACAAGTTTCGATATGTGCAGACCCATCGAAACTACCTAGTTTCGATAGGTGCAAATCCATCGAAACTACTAGGTTTAAGCATAGAGATGTCTAGTGTCATCTAGGAGCACTACCTTACAAGTACGGCTTTATTATAACAGATCGTGGGTGACATTAGTGACGCGCAGTAACCAGCTAAGAGTATTTCAGAACTGCTTATCAGGTGAGTTCTAATCCCCTTTTTGCCTTCTTTAGGGGTGGTGTGCATACTTAGTGTAAAGTGTTTATTATATTTTATATATTATAAACTGAAGAGAAAAGCCATGTTTTAGTGAAAGGTTTAAAAGAGGCAAAAGTATGTTTTCAGTAAAGTAAGATATATCATTTGGCAAGCGTTTACTATATTTTCATATACATAAACAAAGGCATGATATATGTGCTAGTATGTTTTCAGTAAAGTAAAATATATCATTTGGCAAGCGTTTACTATATTTTCATATACATAAACAAAGGCATGATATATGTGCTAGTATGTTTTCAGTAAAGTAAGATATATCATTTGGCAAGCGTTTACTATATTTTCATATACATAAACAAAGGCATGATATATATGATAAGCTATGTTTCAGAAAGTAAGATGTATTTTATGATAAGCTATGTTTCAGTAAAAGCAAAGATATATCACTTGGCAAGCGTTTACTATATTTTTATATACATAAACAAAGGCATGATATATGTTAAGTTATGAACAAGATTTACAGAAAGATTTATGAACAGTAAAGTGAACAGTAAAGAGAACAGTTTTCCTTCGGGAATATGTACCAGCTATAAAGGTCCTTGGGACAGATGTTACTTGTACAAGATGTCAGATATGGGTTCTACCCATTAGTAAGAACCTTAGGGTTCGTTAACAGTTGTACAATTGGTATGAGTGACGGCGGTTGCTCGGGAGGTCCACGCAACCTCCCCTTAGCGTTAAGCGGTATTGTCGGTTCATGGATGTAAGCCATGGGGGCATTGACCAGGGTATTGTCGGTTCATGGTCGTTGATCATGGGGGCATTGACCAGGTACTCGTCGGTTCATGGATGAAAGCCATGGGGGCGGTACAGTAGTGACAAGGAATTGACGGATAAGCGGTATTGTCGGTTCATGGTCGTTGATCATGGGGGCATTGACCAGGTACTTGTCGGTTCATGGATGTAAGCCATGAGGGCAGTACAGTAAAGAGGAATTGACGGTTTATTATACGTTTTAAACTGTTTGAAAAGTAAAGTGTGTTAAGTTTAGCCTTAATGGCAGTATATATATGTTTGAAAAGTAAAGTGTGTTAAGTTTAGCCTTATTGGCAGTATATATGTTTTAGTAAATCTTTTGTATAATTGATTTAAAGTAAACGTTAGAACTCACTCAGCGTTGCTGATTTTTAGTATGCATATCAGTTAAGTGCAGGTTTAGATGATGGATGTGGATGCTTGGGCTTAGAGAGAAGAGTTACCCGAAGATCAGTGTCTGGCATCCCGATTATGTTTATGTTATATTTTCGCTTGACGTTGTTAAAGACAATTTGTATTAGACATGTTTATGTTTCCGCTGCGTATGTAAAGAAGATTAAATCGTTTCCGCTGTATTAATGAATGCCTTACGTTTAAAGTGCTATGTGTTGATGAGTAAATCCAATAAGTGAGGTCTCCCGGGATCGGGGCCTCACATCTGCTGCCTGTATGCACTCCATATCTTCTACAAATCTCCAAAACTCTTTTGTACTGCAATCCTTGCTCTTTCCATTCACCAGTGAACATGATCTCATTCTTTCTCAACGTCCTCTAATCTTTCTTTGAAAAGTTAATAAGATTCATTGCATCATAGAAACTCACATTACCTTATTATCTTTATCATCAATCCTTGCTTCACCAGTATTAACATCTACATACCACCATTTCATATTCCCAAGAAAATCTTGTGGAATCTTCTTCAATGGTATCTTCTGTACAGCACGTACTGGTTTGAACTTGTACTTCCAGGTCACTATCCCAGTCTTTTGATCTATGATCTTCACTCTTTTTCCTTTCTGAGGCTTTATCCTTTCATACTTCCCTGAACCACCTTCTTTCTTTATCAAATTGGCAATCACATTAGCTAATCCACAATTTGATCTATTAATCAATGGTTTAGTAGATAGACCATTCATTTCACACCTTGGCAAGGTATTGAAATACTTGATCCTAGGCTTTAAGTACTGAATACCATCAGATCTTTTAAGAGCAAAAAACTTTGTGTTATTATCATAAAACCAACTTATGATTCTTCCAATACACCTCTCCTTATTCACATATCTTTCTTTCTAAGCAGGTTGTACTTGTGACTTGGGTAGCACCTTCATCCAGCTTTTCACAACTTCTCTCCACTATTCTCTAGTCATTCTTGTATTTCTATACATCATAGGTTCTTCATTCTGCTTAGGAGACACAGTGTGAGTAGCATTAGTATCAGCATCTATATTGGATTGAACATTTTCATCATCAGTATAAATCTTGGATTGAGCAGTATCCTCAGGCATAGTGATATCTTCAATAGAGTCCATAGAATCTGTTACTCCTTCATAAGTGAATTCAGGAATGACATCATCTTGGATGAAGTTATAAGGGACATTCAGACCATCACAATCTTCATAAGTAACTTTATCTTTATTCTTCTCTATCTCTATCTCCACTATCTCTCCTTCTTCAACTTCATTATCAGACACTTCATCTTCAATGTCATTGAATAATTCATCAATATCATCCAGACTTTCTATCTTCTCAGCTTCTTCCTCTTTAGAGTATGCAAAGAATTCCAATAATAGAATTTCTTCATTAACTCCAGAGTCATCCCTGTTTCCTTCAATCGTTTGTGAAGTCGACTCCCCCTGAACTCTTGATATAGGATTAACGTCAGCAGCGTATTGACGATCACCCTCAACATTACCAGTAGGATCATTGTCTTGATAATCCTTTCGTTGAATAATCTCAGTATGACATGTATCATGTATCCTCAACTCCCCCTAAGAGTCAAGACGCTCAACAAGTTTGGACACCAATAATTGCATGTCGGCAATCTGTGTAGCTTGAGTCTGAATAACCAGCTGTCTCTAAGCATCAGTAGACACAAGAGTATCCACCTGATTCTGTAAAGCAAGCACTTGTGATTCAAGGAAAGTAATCCTATCAGAATCAGAAGGCTTTGAAGGACCAGCCGAAGATTGAGGAACAGACGGAATAGGGGTAATCACAGGAGAAACAGGAGTAAGCACAGGAGATGGATTCTTAGATCTCGGAGGTGTAACCAATAAGGAAGCAACAAAGTTAGCATCCTCAACACCTTGTGAAGAATGAGCAGCAGCAATAGAAGCAAACATAAGCTTCTGAGCTTTTGGATCCGGATTAAAATCACTATCTGAATCAGAACTCTCATCAACTAATGTTCTCTTACCAAGTACTGATCCGGAAGGAGGATCCCGAACAGACTTACGTCTCGGTCTTCTGGCTTTGGATTTAATACGCTTGCCAGCATTTGCCAATGGCACATTAGCCAATCTCTCATAATGATCTGAGCAAAAATCTCTAGACTCATCAGAGTCAGTACTCTCAGAAACAGGTAAAATTGTATCACTAGAGGTGGAACTAGAATCATTTTCATCCACCACATTCTCTTCAGGTTCATGAATGGGCGAGTTCACAGCTTCATCATTAAAATCTTCCATATTCATACCTAAGTCTTGCTCATGCTCTTGAACAACATTTTCTTGAACAGGTTCATTCACAGGCACTTATGGAATACGAACTTGTTGAACAGGAATTTGTTGTTGTTAAGGAACTTGTACAGGTTGTTGTGGTTAAGGTTGTTGTTGTTGTATATTCTGACCTTGCCCTTGAGCCAACTCCTCAGGATGAAACCAATTATCATTTGGGTGTTCAACATAATCAGGATTGATTAAGTGACCAAATAAAAGAGTTTGAACTGGAATCAAAGCAGCATTATGTTGTTTCACCTTTGTGCAATCAGTAAAGATATGTTTTGACATCGGAGTCAAAAGTTAAACAAATTGGATGCTGTGGGAGACCAGGAATAAGATGATTAAAAATCATTTGGATGAACCGAGGATACATTAGAAATCCTTGACTTTCTGGAGGATTAATCTGCATAACCAACTCCCTGTAAATATAAAGAGCAAAGTTGAACCGTTTATTCAAAGTCAAAGCCACCATTGCAGCCTGTAGAGCACTCTTTAATCCATCAGTACCAGCTTTTCTAGGAGATAAGCATTGGATAATCACGTGCATGAAGTACCTCCACTCTCCAACTAAACCACCCTTACGAGCTTGAGTATCATTAGGTCTTCCACGATAACCCATCCTCTGAAAACATCCCATAATCAATGTTCCAGGATATGACATAGGATCGTCATTAGCACCTCCAACAGCTAGAGCAGCACGAATAGTCTCTGTCGAGATAGCAATCTCTGTATTGTTTACTATAGCACAAAGAACAAGAGGTTCAACATCTGTATCTTGATGTACCGTATCCCAAAATTGTTGAATGTACACTAAGCTTATATACGGATCTGCTGATAACGCTACACGTAGACGTGAACGGTTCAAGAATCCAATAATCCCTTGAAAATTTACAGCCTCCTACATGTTAGAATCTAATAGTGCCACTTGGTTATGTTTGTACTCAACACGACGAGCCATCTGAAAAGTAATTGGACAACAAACACATTAGACATAAAACAAACACACTTATTAAAATAAAAAAAAATTGGAACAAAAAAAATTTCAAACAAAAAAAAAATCACAAGTCCAAAAACCCTCTGAGCCCCTAGGCGAACTTACTAAGTTCGCTTAGTGTTGCAAGTTTGCTTGAACAAGTTCGCCTGAACTTGTCTGCCGATACAGATTCTACATAGAAATCCAAAATTTGTCAAAATGATATTGTAAACATGAATTAGCCATCGGAATGACTTCTACTAGTACTCACGAAACAAAATCAAGACTCAATTTGTCAATTTAATACAGATTTAGCATCAATTAGGTCAAAATATGTCTCGGGTAAAACTTCGACGAAAACCGGAAAGAAAAAGCCTAATTTCTCACGATTTAATGGATTAAATCCAACAAAATTACCTCAGAAATGATCGCAATCAAGAATCGATCAGAAGATGAACGATTAACAACCAACAACATCTTTTAAAGTTCAAAATTTTTCAAAAGTGCTAAAATGGTTAAGTTCGCTTAAACATCTGATGAAGAAGCATAACTGACTAAGTTCGCCTGAACAAAAGGCATTATACCCATTAAGTTCGCTTCATTAGGCGAATTTGTTAAGTTCGCTTAACAAGCCTCAGGCGAACATAACAAGTTCTCCTCAAATGTTTGCCTTGAACAATTTTTACCAACTTTCAAAACGTCAGTTCTTGTGAGCTTCCGTCAGCATCCTGTATCCGATCCAATCCCGAATCATTTTAATAAAAGATTAAGATTTCATGGAAAATAAAAAACAAAATCTTTTTGAATATTATCTGTACAAACGGAATCACATATTTTTGGATTTTATCTGAACAAACTGAAATCACATATTTTTGGATTAACATCATGAGTAAGAAGATCATATCAGTATAGGAGTAATTCATCACACATTTTATCAACAATCATGGGTAACTTATGATATGAAACAATTCAACTCATTCTTATCCAACTCGCATCTTTTTCATTTTTATATACTGTTTGCAGTAAATGATACGCGATAAATTTCAAATTAAACAAGATCAAGTTATGAAATGCTCAATTATTCATACCGAATTTGTAATATAAAGCATGAATTTTTAAATTTATCAATATTATATGATTTGAAACTATAAGCGTTTATCTTCCAATTTCATGTGAGTTAGTACCATTTAGATGAAAAACATCGTGTACCCCACATATATGCCAAACACAAATATAAATTGCACTATCTTCAAGACATATATAGTTTATTTTAAGATTAGATCAACCACCAAGATGAAATTATCTCTATTAGCACAAGAGAAGAATAGCAGATCCCAAAGGATATAAGAATCATGAAGATTCATAATCAAAAGATTCTAATGATTTGGCTTTAGAATGAGAATCAAAAGATTCAGACATGAGGATCCAACTATTATCTGGATAAATTTCAATGGAGTCAGACTAAATAATGTATCTAACTGATCCAAGGGTGACTATATGTTCCAACCGATGTTGTTAGAAAACATATCTTAGTTCAGCAACACATTGCATGTTTTTCAGGGCATGGGCAGTGAAGTGAACTGAAAAAGTTTGTGCTAAAGATATAATTCGATATTGGTCTCATGAGATTCTTCAAAACCATATATTCTTTATCTGGTAGTGATCTTTTACACACACACACAGACATAGAATGGATTCCAATCACAGATGTAATCATATCATATTTAATTTTCACATTACTATTGGTTTATAAACGCTTCTAGTCTATTGACAATTTAAGTTTCAAAACTCATACACAAATTTAAAACAGATTATCAAGATTATAGCATTCAAAACACTATTATTTCTTATTTATGCAGACTTTGAAATTTAGATCAAATCAAATTACTTTAAACAATCATATATCAACGGTCTACTAAGGTCGTGTGTAATGAACTAATCACTGATGTACTATCATCTCTTCTCTAACTTCAAATGATGTCAAATTTTATATTTTTCATTTTGTTTTGATTTTTTTTATAAATAAAAAACTTTTTGACTGAAATTTAAAATGCAGAAATGTAAAAAAGCAATAAAAGAAATTAAAAACAAAATTTTCCATGAAAATCTGATTTTGAAAAACTTTTATTCGGGATTGATCATACCTATCATTTTGATCAGAAATTCAAACCTGGTACGATCAAATGCCTTGGTAAAAAGATCAGCAAAATTATCATCTGTATGAACCTTTACCAGCTCAATCAACTTTTTATTTGCACAATCACGAATAAAATGATATCTAATTTCAATGTGCTTTGTTTTACTGTGCTTAACAGGATTGTTTGTAATAGACATTGTAGCATTATTATCAATAAACATGGGGGTTCCTGTAAAATTCAAACCATAATCTCTTAATTGTTGTTAGATCCACAAGATCTGTGAGCAACAACTTGCAGCAGCAATGTATTCTGCTTCGCATGTTGAAATGGAGACCGTAGTTTGCTTTTTGCATTGCCAGGAAACTAGACGATTACCCAAGAACTGGCAACCACCTGTAGTAGATTTCCTGTCCAAACAACATCCACCAAAATCAGAATCAGTATATGCATTGAAATCAAAGTTAGAACCATGTGGAAACCATAGTCCCAATATTTGTTTTCCTTTCAAATAACGAAAGATTCTTTTTACTGCAATCAAATGAGATTCTTTTAGTTTTCCCTAGAATCTGGAACAAATACACACAGCGAATATTATATCTATCCTTGAAGCGGTTAGTACATGAGAGATCCAATCATTGCCCGGTAAAGTCGGCAATCAACATCTTTTCCATCCGGGTCAGAATTCAATCTAAGATTGACCGGAATCGGAGTATCGTATGGGGTACAGTCCTCCATCTTGAACCGGCTCAAGATGTCTTTGACATACTTGGACTGATGAATAAAGAAACCATCTTCCTTTTGATTCACTTGTAAACCTAGGAAAAATGATAACTCTCCCATAGCTGACATTTCAAACTTCGACTTCATAACACTCTCAAAATATTTGCACACCCTTCATTTGTAGAGCCAAAAATAATATCATCTACATATATCTGCACCAGTAGGTAATCTCCCCCTGATTTCTTTATGAATAAGGTCGAGTCAATCATGCCACGAACAAAATCATTGGCCATAAGATGTGTGGACAACGTTTCATACCACGCACGAGGAGCCTGATGAAGACCATAGAGAGCCTTATCAAGCTTGAAAACTTTATTCGGATTAAGTGGATCTTCAAACCCCGGCGACTGACACACGTAAACCTCCTCCTTCACCTTACCATATAAGAAAGCACTTTTCACGTCCAATTGAAACACCTTAAAACCTTTATAAGAAGCAAAAGCCAGAAACAACCGTATAGCTTCAAGCCTCGCAACAGGAGCATAAACCTTGGTGTAATCAATTCCCTCTTGTTGATTGAAACCTTGGACAACTAAACTCGCCTTATTTCTTACCACGACACCTCGATCGTCTTTCTTGCATTTAAACACCCACTTTGTACCAATTGGATACATACCCTTCGGAAGATCAACAAGATTCCAAACCTTGAGTTTGTCAAACTGAGCAAGTTCTTCCTGCATGGCCTCTATCCAATTGTTATCATTTAATGCCATTTCGACATTCTTTGGTTTGACCTGAGAAATAAAACAGGAATGTGAGCACACATCAAGAACACAAGAATCTTTAATACATGTATACAAACAAGTATTATCAATAACAGAATGTGTTTTCACTCCATCTCGCAAATTCCCAATTATATTTGTCACCGGATGATCTTTGAGTTCCTTGATTGATGCAACCTCAGGAACCGGCAACACATCAACTTGAGGTGTATCAGATTGATAAGATAAATCCTGATTAATTGGAATCTCCGAGTCTAGATTTGTAGGAATCTCCCCCTGATCCTGAGTCGAAGGAAATGGTTCATCACCTAACAAAGGATCAGCAGAAGAATCTTGAAAAATAGCATTGTCTTCCTCACTCTCAGACTCTTGTGGTCCCGAACAAGAAGCAACATTAGGATCGGGAGCAGAAGTAGATGGAACCGATGAATTTGGAACTGCATTTGGTAGAAAACCACTATGCTGAGCATCCTGACATGAATCATATAACACAGCAGCTTCCTCAGGAGAAATATCATAAGGTAAATGAAAAGACTTGAATAAATTTTCATAATCAAAAGCCCAGTCTGGTCCAATCGCCATTTGTGGTAAAGATCGATTAGAACAGTCAATATGGAACCATTCTTCAACTTGGCGAGTCTCCTTGTTATAAACCCTCTTGGTAGTAGAATTTGCAACATACCCTAGAAAAATCCCTTCAATAGCCTTAGTACTGAACTTGGTTGGGACATATCTAACTTTCAAAAGGGTGCATGGATTACCAAAAGGTAGTAAATATTCCAGATTCGGCTTTCGAGTATTCAGCAACTCATAGCATGTCTTGTTGTGTCGCTTAACGGTCAAGACTCTGTTTAAAACGTGACACGCAGTATTCACATCCTCAGCCCAAAAAGTTACTGGAAGCCTAGAATCTGCAAGCATCGTGCATGCCGTCTCAACCAAAGTCCTGTTCTTTCGTTCAGCAACTCCCTTTTGTTGAGGAACCGGTGGTAGGTTGGGAATCAAATGGTTCAGAATGACCTGCACGAATATAGGGAACATTAGGAAACCCTCAGGTGGTGTAATTTATATCACAAGCTCTCTGTATATGTACAATGCAAAATTGAATGGTTTATTTAGAGTCAAAGCCACCATGGCTGCTTGTAAGGATGTCTTTAAACTATCAGTTCCAGCTTTCCTTGGTGATAAACACTGAATAATAACATGCATGAAATACCTCCACTGCCCCACAAGACCACCCTTCCTGCCGTGAGAATCATTTGGTCTGCCTCTAAACCCCATTTTTTGAAAACATCCCATGATTAGAGTATTCGGCAATCCAATAGGATCATTATTCTTGTCACACCCCGCCAAGGCGGAAACGCGAGGCGCGACGTTCATGGTTTCCAAAGCATATGATTACCGCAAACACATACATGATAAATGGATACACAAACAAGTTTAAAGTTTTACATTCCAAAATGTAAATTGAGTTTACATAAAGTGAAGATTTCGCAAATATGACTCTATTACAATGAGTTATACAAGAGAAATCCCCCAAAAGTTGTATCCATCTTGTATGCATGTAATCTACATTGCTAACCTTGTGATCACGTCAATTTCCTGAAAAACATACTTAAAATTGTCAACACTAGGTTGGTGAGTTCACAGGTTTAAATCAAATAGATTCTTTGTAAAATTCAATTGTTCGTAAATAGTTTCAGGTGCATGTGATAAACAGAATAATAATTGTTGACCCATTTGTAAACTAGCTAGGAATACAAATAATATGTTCATACATGAGGCGTAACCAAACCATGACAATTGTACACGCCCCTGATTTCGTTATCCGGTTCTATGCGGCCATAAATCCTCCAGATTGCGGTTAGCGCGACTAACCATGACTAGGAGACGTCACTCTCCATAGTACTATTCATAGGACCCTAGGCTACAGTTAATGGTTACTACGTTGTTCCAGGGGACTTTAGCGGCCTCAAATTGTTGTTCTCATCTCATGTAAACATAAAAGTCGTGCCTTATTCTCTTGTTATCCCATAAAATAGTTGTAAGTATGTTTTTCCCCCAAATAAAAAAAACAGTAAAAAGGGGCCGTGAAACTCACCTTGAGTTTGTGTATAATTGAAATAATATTTGTTCTAGTCAACCTTGACTATTTGTACCCTAAATACCACAGGGTAAATCGTGTTAAGACCGAACGTCTCGTATTGCAAATTGTTCACTGACTTTGTAAATCTGATTGCTTTTGTTTGAATATCTTCTTAGTTTTTCAATACTTGTTTCGTTACAAAACTGTTCTAAGTTACTGTCCAAATGGACCTGATACAGGTATCGAAACTACCTAGTTTCGATTGAACAGGACAGATGTCGAAACTACCTAGTTTCGATTGAGCAACTGGGTATCGAAACTACCTAGTTTCGATTGACAAGAAGGTATCGAAACTACCTAGTTTCGATTGGGCAATAGATATCGAAACTACCTAGTTTCGATTGATCAACAGGTATCGAAACTACAAGTTTCGATTGAGTAAACAAGTATCGAAACTCCCAGTTTCGATTACTGAGATTTTGACAGAATCAGTCCTGCATATTTTTATGTTTTAAATCTTGAATTTGACACACTTTTCTTGTTATCTTACTTGCGTTTAAACATTTTGTATGTTTAGCTACGGTTTTAAAGAAAATAAAGTAGATAGTATTGACTTTTTACCTTAAAACTGAGATAAAGATATTGAAAGAAAACAGAGAATGATCTTGAATCTTTTGCTAAACTTTCTTCAAAAACACTTGAAATTCTTCTTAAAACACTGAATTATGGTTGATTTTGCCTTAGAACTCGACTTCGATTTGGAGAGAAATGGGAAAATTGTCGTAAGAAAATGAGATGAAATGAAGACAAAGAGAGAAGGGTATGGCTTTTCTCTGAATTCTCATAGGCATGTATGGGTTTTTCTAAATGTGAGTGAAGTAACATGTGGGAGAATGGCTTTCTCTGAGTTTCGGCCGAAAAGTCAAGGAAGTTGTTTGGATTACTAATGATTTGCTTCAAGTATTAATTTATTAATGGTATTAGTATCAATTATAGTTTTAAGGGGTAATTTAATTCGGTTTAGATTCTTCACGGTATTGTAAATTTAGCAAGTTTATGGCTCGTTGATGAAAAATATTTAAATCTTAGATTGTATAATTCGTTGAGGTGATTATTTGTAGGTATAAATACCTAAAGGTGACGATATGTGGTAACGTCTTCGAAAGGGTTCGTTATTTTACTTTTACGTATACCATATGTTTTAGTCTAAAAATAAATTATTGACCAACGTAAAGTTTATGTAATATATATATATATATATATATATATATATATGTATATATTTTTTTTTCTGGTTATTTATTTTAATCACAAACTTTCGTATTTAGTCGGTTTATACGGGTATGTGAACCGGTAACTCCCAGAATTACCAAAAATATAAAATGAGACAATGTGCGGTCTTTGTTAGACCTTAATGTACTTGTTTGTGAAATTAAATAAATCACAAAAATAATTTTAATGTAAACTTGTTTAATACATGTACGGATATTGACCTGAAATGTCGGGTGTCACATTCTCCCCATGTTAAAAGAATTTCGTCCCGAAATTCAATTCGTGTCATCTTGAACTGGTGTATCCCTAAATAAGGAGGGGTATTTTGTTTTCATTTGGTCCTCCCGTTCCTATGTATATTCAGGACCACGTTTTGCGTTCCAACGTACTTTAACCAGTTTGATTCGACTACTTCTCAACCTTTGAACTTTCCAATCTGAAATCTCAATCGGTTCCTCGATGAAATGCAACCTGTCGTCTATGTGAATCTCGTCAGGCGGTATAATTAACGTCTCATCTGATAAACACTTCTTGAGATTTGATACATGAAACGTATCATGTACATTGCTTAGTTCTTGTGGCAACTTGAGCTTGTAAGCTACAGGGCCAACCCTAGCCAGTATTTCAAACGGTCCAACGTATCTAGGGTTGAGCTTACCACGGTTACCAAACCTTGCAACGCCTTTCCATGGTGAGACTTTTAACATTACTCGGTCACCAATTTGAAATTCTAATGGTTTCCGTCTGTTATCAGCATAGCTCTTTTGTCTGTCTCGGGCCGCTTTCAGACGGTCCTTAATTTTGAAGATCTTATCAGTGGTTTCCTGGACAATCTCAGGGCCTGTCAAATGTTTTTCACCAACTTCCGCCCAACATAGCGGTGAGCGGCATTTACGACCATATAAAGCTTCAAACGGAGCTGCCTTAATATTATAGGAAAACTCTGCCAACGGTAAATGAGTATCCCAATTTCCTCCGAAATCAATTACACACGCACGGAGCATATCTTCTAAAGTTTGAATGGTCCTTTCGCTTTGATCATCTGTTTGTGGGTGATATGTTGTGCTCATGTCAAGATGTGTGCCCATGGCTTCTTGCAATGATTTCCAGATTCTAGACATGATTCTGCTGTCTCGATCAGAGATAATAGAAATTGGCACTCCATGCCTAGCCACAATTTCCTTGATATAAAGCTTTGCAAGTTTCTCGGTTTTATCCGTCTCCTTGATAGGTAGGAAATGAGCTGATTTTGTTAAACGGTCGACAATTATCCATATGGTATCATAACCACTGGACGTCTTGGGTAATTTCATGATAAAATTCATAGAAATCTGTTCCCATTTCCATTGGGGAATTTCAGGTTGTTGTAACAAACCAGACGGTTTCTGATGTTCGGCTTTTACTTTTGAACACGTTAAGCATTTACTGACATATGTGGCAATATCTCCTTTCATATTAGGCCACCAATATAATTCTTTTAGATCCTTATACATCTTATCTGAACCTAGGTGAATGGAGTACCTGGACTTGTGGGCTTCGTCCATAACCAACTCCCGTAAATTACCAAAACATGGCACCCAAATTCTATTTGCAAAGTACAAAGCATCATCTGATTTTGGCTCTAATTGTCTGATCATTACACGTAAAGCTTCATTCTGAACGTTTTCTTCTTTGATTGCCTCTTGTTGTGCCATTCGGATTTGAGTCGTGAGACTCGTATGAATTGTCAGTCCTAGGGCACGAGCACGAAGTGTTTTAACTCGTTCTTTTCGACTTAAGGCGTCTGCTACGACATTGGCTTTCCCGGGGTGGTACTTGATATCACAATCATAGTCGTTTAGTAGTTCTACCCAACGACGTTGTCTCATGTTAAGTTCCTTTTGATCGAAGATATGTTGAAGACTCTTGTGATCAGTAAAGATAGTGCATTTTGTACCGTAAAGATAATGTCTCCAGATCTTGAGGGCAAACACAACTGCGCCCAACTCCAGGTCGTGGGTCGTATAATTCTTTTCGTGCACTTTTAGTTGTCGTGAGGCATATGCGATGACTTTGTCTCTTTGCATTAACATGCAACCAAGTCCTTGGTGTGATGCATCGCAGTATACGACAAAATTGTCGATTCCCTCAGGAAGGGATAAGATCGGTGCACTACACAGCTTCTGCTTCAGTAATTGGAAAGCTGACTCTTGCTTGTCACTCCAATCAAACTTCTTTTCTTTCTGGGTTAATGTGGTTAAAGGCAGGGCTATTTTTGAAAAATTCTCAATGAATCGTCTGTAGTAGCCGGCCAAGCCCAAAAAATGACGCACTTCTGTCGGAGTCTTTGGTGCTTCCCAGTTTTTGATTGCTTCAATTTTTGATGGATCAACGTGAATTCCTTCCTTGTTGATGACATGTCCAAGAAAATACACTTCTCGGATCCAGAACTCACACTTAAAGAATTTAGCGTAAAGTTTCTCGTTTCTGAGTAGTTCTAAGATTAATTTCAGGTGATGTTCATGATCCTCCTTGGTTCGTGAATATATCAATATGTCATCGATAAACACAATCACGAATTTATCCAAGTATGGCTTGCACACGCGGTTCATGAGATCCATGAAGACAGCTGGTGCATTCGTCAAACCAAATGGCATAACTAGGAACTCGTAGTGACCGTAACGAGTCCTAAATGCCGTCTTTGGTACATCTCCTTCTTGGATTCTTAGTTGATGATACCCCGAACGTAGATCGATCTTAGAGTAGAAGCTAGAACCTTGTAGTTGATCGAACAAATCATCTATTCGAGGGAGTGGGTATCGGTTTTTGATTGTAAGCTTGTTTAATTCTCGGTAATCAATACACATCCTAAAGGTTCCATCCTTTTTCTTTACGAATAGGACCGGAGCTCCCCAAGGTGAGAAACTCGGTCTTATGAAACCTTTATCAAGCAACTCTTGCAGTTGATTAGATAATTCCTGCATCTCGGAAGTTGCTAATCGATACGGTGATCGCGCAACCGATGCGGCTCCTGGTACTAAGTCGATTCGGAATTCGACTTGCCTCGGTGGCGGTAATCCAGGTAAGTCTTCAGGAAAAACTTCAGGATAATCCTTAACGATTGGTATATCTTCAAGTCGACGTTCCTCGGGTTTCTTCTCGACGACGTGAGCCAGGAATACGCAATAGCCTTTACGTAGGTACTTACGAGCTTTCATGCAGTTTATCATCCTTAATGTTACTCCACTCTTCTCACCTTGAATCGAAAGAACTTCTCCGTTCGGGAGTGGGATTTGGACAATCTTCTCAAAACAAACAATCTCGGCGTGATTCTTCGACAACCAATCCATACCAATAACAACATCAAAACTTCCCAAGTCAACGGGTAATAGGTCTATACTAAATGTGTGGTTCTTAAAACATAAGGTACAACCTTGAATGACTTCTCCAGTTTTAATTAATTTTCTGTTTGCTAATTCAATTGTATAATTTTGGTCTAGTTTGCTGGGCTTAATACCGAGTATGGACTTAAAGTCATTTGACACAAAACTCATATCAGCACCCGTATCGAAAAGTATAGAGGCATAGTGATTATTTATCGGGAACGTACCAGTGACAATGTTCGGATCTTGTCGTGCGTCACCAGCCCCTATCACAAATGCTCTCCCACGGGCCTGATTGTCGTTTCGGTTCTTCAACTTTGGACAGTCTTTTCTAAAGTGCTTTGGATCTCCGCACTCAAAGCATCCCTGATTCATCCTTCCTGTTCCTGGTTTGACCTTTCCTGCTACTTGATTAGTCTTATTAGGATTTGCATTGCTCCAACAGTTATGGGCCATATGCCCATACTTTTTACATTTTCCACATTGGATACACTTTTCACTGTGATGATATCCACACTTGTCACACTTCGGTCGTGTTCCAAGATATCCACTTTGTCCTTCAATGTTGGCAGCATAGGCCTTCATAGTTTCAGGTCTCTTGTAAGCCTGATTCTTGTTTTGATTACTTGGTTTTCCAAACCATTTCCTCTTTTCTCCAGATTTTCCTTCTTCGGTCTCCTTCTTTCCAAACAAACCATCACGCACAGCATTATCCCTTAGCTTGAATGCTAGAGTTATAGCGCTCTTAGCATCCATAGGGTTCGATGAAGTCACCAGACTTCGGATTTGAGGTGCGAGACCCCACAAATATCTTTCAACTTTCTTGTATTCTGGGGTAACCATATGTGGAACCAAACTTGCTAATTCATTGAATCGGTCAGTGTAGCCAGCCACATCATCTCCTATCATTTGTAAATTCCACATTTCAGATTCGATCTTTTGCAACTCATTTCGAGGACAGTATTCCTCAATCATCATGTTTTTCAAGTCTTCCCAAGACAACTCATATGCTGTTTGCCTTCCCAAGGTCTTTACTTGTGAATTCCACCAGGTTAAAGCTTTATCAGTGAGTGAGCATGTAGAATACTTCACCATGCAGTCAGCGGTGCATTCGCTAATATCAATCACCGACTCCATCTTTTCTATCCATCTCATTAGACCTACTGCACCCTCGGTGCCATTGAAGTTACGGGGTTTGCAAGATAGAAAGGCCTTGTAGGTGCACTTCCTATTTGAAGCATCTGTAGATTTACAAGTCATAACGTCATTAATTTGGATCATGACTAGGTGTTACAGCTTATTTATTCTATTACCTCCGGAAACCTCCGGCTGTACCGCTACCTCCTGTACCTCCTCCGCCGGTACCACTGCCGTTTCATCCTCCACTATTTCGATTTGCCTCATACTGCTCCATGGCAGCAGCTACTTGCTGTGCTATGAGTTGTTCCACGTTTGGGGAAATCGTCTCGTTGTTGTCACCAGTAGTGTTACGGGGTGTCCCACGCTTAGGTGCCATGACGTTCTTTCTAACATATCAATTAAAAAGAAACAACATTATATAATAATAATGATAGATCATGACATAAGGATACAACAACATCAAACGTACACAACCATCATTACAACATAAACCATCACATACATAGTTAAAACATACATAGTACATTGTTCCAAAAGACAAGGATACAAAATGGATGGGTTCTCATGACCACATCAGTACTAAAGTTTTAAACTACATAATGCGCTATGGGCACAACCCGTCCATAATAGGTTTAAGAGAAGAAGTGGGAGTACAATCCAATCATCATGGCAAGTCCCGCCATGACAAAGCTAGCTCTCGCCACAAATTCTGCAGCCAACGTCCTTTCTTCCAGCGCCTCCACCATGTCTCGGACCGTAACAGTGAACTGCCAGTCCATGTCAGCTCTCAACTCTATGTAGTTAGTGGCGCCCTGTATGTCTCGGGTGCTGTCCTCCAGAGTCTGTACTCGAGATCCGAGCCCTTGACGTAAGCGCGTGGCTGCATCCCCATGTGCTCGAATATTATCTAGGAGATCATCAAGACGCTCCTCGTGCGTATGAACGTGTGCTACTAAGGTAGGAATTGTGAGCTCAATGGCTTCCCCAGTGTGGGGTAGGGGTGTTGGGGAGTTGGAGGATTCTCCGAGCTCAAAGGTAGATGGGATGCTCTCCATCTCCCTCCATCGTGCCAGAGTACGAGGCATCCAACGGATAGTTCCCACAGTAGGGTGGTAGCAGGGTCGTTGTTTAGGTGGTTCTTCACCGATCTCCAAGTCTTCCGGGTCACGGGCTGCTAGAGTCCTTTTGCGTGGAAGTCGAACCTTCTTCCTTGCATTTGCACCTTAACTGGTCCTCCTCTTTTCTCTCGGTAGATGATAGGCGGTTCTCCCAAGGCGACATTAGGTGGTGTGGAGTCGCGAACTTGTATTCGATGTTTGGGACGTGAGGCGGAAAGTTCCTCGTTTGATTCAGAGTCAGAGACGGGGTCAGAGTGTGAATGTGACGACATGCTTGTGACTACAATATCCATATGACATGTTGACTGGTTATGCAATGCTTATGCAGTGAAAATGTTTTAGTGAGTCATTTAAATTATAGACTAGGTTCCAATTTAGATTCCTAGTTCACTATAATCAATGGCTCTGATACCAAGTCTGTCACACCCCGCCAAGGCGGAAACGCGAGGCGCGACGTTCATGGTTTCCAAAGCATATGATTACCGCAAACACATACATGATAAATGGATACATAAACAAGTTTAAAGTTTTACATTCCAAAATGTAAATTGAGTTTACATTAAGTGAAGATTTCGCAAATATGACTCTATTACAATGAGTTATACAAGAGAAATCCCCCAAAAGTTGTATCCATCTTGTATGCATGTAATCTACATTGCTAACCTTGTGATCACGTCAATTTCCTGAAAAACATACTTAAAATTGTCAACACTAGGTTGGTGAGTTCACAGGTTTAAATCAAATAGATTCTTTGTAAAATTCAATTGTTCGTAAATAGTTTCAGGTGCATGTGATAAACAGAATAAGAATTGTTGACCCATTTGTAAACTAGTTAGGAATACAAATAATATGTTCATACATGAGGCGTAACCAAACCATGACAATTGTTGTCACACCCCGACCGATGGCGGAATCATCGAGGCGGACAATGTGATGATTGTTCAAAAGCACATGATAACTAAAGGTTGCATAATTCATTCATTTAATTTAAAGACAACAAGTTCCAAATACAATACATTTCAAATAACCTAGTCTAGTTCAAAACATTAATTTAT
This sequence comes from Smallanthus sonchifolius, assembly GCA_023525975.1. Lineage (NCBI taxonomy): Eukaryota > Viridiplantae > Streptophyta > Magnoliopsida > Asterales > Asteraceae > Smallanthus > Smallanthus sonchifolius. The sequence goes on from CM042034.1 coordinate 56,134,860, forward strand.
TTAACTAGGTCCATAGTTCCTAAGTGGAGAGATCTTCGGCAAGCAGTCACATATCCAAACCTGAAACATTATTTAAATCAAGTGTCAACTAAAAAGTTGGTGAGTACATAGGTTTAGTATTTCCTGTAAATAGTAGTTGTAAATCGTTTTGCAACTCATTGTTTATCTTGTTAAACATAGCATATGATGTAACATTTATTTAATCACAATTCAAACCGAGTTTGACGCGCTTGAACAGAGCACAACAGCTAAGTCCGGTATGCTTGAATATAGTTACCCACTATATCCGGTATGATTGAATATAACACGCGGTTATATCCGAGTATGCAGTAATAAACACCCTAACCGGGTGGGCTGGTCAGGCACAATAGATCTATCAATATTACAGTTGGTTGTCTTGTGTTTAAATGTATGTACATCCAAAGAATAAACATATAGTCTCATGTATAACACGTACAAACAATGTGAGTAGCATGTATAATGTTTCACCCCAAAACGTATAAAAATGTAAAAATAGGGGCTATGTAACTCACCTTGCAAGCGGGTATTTGTCCACGCGTGTAGGTGATAAGGACGTTGAAACCTAAGCACGATGAAATCCTATGTGGATAGATAAGTATTATTGTATGTTTATATGTGCGTATTCGTATTTAAATGTATATTGGTCTTATAATAACATTCCTTAACATTTATTTATAAAATATAGTAGGAATATGATAATGGTTTTGTAAAACTTTAACTTAAATATATATATATATATATATATATATATATATATTGTTTTAAACAAGTATTTATTATGTTTAATGTATTTATAAATAACATTAACAATTAAAAGAAAATTCTTTATTTGACTAATTATATTATATAGATTAAAATTTGTTTTAACAAGTTTATTAAAAATATTACAAGTTCCATAAAAATGAGACCTTTTACATATTAAATGTATTTTAATATGTTCATAAATACGTTACAAGATTTATAAAAAAATATACGACATTATATATAAAAATGTGTTTAAATAAGTTTATAAAAATGTTGTAAGATTTATAAAAATATTGGACATTTTATATATATAAAATGTGTTTAAATAAGTTTATAAAAATATTATAAGGTTTATAAAATTTGGAATAGTTTAAGGATTGTTTAATAGATTTCAAAATAAACGAACGATCAAACCGACTCGTAATAGTCTTTAGTGTATAAAAATAATATTTAATTAAGTTAAAATAATTATATAAAATAAATAAAGTGAAAACAGGAGTAAAAAAAATTGGGCCGAAGGCCAACCGGTTTCGAACCCGCGACCTCCGGATCAAACACACACACGCATAACCAGCCGGGCTACTGCCCATCGCTGGTTATGTGTGTGTTGTTTAATTTATATACACATGCTCAGTATTGGTCGCTGGTCCTCGGCAATCCGGCAACCGTGTCCGAGGACTTGGGTTTGCTCGGTAATCCTCGAGCGATTGCCGAGATTTCGTCTGGGATTGATTACCTGATGATGACAGAAGCTAATGGACCCGAAATGAGGCTCGAACTTGGTCGCGAAGTGTCTGGTCGGCAACGCTTTGGAACTCGAAAATGTCACAAGTGGGAATCGACTTCTGGATGGAATTAAACTTCGAAACTTTGGTCACAGCTTCTTTCAGGGACGAAGAATGCGATGGTAGTCTCAATTCGGAGTGAGAGTGGGTGGAGGAAGGTTGGCGAGCTCGTGCAGGTCTGTAAATGGCCATTTAAAGCCGAGCTCGATCCTTATATTAAAACACGCAATTGAGTATGTCTGGACATGCGTCTGGACGAGACGAATCTGTCGAGATCACTTGCAGGCGTGGAGGTTGACTGTCGGGGCCGTATTAGAGGGGTGAACTTTCGGCTACGAACTCGATCAGACGTTTTGGATGTTGGGGAGACCAATTGGTCGGGGGATTTTGTTCGCGTGGGGACGACGAGGTCAAGGAGACCACTTTCGGCTTTCGAGGTGCAGGGAACAGGCGTGTCGAGGGTGTCGCCGAAATTTGGCTTTGACCGCCGGACATTGCACAGGGGTGACCGGAAAGTCGAATTGGGTTTTGGCAACTTTAGTCCCTGAAGTTTGAAAATGTTTGAAACAGACCCTGAAAACATTTCAAAATAAACCCTTCTAGTTCTGATAAATTCCAAACAGCCCTCCAACTTTAATTTATTTACAAACTTTAATATCCTTTTTAAACTTTAATTAATTTAAATTATATTTATATATTTTATAAATCTATTTTTTTTGTTAAAAACTAATTATTTTTATTGAAATAATACATTAAATTATTTATTTAAATTAATGAGTTTATTTTTCTTAGATTCCTTTAAACTAAATAAAACTTAAGTATATATAAAATTTTTATAAAACTTATGTTTTTATTTAAAATTGATCATTTTGAATGGTTAATAAAAAAAAACATTGATTTGTTTATATAAATTGTTAAATTTAATAGCATAATTTATATAGTTTATAACCTTCAAATATATATATATATATATATTTTTTTTAAATTATATTTAAAAATACATAAATTGTACACCAATATATGTGTATATGTTTTCGAAATAGAATGTTAATATCTACATAATAAATTTCACAACGAAAATTTTAAAATGTCACAGTCTCCCCAAGTTGAAGGAATTTCGTCCCGAAATTCGATTAGCGAATGTTATAGAAGCGGAAAGAGATGCTAAAGGACTTGGAATGGAATTATTCACCAAAGAAAGACTCAGCGGGAAAATAGCGTACGATAACGGATGACGGCGTTAATTCGAGTCGAGTCGACAATTAGTTGATCTAATAGTATAATGAGATTTATGCATACAATTGTTCATACAACGCATGAATGTAAACTACTAGAAACCATACTTAACAATATTGGTGCCAACCACCTTGTGACATGGCATTTTCCTTTAAAACTCCACCCCCACGGGTGTTCATATTTTCAAACTTTGCAAAAACATTTTCAAAAACCGCTCTTCCTCCTAGTACTTATGCATGGTTTATACTCGTTATATCAAGTGGGTTTATGTATAGGGTGTACCAGCGGCTAACCCACCACCCCTTTGATATACCGGGGATTCCCCGCGCATAATTACTAGGATTTGGAACTTCAACAATTTAGGTAAACTTTAACAGAGCTAGCAAGTTGTATGACCGAGTTTAAACCTAATAGGTTTGCTTCACAAAAGTATAGGGATGAGATGAATGGTGATAGCATAGCTGTTATATGCAATTCCGGGTTATAGAACTCATAGCAATGGATTTCCCATCCGCTATTTCCATGATATACGAGTTATCAAAATTGGTTGGTTGTTTAGCAAATAGTTGGTTAAAAACAAGAGACACAATTTGAAAATTTAATAAAACGGATGCATAAAGATAGTGAACAAAGGAACGTACCGTTGACAGTGTCGTCATTGGCCGGAACCTCGTTAGCATTTATATTAAATGCTCGTCCATGAGGACCACCTTGATTTTGAAGTTTTGGACATTGGTTTCGAAAGTGGTTTGGGTCTCCACATTCGTAACAGGCCCGTCCATAGGTGACAGTGAGAGGCATTGAATGATTGCCTTGAGTAGCTTGATTAACGATAGTGCGAGCACGGCAAGTAGTAACAACGTGCCCATAGCGTCCACACTTTGAGCATAGACGGCATGCAGCATGCGGGGCATGGTGATACTTGCAAGTAGGGCATTGGGGAAATGAACCTACATAGTTTCTCGGAATTTGACCCGTAGGAGTAACTTGGGTCATAGGTATGGCAGGAATGATGGCCGCAAAGTTTTGGGCCTTGCGCTTCCTATCATGATGGGAAGATTTGAGCTCTTCGTTTTTGTCGGACACAGAAGTAGCAGCTTTGTCGACCACCTTCTTGGTACTCTTCCTAGATAAGGTACCCGCTTTGACGTGATTGTCAGTCAATACAGCAGATAAACGGATAGCGTCCCCGAGAGTGGAGGGATCACTTCCCGATACGGTGTCTTGGATTGGCATAGGCAGTCCACCTATGTATTTCTCAATTCTCCGTGCTAAGGGAGTAACCATGAGGGGCACGAGCAGACTTAGTTCTTGAAAACGAGTGGTGTAAGCCAAATTTTCTCCGCTATCTTGGGTGAGATCCCAAAACTCAGCTTCGAGCTTCCTCATTTCGTTGCGAGGACAGAACTCGTCAGTCATAAGTCGTCTCATTTCGTCCCAAGACAAGGACATAGCAGATTCGTTGCCTCGAGTACGCTTCCCACCGTTCCACCAGGTGAGTGCTCGTTTTTGGAAGACGCTGGCAGCATAACGGACTTTGAGGATGTCGGGACAACCGCTGTTTAGGAAAGTATTCTCCATACTTTCAAACCATTGAAGAAGGCTAGTAGCACCTTCCGTCCCGAAGAATTTGGTGGGGTTGCAAGAATTGAAATGCTTGAATGTGCAGTATGGTGGGTTTGCACCCTTCCCTTGCGTATTAGACCCATTACCATTGTTGTTAGCTTGGATCATTTGGCCTACTAGTTGAGTAAGTAGTGCAGCAAGGTCAACGTTGGAGTTGCTAGAGTTAGCATGTCGAGGAGGCATTCTAACACCATAAGAAAAGACAATGATATTTTAGATAAGATGGATATATATGAGTTATAGCGGGAAATAATGTAAGCAGAAAAACAGGATTCATCATGACGCGTGCCAGTGCATGTGTATTTATTCTAGGTTGATGGGGGAAACTAAGTCATCTATTCCGGATAGAACATGATGTTATAGGTCATTATTCGCGTAATAGGAATTGCCGGGACTTGCATGCACTACAAATTGTTATTACGTGTGCACCCGTAATAATGATTTGTTTTGCATGTTCGTCTAGTTTTTCCTATTTTGCTATAATGTCCCCAGATTTTGAGTTTAAGTTCGGATTGTATCCTTGCGAATACATTGACTTATCAACGTTAAATAATTCCTCAAAACTTTCAAAGAGACATGCTTTAGCCTATAGGTAAACACTCACGTCAGGAATTCCCAGGAAAGCATACGGGTCCGTTTATTTGGATTTATACGAAATGCTTTCCTAGACAGAAAACCCAATGTACAGGTGTCACCCTTCCAGATTGCACGTGTCCTTTACTGGTTTCAAGAAATTAAGTCGTTGACGAGATTTTAAGATTTTAGTAGAATTGAGAGTTTATGTGTATAAAATGTGTAGAAATGTTGCAATTTATATGGATGAGGAGAGAGTATGGACAAGGATTTGTAGTGTATTTGTTTGCATAAGTGTGTTGATCAAATGTGTATGTAAAGTATGTATCATGTATCAAAGTCTTGTATGTATGTGTATAAGTCTCATGTACCAAACTTGGGAAAATTCAAATAATACCTAACTACAAATAATTCACATAGCAATTAATCATTTAGCACATAACACATAAAAGGGAGTCCTAGGGTTATAGTCTAGGTCATTGTGTCTAATAACCTAATTCCCTATAACCATGGCTCTGATACCAATCTGTCACACCCCGACCGATGGCGGAATCATCGAGGCGGACAATGTGATGATTGTTCAAAAGCACATGATAACTAAAGGTTGCATAATTCATTCATTTAATTTAAAGACAACAAGTTCCAAATACAATACATTTCAAATAACCTAGTCTAGTTCAAAACATTAATTTATTTAACTAGGTCCATAGTTCCTAAGTGGAGAGATCTTCGGCAAGCAGTCACATATCCAAACCTGAAACATTATTTAAATCAAGTGTCAACTAAAAAGTTGGTGAGTACATAGGTTTAGTATTTCCTGTAAATAGTAGTTGTAAATCGTTTTGCAACTCATTGTTTATCTTGTTAAACATAGCATATGATGTAACATTTATTTAATCACAATTCAAACCGAGTTTGACGCGCTTGAACAGAGCACAACAGCTAAGTCCGGTATGCTTGAATATAGTTACCCACTATATCCGGTATGATTGAATATAACACGCGATTATATCCGAGTATGCAGTAATAAACACCCTAACCGGGTGGGCTGGTCAGGCACAATAGATCTATCAATATTACAGTTGGTTGTCTTGTGTTTAAATGTATGTACATCCAAAGAATAAACATATAGTCTCATGTATAACACGTACAAACAATGTGAGTAGCATGTATAATGTTTCACCCCAAAACGTATAAAAATGTAAAAATAGGGGCTATGTAACTCACCTTGCAAGCGGGTATTTGTCCACGCGTGTAGGTGATAAGGACGTTGAAACCTAAGCACGATGAAATCCTATGTGGATAGATAAGTATTATTGTATGTTTATATGTGCGTATTCGTATTTAAATGTATATTGGTCTTATAATAACATTCCTTAACATTTATTTATAAAATATAGTAGGAATATGATAATGGTTTTGTAAAACTTTAACTTAAATATATATATATATATATATATATTGTTTTAAACAAGTATTTATTATGTTTAATGTATTTATAAATAACATTAACAATTAAAAGAAAATTCTTTATTTGACTAATTATATTATATAGATTAAAATTTGTTTTAACAAGTTTATTAAAAATATTACAAGTTCCATAAAAATGAGACCTTTTACATATTAAATGTATTTTAATATGTTCATAAATACGTTACAAGATTTATAAAAAAATATACGACATTATATATAAAAATGTGTTTAAATAAGTTTATAAAAATGTTGTAAGATTTATAAAAATATTGGACATTTTATATATATAAAATGTGTTTAAATAAGTTTATAAAAATATTATAAGGTTTATAAAATTTGGAATAGTTTAAGGATTGTTTAATAGATTTCAAAATAAACGAACGATCAAACCGACTCGTAATAGTCTTTAGTGTATAAAAATAATATTTAATTAAGTTAAAATAATTATATAAAATAAATAAAGTGAAAACAGGAGTAAAAAAAATTGGGCCGAAGGCCAACCGGTTTCGAACCCGCGACCTCCGGATCAAACACACACACGCATAACCAGCCGGGCTACTGCCCATCGCTGGTTATGTGTGTGTTGTTTAATTTATATACACATGCTCAGTATTGGTCGCTGGTCCTCGGCAATCCGGCAACCGTGTCCGAGGACTTGGGTTTGCTCGGTAATCCTCGAGCGATTGCCGAGATTTCGTCTGGGATTGATTACCTGATGATGACAGAAGCTAATGGACCCGAAATGAGGCTCGAACTTGGTCGCGAAGTGTCTGGTCGGCAACGCTTTGGAACTCGAAAATGTCACAAGTGGGAATCGACTTCTGGATGGAATTAAACTTCGAAACTTTGGTCACAGCTTCTTTCAGGGACGAAGAATGCGATGGTAGTCTCAATTCGGAGTGAGAGTGGGTGGAGGAAGGTTGGCGAGCTCGTGCAGGTCTGTAAATGGCCATTTAAAGCCGAGCTCGATCCTTATATTAAAACACGCAATTGAGTATGTCTGGACATGCGTCTGGACGAGACGAATCTGTCGAGATCACTTGCAGGCGTGGAGGTTGACTGTCGGGGCCGTATTAGAGGGGTGAACTTTCGGCTACGAACTCGATCAGACGTTTTGGATGTTGGGGAGACCAATTGGTCGGGGGATTTTGTTCGCGTGGGGACGACGAGGTCAAGGAGACCACTTTCGGCTTTCGAGGTGCAGGGAACAGGCGTGTCGAGGGTGTCGCCGGAATTTGGCTTTGACCGCCGGACATTGCACAGGGGTGACCGGAAAGTCGAATTGGGTTTTGGCAACTTTAGTCCCTGAAGTTTGAAAATGTTTGAAACAGACCCTGAAAACATTTCAAAATAAACCCTTCTAGTTCTGATAAATTCCAAACAGCCCTCCAACTTTAATTTATTTACAAACTTTAATATCCTTTTTAAACTTTAATTAATTTAAATTATATTTATATATTTTATAAATCTATTTTTTTTGTTAAAAACTAATTATTTTTATTGAAATAATACATTAAATTATTTATTTAAATTAATGAGTTTATTTTTCTTAGATTCCTTTAAACTAAATAAAACTTAAGTATATATAAAATTTTTATAAAACTTATGTTTTTATTTAAAATTGATCATTTTGAATGGTTAATAAAAAAAAACATTGATTTGTTTATATAAATTGTTAAATTTAATAGCATAATTTATATAGTTTATAACCTTCAAATATATATATATATATATATTTTTTTTAAATTATATTTAAAAATACATAAATTGTACACCAATATATGTGTATATGTTTTCGAAATAGAATGTTAATATCTACATAATAAATTTCACAACGAAAATTTTAAAATGTCACAATTGTACACGCCCCTAATTTCGTTATCCGGTTCTATGCGGCCATAAATCCTCCAGATTGCGGTTAGCGCGACTAACCATGACCGGGAGACGTCACTCTCCATAGTACTATTCATAGGACCCTAGGCTACAGTTAATGGTTACTACGTTGTTCCAGGGGACTTTAGCGGCCTCAAATTGTTGTTCTCATCTCATGTAAACATAAAAGTCGTGCCTTATTCTCTTGTTATCCCATAAAATAGTTGTAAGTATGTTTTTCCCCCAAATATAGAAAACAGTAAAAAGGGGCCGTGAAACTCACCTTGAGTTTGTGTATACTTGAAATAATATTTGTTCTAGTCAACCTTGACTATTTGTACCCTAAATACCACAGGGTAAATCGTGTTAAGACCGAACGTCTCATATTGCAAATTGTTCACCGACTTTGTAAATCTGATTGCTTTTGTTTGAATATCTTCTTAGTTTTTCGATACTTGTTTCGTTACAAAATTGTTCTAAGTTACTGTCCAAATGGACCTGACACAGGTATCGAAACTACCTAGTTTCGATTGAACAGGACAGATGTCGAAACTACCTAGTTTCGATTGAGCAACTGGGTATCGAAACTACCTAGTTTTGATTGACAAGAAGGTATCAAAACTACCTAGTTTCGATTGGGCAATAGATATCGAAACTACCTAGTTTCGATTGATCAACAGGTATCGAAACTACAAGTTTCGATTGAGTAAACAGGTATCGAAACTCCCAGTTTCGATTACTGAGATTTTGACAGAATCAGTCCTACATATTTTTATGTTTTAAATCTTGAATTTGACACACTTTTCTTGTTATCTTACTTGCGTTTGAACATTTTGTATGTTTAGCTACGGTTTTAAAGAAAATAAAGTAGATAGTATTGAGTTTTTACCTTAAAACTGAGATAAAGATGATGAAAGAAAACAGAGAATGATCTTGAATCTTTTGCTAAACTTTCTTCAAAAACACTTGAAATTCTTCTTAAAACACTGAATTATGGTTGATTTTGCCTTAGAACTCGACTTCGATTTGGAGAGAAATGGGAAAATTGCCGTAAGAAAATGAGATGAAATGAAGACAAAGAGAGAAGGG